>JARQOD010000001.1:421993576-422263949 GCA_033576555.1 Oophaga sylvatica | reverse complement strand
GAAGAGGGAATTTTTTTTTTTAAAGTTCCTTTTTATTTGGATTTTCAAAAACAAAAAGGCCACATAAGGCGGTACACATCTCGGTCGCAGCCGATATGGTCATAAAATAAACATTCTAAAAGTCAAAGTAACAAGAGAACAAAAAACCGAAACTCGTTAATAATTGTAAGGAAACCCCTAACTTGTAGGATTCCTCCCGTCATCTTCCTTCTCTAACTTTGCTGTGATCCTGATTAAACTATTTCACTCTTCACCCTTCTGTGGCGTGTATTTTTTCAAAATCTCGCCACCTTTACATTCATTTCTCCGATCATGTTAAAATATAAGGCTTTCCTCAATATCACCATGTGTAAGGTTCTTTGTCTCTGTTGACATGTTCCTTGAAACTCAGTTTTCCGTCGGCCATTTTGCTTTCTGTCTTTCTGCAGCTCTTGCCCTCAGTTAATATGGAGTTTCCAGTTTTCATGTTCCCGCCCTGATTCTTCCCTCTTGCTTCTTAAGCAGCCTCAGCTGAACAATCAGTGCTCCTGAATCAAGCCTCAGTCAGTCTGTGACCTGACTCCTGGAAACCTTTGACTTGTACTCCAGCTATTCCCTACTGAGGAACCTTGGAACACTTTTGGACTCTGGAAACCTGCTGTTTGGTGAATCCATGTTTGCAGAGGAATGACGGTACAGAGAAGAGATCCTGAACCTGCTTTGGAGATTTATTGTAGTGCTTGAAGTTACTCTGGCTTGCTGTGTCTCCTGTCGCTGTTCCTGCAAACTGTGTGAAATTTTCAGCATGCTTGTATGAAGTAATACAAGTCATTTCATTTCAACCTATGTCTCCTGTGTTTTCCTCGCACCCAAGCACAAGACGCTATAGGAACTGTACACTATACATGACAAGATTCAGGAGCCAATGTTTAGTGTCTGCTGGGTCTGGGAAAGCCGTGTCTGCTGTGACTGTGGATATCAGATGTCCGTTTAATACCTTATGTGATGACAGTGGTTGTGACTTCTCACAACCATTCCAGGTGAGCGCATTCCCTTAAAATTTTACTCTGGAGTGTTACCACAGGTAAACACTATTGTTTTTGTTTTTTTTTTCCTTTCCTCTTCTCCTTCCAGCACTTCTGCCTTAAAAGATCTGGAAGATGGAGGCCCGCATAAAGGAACTTTGCGGAGTGACTGATACAATCCTTTCAGATGTACAGACTTTAAAAACCCGTTTTGCAAGCCTACAGGACCTCACTAATCATAATTTGCAAGTGTTTGGACAGACTACCCAGGAATTGCGAGCCAGGATTGAGGCTCTAGAGCAGACCCGGGCAAGGGGCGGCCCGCGGGCCGCATCCGGCCCGCCGGCTGTCAGTGACCGGCCCGCGGAGGCGCTCCGGCAGTCTCAGGGCCCCGGCATCAGCTGGCACAATACTTACCTCTCCCGTGCCTCCGCTGCTGCAGCTCCGGGCTCCACCGGCGCTTCCTCTCACAGCCGGCCGCTGAATGACGTCATCATTCAGCGGCCGGCTGTGTCAGAGAGCGGGGACGCTGGACAGGTAAGACGTGTCTCTGTGTGTGTCTGTGTCTATGTAGTGCGGTGCTGTGTGTGTGTGTGTGTGTGTGTATGTGAGAGAGTGCTTATGTGCTGTCTGTGTGTGATGATGGCAGGCATTGCTGATAATGGGGAGGCATTGATGATGGGGAAAGATGATGATGGGCAGGCATTGCTGATAATGGGGAGGCATTGATGATGATGGGGAGAAGATGATGATAATGGGCAGGTATTGATGATAATGGGCAGGCATTGATGATGGGGAGAAGATGATGATGATGATGGGCAGGCATTGATGATGATGGGAGAAGATGATGATAATGGGCAGGTATTGATGATAATGGGGAGAAGATGATGATAATGGGCAGGTATTGATGATAATGGGCAGGTATTGATGATAATGGGCAGGCATTGATGATGGGGAGAAGATGATGATGATGATGGGCAGGCATTGATGATGGGGAGAAGATGAGATGGCAGATGATGATAGGGGAGAAGATGATGATAATGGGCAGGCATTGATGATAATGGGCAGATTGATGATAATGGGCAGGTATTGATGATAATGGGCAGGTATTGATGATAATGGGCAGGCATTGATGATGGGGAGAAGATGATGATGATGATGGGCAGGCATTGATGATGATGGGGAGAAGATGATGATAATGGGCAGGTATTGATGATAATGGGGAGAAGATGATGATAATGGGCAGGCATTGATGATAATGGGCAGTATTGATGATAATGGGCAGGCATTGATGATGATGGGGAGAAGATGATGATAATGGGCAGGCATTGATGATGATGGGAGAGAGATAGATGATGGGCAGGCATTGATGATGAGGGAGAAGATGATGATATGGGCAGGTATTGATGATAATGGGAGGCATTGATGATGGGAGAGATATGATGGCAGCATTGCTGATAGGGGGGGCATTGATGATGATGGGAGAAGATGATGAAATGGGCAGGTATTGATGATAATGGGCAGGCATTGATGATGGGGAGAAGATGATGATGGGCAGGCATTGCTGATAATGGGGAGGCATTGATGATGATGGGGAGAAGATGATGATAATGGGCAGGCATTGATGATAATGGGCAGGCATTGATGATGGGAGAAGATGATGATGGGCAGGCATTGCTGATAATGGGGAGACATTGATGATGATGGGGAGAAGATGATGATAATGGGCAGGTATGTATATATACAGTATACAGTATATATATATATATATATATATATATATATGTATATATGTATATATACAGTATTGGGTAGATCGGAGTTAATTATATTAGTCCGGCCCTCTAAAACCATCCCAATTTCTCATGCGGCCCCCTGGCAAAATTAATTGCCCACCCCTGCTCTAGAGGAACGAGCCCAGGCTCCTGCCATAACCCCGAGTTCTGGGATCCCCAAATTACCTCCTTTTCGTTTTGGCGGTGAATGTGAGAAATTCAGGGGATTTATTAATCAATGCAATTTATTTTTCTCTGCACATGCTTCACAATTTCCCACTGAACGATCCAAAGTGCTTACTATAATCATGTTGCTTACCAATAAGGCTTTGATGTGGGCAAACCCTCTGATTGAGACTGAGGATGATTGTTTGAATCACCTTGATGCTTTTATTTCAGCCATGGGGCAGGTGTTTGATGACCCCAATCGAGGTGCAACAGCTGAAGCAGCCATGTTAACTTTGCGCCAAGGTAAGCGTTCAGTAGCCGAATATGCCCTGGATTTCAGGAGATGGGCTCTTGATACCACTTGGGACACTTCCGCTAAAAAATCTATTTTTCGGAAAGGGTTGTCTCCACTGATTAAGGATGAACTTGCTCGTGCCGACCCTCCCACTGCGTTAGGTGACTTTATTAACTATTGTATCCGTATTGATGCTCGTCTGACTGAACGCAGACAAGAGAGATGGTTCGAAAATAATCGCACTAACCTTTTACTACCTCCCTCCTCAGCTAAGGAACCTTTGAGTAGGATCACAAGGGAACCAGAACCTGAACCCATGCAGGTGGACTCTTTACAAAGACGGGTTAGTGATGCACGCAAAGAACATCGTATAAAGGAAAATCTATGTTTCTACTGTGGTAAGTCAGGGCACTTCATTATAAACTGCCCCAGCCGTTCTCGTAAGACTACTGCAGCAGTCATTCACTGTGAGTGTTGCGAGAGGAGCTCTGTCATGTCCGAGCCTCAGGCTCCAGAGAGATCTGCTGCAAGAGATCTTGATTTCTCGGACTTAAACTCTGTTAGTTCTGGGGACGATGACGGTATAAACGCTGCAATTTTTCAAGTTTCCTCAGCGGTGTCCCAGCTGAGTTGTAAAAGAAACAATTCTCATTGCTTCCTTTCCATCAAACTCTGGGTTGACTCAGTCTGGGTGTCTAGCTTTGCTATGATCGACTCAGGAGCAAGTGGAAATTTTATGGATATCTCCTTTGCTCTGAAACAGGGGATACGTTCAGTGAAGAAGGCTACTCCAGTACAGATGGAGACTGTGGATGGCTCTCTACTGACTTCTGGACCAGTGGATCAAGCAACAGAGCCTTTGAGGGTCCTTATGGGTAAAGATCATCAGGAGAAAATGTCTTTTATGCTTATCTCTTCTCCCACTTTCCCATCATTCTAGGGCTACCATGGCTGCAGGCGCAGAATCCTACGATTAACTGGGAGACCAAGGAATTACACTTTCCGGAGAAACAGATGAGTCAAGGAGTTTCAGCTTGCTCTGTTCCTAAAGGAACCATGTCAGTCCCTGAACTACCAGCTGTATACCAGGACTATGTGGATTTATGTGACAAGAAGAACGCTGATCAGCTTCCTCCTCACCGTCCATATTATTGTCCAATTGAATTATTGCCTGGAGCCGAGATACCTTTTGGTAAGATTTACCCCCTAGCGGGGCCCGAGCTAAAAGCTTTGAAGGATTATATAGACGAAAATTTAGCCAAGGGCTTCATACGCCCCTCTTCATCTCCCGCAGGTGCACCCATCTTCTTTGTGAAGAAGAAAGATGGATCTCTGAGACCCTGCATAGACTATAGGGAACTCAATAAGGTTACTATTAGAAACCGTTATCCATTGCCTTTAATCCCTGAGTTGTTGGAGAGAGTGCGGCATGCCAAAATTTTCTCTAAACTGGATCTCCGTGGGGCCTATAACTTGGTCCGTATTAGACCTGGGGATGAATGGAAGACTGCTTTCAGGTCACGCTATGGACACTTTAAATATCTAGTTATGCCTTTTGGTCTGAGTACCACCCCAGCCACTTTCCAACACTTCGTGAATGATATCTTCAGGGATCTCCTAGATACATTTGTGGTGATTTATCTGGATGATATTCTAATTTTTTCTAACTCCACAGAGGAACATCATGGACATATGAGAATGGTCTTAGAACGCCTAAGACAAAACCATCTCTACATCAAGCTTGAAAAATGTGAATTCCATAGGACCGAAATTCAATTTCTGGGGTATGTACTATCTACGCAAGGGATTAGTATGGATGGAAGCAAGACCCAAGCCATCAAGGATTGGCCAATTCCTAGAAATGTGAAGGAGGTGCAGCGCTTCATCGGGTTTGCCAACTTCTATAGACGTTTCATTAGAATTTCTCTGAGGTAGTGTCACCTATCACCCAACTTACCCGGAAACAGTCTAGGTTCTCCTGGACCCCGCAAGCGCAGGAAGCATTTTCCTGTTTAAAGGATAAATTTACCACCGCACCTATCTTAGTACATCCCAACCCCGAGCTTGCCTTCATAATAGAGGTGGATGCTTCAGACTGTGCCGTTGGAGCTATACTCTCTCAGAGAACAGGTGAGAAGAATGTCTTGCATCCCTGTGCCTTCTTTTCCCAGCAGTTGTCTTCGGCTGAGAGGAACTACGATGTGGGCAATAGAGAATTGTTGGCCATTATTGCCTCCTTCAAGGAATGGAGACATCTTCTTCAGGGAGCTGCACAGCAAATAGTCGTCCTGACAGACCATCGTAACCTTGAATTTATCAGGTCGGCTAAGTGCCTGACTCCTCGCCAGGCTCGCTGGAATCTTTTCCTAAACCAATTTAATTTTGTCATTTCTTATAGACCAGGATCGTGCAATGGAAAGGCTGATGCACTCTCTAGGATTCATTAAGCAGAGACACGTCCACTTACTCCTCCTAAGACTATTCTTCCTGACTCTAGATTCCTGGGAGTGATTCATAATCAAGACCTACTTAAGGACATCAAGGAAGCATACCATGCGGATTCTTTGTTGGCTCAACCCCCAAGGGACGTAAGTCTTGTCTTTAAGAGTGGTGTGTGGATTCAGGGACAACGTCTGTATATACCTGAAACAGTCAGATTGAGAGTATTGCAACTCATCCACGATTCCAAGATAGCCGGGCATAGGGGAATTCTAAAGACACAAGAATTTCTTTCTCTTTTCTTTTGGTGGCCCACTTACAGGAAAGATGTCTTAAACTATGTCACTTCATGTGAAGTCTGTGCAAGATGCAAAACACCTCGCTCCTCACCAACTGGTCTGTTGCAACCTCTTCCCACCCCGTCCCGCCCGTGGGGATCCATTTCTATGGACTTCATTGTGGAGTTACCAACCTCTCAAGGGAAGAACACCATTCTAGTGGTGGTTGACCGTCTAACAAAGGCAGCTCATTTTATCCCTTGTGTCGGCTTACCCACTGCAAAACAGACATCAGACTTGATGATTAAGAATGTGTTTCGCTTACATGGAGTACCGGATGAGGTCATTTCGGATCGAGGGGTGCAATTCACTTCAAGGTTTTGGCAAAATTTCTGTGCAGCATTGGACATTAAAGTAAACCTTTCTTCTGCTTTTCATCCCCAGACTAATGGACAGACAGAACGAACCAATCAGACCCTGGAGCAGTATCTCCGCTGTTTTATCTGCCACCTACAGGATGATTGGGTGGATCTACTTCCACTGGCTGAGTTCTCTTATAACAACTCTCAGAGCGCCTCCACTAAGCAGTCTCCTTTTTACTCCAATCTAGGTTATCATCCTAACATTCTTCCTCGATTTCCCATAGATACGCCCTTGCCGGCAGTGGCTGAAAGAATCACTTCTTTACAAAAGAATATGGATCTTCTAAAGGAAAATCTAGAATTGGCTCAGGAAAGGTACAATTTCGTAAACCTGCACCAGCTTTCAAGGTAGGAGATTTGGTCTGGCTGTCAACCAGAAATCTTAAATAAAGATTCCATCGTCTAAATTGGGACATAAGTACATTGGACCTTATAAGATCAATAAGATTATAAGTGCTGTTGCTTGTCGTCTTCAACTGCCCAGAACTATGAGAATCCACCCTGTCTTTCATGTATCCCTACTAAAGGCTGCAACACCCAATACGTTTCCTGGACGTTCTTCTCCTTGCCCTGACCCAGTGCTGGTCGATGGTCAGGAAGAATTTATGGTGGAAAGGATTCTAGATTCCAGGTTGTACAGAAATCAGTTGCAATATTTGATTAAATGGCAGGGCTACCCAGTGGAGGACAACTCATGGGAACCAGTCAATAATGTAAATGCTCCTCGCCTGCTCCGCCAGTTTCATCAGAGGTACCCTGACAAGCCTGGTCTGAGGTCATCCGGAGGTTGTCCCTAAAGGGGGAGTAATGTAAGGTTCTTTGTCTCTGTTGACATGTTCCTTGAAACTCAGTTTTCCGTCGGCCATTTTGCTTTCTGTCTTTCTGCAGCTCTTGCCCTCAGTTAATATGGAGTTTCCAGTTTTCATGTTCCCGCCCTGATTCTTCCCTCTTGCTTCTTAAGCAGCCTCAGCTGAACAATCAGTGCTCCTGAATCAAGCCTCAGTCAGTCTGTGACCTGACTCCTGGAAACCTTTGACTTGTACTCCAGCTATTCCCTACTGAGGAACCTTGGAACACTTTTGGACTCTGGAAACCTGCTGTTTGGTGAATCCATGTTTGCAGAGAAATGACGGTACAGAGAAGAGATCCTGAACCTGCTTTGGAGATTTATTGTAGTGCTTGAAGTTACTCTGGCCTGCTGTGTCTCCTGTCGCTGTTCCTGCAAACTGTGTGAACTTTTCAGCATGCTTGTATGAAGTAATACAAGTCATTTCATTTCAACCTATGTCTCCTGTGTTTTCCTCGCACCCAAGCACAAGACGCTATAGGAACTGTACACTATACATGACACCATGATCGTTCATCATGATCCCATGTTTACTCATTAACGCTGTAATATGTTGAGGAATGTGATTTGCTTTCGCTAGTCGTGCTAATAGTATCCCTGATTTGCTACCATAACGATATAGATCAGCTCTATAATTCAAATTAATGGTTCTCTCGCGTCGATCTACCCATAAGTCAAAGTCAGCCTTAGCCTGCTTCCATCTATTTTTATCCTGTGTCCATGAAGTTGTCATACTAGGCCTCTGCCTACACCCTCCTTGACCCTGTGCTCCAACACCGCCAGTTGTTGCTCGGAAGTGCTATTAGCACAGTCAACACTTGCTCCTGTGTTACTGGGGTTCAGTAATGTCAGCTGTTCCCCTGCTGTGTGTACGGCAAAAAGTCCTGCTGCCTCCACCCTGTTCTCTTCTCATCCCTGGGCTCCAACACCGACAGTTGTTGCTCGGAAGTAATTGGCAGGGGTACTGACTCCTGCCTAGCCTGGTTCCAGCACGACAGCTGTTTCCTGGCAGTGTCAACGTCAATTAGCCTACAATAAGTTGTCCTGCCGTGTTGCTTTCGGGTTAGCCGACTGTATGGTGCCTGCAGTTTAGGTGATTCCTATGTGTGCTGTGTGATAAGTAAATAAAGGCTGTTTCCATTGTGACAATAAGACAAGCACCGACTGTAGGACTGTGTGATTCGGTAACTGCGGACGGCTTGCGGCCTGTCAAATTACATTTTCATGGGTGCCTTCTGCTACCCGTCCGGGTTCCAGTACCGTCAACTGGTTCTCCGCAGTGCCTTTGGCCTAGGTGCCTCCATCTCGGTATCCGAGTTCCAGCAACGTCTGCTGGTCCTTGGTAGTGCTTTGGAGCACAGGTACCTCCTGCTTAGTAACCGTGTCCCAGTAACGTCAGCTGGTCCTCGGTTGTGCCATTGGCTCTTTTCCTTCTGCTGCCCCTCCGGGTTCCAGCACAGTCAGCTGGTCCTCGTTACTTCCATTGTCTCTTGTACCATCTGATACCCGTCCGGGTTCCAGTAACGTCAGCTGGTTCTCGGAAGTTAGTCAGCCTTCTTGTACCTTCAGCTATATTTACAAATTGAATATTTTTTAAATGTTTTGTTGGGTAATCACTATGGATCTCCAACAATGGAGACGACGACCCTGATGACCACCCCGAAGAAGATGACGACCACAAGGACGACGAGCATGAAGCCAACCAGCCTGAACACCATCACAAAGAAGAAATAAAAGATTACCCAGAAGAAGATCACCAACAGGGCAAAGAAGGTTAAGACAAACTACAAGATACAGAACAAGAGACAGAAGAACAATAAGCAGAAGATGAAAAAGCATAACAACATGAAGTATAAGACCAAAATTAAGAGCAAAATATATGCTCTAAATTATAAGCAGAACAAGACTAAGCAGTGTATGGGGGTGAGTCCGTTCCTCCTCGTGGTGCCCCTGGAAAATGCCTGCTGCTGCAGGCTAAACTCAACACGGACAAATACTGTTGTAATTTAAAACTTTTGTGACAGCAAGAACGCAAGGATGAAAAATTCATACTTTTACAGATTACAAGTACAGGAATCTCTGTCAAAAATAAGAATATGATGAAGAAGATGAAGTAGAATATGAAGAAGAATAATAGTTGAATAAGAACAATATGAGTAATGTTAACAAAAAGATGAATAGCAAGAAGTTTAAGAAGAAGATAAAGAAGGTGAAGATGAAGAATAATTTGATGAAAAAGATGATGCTGCTGAAGATTATGATGGAGAAAGTGTGTCAAAAGTTAAAAAGGTGAAGAGCATGGAAGTTGTGAAACATACATATTTGCCAAAATAGAAAAAAGGTTAACAACATTGTCAATTTGTTCGTCAATCCGAACATCTTTACAAAAAAAAATATTAATGCTATTCCATTTGATTGGGTTAAATATCTATGCCTTTAATGTCTCCTCAACCTCCCCCAATACATTCTACATTACTCTTTGTTGTTTTCCTTCATGTACAATTAACCAAGAAGGCAAGAATGGGCTTTTTTTAATTCCGATATTTTTTTCCCATAGACTTACATTGGATTTCCGGTATCGGTATCGGGTATCGCCGATATTTCTTGTGTATTGGCGATACCATTCCGATCCGATACTTTTGGATATCGGAAAGTATCGCTCAACTCTACTGGTCACATGACCTTTTTTCCCTATTTAGTCTAGCTCCGCCCTTCTGGCTTTGCTGGACTTCATTGTATTACCTACTCTTAAGCTAGCCGGGTGCTTAGGTGCCTTACTCAGTCAGTTTTGCTTGATCTTAGGATCTCTAAGTAATTTGTGTTCTGTTTTATTTTTCCCTGCTACAATTTCTGTTAGGAGGTGTCCACCTTTTCTCCCAGTCCCTAGATCTTGTAGGGATCCCTCCCTCGCAACTATAGGTCTTCGTTCAGACTAGCTGAGGACTTTAGCGGGTCTGGTTGAAGGATCAGGTTCCCCGTTACATCGTAGGTAGGGATCCAGCTTAGTTCTATTGTAGGGACAGAATTCCTATCTTTCCTTAGTGCTTGTAGCAGATCATAACACTAAGAATAATTTTGCTTAACTCTACTCCGCTCCGTTAAAGTGAAAAAAGCTGATCTACAGTTGGTGTGCTTCTGTTGTTTCCAAAAAGCAGTCAATACCGGACAACCTCTTTAAGTTGATCTGATAAAAAACTAGTACATTTATATATAAAGTACAACAACCTATCTATATAAATATATGTATATAGGCATGTATCTATTCATTCCTTTGTGATGGAGCATCTCCAGACGACGGACCTCCTCCCCGCCAGCGTTCTTCTTTTCACTTGCAATCCACACAATAGATATTGGAATATGAGTTCCCGTGTATTATCTGAAAGAAATTCACACAGACACATTCATCATGCAGTTGAGGAAATCTGAAATTATATCATCTCTCCGACAACCTGAAGCATTGATATGAAGCGCACACAATTTCTCCATTACTATGGAGCTGCCAAAATTTGATATTGCCAGGGAAAGAAATCATTGTGTGCCATGCAATTTAGTGGTTCAGACAGCGCATGGAATTCTTCATCTTAAGGTCATCAGGGTCGGATAGAGAACGATTTCTTGCATATGAATATAGATAGGTAAGGAAATGTTTTACATAGACAGATGTGAGGCTTTATTTTTGCTGCTGATTGCTTTACTACTACAAAAGTAATGCTAACATGACCGCTCCTACAGGGTTGGGGTTCCAGGGATGACTTGGAGTCATTTTTCTTAACCTTGCAATTTGCCGTCAATAGGGGACAGCCTCTAGATTTTGTGTAATAGGGGCTTGTTCAGTCATCTCGCACATGAGGAAGACCAACGAAACCCAAACCTGTAAAAATCGTTTTTTTTTACCAACTAATATACAGGAATAGGTCCAAAAGTGGTGGAAAAAAATAGCCACAATAAGAGGTTTCTACTTTTAAGAGATAATTATTAGTCTGTTTTTAGTCAATTTGTTTTTCAAATTATGCAGTGATTTACTGCTTGGTTACACGCTGCAAGGACTTTACTTCTTGTTTTGCTATGTGGATAAGATCTTACAGGCTAACTACCTGCCTGTTCTGCCCGGAGCCAATCTCTGCCGAGTCAGGCTGCTCCTGCTGGCAATTCTACTGCTTTATTTGATTTCACATCAACAGAGCAAGTCTTCTTCTTCCACTCTGTTCTGTCGATGGGGCTCGACAGCTGGCTCCCCGCAGTTATGCAGTGGGGAGCCGGCTGTCAATCAGCATGACATTGGAAGAGACACCCTTCAACAGAAAGAAGTTGCAGAATAGCCAGCAGTAGCCATCTGTAACTGCTCTGAGCCAGTAGAGATCGGCACCGAGCAAAAAGCAGGTAGTTAGCCTGTAAGATCTAACCCCATCAAAATAAAGAAAGTCCCAGATAACCCCTTTAAAGTGAAGACTATTGACCAAACACTTGCTTGGTTGACAGCCATTTTTTTTGTCTCCACCATATTCATGTACGCTTGGATCAGTATTCCTAATGGGGAGAGGAGAATAAGTCCCTACCAGATCCCAACTCTTGTGAGAATAAAGGATTTGGCATCTTTAATTCAGAATGCCAGATGCATTTTTTCCCACAATATCTGCCTTCAGAGTATATTTTGAATATCTCTACACACATACGATGGTTAGCCAGTGTCCACCTTATTTTGCCTGGTAATCTAACATTTACTAGATGTCTAAGGCCACCATTTGATTCTGTCTGCATGTGTTTTCATAGTTTTTGATAGAAAAGTAGCTCTGCATGCACTATTTTTCCCATCAAATGATGGACACGTCTGCGGACCTGACAAACTTTATGACTATTTAATAATCCGATCACTGACTCGCTCTTGTTATCTGCACCTCAAAAACATTTCTAGAATTCGACCCTTTCTTACTTTCGACTCTGCAAAAACTCTTACTGTTTCTCTTATTCATTCTCATTTGGACTATTGTAATTCTCTACTAATCGGTCTCCCTCTTACCAAACTCTCCCCTCTCCAATCTGTCTTGAATGCTGCAGCCAGAATCATATTCCTCACCAATCATTATACCGATGCCTCTACCTTGTGCCAGTCATTATACTGGTTACCCATCCACTCCAGAATCCAGTACAAACTTATTACCCTCACCCACAAAGCACTCCATGGCTCAGCACCACCCTACATCTCCTCCCTTGTCTCAGCCTACCATCCTAGCCGTGCCCTCTGTTCTGCTAATGACCTGAGGTTAGCATCTTCAATAATCAGAACCTCCCACTCCCGTCTCCAAGACTTTTCATGTGCTGCGCCAATTCTTTGGAATGCACTACCCAGGTTAATACAATTAATCCACAATCCCCACAGTTTTAAGCGTGCCCTAAAAATGCATTTGTTCACACAGGCCTACCATCTCAACGCATTAACCTAACTATCCCTGTGCTGTCCATTCAAAATCTTTTACCATAACCAGGTTCCTCGCATCATGTTCTCACATGCTTAATGCATTTAATAGCCCTCTGTGTCTGTATTGTTACATACTTACGCTGATAACCAATTCATGCAGCATTACATGAACAACCGATTCTCACACTATGGTTGGTCCGAACAACGAAAGCAATTGTTACCATCTACCTTCCGTGACTCCCCTTTTCCTCATAGATTGTAAGCTTGCGAGCAGGGCCCTCATTCCTCTTGTATCTGTTTTGATCTATGTTTATTGTTATGCTCTAATGTCTATTGTCTGTACAAGTCCCCTCTAAAATGTGAAGTGCTGCAGAATATGTTGGCGCTATAGAAATAAAATTATTATTATTAATGGGTCGTATGTCGCTGGTGTCCATTGTGTCAACATTTTATCATATTTTTTACCATTGACTTTTAATTGATTCTAGAAATAAGCAAAAAGATTCACACTACCATGGTCCGGTGTCCACTTCTGTACTCGGCAGCAAAGTTGGTAAGAGTTTTCTTTTTATTTGTAAGACCAGAAAGAAGCTCTTATAGTGAAAATAATTTTGGCTATAGTGCTGAAGTAATTGGATATTGTTAAAGACAGGTGAAAAGATTTGCATTACCACTTCATTGCACCATAGCAGCTGGATCAGGGCAGTACAAACTTTCTTGGCCAGTACTTGAATGGCTGGGCTCCTCTTACAACTACTTTGCCTGATGTTGCAGCTCTTAGGATCACCTTGCGAGGCAGGTTGTCCAAGCACAAGGTCCAGGTGGCACACGGGACTCAGGCGTCAGTGCAGCAGGCAGATGAGTCAGGCAGAAAATAGGTAACAAAGATACCTGGAAGTCACAGCTTGATAGCAGAGGTTCTGGAAGCCACAGAAAGACAGATAACTAATGTACTGGGAGCCACAGGCAGACAAGTAGCTAAAATATTGGAAAGCAGGTAACTGAGGTACTGGAAGCCACAAGCAGACAGGTAACTGAGGTACTGGAAACCGCAGGCAGACAGGTAGCTAAGATACTGGTAGCTGAAAGCAGTGAGGTAACTGAGGTACTTGAAACCATGGGCAGACAGGTTACTGAGCTACTGGAAGTCACAGGCAGACAGGTAACTGAGGTACTGTAAGTCGAAGACAGACAGGTAACTGATGTAGTGGAAGCCACAGGTAGACAGGTAATTGAGTTACTGGAACCCGCAGGCAGGAAATTGAGATACTGGAACTCGCAGACAAGACAGGCAGCTAAGGTACTGATAGCCGCAGGTAGGCAGGTAACTGTGGTACTGAAAGCCACAGGCAGACAGGTAACTGAGGTGTTAGAAGCCGCAGGCAAACAGGTAGCTAAGGTACTGGTAGTCGCAGGCAGACAGGTAACTGAGGTACTGAAAGGCACAGGCTGACAGGTAACTGAGGTACTGGAAGAAACAGGCAGACAGGTAGCTGAGGTTCTGGAAGCCGCAGGCAGATAGCAGATGTCATGGAAGACCACAGAGAACTGTGCACAAACTAAAAGTCTTAATACCAAGACACAGGTGTGTGTCTTGGTAGGCCTTATATAGTCCCAGGCAGTCGATCACGACGGGCCATCTGAATTTAGTGGACTGGGGTGAGGAAAGCCTGGATCCAGGACAGGTGTGTAACAGCAGCAGCAATCGTCATGTTTTTGTATGAGGTCTAGTGATTAAGCCCATTTGACGTCATGAGCTTGCAGGGGTGTAGGAAGTTTTTCACTGCCCTCATCCAGCGACCATAAAGTACCGAAGTGGATGCCAGACTAGGGTGGTGTAAATCTTTTTACCCGTCTCTAACAACGTCCAATTACTTTAGCACTAGACACAATTATTTTCAATATAAGGGCTTGTTGTTGGTCTTACTGTACGCAATGTCTGTCACCCATGGGATCCATGGGCCTTTTGCTAGACTCAGAGGTTGGATTCTTCATATGCATCCTGTTTGCACCTCATCATGGCTCCCAATGATTTTTTTTTCAAGGAGAAAATTTATGGATTCTTATATATAAAATGATCTAGCCCATTGACTACTTTTTTTCTTTTAAAGAAGCAGGAGATCACCATTTGTTCAAGGTCACCCAAGGTTGTCTCCATTATGTTTCTAGACTTTTTTCTTAGATCTGGTACCTATTATGACTCCATAAATCACAGACATTTCAGATAATGATACAGTGCCAAATGAGGTTTTGCAATCACAAAAAATGTGAACTTTGGCCCTCTGACCCTTCGTATAACCCCATGATTTGGTCTGTTTCCTTTCCACAGTCTAAACATATTTGGGCAGTGACCTGTCGGAGGATGTTTTTACTAATAAGCTCTGTGACAATCTGGATTAATAAGCGCCCTTTGAAGTGGTTAAATACTGATTTCCTTTTTTTTTTCCTCTCTGCCAAATTTGGTTAATTTCTAAAAGAAAAAATCACAACTGACCTTGCAGTTTTGGATGCTTGACAAGAACATATTTCTACTTTGTTGTCTTTTTTATCTTTTCTGCCCTTTTCTATTATATTCTCCATGGAAAGGTGCTTTTTTTGCATTTTTTTTATGTTCCAAAACTATTAATCTGCTGGCGGATATTCTCTTTGTTGGTTTTCCCATCACAGATGATGATGATAAATGTGCTGGATAGAAATAGAGCATTTCAGATAATAAAGTAACCCGCTATAAAAAAACACACAACAAATGAAGCCTAAATGTGCAGCAATGATCAGGAAAGATGTGTATCTTCGTACCGTATTAGCCAGTAGATAGAAAAATATTTAGACTTGAGAGTCCTCAGTGGTTGATACCTTTTAATGGCTAACTGAAAAGATGGTAACAAATTGCAAGCTTTCGAGACTACTCAGGTCTCTTCATCAGGCAAAGACTAATACAACATCTGAAGAATCACATATTTATACATAACCCAGCACAGAAAAAATGCAATAAGATAAGACAAGTGACGTGAAGCAGAACTGTCATTATGGCAGAGGGATGAACATAAATATTGGAACAGTTCATAGATAAGGAGTGAAAGTTTTATTGCCCTCTGATTGGAGTCTGCTATTGTGTTTTGATGCCCCTAGAAGGTCAGAGAAGCAGATTCCTTAATTGATGTAGAAAGACATGAATCCGTGTGATATATTCATTCCAGCACTAAGAGTGTCAAAGGTCATCATAAGTTTATATTCCCAAACCTTTCTATCTTTCTCAGATTTAAAGTTACATTTTAATACAAGTAATTCCATATCCATCATGCTATGACCGGGCATACAAAAGTGTTTTGCCACAGGTAAATCCATTCTTTTTCTCTTATTGTGTGGCGATGAGAATTCATCCTTGTTCTCAGTTTTTGCCCGGTCTCTCCCACATACAGACCCCCAGTTGGACATTTAGTGCATATAATTAGGTACACCACATTAGATGTGATGCAGCTGAAAGTACCTGGCATCTTGTAGTCCTGATGTGAGTTGGGGATCTTTATCTTGTCCGTGGTCATTATAAATGGGCAGGTTTTGCATTTCTTCTTGTTGCAAGGAAAGGTTCCTGCAGCTGTTGGGGAGGACAGGGAGCTTCTGACAATGATGCTTCTTAGATTTGGGGGCTGCCTAAAACACAGTAGTGGGGGGTCTGGAAATATGGATTGTAATCGGGCATCTTTTTGTAGTAAAGGTTGTAGTTTCCGTGCAGCTCCCCTTAGCATCTCCAGATTTGGATTGTAGGTGACCACTAGAGGCACCCGGTTATTTTCTTCTTTAGCTTTGTAATGTAGCAGGTGATTCTTTGATATTCTGGTGGCTCTTGTAATTTGGTTTTCAATTGTTCTTGGATGGTAGCCCTGGTTCAAAAAGGTCTTTCTGAGGCGAATAAGGTGTTCATCTCTATCCATAGGGTTGGAACATATACGATTGTATCTGATGGCTTGGCTGTAGACAATATAGTTTCTTATGTGTTTTGGATGGAAACTGTCCCATTTAAGGTATGTTGGACGGTCGATTGGCTTCTGATACAGGGATGTCTCTATTTCATTGTTCTTTAGCTTAATGGTGGTGTCTAAAAAGTTAATTTCAGTGCTGGAGTAGTTAAGTGTTAAGTTGATGGTGGGATGAAATTGGTTGAACTGTTCATGGAACGCCTTTAGCTGTTGTTCAGACTCCGTCCAGATGATTAAAATGTCATCAATGTAGCGGTAGTAGGCCCGAGGCCTGATGGGACATGAGGACAAAAAGTCGCTTTCAAGCTTGGCCATGAAAAGATTTGCATACTGTGGAGCCATTTTACTTCCCATAGCTGTGCCAGTCTCCTGAAGATATTCCATATTTCCAGACCCCCCACTACTGTGTTTCTTTCTACATCAATTAAGGAATCTGCTTCTCTGACCTTCTAGGGGCATCAAAACACAATAGCAGACTCCAATCAGAGGGCAATAAAACTTTCACTCCTTATCTATGAAATGTTCCAATATTTATGTTCATCCCTCTGCCATAATGACAGTTCTGCTTCACGTCACTTGTCTTATCTTATTGCATTTTTCTGTGCTGGGTTATGTATAAATATGTGATTCTTCAGATGTTGTATTAGTCTTTGCCTGATGAAGAGACCTGAGTAGTCTCGAAAGCTTGCAATTTGTTACCATCTTTTCAGTTAGCCATTAAAAGGTATCAACCACTGAGGACTCTCAAGTCTAAATATTTTTCCAGCAATGATCAGTGAGGTTTGTGATTGTGCTACACACTCTAAGGCTATGCGCACACAGTTTTTTAAAAGAGTTTTTGGAGCAGAAACTTTCCAAATTCTCCTGAAACCTGAAAACTCAAAAACTTGGAAGTTCTGCTCAGTTTCTACTCTAAAAACACTTCCTAAAGGCTACATGTGCACCTAACCACTCTCCAAAAATCCTTCTCGAAAACTATTAATTCCTCAAAAACTTAAACTTTCCGCTCGGTTTTCGCTCCAAAAGCTCAGCAAAAAGACAAAAAAAAACTCAGTATAAACATACCGGCGGGAACGCCAGGAATTAGGCCAGAGTGGGGATGCAGCCCCCCAAAAAAGAAAATACCTGTATTATGACCGGTTGAATTTTCTGGCCTCCAGCATGGATCTTAGACCGTAAGTGCATTCATTAAGGTACACCTTGTACAAATGTTGTACTGTCACCAGTACTTATTTATTGTAATGTTCAATGTTTTCTATCCAACAGAACGGAGTTAAACCTTACTGAACGAGAGACTGCATCAGACTCCGAGGTCATCATTGACCCTGTCGGTGAAGGTGACGAAGTGGCTAACCCATCTTCGGCACCCCCCAACAGCAATCAGCCAGCAGCAGCACCACCAACACCATCTGCAGCAGCATTAGCATCCACACAGGAGGCTAATCCCGAGGAGGAAGATGTGGGCCACAGCAGCAGTTCTACAGTGCCGCTTGAAAGGTCACCCCTGCCTTCTGCCTTACCACTTCGTGGACGCCGCAGAAGAGTTGTTTCCACCTCTACCACAAGGAGGCAAGTGGATACTGGTGTTCTCAACTATCTATCCAGGGCTGCCCATGATGATGGGGAAGAGGCCTTCTTCCGTAGCCTTGCGCAATACTTGCGCCCGCTGCCGCATTCACTCAGATTGCGTGCCCGAGGTGCTCTACAGATTGTACTGGACGCTTGTGCCCCACCTAACAATCCTCTGCCAATTTTTAGCTTTTTGAAAAGGTAGCAGTTGTCTCACACCAACCTTCTGCCACTGCAAGACCTTCCCCACCAGCAGTCAGGGGAAGTAGACTCGGCCCCCCAACCTTCCAGTCACAGGCCACCCAAACCGAAGTCCAAACAACCTATGGACACTTGTCTGAGTTCAGTGCACCTGCCCAATATGCCCACTTGAGCAGACACAATGTTGGAGGCTGGTCCCAACATGTGTCTGCTCAACATGGGCATATTGGGGGGTATGAATCCATGGGTTACTCCCATAGCCAGGATGTCAGGCATCCATACCGTTCACCACAGTATTATCTTCCTCAACCACAGGAACAAACCTTGGGCCTGAATACTGCCTGGCCATCTTCCCTAGCCCAGGGTGATGCTCAGGTTGCCCAACAAAGCAGACCAACTTCTGCACAAGGTGACCGTCCCCCTTCACCCCCACCCCCAACTTACCACAACCTATAATGATGCTATGTGGTGTCCTGTTGTTTGTTATTTTTTTATTATCTTGTATTTTCTTTATTCTTTTTTTGTTTTTGGTTTTCATTAACATTTGTCTGTTGTATGACAGTTGTATATTATGAGGCCTGAATAGTAGACCGTTTCAGCCATATGATGGTAATATGGTTGAACCAATTTTGATAGAAACAAAATCGGAATTAGCAACCAAAAAAAACACCATGCATCTGATGTTTTATTTCAGCATTATTTTATTATCAACCTAGATTTAAGGGTATCTTCAAAAGACTTAGAGGCTTCAAAGGGTCAAACATTACAAAACCACAGTGACAAACTGCCATAACTACTACATAGACAACACATTCTGTTGCCAGGGAGTAGATCCCTAAGGGGAAACAAAATAATTGGTTAAAACATCATGCACTCTTAGCCCAGAGGGCTGACGACATTGAGTATGGACGGGTCTTGCATTAGTAAGATCAGGACTTAAATAATCCACCTCATCATCAACATTGGATGGGCAATCATGGTATCTTGTGAAATTATGCAGTACAACACACGCCTGTATTACCACATTAACATTGGCTTCACCAAGTTGAATAGCGGACTGGAGAACCCGCCATTTGGCACACAGATTACCAAATGCACACTCAACAAGACGACGTGCACGGGAAAGTCTAAAGTTAAATATATTGCGCCTGTGGTTGAGGGCTCTCTGTGGATACGGCCTCATGACGTTGCGCGTCAACTGAAAAGTCTCATCTGCAACCATCACATAAGGCAAGGCTTCAATATTATTCCCTGGTAGGTAACGTGGGGGTTGGATGTTCAACTCATTGTTGCGCAGCCGCCGACCCATAATGGAAGAATTGAAGACTCTGGAGTCTCCAGTTCTTCCATAGGCCCCAATATCGACAATTACAAACCTGTAGCTAGTGTCAACCAGGGCCAACAGAACTACTGAAAAATATTGTTGATAATTGTAATATTGGGACTCTGAGTTTGGCTGCTTACGCACACGGATGTGCATCCCATCCAGGGCTCCTAGACAGTTTGGAAACTGGCAGCTCTCCTGAAAACCACGAGCTATACGCAACCAATCTTCCATTTGCGGCTGAAGCATGACCAGGTGGTGGAGTCGGGACCAGATTTCTGCGCATGTTGACCTCACAATCCCAGAGATGGTTGACTTTCCAAGTAAGAATTCTAAATGCAATGCTGCATATAACATCCCTGTGGAAAGAAATCTAAAGGGAAAAGAGAAAATTAACAAGATAAGCCATCCAGTTAAGTAGATGGTTATACATTGATGACACTTGAAGTCTATAAATAAGAAACCTTGCCACAAAATCATTAAAATCCAAGCTCTGTGATTGTTGGGTCATATACAACCTTATATCGTACATGAAAACTTGTGGGGGTGACACATAGATCAATAGAGGTATAAATAACAAAGGTATAAGGGCAGGTAATACATAAATGTGTAAAAGAGATCATCAATATATCGCTTGCATACATACCGTAATGTAAGGATTAAGCGCTCCTCTGCAGAAATTGCTTTACGCATCCTGGTGTCCTGAAAATTTATCCCAGGGCGCAAAATCTCCAACAATATATCAAATGTGCGAAGGGACATCCGACAATAAGCAAAAAACTTGTCGGGATTGCTACGCAGAGATGCGTACAGACAGTGGAAATGCCCTTCACTGACCCGTCGCCTCAAAAGGGGATGGACCCAAAATCTTCTACGCCTCCTGGGATCCACAATCACTGGGTATGGGTCACCAAAACATCAGGACAATACCCAGTTATACAACACACGCTCAGTTGTGTTAAAAGTAAGTGTGTTTCCCATATTTTGGACAAAGCACAACTCCCACAACACAACCACGGAGTGAAAGGCAAAGATTGGAGGGTGCCACCTGTTGTAGAGGCAATAAATAGGGTTGATCATGATGATTTTAATGGGTTTCAGGCATAAAAACCGTTATTTGTCCGTTTTGCAAGCTGGCGAGAAAATCTCGCAGTATGGATGCTATACGGATGACACACGGATGTTTTGATGAAAAGAAATCGCATCCTCGCATTGCACACGGATGACATGCGGATCACTTTTCAGGGGACTTTTCTGCGTATTACGGCCGTATAATACGGACCGATTTTTTATCGTTGTGTGTGACCCCGGCCAAAAGCTGGGGTCACACTTGTGTGTGCAATGTGAGAAACTCGCACAAGTCTTTTGCATTAATACCTGGCACTGCTGCCGGCACTTGGACTGGAGTGTGCGGCTGCATGAATTTCTATGCAGCCGTACACTCCGGTCCGAGTGCCTGCGTGAGTGTCGGGTATTAATGCGAGAGACTCGTGCAAGTTTCTCGCATTGCACACGCAAGTGTGACCCCGACCTAAGACTGGTTTCTGCTTGAAAAACTTGTCATTTGCTAATGCCTCAAAAACCATGTGTGAACATAGCCTTAAAGGGGTTGGTCGTGTTCAATAGATGAATGTCCCCAGCTGAAGGTTGGTGTATAAAAACTAAAGCTCTGTACTCACCTTCCTCAGATCCACCAGTGAGCCTCAGCTGCTGCTTCCGGCGGCCAATCAGTGGGCTCGGTGCCTCTGAAGGACCATTTGATATCAACAGATTCAAGTTAGTGTACTTGTTCCTTCAGAAAAAAATGGTTCTGCAGCCCTCATCCCCCACAACAAGTTAAAAGTGATTTTAGATCACATACCAGACCTATATGTCCAGGAACTGTTCTGAATATCATGCTTTGCAATGTGCCATCCACTCTTTATATCAGTGGACAGTTCATCAGCATTCTGCCAGCATGTTATGAGCTTGAACTTTTTTACTTTTACTTCCTAGGATGCATTGCTCCTGACATTGCCCAGTGGCTAGCCTGCACTTTTCACAAAGCCTACCTTTCTGTCATACACACATGTAGTTTGTTAAAGAGAAAAGCAATAGAAGAGAGACATAGGCCCACTGGCGGACAATATACTTCCTGTTGAGCGAAAATGATCCATCCCTTAAGGTACTGCCACACTAAGCTATCCCGCTAGCGATCTCGTTAGCGTTGCATACTAATGAGATCGCTAGCGGGATTGTTTCTATATCGCTAAATGCGGCCACATTTAGCGATATAGTTAACGACGCTATCGCCGTTAGCGATCTTCTTAACGACTTTAGCGGTACAAAAGTACCGCTAAATCGCTAAGAAAAGGTGCCACACAGCGATTAGATACTTACCCAGCGGGAGCGCCAGCGATGAAATAGGGTCCGGAACGATTCCAGCGACGAGCGAGATCACAGCAGGAAGCTCGTCGCTGGAAGCTGCCGCACTGAACAATATCGCTAATGGGATCGCTAAATAGTGACGTTTTTTAGCGATCCCGTTAGCGATATTGTTTAGTGTGGCATACCCTTTGATCCTGTACAAAGATAAAGACCTGCCCCGGCTTACAGTAATCTGTCTCGGCATCTCTGCTGATACAGAGGGATTACATTTGACAACAGGCAATGGACAGAATACAGACACCAATATATTGTCACTAGGGAGTGAATTTTAAGGGGGTAAGAAAAAATCAGTTATAAATAAATTGATTTGTAGGTTGTCAATTAATCACATTGTCTATCAAAGAAGATCAAGTAGTATGACCATTTAAAGGGGTTTTCTTATTGCATAAAAACTCTGCCCCAACCAAAATCCACTGCCGAAACGCGTAGTGGTCTAATAAAAGGTTTGTTTACCACTAATCCATTGCACTGTGCTCCATAGCTATAGCGCTCCCTAAATTGACCACATATATATTTTTTCCAAAAAACAAAGATACTCAATAGGATTTAGTTCAAGTCTCATAGAAGGGCACTTCGGAATAGTCCAATGTTTTCTTCTTAGCCATTCTTGGGTGTTTTTAGCTGTGTGTTTTGGGTCATTATCCTCTTGCAATACCCATGACCTGCGACTGAGACCAAACTTTCTGACACTGGGCAGCACATTTCTCTCTAGAATCCCTTGATTGTATTGAGATTTCATTATACCCTGCAGATTCTAGACAACCTGTGCCAGATGCAGCAAAGCAGCCCCAGAACATAACAGAGCCTCCTCCATGTTTCACAGTAGGGACAGTGTTCTTTTCTTCATATGCTTCATTTTTCCCTCTGTGAACATAGAGCTGATGTGCCTTGCCAAAAAGTTCCATAGGAAATTCTCCCATAAGCTTTGTAGCTTGTCAACATGTAGGTTGGAAAATTCCAGTCTTGCTTTTTTATGATTTTTTTTCAGCAATGGTGTCCTCCTTGGTCGTCTCCCATGAAGTCCACTTTGGCTCATACAACAACGGATGGTGCGATCTGACACTGATGTTCCTTGAGCTTGAAGTTCACCTTTAATCTGTTTAGGAATTTTTCTGGGCTCTTTTGTTACCATTTGTATTATTCATCTCTTTGATTTGTCATCAATTTTCCTCGGTGGCCACGTCCAGGGAGGTTGGCTACAGTCCCATGGAGCTTAAATTTCTGAATAATATGTGCAACTGTAGTCACAGGAACATCAAGCTGCTTGGAGATGGTCTTATAACTTTTACCTTTAACATGTTTGTCTATAATTTTCTTTCTAATCTCCTGAGACAACTCTTTCCTTCGCTTCCTCTGGTCCATGTTGAGTGTGATACACACCATGTCACCAAGCAGCACATTGAGTATCTGTAGCCCTCTATACAGGCCCACTCACTGATTCCAAGATTGTAGAGCAATGAACCTAAATGTAATACGATGGCACATTTCCAATCAGATCTTTATCCTGCATTGTATATACTGGAAAAAAGAAGATAAGTTATGTGGAAAAAAATCATCTGCGATGGAATTTATAATGAGTGAAAACAAACTCATGCAAAACAATCGGATTGCAGATTGTAACTTTCCCTTTTTTACGCTCTGCGGTGTTATCAGATTTTGTATTACACACTCCGAAAACAGGACACAGCTGATCAAACAGTCTGTGCTGCAGAAGTTTGCAGCTCGTGAAGCAGGGAGAACACGATTTAAAATACTTTATTACCAGTTTGAACATTTGTTCAGGATGTCAAAATTTCCAATAATGTTGTTTTCGCAACTTATTGGAATAAAATCATAGTGTGGAACGTGTGGATGTGAGCAGAGTTATAAAAATCCTATGTAATCACAATATGCCCAATTAGTTAAGATAATACAGATACAGAATAACTAATATATTTAGTGTATTTCCATGACTTCTTCATTGCTTGTCATACAGTCGCCATACTGCAGAAAGGACAAATATATCCCTGAATTTAAAGGTTATCCTTCCGTAATTTTATAGCTTTTAGCCTAAATTAATAGATTATCAGTGTCATGTGGGCTGTCATGTGGTTGTTCCAACCAGGGGCCTAACTAGAGTCTGATGGGTCCCAGTGCAAAATTTGGAACTGCCGCCCCCCCCCACATACACATGTTGGTCACAAGTATGAGCCCTAGTAGCGTTTTAAATTCTATAAGAACATACGTGTTGCCCCCATCTCCGTTATGTAGTAATGTCCCCCATCTTATACTAATGTCCCCCATCCTTGGCCCTTTCTTGGTATATATCCCCCATTCTGGAACCATCCTGGTATACCAGTCCCCCATCATGGTATACAAGTCCCCATCATAGTATATGTGTCCCCCATCCTGGTATATATATATCCCCCATCCTGGTATATATGTCGCCCATCCTGGTATATATCCCCAATCCTGGTATATATGTCCCCCATCCTGGGGACATCCTGATATATATGTCCCTCATCCTGGGCCCATCCTGGTATATATGTCGCCCATCCTGGTAAATATATCCATTATCCTGGTATATGTGTCCCCCATCCTGGTATATGTGTTCCCTATCCTGGGCCCATCCTGGAAAAAATGTCACCCATCCTGGTATATACGTCCCCCATCCTGGTATATATGTCCCCCATCCTGGTATATATATCCCCCATGCTGGTGTATATGTCCCCCATCCTGGCCCATCCACATATATATTTCCCTCATCCTGGGCCCATCCTGGTATATATGCCCCCCATGTGCCGCTTGTGACTTGCATGCTGATGTCCGTTGTCGGCCTCTGTTTGGCTGGTAGCATATATTGTGGTGTAGGGACTTGGCAGGTCTCTGTGCCACAATACATTTCAGCTGAATGGTCATCCTTAGGCACATATCCAGCTGAAATATGCACTGGCATCGGTGGGCCCCCCTCCTGCAGGGGACTGATCGCTCCTTTTGTGACCGTGATCATTACTCCCTTGGTTTCTACCTTGTTACAGCATTTCTCTTTGCTTGTGTGCTAATCCAAAGAAGGTGAAGGCATGATTATGGATGTAACGAGCATTGACTATATCAGAAACTTTTGAGTCTCATTCAATAAAATGGACAATGCCTTGGGAGTCCCAGGCAGTCTTCCATCTGTGCAGAAAATTGTATGTGGAAATTAAATTGTAATCTACAACGGGTCTGATTAAAAAAGTGGGCTGCTCACCCATAAGTCTGTCAACCAAGCTGTCATCCGAACTATCTCTCCCGACTCCCTCATACACAAGTACTCTCAACTCGGCCGAGAGGATCTGCGCTCTCTATTACAGCAGAGATTCACATCTGCAGTGAACAAAAGGATTTAATTCCAACTGCCCGATCCTTATGTCCCTCAGCTATTCATTGGCTACCATTCTCCTTTGCTTGGAAGACACAAAGGCATTGAAGATACGAAAAAAAGGAGTGTTGTGCTCAACTTACCTTCCCTCGCTGCAAGGCACAAAAGTATGGAAGATTTACTGTATATACTGTAGATAGCAAGTGCAATTCTGTGCTTGACATTCTTCATGAGTGCCCTAGTAATAAAATGGATCAGAAATTCACATGCGCAATCAGCTGCTCCACTCAACTCCTACTGGACGAAGTCTTCTGGCTTGTGTCTCCCATTCTACCCTGGCCATAAGACCAGACTAAGAGCAGCTGAATAGAGCAGTGGTCATACATGTGCACTTCTGCTCTGTTCTGTGTCTCAGACACTAAATATCTGAAGGTAGCTGAGTTCAGTGCTGCCCTTGACTATCCTAGGGAATGCCAAAGACATAGGACTGTGCGGACGGGCACATGCTCAACCAGCTGCTACATTCAACTCCTACTGGATGAAGTGTTCTGGTTTCTGTCTCCCATTCTCCCCTGGCCATAAGACCAGACTAAGAGCAGCTGAATAGAGCAGTGGTCATACATGTGTTCTTTTGCTCTGTTCTGTGTCTAAGGCAGTGTGAATGTACAATTTTCATAGTCATGTAGATAGCAAGTGCAATTCTGTGCTTGGCATTCTTCGTGAGTGCCCTAGTAATAAAATAGATCAGAATTTCACATGCGCAACCAGCTGCTCCACTCAACTCCTACTGGACGAAGTCTTCTGGCTTGTGTCTCCCATTCTACCCTGGCCATAAGAGCAGACTAAGAGCAGCTGAATAGAGCAGTGTTCACACATGTGCACTTCTGCTCTGTTCTGTGTCTAAGGCACTAAATATATGTAGGTAGCTGAGTTCAGTGCAGCCCTTGACTATCCTAGGGAATGCCATAGACATAGGACTGTGTGGATGGGCACATTCTCAACCAACCACTCCATTCAATTCCTAATGAACAAAGTCTTCTGGCTTGTCTCCCAATCTTCCCAGGTCACAAGACCATGTCAGGAAGAGTTGCATTGGGCAGATGGTCATGCATGTGTTCTGCCAGTGCATTCTGTGTCTATGCCACTAATTATTTGAAGGCAGCTGAGCTTAGTATTTCCCTTGTCTATCCTTGCGAATGCTGTAGTCATAGAACCGCATGGGAAAGCATATGCGCAACCAACCGCTCCATTCCACTCCCATTGACTTGTTCTTATGGCTAAGGGAGTCGGGAAGTCACAAGTAACCAGTTCGGACAATCGGAGTCTCTCTTCTAGCCAGGAGTCCATCATGACTAATAGGAGTTGAATAGAGTGGCTGGTCGCACATGTGCCCTGTCACTCCATTCTGTTTCTGAGTCCCTAAAGATATGGAGATACCATTGACTACCAAAAGACCTATAATTTTCACCATACATTTTGACTTTAGAGTAAGAATTCTCTCAGGGAGGCACAAGCCTACTGTTCCTATCGGTGTAGCCATTCATGGGTGCCTTATAGTCCTGTTATAGTTAATGGGACATTACAAAAAATACTCCAAGAGTTGAAAATCTCTGAGTCGGACCTCTTTTTTCTTAATGGATTGGAGGTAGAGTCATTTTATTATACTACTGGGAACTGTGTCCTATAAACTACAGTGGAGGAAGAGGTAAGGGTTTGTGGTGCACTAGTACATTTGGGGCACAATTGGTAATTTAATGTGCCTATTCCTCCTCCATCTGTAAGTACAGTCATTGGCTTATCTAGTCCAATATCGCCATGAAATAGCCCTTTAATATGAGATTTCCACTCCTTAAAGGCACGGAGCAGCGTCCACAGATTCAGCCTCACATGTAGCGTTCTGCATTCTTCACATGTCCACACGATTATGCAAAATATGTTTCAAAGTGTATCAAATTAATTTAGTGCATAATGCATTCTAACAATTCCGGAATAATAAAGTAAAGGACACAATGACCTCAACAAAATATAACTGTCACAAAATGAGAAAGCTGCATCCATGAGCAGAACAGAAAAAAATATACATAATATATAGGTCTGCGAGCTGGTGCCCTGATGAGACACGAGCAGATATTACAATAAGTAAAATTCTAGACTGCGTCTCGAGCCGGGGTAGTTGTCAAGGAGGCACCAACCTTTACGCTTGATGATCACATTTGGGTAAATATATGCATTTTTTTTGTAAACCTCCACCATAAAATTAGAGCAGATTGGTCTTCAAACAAATATTACAGGACCAAATGCAAAATATTCAAGATGCTGATTAAAGCAGACATTTTATCTCTTATAAAATTGTGACTCGGGTCATTGTCAAGGCATCGCCTAAATAAGCATCTATCTTAGGTTTTAGCACTTTTTATCACTTTTCAACCTTGTATCTGTCATTCAGAGAGGAGTATGCTGATGTTGGAGGCAGTGACCTGACTGATTGTTTGGTTATGTTTGTGAAAGTGCTGTAGGCCATAGGGAGGAATTATGAAGTGAGTGTGGAAAGAATATCATGTGACAATCCTATCATGTGTATAGCAACAGTAGCAGGAGATGAGTGTCTTGATCTTGTATTAGGCAGTGACTTACTTCTCATATATTTTGAGTATGCTAGTCAGTAAAGCTAAACTGTGAAACCTGAATGGGTTTGCCAATGGATTCACCAGTCTAAAGGTATCTCAAAAGACCTCTTCAGCAGATATCAAGGAAAAGAAGGATCAGGCATTCCCCAGAGAAAAAGCCATTGCAGATTTCAGCTTTGACCGCTATAGTCAATCACTGACCTCATCAGTCTCTTCTGGAACAACACTGAGGCCAGTGATTGGCTTTACCCGTCACCTGGGCAGATGGACATGTTATTAGAGTGCCCCACAGGGCAGTGGGGTATTCGGACCCGGGCCATCACAGTTCTTAATGGGGAAGGTCACGGCAGCAGTGACTCAGTCCATGGCCCTGAGTGTCCAAAAAAAATGATGAAGTAAAATAAAAGGGAAATAAGGAAAATAGTTTGTGATGCCACCTGTGGTACTCGGCAATAAAGATGTTAGCTGACACTGCTTCAGAATCCGCTGGGGTTGATAGTGATGCAGCAGAGTTGTCACAGCTCTCCACAGGTAGAGCTAGGCCCCAGGGCAGCTGTATTTTCTTAGATAGGATAGTGACGTTGGGGTGCAGGACAGAGGGAATAATGAATAACTGCAGACACATGAACTGCAGTTTTCTTTACGTTTACTTGATGATTTGGAGGGCAGACCGGAGCACTGCTAGCAGATGGAAATGGAGATCCAGGTAGCCTGGAAGCAAGTTAGGATTCCACTAAGCCAGGTGGGGTTGGAGACCTTCCTACTGTGCTGTAGTCTGAGGTCCTTGCTGCTTTAAGCTCTGCTCAAGTTCCTCTCACTGTCCTTAAGTTCTTGCCCGTATGGCAGGCAGCTTGAGCCTATTGCAGGTGTTGCTCTGTTGTGGCGGCTCCAGGCTCTGGTATGCTGCTGTGCCCCGAGTATTTGATGGGGCAGGAGACTTGCAGTTTCCTGTCCTCTGGATTTAGCTGCTGGGACTGTTACGTTTTGGTAGCTGAGGAGAGCATGCAAAAACGGCAATACACCAGAGAGGTTGGAATCTACTGGATTGCAGTACCCTGACTAACCACCACAACTAAAGGCAGCCGTGGAGCGTACCTACGTTGGTCCTAGACGCCTCGTCACAGCCTGAGAAGCTAACTGCACCTAAAGATAGAAAGAGGAAAACTATCTGCCCCAGAGCAGATCCCCAAAGAACATAGGAAGCCCCCAAACATGTAATGGCGGTTAGACAAGAGGAAACACAAACACAGACAGAAAATAGTATGAGCAAACGTTGGGGCCCAATCTTCCTAAACAGAAAAGGATAGGAAGGAAAACTTACTGCAATCCCAAAAAACCCTAAAAAGTACCAACTCTACTAATTACAAAAACATCTGAGATCACACGACCTCTACCACCTAAATTAGTTCTCTGGTGTAACAAAACTAAGCCGCAGCCACTGAAAAAACTGGAAAAGGCAAATGAACAAATAACAGAGGCTCAGATAAACTGAGAGGAGCACAAGCCCCCCGGAGGGGACCTGGCTGACCTCCACAAGAGTGCAGGAAAAAATGCAAAAAGCAAGCACAGAAATAAAAACAGAAAATGTCTTATCTGAGAGCAGGAGAAGAGGCAAGATTCAGCAGGCTTCCAAGTGAACCAGGAACAACAGCAGTTAGACAAGAACAATTGTTCACCGGCAACCCTGATGGGAGGGAACCTCCCTTATATAGGACCAGTCTGTAACTCCTGATTGCCAATCTTCGCTAAATGGTTCAACACTGTCTGCAACCACCAGAGGGAGCTTCTGCTCAGAACTCATCTCCAACACATTCACAACAGTACCCCCCCTTGAGGAGGGTCACCGAACCCTCACTTGGGCAACCAGGTCGGTCAGGATGAGCTCTGTGATATGCACGGATCAGTCTCCTAGCATGGATGTCCGAAGCAAACACCCAAGCATTGTCCTCCTGACCATAACCTCTCCACTTAACCAAATACTGGAGTTTCCGTCTAGAAAAACGAGAATCCAATATTTTCTCAACCACATACTCCAGATTGCTCTCAACCAAAACAGGGTCAGGAGGCGCAGCCATAGGAACCACTGGCTCGACAAACCTCTTCAATAAGGACTTGTGGAACACGTTATGGATCTTAAATGTCCCTGGAAGAAGTAAACGAAAGGAAACAGGATTAAGAATCTCCATGATCTTATAAGGTCCAATGAATCTAGGCTTAAACTTAGGAGATGCAACTCTCATAGGGATATTTCTTGAGGACAACCAGACCAAGTACCCCACTTCAAACCGAGGACCATCAGTCCTATGCCGGTTGGCAAACCGCTGGGCCCTTTCCTGAGAGAGGGACAACCTCTCCACTACCTGGTCCCAAATCTGCTGCATACGCTCCACAACAGAGTCAACACCCGGACAGACAGAAGCCTCCGTCTGTCCCGAAGAAAATCGAGGGTGAAACCCAAAATTGCAGAAAAATGGAGACATCAAAGTGGCAGAGCTAGCCCTATTATTAAGAGCAAACTCAGCCAAAGGCAAAAAAGAGACCCAGTCATCCTGATCAGCAGACACAAAGCATCTCAGATAGGTCTCCAATGTCTGGTTTGTTCTCTCAGTTTGTCCATTGGTCTGAGGATGAAAAGCCGAAGAGAAAGACAATTGAACACCAAGTTTAGAACAAAAAGTCCTCCAAAATCTGGAAACAAACTGGACTCCTCTGTCAGACACAATGTTCTCAGGAATGCCGTGTAACCGAACCACGTGCTGAAGGAACAAAGGCACCAATTCAGAGGTGGAAGGCAACTTAGGTAATGGCACAAGATGTATCATTTTGGAAAACCTATCACAAATCACCCAAATAACGGTCATTCTCTGAGAAACAGGGAGGTCGGAAATGAAATCCATAGAGATATGGATCCATGGTCTCTTGGGCACAGGCAATGGCATCAACAAACCACTAGAGCGAGAGCAAGGCTTGGAGCGAGAGCAAGTCCCGCAGGACTGCACAAATTCCCTGACGTCACGAGACAAAGTAGGCCACCAAAAGGACCGACTAACCAAGTCTCTGGTACCAAAAATTCCGGATGACCGGCCAACGCGGAACAATGAATCTCAGACATCACACTCTTTTTCCACCGGTCTGGGACAAACAATTTCCCAATAGGGCAGCACTCGGGTTTATCCTCCTGACACCCTTCCAGAGCCAGTCTCAAATTGGGCGAGATGGCGGAAAGAACTACACCCTCTTTCAAAATAACAGCAGGATCAGATAACTCAGGAGAGTCCGCAAGGAAACTCCTCGATAGGGCATCCGCCTTAACATTCTTAGTGCCAGGAAGAAAGGAAACCACAAAATTAAAACGTGTGAAAAACAAGGCCCACCTGGCCTGTCTAGGATTAAGTCGCTTGGCTGATTCCAGATAAACCAGATTCTTATGGTCCGTGAGGACCACCACCTGATGTTTGGCTCCCTCCAGCCAATGTCTCCACTCTTGAAAAGCCCACTTCATGGCCAATAACTCCCGATTACCCATGTCATAATTCCGTTCAGTTGGAGAAAATTTTCGAGAGAAAAAGGCACAAGGGTTACTTTTAGAGGTCTCTGGATCTCTTTGGGACAAAACGGCACCTGCCCCAATTTCAGAGGCATCAACCTCCACCTGAAATGGCAGAGAAACATCAGGCTGCCGTAGAACAGGAGCAGAAGTGAATCTCTGCTTAAGTTCCTGAAACGCAGAGACTGCCTCAGGAGGCCAATTCACCACATCAAACCCTTTTTTGGCAAATCAGTCAATGGTTTAACAATAACATAGAAATTACCAATAAATTTACGATAAAAATTGGCAAAACCCAAGAATCTCTGAAGAGCCTTTAATGAAGTAGGTTGGACCCAATCACAGATGGCCTGAACCTTGACCGGGTCCATTTCAATAACAGATGGGGACAAAATGAATCCCAGAAATGAGATCCTCTGTACGCCAAAAAGACACTTTGATCCCTTCACATACAGAGCATTCTCTCTCAAAATCTGGAACACAGTCCGAACATGTTTCACATGAGAGTCCCAGTCATTGGAAAAAATCAAGATATCATCCAAATAAACAATCAGAAATTTATCCACAAAATCCCTGAAAATGTCATTCATGAAGGACTGGAAGACAGAAGGAGCATTAGTGAGCCCAAAGGGCATCACTAGGTACTCAAAATGCCCCTCTGGGGTATTGAATGCCGTCTTCCATTCATCCCCGTGCTTAATGCGAATAAGGTTATACGCCCCCCTGAGGTCAAGCTTGGTAAACCAAGTAGCACTTTTCACCCTGGAAAACAGGTCAGAAATCAAGGGTAACGGATATTGATATTTCACAGTGATATTGTTCAAGAGACGATAATCAATACACGGCCTTAATGAACCATCCTTTTTGGCCACAAAGAAAAAACCGGCACCCAAGGGTGAAGAGGATGGTCTGATATGACCCTTCTCCAATGGCTCCTTGATATAAGACCGCATAGCATCATGTTCAGGTACAGACAAGTTAAAAAGGCGACCTTTAGGGAATTTACTACCAGGCACTAATTCAATAGCGCAGTCATAGCTCCTATGGGGGGGCAAGGATGCAGATTTACTTTCGCTAAACACATCAGAAAAATCAGTCAAAAAGTCAGGAACATCCTGAGCCTGGGAGAGGCAGAAAAAACAGATGTGTTGGCACCAACACATTGGCAGCCCCAACTGGTCACAGACACAGATTTCCAATCCAAAACAGGATTATGAGACTGTAACCAAGGGAAACCTAGTACAATAATGTCATGCAGATTATACAGCACCAAAAATTTGCAACTCTCCTGATGATCAGGTTCAACCCTCATTATCACCTGAGTAGAGAACTGGGGTTTATTCTCAGCCAAAGGGGTAGAATCAATCCCCAGTAGGGGAATAGACTTCCGTAGGGTATCAAGGGAAACCCACAACGTTTAGCAAAATCAAAATCCATCAGGTTAATAGCTGCTCCCGAATCAACAAAAGCCTGAGCAGAAAATGTGGACAGGGAGCAAATCAGGGTAACAGTCAACAGAAATTTAGTCTGAACACTACCCAAGACAACTGAACGTGCAAAACGTCTTCCCCGCTTAGGGCAGACTGAAATAGCATGAGGCTTCACCACAGTAGAAACATAACCCATTGCGTTTTCGAAACTCATGACGCTGTGCCCCAGAATCCACTCTATCACACTGCATGGGTTCAGAAGCTGGTTCACAAGGCAACACTATTCCACGCATACCTCTACGCTCACGCAAATGTCTGTCAATTTTAATCGCTAATGACATAGAATCATTGAGACCAGAGGGAACAGGGAAACCCACCATAACATCTTTTACATTCTCTGACAGACCCTTCCGAAAAAGGGCTGCCAAAGCATCATCATTCCATTTGGTCAGGACTGCCCACTTATGAAATTTCTGACAGTATAACTCAGTGTCCTCCAGCCCCTGATTTAATGCCAACAAGGTTTTTTCAGCTTGATCAGTGACATTAGGTTCATCGTACAATAACCCCAGAGCCAGAAAAAATGCATCGACATTACTCAAAACAGGGTCCCCAGGTGTCAGGGAAAAAGCCCAATCCTGAGGGTCGCCGCGCAGGAGAGAGATGACAATTTGAACCTGCTGTGCTGCGTTCCCTGAGGACTTAGGTTTTAAGGCAAAAAACAACTTACAGTTATTTTTGAAATTCAGAAATTTAGCTCGATCCCCCAAAAATAAATCTGGCATGGGGGTCCTAGGTTCCACAACCGGCAACACTGCAAGATAGGTAGCAATACTCCGAACTTCAGTGGCAAGCTGATCCACACGGCCAGACAACTGTGCAAGCTCCATTGAGAGAAAAAAAAAATCCTCCTCAGCACTCAGAGAAACAGAGGGAAAAAAAATGCAACAAACAGAAAAAAAAAAATCTCTGACAACTCTGACAACTTTTTTTTTTTTTTTTACACTATTTTTCCCTTCTGTGAGTACCATATAAATTTCAGTTTGGCCGGTGATACTGTTACGTTTTGGTAGCTGAGGAGAGCAGGCAAAAATGGCAATACACCAGAGAGGTTGGAATCTACTGGATTGCAGTACCCTGACTAACCACCACAACTAAAGGCAGCTGTGGAGCGTACCTACGTTGGTCCTAGACGCCTCGTCACAGCCTGAGATGCTAACTACACCTAAAGATAGAAAGAGGAAAACTATCTGCCCTGGAGCAGATCCCCAAAGAACATAGGAAGCCCCCAAACATGTAATGGCGGTTAGACAAGAGGAACACAAACACAGACAGAAAATAGTATGAGCAAACGTTGGGGCCCAATCTTCCTAAACAGAAAAGGATAGGAAGGAAAACTTACTGCAATCCCAAAAAACCCTAAAAAGTACCAACTCTACTAATTACAAAAACATCTGAGATCACACGACCTCTACCACCTAAATTAATTCTCTGGTGTAACAAAACTAAGCCGCAGCCACTGAAAAAACTGGAAAAGGCAAATGAACAAATAACAGAGGCTCAGATAAACTGAGAGGAGCACAAGCCCCCCGGAGGGGACCTGGCTGACCTCCACAAAGTGCAGGAAAAAATGCAAAAAGCAAGCACAGAAATAAAAACAGAAAATGTCTTATCTGAGAGCAGGAGAAGAGGCAAGATTCAGCAGGCTTCCAAGTGAACCAGGAACAACAGCAGTTAGACAAGAACAATTGTTCACCGGCAACCCTGATGGGAGGGAACCTCCCTTATATAGGACCAGTCTGTAACTCCTGATTGCCAATCTCCGCTAAATGGTTCAGCACTGTCTGCAACCACCAGAGAGAGCTTCTGCTCAGAACTCATCTCCAACACATTCACAACATGGGACCATAGTACCCTGCAACCATGGACTCCGGTGTCCGGTTCTTTAGCGCTCTGCCCTTGGGTGAGCTTGGTCACAGCTCCACTCCCCAGAGTTCTCTTACACCTCTCTCCTCTTCTCTGACCCTCTCACTCAAACTCTCCACACAGACTGCCTAGCTCCGCCTCCAGGCAAGAACTTATAGGGTAGCATCCCTGAAATCAGGTGTTAGAGCTCCCCCTTCTGGTCTGGAGTCAGGAAAGGTGTTGAATGCTGGTGTTACCTATTAAGGGGACCCCTCCTTGCTTCCAGGCATGACATCACCCCTTGTGAGGGAGGCAATGCCACTGTGGTAACCGGACTCCTGGGGTGCAGAACAGGAAACAAAGACCATTCAGGAGCACTGAGGAAGCATCACTGGAGGGGCAGGTGATTTTGTAAGTAATACTTACTTTAGCAATGTACATTTTTTCCACCTCGAGTAAATTTATGGGAACATTCCTTTAATTACACATTCAGATTTTCTCCCAAAATTACAGAGAAATCCAACCCCACCTGTTATGATTTGGTAACTGAGTAGGACAGGAGCAAAACAGTAAGGCAGCCGAACACCTGAGAGGTTGGGAACTTACGGGTTTGCAGATCCCTAAACTAATCGCACAACTAGAAGCAGCCGTGGAGCGTACCTACGGTGATCCTAGACGCCTCGGCACAGCCAGAGAGCTAGCTACACCTAAAGACAGAAACAGGAAAGCTAACTGCCCCGGAGTAGAGCCCCAAAGGAATAGGCAGCCCCCAAACATATAATGGAGGTTAGACAAGATGAAACACAAACGCAGACAGAAAATAGAGTGAGCAAACACAGGGGCCAAACACTGACTAAATAGGACAGGAAAGAACAGAATACTATCTGCAACCCAGCAAAACCCTAGCAAAACTTCCAACACTTCTGATTACAAAAATGCTGAGATCACACGATCTCGCCACCCACTAAATCAGATCTCAGAGTGAACAAGGCTAACCCGCAGCCACTCAAAAGCAGAGAAAGAGCAATTGAACAAATAACAGTGGCTACAGAAAACAGAGAAGCACAGGCCCCAGGAGGGGACCCGGCTAACCTCCACGAAGGTGCAGACAAAAATGGAAATAGCAAACACAATAGAAATAAGCAGAAAATATCTTATCTGAAAGTAGCAGATGCAGGCAAGATACCAGCAGACTTCCAAATGAACCAGGAAACAATTGATCACCGGCGAGGATCATGGGAAGGCAGCTCCCTTATGTCAGTCCAGTCCAGTCAGTGACTCCTGATTGCCAGGTATCGCTGCCAGCTGAGGAGGCCCAGTCATTCGATACAGCTTCAGCACCGACAGCAACCACCAGAGGGAGCCTCCACCCAGAAATTGTCTCCAATACGTTCACAACACCCACCCTTACCTCTATGTTCATAATATCTCCCATAGTGCTCATCACAGAAGCCCCAGTCTACAGCATTTTTGGTGCCTAAGGCCGGGTTATGACATCACTACAGAACAACAAATCAATCGTCATTAAACCGGCGGATAAAGGGGGTGCCACTGTCATTATGGACCACTCCCTCTACACCAGAGAAATCAGGCGACAACTTACTGATTCACAGACATATAGAATTATTTCCAGAGACCCTACAGCAGACATAAATTCAAAGATACAGTCTCTTCTCAGAATCTCACTTGACAACCATATAATCGACAAAAAAACTGCATCATTTCTCACCAATCCCCACCCTATTATTCCAGTTTTTTATATTCTTCCCAAAATCCACAAATCCCTCAGTAATCCCCCAGGCAGACCCATCGTTGCATCCACCGATTCCATCCTCTCACCACTTTCCGTTTATCTAGAGAAGATTTTGACACTATTGGTCAAAACCACCAATTCTTTCCTTCTAGACACTGGCCATTTTCTTAGAATCATTAATGAATTTCAAACTGCACCACCTGACAGCTTACTGGTTACAATGGATGTCAACAGCCTCTATACTTCCATCACACATACTAAGGGTATATCAGCGTCAAAGAGACTACTTGAAACTTCCAATCTGTCTAATAATTCTATAGAATTCTGTTTGAACCTCCTTAAATTAATCCTCTACGAAAACTATTTCTTGTTCGAGGACACGTACTATGTTCGGTCACGAGGGACCGCTATGGGAAGTAATGTGGCGCCGGCTTATGCCAATGCTTTTATGCATTTTTTTGAAGTGGATCACATCTATTCCACTCAGACCTACCAAGATCATGTTAAATGTTACCATCGCTATATCGATGATGTCTTCTTTATTTGGACGGGCCCTCATGAATTACTGACATCATTCTATACTTACCTTAATTCAATTAACTCAGACCTACAATTCACAATACACCATGATATTGGTAATATTCCATTCTTAGACACTATGGTTATGAAAGATTCGCAAGGTAATCTCACGACTGATCTATATGTAAAACCAACCGACTGCAATAGTCTTTTGCACTATTCTAGCAGTCACCCAAAACCGACAAGAAATAGTCTACCAAGGTCACAATTTTCACGTATTGCAAGAATAGTGACAGATCCTGACCTTCTCAACACCCGTTTAAACCAGATGTCTGCTAAATTCAGAGAACGGGATTATCCTATTAGATTACTTGACTCTGAGAGAGAACGTATTCATAACCCTCCGGATCCTCACCCACCGACTGTTAAACAGGAACGAGTGCCATTTGTTCATACATACCACCCACTTATGTTTAAAATTCATTCTATCATCCGTAAACATTGGTCACTTTTAACAAAAGCTTATCCTGCCATTCCAGCATTCTCTAATCCTGCTCTTATGTGTAGCAGAAGGGCACCCAACATTAGGGATAAACTAGTACGGGCAGACATTGGCAGCTCACACTCTATCTCAACACAAAGGTATCTTACCTCACGCCGGTTTGGTACTTTCCTTTGTCTAAATTGTGCCTCCTGCTCCAATGTCATTAAAGGTGATTCGGTAACCCACCCACGTACAGGAAAATCTTTTCCTATTAAAGACTTCTACACGTGTGATTCCAACTTTGTAGTTTATGTTATAAAATGCCCTTGTGTCTCCTGTACTGGGTGAGACCACACAGCATGCTAGAGAGAGGATGGCAAGCCACAAATCTACAATACGCACTAAGAAAACATGGCTACCTCTTCCGGATCACTTTATTGAACATAATCACTCAGTGGCTCAGTTGAAATTCCAAATAATCGAACAAGTACCAAAATCAGGAGAGGTGGGGACCGTATTTAGCGTCTGAAACTCAGGGAGACATATTGGATCCATAAACTTGATACGTTGTCCCCTAGGGGCCTCAACAGGGATATTAATTGGCTCCTCTAATCATCTTTTTTCATTCAACTTTCAGACTCGCTGATAACCTTTTCTAACCGGTAAGTTTCCTCCATTTTTATTTTTATTTTTACATTTATTTATTTTTATTTTTATTTATTTTTTATTTTTATATTTTATTTATATTTTATTTTTATTTTTTCATTTTTTCGTTTTTATTTTATTTTTATTTTTACATTCCAATTATTTTCTTCTTTTTCCCTTTTGTTATTTCATTTTCATCAATTTTTATTATTTTCATTATTTTCCTTTTTTATTTTATTTTTATTATTTTTTACTCTTAATTTTCAATTTTACTTTTTTCCATTATATTTTTCATTAATTACTGAATTTTATTTATATTTTTATTTTCATTTTTATTTTTCATGTATGACATTCTCTTTCATATCACCAACTCTGCAGCCTCTTTTTCTTACCGGTTTATACTCTCACATATATACATATACAGTTAGGTCCATAAATATTTGGACAGAGACAACATTTATCTAATTTTGGTTCTAGACATTACCACAATGAATTTGAAACAAAACAAATCAGATGCAGTTGAAGTTCAGACTTTCAGCTTTCATTTGAGGGTATCCACATTAAAATTGGATGAAGGGTTTAGGAGTTTCAGCTCCTTAACATGTGCCACCCTGTTTTTAAAGGGACCAAAAGTAATTGGACAAATGACTCCAAGGCTATTTCATGGACAGGTGTGGGCAATCCCTTTGTTATGTCATTCTCAATTAAGCAGATGAAAGGGCCGGAGTTGATTTGAGGTGTGGTGTTTGCATTTGGAAGGTTTTGCTGTGAAGGAAACATGCGGTCACAGGAGCTCTCCATGCAGGTGAAACAAGCCATCCTTAAGCTGCAAGAACAGAAAAAAACCCATCCAAGAAATTGCTACAACATTAGAAGTGGCAAAATCTACAATTTGGTACATCCTGAGAAAGAAAGAAAGCACTGGTGAACTCATCAATCCAAAAAGACCTGGGAGCCCACGGAAGACAACAGTGGTGGATGATCGCCGCATACTTTCTTTGGTGAAGAAGAACCCGTTCACAACATCAACTGAAGTCCAGAACACTCTCAATGAAGTAGGTGTATCTGTCTCTAAGTCAACAGTAAAGAGAAGACTCAATGAAAGTAAATACAAAGGGTTCACATCTAGATGCAAACCATTCATCAATTCCAAAAATAGACAGGCCACAGTTAAATTTGCTGAAAAACACCTCCAGAAGCCAGCTCAGTTCTGGAAAAGTATTCTATGGACAGATGAGACAAAGATCAACCTGTACCAGAATGATGGGAAGCCAAAAGTTTGGAGAAGAAAGGGAACGGCACATGATCCAAGGCACACCACATCCTCTGTAAAACATGGTGGAGGCAACGTGATGGCATGGGCATGCATGGCTTTCAATGGCACTGGGTCACTTGTGTTTATTGATGACATAACAGCAGACAAGAGTAGCCGGATGAATTCTGAAGTGTACCGGGATATACTTTCAGCCCAGATTCAGCCAAATGCTGCAAACTTGATTGGACGGCGCTTCATAGTACAGATGGATAATGACCCCAAGCATACAGCCAAAGCTACACAGGAGTTCATGAGTGCAAAAAAGTGGAACATTCTTCAATGGCCAAGTCAATCACCAGATCTTAACCCAATTGAGCATGCATTTCACTTGCTCAAATCCAGACTTAAGAGGGAAAGACCCACAAACAAGCAAGACCTGAAGGCTGCGGCTGTAAAGGCCTGGCAAAGCATTAAGAAGGAGGAAACCCAGCGTTTGGTGATGTCCATGGGTTCCAGACTTAAGGCAGTGATTGTCTCCAAAGGATTCGCCACAAAATATTGAAAATAAAAATATTTTGTTTGGGTTATGTTTATTTGTCCAATTACTTTTGACCTCCTAAAATGTGGAGTGTTTGTAAAGAAATGTGTACAATTCCTACATTTTCTAACACATATTTTTGTTCAACCCTTCAAATTAAACGTTACAATCTGCACTTGAATTCTGTTGTAGAGGTTTCATTTCAAATCCAATGTGGTGGCATGCAGAGCCCAACTCGCGAAAATTGTGTCACTGTCCAAATATTTCTGGCCCTGACTGTACAGTCATGGCCAAAAGTTTTGAGAATGACACAAATATTAATTTTTACAAAGTCTACTGCTTCACTTTTTCTAATGGCAATTTGCATATACTCCAGAATGTTATAAAGAGTGATCAGCTTAACAGCAATTACTTGCAAAGTCAATATTTGGCTAGAAAATGAACTTTATCCCCCAAAACACATTTCAACATCATTGCAGCCCTGCCTTAAAAGGACCAGCTAACCTCTTTTCAGTGATTGCTCCATTAACACAGGTGTGGGTGTTGATGAGGACATGGCTGGAGATCAATCTGTCATGATTAAGTAAGAATGACACCACTGGACACTTTAAAAGGAGGCTGGTGCTTGGCATCATTGTTTCTCTTCTGTTAACCATGGTTATCTCTAAAGAAACACGTGCAGTCATCATTGCAATGCACAAAAATGGCCTAACAGGGAAGAGTATCGCAGCTAGAAAGATTGCACCTCAGTCAACAATCTATCGCATCATCAAGAACTTCAAGGAGAGAGATTCCATTGTTGCCAAAAAGGCTTCAGGGCGCCCAAGAAAGACCAGCAAGCGCCAGGACCGTCTCTTAAAAGTGTTTCAGCTGCGGGATCGGGCTACCAGCAGTGCAGAGCTTGCTCAGGAATGGCAGCAGGCAGGTGTGAGTGCATCTGCACGCACTGTGAGGCGGAGACTCTTGGAGCAAGGCCTGGTCTCAAGGAGGGCAGCAAAGAAGCCACTTCTCTCCAGAAAAAACATCATGGACAGACTGATATTCTGCAAAAGGTACAGGCAGTGGACTGCTGAGGACTGGGGTAAAGTTATTTTCTCTGATGAATCCCCTTTTCGATTGTTTGGGACATCAGGAAAACGCCTCATTCGGAGAAGACAAGGTGAGCGCTACCACCAGTCTTGTCTCATGCCAACTGTTAAGCATCCTGAAACCATTCATGTGTGGGGTTGCTTCTCAGCCAAGGGAATCGGCTCTCTCACAGTCTTGCCTAAAAACACAGCCATGAATAAAGAATGGTACCAGAATGTCCTCCAAGAGCAACTTCTCCCAACCCTCCAAGAGCAGTTTGGCGATCAACAATGCCTTTTCCAGCATGATGGAGCACCTTGCCATAAAGCAAAGGTGATAACTAAATGACTCAGGGAACAAAACACAGAGATTTTGGGTCCATGGCCTGGAAACTCCCCAGATCTTAATCCCATTGAGAACTTGTGGTCAATCATCAAGAGACAGGTGGAGAAACAAAAACCTAAAAATTCTGACAAAATGAAAGCATTGATTGTGCAAGAATGGACTGCTATCAGTCAGGATTTGGTCCAGAAGTTGATTGAGAGCATGCCAGGGAGAATTGCAGAGGTCCTGAACAAGAAGGGTCAACACTGCAAATATTGACTTGCTGCATTAACTCATTCTAACTGTCAATATAAGCTTTTGTTACTCATATGTTTGCAATTATTATATTTCTGTCTGTGATAAAAACATCTGTCAAACACACATAAAAACCAGAGGGCAGCAGATCATGTGAAAATATAATATTTTTATCATTCTCAAAACTTTTGGCCATGACTGTATATGTATAAGCTCTTTTGCTATTCTATTCTCCCACCATTAACATATACTCGTCTGCCATATCCCTCTCCGCATCTTATGCCCATGTATCTCGCTCCTCTCTGCTTCACACACCCAGGTATTCCCTGCCACTAACCAACATGGCGACATTGACAGTCAGCGCGCATGCGCAATCTTCCCGTTATGTGGCGCCGCGTCACATCCGGTCCCGGTGACGCACTTCCGGTACGGCGTGACACAGCGCTACTATTTAAACAGGGCTGACCCTGTTATTTACACACAGCAGCATCTAACAGCACTGGCATAGCGCGGGAGCGCTGCCTTATCTAATAAAGCCCCCGGATACAGGTATTTATGGGTACTCTTAAGACATGCTATCCTACCAATATACAGAATTTCAGGGTCCTCACAGCACACTTTCTTTTCCTCCAGTACTGCCTCTCTTCTGGCTCATTAGACCTCATTGTCTTACCCAGCTACAGGTAATATGAGCTCCCCGGCTGGACTCCTACATGATATCCGTATTCTGTTTAAAATGCATTTGTCTCCTTTACCCTAGCACCTGGCCATTATTCATAGGGCCTGCCATGAATTATCTTCATTTAAGTGCCTTATCACTGAAATACCTATATCTAAGGTACCTTCTCATTTTCCCTATACTTTTCTTCAGTGGGATATATTTTCTCTATATAGAGTTGCAAGCAAACTAATTTTATATTATCTACATGGTATATCCCATATCGTTGTTGCAAGCATATCATTATACTCATATATATTTGTAATCTGTTATCTATTGTCCACAGTTGAATATTATTCATAGTAATTTTTGTTATGTAAATATGTATATATGTATATTTGTATATATGTTTTTTTAGTGCTTTACTTCACTGATTCTGGTCTTCTGATTTCCCTACAGCTACCCATGACTAAGATCCGGGAGGATCGAAACGTCGGGTATTAGTCTATGTATGGTATTTGTATCTTGTTTTGCTACGTGGCACTTTTCTTCTTTGATGTGGAGAACTACAATAAATATCACTTTATTTGCATCTACTTTGTCGAAGTGTGCGGTGAATTGTATTTTTACTTGTAGTTTTGGTACCTATATAGGTCCATTTTCACCAGCACCGCTTTAATTGACCTGCGTGCACACCCTTTACCTATTACTAAGGCCGGGGTTAGACATGCAGGAAACTCGCACGAGTCTCGCATGTCAGTACCCAGCACTACTTTTTAAAAAGTCTCATTATCGTCACAGACATGATTATAATCTGTGACATGATAACACAGGTGGCACCAATCACAACAGGTGATGTCACAGCTCATATCTTCCCCCTCCCTTTGTGCAAGCTCATTGGATGTTTCAATACGCAAGATAGGGACTGTGTCAGTGCGGTGCTGCTAATGTACAAGTGCATTTCCCGAAAGAACATGAAATAGGAGTCAAAATGAGACTCAAGTGGCCGGTGTGAAAAATTGCAAGATTTCAGTGTTTTTTTTTTTAAACACTAGCTTGGCCCGTGCAAAATTTTTGCACATTGGTCTTTGGGGTGTAGTTCATTTCAGAAAAAGTAAGCTGTTCAAATGTAAATGTATTTCATGAGATGATGAACACAGACAGGTATTTATATATGTAACTGTTAATACAATAAATTGGTTTGATAAGTAGAGGCCAAATAATGTCTTCCAGTTGAGCTGCCACCTGCAGGTCATTGTGTCTTTCTGTAGGTTTATGAAAATAAATGTTTAAACTGTATTTAGTGACAGAATCGTGGATGTGTGGTTTGTTTGGCTCTTTTCTTGCTGAAGGGAGCAAGTTTACCTTTCAAATGGTGTATCATTTGTGTGTGTGGGGCGAAGTAATCAGTGAAAAAGCAGTGCATGTTTACAAATGTGTTTGCATATATGACTCACCATTTGTGTGTGTGGGTCAAAGTTACCACAGAAAAAGCAGTGCATGTATACAAATGCGTTTGCATATGTGACTCACCTGCAGTGAAGTGTGCAATCCTCCAATGTGCCTGAAATGGGCTGGGCAAGCACTTGAGCAAGCTGGAAAGACTCCAAGGCAAATGTTTGGATTTGTTTGTGATGTCTGTAAGCAGCTTTGTGGTAGTGTGCTTTGTGGTAGTGTGCTGCCACCGGTAGGTAATTTGACCTTTCAAATGGTGTATCATTTGTTTGTGTGGGTGGAGTATGAACGGAGCAAGTGTGCCATTCAATAGGCAGTGCATGTTTACAAATGTGTTTGCACATGTGCCTTACCTGCAGTGAAGTGTGCAATCCTCCAATTTTGCTAAAATAAGGCTGGGCAAGCAGTTCGGCAAGCTGGAAAGACCCCAAGGCAAATGTTTGGATTTGTTTGTGATGTCTGTCAGCAGCTTTGTGGTAGTGTGCTTTGAGGTACTGTGGTGCCACCTGCAGATCATTTTTCCTTACTGTAGGTTTATCAAAATTAATGTTTAAACTGTATTTTGTGATCAAATCGTGAACGTGTTTTTTCAAATGGTGTATCATTTGTTTGTTTGTGTGTGTGCAGTATGAACGGAGATACAAAGTAATCACGAAAAACAGTGTTTAGAAATAATAGAATAGATTGTGATTTGAAAAATAAAAAAAAACTATTTTAATATTTTTTAAATATACATTTAATTTACTGTAAAAGCCAGATTTAAGCAGGAGGTCATTTTCTGATGACACAAACCTTTTAAGAACTATAACTAGGGAGCCATGATATAAACTATATAAAGTACAAATATACCAAAGATGGCAGCAAGTAAAGCCACTTGGTCTTAAATGAACCCTCCTTTATTATGGCCCCTATAACAACTTCCCAATTTCCCCTCCTTTTCTGAAGACATCTGGATTTTATACAACAGATCATAAATGCTAATCAATTCTTCTTCTGTCGGGCACAGCGGATTAATTCATTGCTCTTTAATTGCTGTATTTATCCTACCCCGTATACATATTTGTATGTGGACTCGACTTTATTACAATCCCGCAACACGCAGCGGTCTTTCAGCTGTCAAGCAATATGTAATTTGTGTTGACAGATGTAAATGTGCCGCACAATGTTTCCAAGCAGACTCTTATCTCAACACCAAGGAAACACTGAAAAAAGTCATGATTTTCCGCATTTTTGCCAATGCGTTTGCTATCTCTATCAGTTTATATGTGAATGCATTTCCATTACACTTTTGAGTGATTAGGAAAGGAATCTATATGGTGCGTGTTGTGCGGATTTTTCTTGCAATAGTCATTGTATGAAGAATTCACTTAAATGTGTTGCAATACCACAGACAACCTGAAGACAAATGTGGCACTGTTTCTTGGTGATATATAATTTTAGTCTTTTTCAACCCCTTTAAAAAATCAAAATAGTCTCTCTACCTCCCAGTAAAGTGCCTAGTTTGAAGTATTTCTCGGTTGGGAAGGATCTGGTTGCTCTCCAACAAGACCCAAAGTCAAATTTTCACTTCTGTTCCTGAGCAATTTGATTTGCTCTGGCCTGGTCTGGGGTTTAATCTAGTCCTCCTTGGCAGATGGTCTTCACTTTTGTATAACCGGCTGGACAGGACCAGGGCAGAGCAAATCAAATTGCCCAATTGTACTGATGAGAAACCACATCCTCCATAAGGGCAGGAGCAGACTGCTATAGAGTCTCTCATCCATTGATGATGCAAATAATGATCTGATCAAACTCTGACTAGAATGTGAGCACAGTGTGATTCGAAGAAAAAAATACTCCATTTTCTCCATTGTGTCAGTGCACGAAAACTGGACAGCACTCAGATACCATCAAAGTGTTGACCAATGTTTCCCACGGACTCATTGACTTGCATGGCCGAGAGCAATCCAAATATTTAATCAAACTTGGGCACGCAGTTATTTTTTTTCCACCAAAAAACTGTGGGTGAGCAAAATATCGGACATGTGCACAGCCCCATAGAATAACATTGGTCTGAATGAGATCCAAAATTTTGTCGGATCGCACTACGACCAATAATATGGTCATGTGCACAAGTCCTAAAGTTGATCCGTCATTGATTATTTCTCTCACTAAGTAGGGTTTGGGACCAACCCAGGTTGGACTTCCTAGCCTCTATTTCTTTCTGTTGGCAGCTGTTATCTTTAAAAGTAACTACATTCCCCTTTTGCGTGAGCTTCTTTACTGACAGAAGATTGCTTTCAAGGCTGGGAACATAGAGAACATCCTTTATCGAGATCATTCTGCTTTGTGCTGAGGAAACTGGACAGTGGAGGTAGCCGTCTACTACTCCTTCTGAAGTCATATAGTGACCATTAGCTAAGATGACTTTTCTGACTCGATTTCATTAAGGTCAGTGAAGAAATCCTTGTTATTTGTCATATGACTGCTTGCACCAGAATCTATACACCATATATGCTTTGCAAATGGGCCTGTACTGGCATTAAATGCAGATTCCACACATGCCAAATCTTCCTTTACAGCTGTTTTAACCCCTTGATGACTGTTCTGCTTTTTAAGTTGACTCATTCTTGCTTTCCAAATTCTGCAGTCTGCTTTAAGGTGGCCGGGACTTTTACAGACAAAACATTCACGAGTTTCTCTTAGATTGCTCTTATATTTAGGGAACTTCTGTGTCTTTAATGCTGTTTCTGCTGTGGATTCATTACTGCTGCTTACAATCTGCGATTTTCTCTTGAATTCATCCACAAGTTTACCTTTAACATACTCTAGTGTCAGCTCATCATCTGGCCGTGCATCTAATACAGTCACGAGTGTGTCATAACTTTCTGGAAGACCAATTAATAGAAGTGCAGCAACATGAAAGTCTTTAATTTCTTCTCCAATACCCCTGAGGCGCTCCACAATCTCTAGGGTGTTTCTTATATAGTCCTGCATATTCTTTCCTTTACTTAGCTTAGACTGATATAGCTTTCTTATGAGATAAAGCTTATTGCTGAGATTTGATCTTTCATGCACTTTCTGTAACTCATCCCACATCTCCTTTGCAGTTGCACACTTGCATATATGCACAATCTGATTATCATCTACACCGAGGGAGATCGTGCTTTGTGCTTTCTGATCCTTCTATAGCCAATCATCTGGTAATGGATGAGGCACTTGTTCCTGAGTATATTTCCACATACCTTCTCTTATGTGCAGCATCTTCACCTTGAATTTCCAGGACTGGTAGTTCTGGTTAATGAGACTTGGCACTGAGAACTTGACAGGATTGCTGCTAGTGGACATCTTCTCTGTTGCTCTGTGCTGCTTTTGCTTTGGGCTTCTGTTGCTCTTTTACTCTGGGGTTCTGTGTCACCCTTGGCCTATAACCTGTTGGCAGCGGATTATTCCGGATACTCTCCAAGCATGTGACAACAGAACTTCTTTATTCAGGAACAATAAGGAACAATATATGACAAGCAGGAATAAATCATTTGTGTGTCTCTGTGCAGCATCTACAGCAGGCTGCTTCTCATACACAGACACAGGAAAACAGGAAATACAGTCACATGCTCTCTTTGTGTGAGCCTCTGGGAGTTTTTTTTTGTTCTAACTTTATGAACAGCATACTAATCTAACAACTAAACACTCATAGACAGAAATGGAGTTGTTGCACCAAACATATTCCAACACTTTCTCCTTTTTTTTCCAGCAACGTTCTTACTTCCTAATTATCTTCATTCACAATATCCTGCAATGAGAGGTGCAAGTTGCTTGGCTTTGGAGGAAAGAACTAAAATTGGTGTTACTCAATTTTTTTTCAAGCATGGGGAACCGGTATCACTCACCTTTAGATATACCAAGCCAAAAACTAAGGGAAGTCACATCTCTGTGTATGAGAGAAGGTAAAGGATAACAGAATATTAAGGTTTTTGTGGGCCAATATTTTTGTGGACCAGTATTTTAGCAATAAATTATTTCAGGGAAAAAAAATCTCAGCATGGAGAAATGAAATAGCATTTTGCATACAGATTACCTTCAGTAGAAAACCTACAGTTTCTTATAAGATGGCGCAGTCTGTTTCTTCTATATGGATATCAAAATGTGCTGACCCACTTGTCCTCTTCAGAATTTTTGGCAGGTAAATATGGACCCCCGCTACATACATCTGTCAGATAGGCAGAAAGAAAACTAATATACATAGATTAAAGCACTTCATTTCCCAAATATACGTGAACACTCAATTTGAACCGGCATTTATGTGTTTTTAATACAGAGGTGCAAGTGATACCACTTGGAGTAAATTTTCTCATACAAAAAGGATCAGGCACTAAAATTCAACATGTCTGATCGTTATCACCTCTGACATTATCTGTTGGAGGGCAGTCAAGAGGTCCCTATACACATAAGATAAGCTGAAAATAGCAGGTTAGATGACTTTTCTCAAAATCTGTTTATTTTGGAGTGGAGAGGGGTCTTATAGGAGTTGTCCACAACTGGGCAATCCTTTACTAATGGTCCCAGGGAGATGGAAAAAAATAAATAAATTGATATCCACCTCCCGGACATGTGTTGCTCATCTGTACTTCTTCCACTCATATATTGAAATGTGAACGCTGCAGCTGCTTATATAGTATACTCGCAGTACGTGGATGCCAGAATAGGCAGCTGAGTACAGAGGAGCAGCACCGGTCTGACAGGTGAGTTTTAATTTTTTTTAATTTGTTATCCTCACTGGGCCCAAAATTGATCAATTTGAAAAGAATATGTTTCTCTAGTGCTCATTAAGACGCCAGTTTTTCTCGTACGAGCGCTGTCTGTATTTTTCATGGATAGCACTCGTACCTACGATACTCTATGAGCTGTCCACATGTTCAATTTCTTTTCCTTGGACCGAGTGGTTCGTTTAAAAAAAACGAAGACCTATCCTATTTTATCCGAGTATCAGATCAATAGCGGCAATGAAAGTATATGGGTCGGTGTAAAATGGGACCACACTCGGATGACATCCAAAGGCGGTCCGAATTTCACCGACTGTCAGAAAGAAAAAGTCGGAGAAACTTTTTTGGGTCTTTTTCTCTATGTACAAGATAAACTGATGAGTCTCAGACCAAAATAATCTGTCCGTCTTTCTCGCATGTGAAAAATACAAACGTGTGAATGAACCCTTACTTTCAAAGAATAATGCCTGGATTCCGGTGGGTTTCGGACAGTTTTGGCAGGAGATTTGCTGACTTTTATGGGATGTCTTCTTTTAGTCCTGGAACCTTCCATGCATTTCAGAGAGAGTTGGTAAATATTAGTTATGCCTCTACGGCCGAGGTTATGAAGCATGAAGAGCAGCGGACCCCCAGGAGTACAAGAGGTACAGGACAAAGAGTGTCATGCTCATAGCAATGAGGGATTTTGCAATAGAAAAGTCAAAAATAGTCATTTTGGAACTCTGCCCTAGGAAGACCCGTAGGTTTTATTTTTTTAGCAAAAACTGAATCTAACTGAAAGCCATTTAATTTTTATTGCTTTACATTTCTCCATCCTAGACTCTGCCAGCTGTAAATCCAGAATCATTACACTGTTATTGGAATATAAACAGACACTTGCCGAAATATTCTTTTCAAATTTCCCTATAAAGACTCCGCAAAAAAAAAAATATTTTAAATAATTAAATCAGCCTCTTGGAAAAAAAATAGTTTGTGAAATGCTCCTGTTTAATTAAAGATGTGTAGTATTTTTGTTGCTGGATTCAATTAAGTTTTCACTCCTGTAATGAAAAAAAGCAGCGATGCCTGAGTATGAGATTCTTAATTTAAAAATTCGACATGGCATTCCAATTAAGTTGTGTGACAGTTGCCTTGTTGCATAAAAAGTCTATTACAAGTCATCTAGAAAACCTGAAGGCCATAAAAACTCGATCTCCGTTGTGAGAACCCCTTCCTGTAGGTTAAGAGAACACTTAACATTTAATTTATGGTTTGTTCTGACCATGAAGTTGTTAGGACCAGTCCAACATGCAGCATTTCAGATGAAGGATTGTACAATTTAACATTACATAACTGTGATAATGATCTGGAGAAACATCATTAGGAATCAGACATGTCTTACCAACACTTTCATAACAATATTAAGCAAACACATTAAAACATCCTGTCCATGAACAACTGAGCAAAGAAAGAATAATTTACAATTATAACTACTGTACAAGACTGTAGACTTACCTGGTGGTAAAGTGGAGTAGCATCCTTGTTAGTGTAGAGTTGGAGATTAGTTAATGTTTTCATTCATGATTCTTTGAAGTAGTTGAAAAATTAATGCAAGCTTTCCCGGTAAATATAGAGGTTAGTGCTTGCTTCCCTGGTGGTCTAGGGATGAGGATCCACTAAAACAGGCAACAGTTTAGATTAAGGATTGGGAAATTAAAGAAAAAAAAATTCTGTTATTATTGTCATACTAGACTGTAGAATTCCTTGAAGGTTTGCGGTAGTAGAGCAGTTTATACAAGCTTCCCTAGTGAACAAATGTAGTAGAGAGGTTAAAGCTTGCTTCCCTGGTGGTCTAGGTGTTGGAGGGTCCACAATAATAGGTAACATTTGAGATGAAATAATGGGCAATGAAAGAAAAATGTGATATTATAATTATTATATAAGAATGTAGACTTCCTAGGCGGTTTAGGGGAGTAGAGGAGATAATACAAGCTTCCTTGTTGATCTAGATTTGTAGAGTACTGAATGTACAGCCAGCTCCTGTTCCTCCTCCTCCTCAGCCTCTAGCACCTAATTGTTACCCGATCCATGCTGAGCAGATGAGATGAGGGTGGGCTGGCTACAATCTCTCTGTGTTATGTCTTCCTCCATCTCCACCTAGGCTGGTCCGCATGCAAAGTTTCATATTTAATTGTCAGCAGCGACTGTTTAAGTAGGCACAGAGCAGGATCATTGGCTGATGATGGTGTCATCGCCGCTGACCTTTTGATGAGTCCTGAAAGTCTTGGAGAACCCCACAAATGTCAGACATCAGTTATGTGCAGAGGAAGGCTGACCAGAATACCGACAGGCGTTTTACTCAACCACTGGCCTCTGCTACTCAAAGCCTTGCCAGCATGTGCATTGTGGAATTTTAGGGCATGATTACTTCACACACCAGTCAGTGAGCTGGCACTTGCAGGCGCTGCTGCAGCACTGCCAGAGCGGCGGCAGCTGTAGCTGACTTGCATAAATGGGTGCTGATGCAGCGTTCCTTGACCAGAAGCTCTGGCAAATCTGGGCAGGTTTTCAGAAACTGCTGAACTACCAAGTTGAGCACGAAGGCAAAACATGGTACGAGTGTGAGCTTGCCAAGCGTCACAGCTGCCACCAGGTTATGGCCATGGTCACATACCACCATGCCTGGTTGGAGGTTCAACACTGAGAGCTACAGATCTGTTTGGTCTGTTATTACTTTCAGTAATTCTGCTGCAGCGTGCAGTTTGTTTCCTAAACAAATTAGCTTCAGCAGAGCCTGTTGTCGCTTTGGTAAAAAGTTTACTGGCGTCGGCTGATGGGACAACTATTACCATCAGTATAGAAGAACAGAGAGAGAAAGTATGCCACAAAAAGTTGGGAACACCCATATAAAAATATATAATATTCACAGGTTCCAAACATGTATTTAGCAAGACACAAAAACATTTAAAAACATTTAAAAATACAAGTTATGTATTCCAGACATGCCATAGAATAATGACAATGTCATCCCACACTTAATCCCACACAGCAAGAATTTAAATACAATGGCAATGGCAAGTGCAGTATCCAAGGAAAAAAGCACACAATATATGGTAATAAATTATCAAAAATACACCTAATGATTCACAGCACCATATGAAATAACCATACTTAGATATCTAAAGAGAACTAAATACTTATGTATGCCTGGAAAGATAAGAGCTCCTCTGGGGTGCAGCAGGAAGGTGTATCAAAAAGAAAAAGAAGCCAAAATCCTCAGACAAATGTGCCATGAAGTCCCATGGAGGCTGTGAAACAGAATAGGGGAGAAAAAGCGATACGCGTATCGCCACACAGAGAGGTGGCTTCCTCAGGGAAAATAATGTGCCTCGTTTACACATGTCTGGGGTATATATATCCGTATTCTAATCAGTTAGTTTACACATAATCAATAATAGATACTGACCGCACGGGAGAGCACGTGGAGGATATGGAGTCGCGGTCATCTTGTCAGCGTCATGATAAGAATAAAGTTTGATACAAAAATACAAAAATCCAAGGGCGCAGGCGCCGAGGTAAATCCTAGTCCGCATAGAAAGCTAGCAATGGCGCAAGCGTCAATGACGTGAGCAAATGAGCGTGAGTAGATGGGCGTGTGCGCCCAGCCGAAGATGATACAAGCTGGATACGTAACCCAGCAAAGCAGCGTAACCTAGCAGCGCCAATAAACAAAGGTGCAAGCGCCGAGTCAAATCCCATCCCATAAAGGGGCAGCATCAGTGATATGAGCAGATGGACATATGTGCGCAGCCAAAAGTGGTCCAAATTGGATACATAGCCCAGTATGCAGATAGATAGATAGAATAGATAGATAGATAGATAGATAGATGATAGATAGATAATACGACGCGGGCACAATGGATGCAGAGCACATGCAATCAAACAGGTCCAAGCTAAGTGCATAGCCCAGCAACATGGACAAATGGGCAAATACGCCCACTCACGCATTGTATGGACATGTATCGTATAGTATCAGCGCACAGTTAGATATATGTAGCATACATGAGTAGGCAACAGCACCTGTGATACTGATATGAATAAAGGAGCCCATGTGCCCAGCCAATGGTCCAGCAACATAGATAAAATACATACAGTCTAAACTATACTAAACATATATTATATAGCATTATCGGCACGGTTAGATATGGAGCATAAATGAATAGGCAACAGCGCCTATGACTCTGATATAGATGAATGAGCACATGTGCCCAGCAATAATAAAGTGTACTGGATACATAGCCCAGCAACATAGACAGAAACCATATAGTTTAAACTAGGTTGAACAAATGTCATATAACGTCAGCGCCCAGTTGCATATAAAGCATAGATGGATAGGCGGCAATGCCTGTGACACTGATATAGATGAGCGGACACATGTGCCCAGCCAATAGTATAGGAAAGATGTGTATCTTCGTACCGTGTTAGCCAGTAGATAGAAAAATATTTAGACTTGAGAGTCCTCAGTGGTTGATACCTTTTAATGGCTAACTGAAAAGATGGTAACAAATTTCAAGCTTTCGAGACTACTCAGGTCTCTTCATCAGGCAAGACTAAAACAAAAACTGAAGAATCACATATTTATACACAAGAGGACACAGAAATAATGCAATAGGTAAGACATGTGACGTGAAGCAGAACTGTCATTATGGCAGAGGGGATGAACATAAATATTGGAACAGTTCATAGATAAGGAGTGAGAGTTTTATTGCCCTCTGATTGGGGTCTGGTATTGTGTTTTGATGCCCCCAGGTCAGAGAAGCAGATTCCTTAATTGATGTACACAGACATGAATCCATGTGACACGTTCATTCCAGCACAAAGAGTGTCAAAGGTCATCATAAGTTTATATTCCCAAATCTTTCTATCTTTCTCAGATTTGAAGTTAGCTTTTAATACCAGTAATTCCATATCCATCATGCTATGACCGGGCATACAAAAGTGTTTGGCCACAGGTAGATCCATTCTTTTTTCTCTTATTGTGTGGCGATGAGAATCAGCCAATAGTTTTTAAACCTTTTTTGTTGGGTCATATAACCAGCACGATCATATAAAGTCCAAACTGGACAAATATTACATAACGTCCGTGTCAAAAAATAGAAATTCACGGCATCTATGACAATAATATAGGTGATTGAGCGCATGTGCCCAACCAATAAAAAACCATACTAGATACATAACCCAGCAGCATAGATAAAGCACCCATAGTCTAAACTGGACAAATATTACATACCGTATTTTTTGGACCATAAGACGGCAACGAGATCTTGTCCTGAGATTTGAATCTCGTTGCCGAGATTTGAACGAGAGTATGCGGCGGCCATCTTGCCGGAGGCCCCAGGCGGCCATTCCTCATTCCGGCAATCGCGTCGCAGCTGCGGGGGGGCTTTCTGGCTGGGACGAGATGCCGGCGGAGCCCCCCACGCAGCCCAGAGGCCCGCTTGCTGCCCGAACACCACCACCGCACCACACTTTGGATCGGGACCGCCACCGGAGGCCCCTGGCGGCCTTCAGCCTGGCACCGCGTCAGCAGCTGCGGGGGGGCTTTCCGGCTGGGACGAGATGCCGGCGAGCCCCCTACGCAGCCCAGAGGCCCGCTGCTGCCCGGACACCACCACCGCATTGCAGCGAAGCAGCATTGGGAGCGCCGCCGCCACCGGATTTGTGAGTATATAGCCACCCTGGCCACCCCACTGAACACAGCCACCCCACATAACACAGCCACCCCACATAACACAGCCACCCACAGTGCCCAACCACCCCACAGTGCCCAACCACCCCACACAGTGGTAAGCTAAATTCGGACTGTAAGACGGACCCCCATTTGACACATTATTTTTTTTTCCCAATTTTCCTTCTGAAAATTTGGGGTGCGTCTTATAGTCCGGTGCGTCTTATAGTCCGAAAAATACGGTAACATGTGCGTCAGAAGATAAAAATTTACGCCGCCTATAACAGTAATATAAGTGACTGAGCGCATGTGTCCAGTCAACAGTGAGCATGGTCCAGCAACATTGATAGAACACAAATAGTCCAGACTAAATAGATATTGTATAGCGTCTGTGCCAAGAAATAAAAGTCAATGGTGCATGTATCAGCACCATACGTATGTGTGTGCACGACTACACTTATACACTTCTGTACAGATCAAAATTATCCAAATAAAAGCGCACTATGAGCTGAAGCACATGGACAGGTTAATGCTGGTACTAAAGCATACAGACCTAACAAAAGTCTATGAGTATCTGCAATCGATATTCAAGACTCATTATTATTTAGACGCTTAAGATGGTAAATAGACGCATGTCCATACATATGCAAGCACACGTGCACACACACACAGATGTATACACATGTACACATATATTAAACACAATACAACTAGATTGTTACATCCATAGACATGATATTAATTTTTTATTTATTGATGGTATTTTTCGGATATCAAGCAGCTCAAAGAAAGAAACCCATATACCGCTAAAAGGGACAACATAGGCCCAATATAGCAACAATACCATATGGTGCTGTGAATTCGATTCTCTAATCTAAGACAATTATTTACCACATTCAAAAAGAATGGACAGAATCTGACAAAAGAATATATCATATGGTACTGTGAATTCAATTAGTAGCCCTAGTAAAAAAGAGCCCAAAGAAAGATGTTCTGAGGCGACTGTCTCAAAAGAAAATACAAGCAAAAAAAGTCCAACATCCTAGAAAAGGATAAGTCCACAAGCAATTAGCATGTTCTGAATATAGGTGTGAAAAATGATGGATTAAAGGACCCTGGGTATAACTTAAGGAGCCTGAATATAAAAAAAAAGTCACACACAGAAGGTAAGTAACAGAACAACATTGTCGACGATGTTCCCTCAAGGAGGTCTTAAATGGTCCCAAAAATCTTCAACGTTTGAGCAAATTATACAGGTCACTTGATCTGAAGAAATGAAGGGTAAAAGAGACAAAGGTAAGTCAAAGGTTTATCGATAAAAACCATTAAATGGTAACTCCTCATTTAAACCATTAGGAGACAGGCTCTTCAGATTAAAAATCCATCTGGCTTCTCGACGTAAAAGTTCCTTTATTGGGTTGCCTCCACGGATACTGCCATGAACTTGGTCCACCACCATAACCTGAAACTGCTGAACTACCAAGTTGAGCACGAAGGCAAAACATGGTATGAGTGTGAGCTTGCCAAGCTTCACAGCTGCCACCAGGTTATGGCCATTATCATATACCACCATGCCTGGTTGGAGGTTCAACAGTGAGAGCTACAGATCTGTCTGGTCTGTTATTGCTTTCAATAATTCTGCTGCAGTGTGCAGTTTGTTTCCTAAACAAATTAGCTTCAGTAGTGCCTGTTGTCGCTTTGATAAAAAGTTTACCTTCGGTTACTGGCGTTGGCTGATGGGAGTATTCATAAATAAATAATTTTTAAAAATATGGCGTTGGTTCCCCTGTATTTTGATAGTCAACCAGGCAAAACTGACAGCTGGGAGCTGCAGCGCTCAGCGGTCAGCGTTAGCAAGGCTGGTTATCAACAATAGAGTGGTCCCCACACTGTTTTCTTTAAATTATTTAAATAAATAATTTTAAAAATGGCATGGGGTCCCAAAAAAAAGCAGACAGCTGGGGGCTGGTATTTTCAGGCTGGTAAGAGGCACTAGTCACTGACGCTGAGCTCGCACCAGCTCATTCTCCCAGTGGTTCTCAGCCTGGACAGTCGCATCTTGGCACCGTCCAGGTTGACAACTGTTTATCCCCAGAGATGGATTACGGTGTGGGACAGAACGATGGACCTGTGAGGGATATGGTTGTTTTTTTATTTTTGTTTTATTGGCTTCAATGGAATGGGAGTTAGGTGAGTATAACTGTGTTTGTTATTTTTAAATGAAAATTGAAAAGTGTGTTTTGTTTTATTTCAAATAAAAAAATTTATAATTGCTGTGTGTTTATTTACAATGTTACTATAGGATTAGTATTGGAGAGGTGTCTTATAGACATCTCTCCATTACTAAGCCATGGGCTTGATGTCACCAGACACTACAAATGTGACATCAACCCCACAAATATGAACCCCCCACTTGCCACCACCACAGGGCAAGTGGAGAGAGCTGGGCAAAGTGCCAGAATTGGCGTATCTAATTGGCAGGTTGTTAAAAATGGGGGGGACGCCACGCCTTTTTAAAATTATTTGTTTAAATAATTTTAAAAAAAAAAACAGCGTGGGGACTCCTCTATTCTTGATAACCAGCCTTGCTAACACTGACAGCTGAGGGTTGCAGCCGCCAGCTGTCAGTTTTGCCTGGATGGTTGTCAAAAATACAGGGGATCCCACACTGTTTTTTTAATATAATTATTTATTTAGACCACAGGCGCTGGCTAATGAATACTTTCATCAGCCGCCGCCTGCTCTCACTGTTATTAGCGGCAATAGGCATAAGTTTATGGAAGCAGTAGTCCCACCCAGTATTCGGGGGGCCGAACCCGAACAGTAACATGGCCTCCTGGTGAAGTCCAGTCCGTGTTCGGTGTCCATGCCCAAACAGTAGGTGTTCTGTACCGATGCCGAACTTTACTGTTTAGGTTTGCCCATCTCTAGTTGAGAGGCCGCAATCAAAAAATAATATTGTAAAACACTCCTCGGAGTGTCTAAGTGTGGGATCACCAGTGTCCTGGGACTAAACATGGAAGGAGGAAGGAGGATCAGGGTGAGGATGAAGTGATCCAGACTGTTGGCTGGTAAGATTAGACAGTGTGGAATACTAGGAGGCGCTGCCAAGCATGCTGGAACCATTATATGCTCTCCAACCAACCACCTATTCACACTGCTCTAGCTTCACAAGTGGTGTACCATGCTTCCCTGCAAAGTGGGACAGGAAACTATGTGTCGTGGATGAGTGTGTTTCTTGTGTTTCAGCAACAGGAGTAGTCGTACCTGCCCCACGTCCTCGGCATCTGCATGCACCTTCATCAGCACTTCCCTGTCCTTTACCGCACACCTTATGCATTTTCTAATTGGTAGGTTTCTTGAAACCAAGTTTATTTTTAACAAAAAAAAATTGGTCACCTGCAGCAGTCAAAGCGTTTTTTTTTTAGTTTAATACAATATAATGTAACACAAAGCATGCAAAAGTGTATGGAAGACAAATTGAATCCAGAAAAAATGTTCAGCTTTTTTGTTGTAGTGTTATAGTCTAGACAATTGAAATGAACCACAGAGGAAGTAATACTTTATGGATAAGCAATTGAATATAGAAAAAATTTTCAACGCTTATTTGGAGTTTCATATACCACAGAAATGTACTACAGAGCTTGATATTATCTATGGATAAGTAATTGAATTCAGAAACATTTTTCAAAGCTTGTTTGTAGTGTTATATACTACCAAAATGTACCACAGAGAATGTAATGCTATATGGAAGAGTAATTGAATCCAGGACATTTTTTCAACACTTTTTTAGAGTGTTATATACCACCAAAATGGACTACAGAGCATGCAATGCTCCATGGATGAGTAATTGAATTCAGAAATTTTTTCAATGCTTTTGGGGAATGTGATAACACTAAAATGTACCACAAAGCAATTAATACTCTATCAATGACAATATAGTACATTTTTCACCCCCCCAAAAAAGAATGTGATTAACGGAATGCAAAGCCCTAAGCCCTGCCTAGAGACTCTATTCAGCCAGTCTCCCTGCTCCTGCAACTGTCCCTCCCTAGGCTAAATGCAGAATGTATCTGATACAAACAGCAAATCACAAGAGTAGCCCTTTGAATGACTGTTAATATGATGGTACAACATCAGCACCAGTATCAATACGAGAGAACTCTGATTTATTACCTCTTTCTACCATTTGATGTACTATCCCATCCATGTGCCCTGGGACTTAATTCCCAAGGACAGGATAGTACGTCATCACCGATCAGCCGCGCTCACGGGGGGAGCACAGCTGATTGCGGCCGGGTGTCAGCTGATTCTCACAGCTGACACCAGGCACTAAGTGCCAGGAGCAGTCACAGACCGCTCCCGGCACTTTAACCCCCGGCAATCTGCGATCAAGCATGATCACAGCATTCCGGTAGCATAGGGAAGCATCGCGCATTGAGGGGACTCCCTGCGTGCTTCCCTAAGACCCTCAGAACAACGTGATGTGATCGAGTTGTTCCGATGGCCTCATCCCTGCAGGCCCCCGGATCCAAGATGGTCTTGGAGTCCTTCCGGGTCCTGCAAGGAGGTGGCTTGTCAGTGCCTGCTAAGAGCAGGAACCGGCAAGCCTCCAGCACTGCCTGTCAAATCGCTGATCTGACACAGTGCTCTGCAAAATGTCAGATCAGCGATCTGACATTATATAGTGATGTCCCACCCTGAGACAATGTAAAAATGTTTAAAAATATATATATACTGTGTAAAAATATTTAAAAAATCCCTAAATAAATTAAAAAAAAAAATTTCCCCAATAAACACATTATTATTATGTAAATAAAAAAGCAATAAAAGTACACATATTTAGTATCGCCGCGTCCATAACGACACGCCCTATAAAACTGTCCCACTAATTAACCCCTTTAGCGAACCCCTTAAAAAAAAGCAAGGCAAAAAAACAATGCTTTATCATCATTCCGCCAAACAAAAAGTGGAATAACACGCGATCAAAAAGACGGATATAAATAAACATGGTACCGCTGAAAACGTCATCTTGTCCCACAAAAAAGAGCATCATCAGCGAAAAAAAAAAAGTTATAGCTTGCAAAATAAAGCGATGCAAGACTAATTTTTTATATAAAATTGTCTTTATTGTATAAAAGCGCCAAAACTTAAAAAAATATAAATGAGGTATTGCTGTAATCGTACTGACCCAACGAATAAAACTGCCTGAAGAGTTTTACCACATGCTGAACGGTATAAACGCCCCCCCAAAAGAAATTCATGAATTACTGTTTTTTGTCATTCTGCCTCCCAAAAATCGTAATAAAAAGCGATCAAAAAATGTCATGTGCCTAAAATGGTAACAATAAAACCGTAAACTAGTCTCGTAAAAAGAAAGACTTCACATGACTCTGTGGGCCAAAATATGGAAAAATTATAGCTCTCAAAATGTGGTGATGCAAAAACTGTTTTTTGCAATAAAATGCATCTTTTAGGCCTCTTTCACACATCCGTTTTTTGTGTCAGGGATAATCCGTTGAATACCTGAAGGGACGGATCCGGCGCTGAAATGAAAAAACTGATGCAACGGATCAGTTTTTTTGCTGGATCCGATCTGAACTTTTGAACCCGGAAAAATAAGTTTTGCAGCCAGAAAATGCAGGTACGCATGTCCGGACCGAGGGGGGAGAGAGAGAGACCTTGGTTTCCAGAATCCGGATCAGTCTTTTGACGGATTGCACAAAAGACTGGTCCGGTTCCATACACTTGTATTTTTTCCGGCCGCCTGATGCGCCGCTTCAGGCACGTTCAGGCGGCTCGTTGCAGTGACCGTTTTGTCCGGCCGCCGGAATGTACATTTCCGCCGGATCCAGACAAAAATGGATGCAATGCAACGACATCAGGCGCGATCCGGCGTTAATGTAAGTCAATGCTAAAAAAACGCAACCGGTACCGGATCCGTTTTTTTAACAACACGCCGGATTGCGCCTGAAGTAAAAAAACGGATGTGTGAAAGAGGCCTTAGCGAGTTACAGCTGCCAAACATAAAAACCCACTATAAATAGTAAATCAAACCCCCCTTTATCACCTCCTTAGTTAAGGAAAAGTAATAAAATTTAAAAAATGTACTTATTTCCATTTTCCCATTACGGCTAGGGTTGGGGCTAAAGTTAGGGTTAGGGTTGGGGCTAGGGTTACGGTTGGGGCTAAAGTTAGGGTTGGAGCTAAAGTTAGGGTTAGGGTTGGGGCTAAAGTTAGGGTTAGGGTTGGGGCTAAAGTTGGGGTTAGGGTTTGAGTTAGGGTTGGGATTAGGGTTAGTAAAGTCAAAACAAAACTCGGCACTCAAATGTAGAATAATGGACAAGAAAAAAAGTAATAGTTGCTGTGGTTTTCTCTATTTATTTGCATCCGTGAAAGAAAACAAGTGAAGTACATAACAGATGATGAACGTTTTCGGCTAAACAACATAAGCCTTCCTCAGACAATATGTACAATTTTTGCACTGTAATATATCAAAACAACAAAAGAAAAGAAAATATTGTGAGTACACACACAAAGCAAAGGTTTATAAAAAAATATATGCAAATTTAAAAACAACAACTGTAACATTCTAGAGATTTACAAGATATTTACAAGATATAATTATACATGTCAAAAATGTGGAATCTCACACGGCTCGTTTATCCAGAGGTGCTCAGTGAACGTATGAGGAGGATTGGTTAAGGAATTGATATCTAATATCATAAAGACTAAAGAACAAAATAGTGAGCCAGATACCAATAAAGGATATAGAGATCACCCAGTCAAAATGTTGTGATCTATTCAATGCAGTGGTATATGGAGAGCAATACCTGTAATAGAATAGTAGTTTTTTATTATATGGTGATACATAATAGCCCAAGTAAAGAGAGAAGAAACGATACATAGAAGGAAACTGTGAAGAGAACAAGGACCATAGGACGACAAAGAAGGAAAAAAGTGAAAAAAGGTGAAAAAAAAAATGCAAACAAGGGGAAAAAAAGGCAGGAAAAAAGACAGGAAAGGAGAAGGGAAAAGAAAGGATGAGGGAAAAAAAAGAAGAGAAAAAAACCAAAGGAATACCTTTGCCAAAACGGATGTGGTAAAAAAGAAGGAAAAACTACAGAAGGTAACTGTGGGAACAGGAACCACAGGGGGTAACTATGGAAACAAGAAAAAATACAACTAAAATGCCAAAAAGGAATATCAGTAAAAAGTAATGGTGTATTAAATGTAAAGGTACTACCTTATGAATGGTAACAATAGATATAGGGGGTGAGCGCTGGTAGCAGAACAACTGCTAGAGATAACGCGCTGTAGAAAAAAGTAACATAAAATGTAAAGGAAAATAAAGTTACCATATGGAAAACTGCCAAAGTAAAATTGTTACCTGAGTGGAACTACTCAGTATCCTGCTCCAAATGGGACTGAAATAATAGAAGGGAAGGACAATGACATAATAAAAGGGAAAAACAGAGTGTGCTATTGAAAACATGTACAAAAGAAGGTAAATACCTGGGGTTGGGCCACACTGGAAAAAGCAGATGAGCGCTAATGGCTACAACGGTAGCAGTGAGAGAGCGCTGTAAAAAGAACAAGGTAATGAGGGCAGGCGGTAGAAAGAGCGAACATGAGAGCTGCATAAAGCTATAAGAGAAATTACCTGAAAAACGCTAGCAGAGAGTAACGTGGCCAACTGGAGGTAGGACGCTATGTGCGCCCTACTTCGGGTTTAAGAAGGCCCCAAGAGATGCGTCATAGTGACGTGAGGATATGAGGCGCATGCGCTGTAGCTAAGCTGGAAAACACCAGCTCCTAAAAAGGGAAGGCCAACCAGAGCGCGTCATCATGACGTGGAAGATGGGGGCGCATGCGCAATGGACCGAATAGGAGAAAAGAGGAAATGTAGCGTCAAATGACGCTGTGAGCTGACTAGAGTGCGGTAAACTAGAAGCACAACTGAGATAACAAGAGGAGGAGAAAAAAGAGAAGATTGGGTACAGAAAATAAAATAAGAATATAAGAAAATAAAAAGATTAGAGCGAGAGTGTAAAGTAAATAAATGGGGACATAAAAACAATAGGAAAAAAAGAAGTAGGAAAAGTGGGAGAGAACTAGAGAAAGGCGGAACAAAGGCCACAATGCAAGGAGAAAATGTAACAAACAGCATGAGGGGAAGAGAGAAAGAAAAAGAAAAGGGGGGAAGGGGGAATATGAAAAGGGAACACAATATGGATATGGGAAAACATGGTGTGACCATACAATACCATAGTGGTGGAAAAGTGGAGTGCGTGAAACCAATATGGGATCAGCGATTCTAGGAAGTAAGACACAGACAATTATTCAATATTTAAAGAGTACAAACAATGAACAAATGCAGCATAAGACATAAGGACATATTGGCAATCTAAAGAAACGCTGAGACATCATAGTCCCTGTTGAGACCTCTCGGTTCCAAAGTTTGAAAAGTGAAAATCCAAAAAGCTTCACGTTTTTTTAGCATCTTGACCCTATTGAGTCCTCTCCTGTTGATATCAATGTGTTCCAAGACCTGAAACCTGAGTTGGGCAATGGAGTGATTATACTCATGAAAGTGATGCGGGAGAGGAAGGTGTGTTTTATGACAGCATATGTTGGATTTGTGTTGTGAAATTCTGTCACGGATGGGTTGCGTTGTCTCCCCAATGTAAGCAAGTCCACATGGACATTTAATTAGGTAAATGACATAAGAGGATTCGCAGGTAAAGAATCCCTTAATGGGGAATCCTTGACCCGTTTGTGGATGGTATGCTATGGGGCCCTTGAGTATGTTGTTACACTGTAGACAGTGAAGGCAAGGGAATGTACCCTGCCGTTGTGTCCGCAAAAATGTCTGTCTGGAAACAATGTGGCTGGAGCCCACATCTGCCTTCACCAATTTGTCCCTAAGGTTGTGCGGGCGGCGGTAACAGCTTAAGAATGGGACCTGGAATTCAGCTATGTTGGGATAGCTTTTGGTGAGTATATTCCAATGTTTCCTTATAGAAGATAAAATAAGGTTAGAAAAAGGGTGATATGTAGTCACGAATGGAACCCTTTTGGTATCTAACTGTCCAGAGTCCCTAGCCCTGTGCTGTTTGGCCTTGTCTAATATGGATCGAGGATATCCCCTGTGTAGAAATTTGGTCTCCATCTCCTGCATTCTGCTCTCTTTAATTATATCGTTAGACCCAATCCTGTTCACCCTGCCAAACTGTGAAATAGGTATGGAATTTTTCATGGCAGGGGGGTGACAACTATTGAAATGTAAAAGACTGTTTCTATCAGTAGGTTTCTGATATAAGTCACTAGTGAGTAATCCACCATGGCCTTTACAAATGAGTGTATCGAGGAAATTGATACTGTTTCTATTGTATTGTAGAGAGAATTTTAGCTCAGGCCAAATGTTATTCAGGTGCTCATTGAACTGTATGAGTGATTCATCAGGGCCGTCCCAAATGCAAAAAATGTCATCGATATATCTACGCCATACGACGGAATGTTGCTGAAATAAAGGATGGTTGTAAACGAAATCATCTTCAAAAACTGACATGTATGCATTAGCGTAGGGTGGAGCCATGTTAGAACCCATGGCGGTCCCTTGTTGTTGCACGTAGTACGTGTCTTCAAAGAGAAAATAGTTCTCCTTGAGGACTAACTCAAGAAAGTCAGCGCATAGGTGTCGAATGCTCATGTCAGTGCCATGTTGTTGTAGGAGTCTGTCTGTGGCACTCATGCCCTTGATGTGGGTAATGGATGTATATAAGCTACTGACATCCCATGTGACCAATGTTGCAGAATCTGAGAGTGGGCCTAAGGAGGCAATGAGATGTAGAAACTCATTGGTGTCCAGTAGGAATGATTTGGTGAGTTTGATCAAGGGAGTAAGTAGCTTCTCCAATACTATGGCTAGTGGTGAGAGCACAGAATCTGTCAAGGAGACTATGGGACGGCCAGGGGGTTTATGTAGACTCTTGTGGATTTTTGGCAGTATATAGAACACGGGAGTGATCGGGTCCTTTTTAATGAGATATTCCTTAAGTTTTTTGTCAATGGTGCCAGAAAGAAAATGGCGATCTACTGTAGAGGCGCTCTTAGCTCGAATAGACTCCAAGGGGTTATGGGGTATTATTTTGTATACCTCCCTGTCATTGAGTTGATTCAGGGCTTCCTCCATGTAGTCACTGTGGTTCATAACCCCATAACCCCTTGGAGTCTATTCGAGCTAAGATCGCCTCTACAGTAGATCGCCATTTTCTTTCTGGCACCATTGACAAAAAACTTAAGGAATATCTCATTAAAAAGGACCCGATCACTCCCGTGTTCTATATACTGCCAAAAATCCACAAGAGTCTACATAAACCCCCTGGCCGTCCCATAGTCTCCTTGACAGATTCTGTGCTCTCACCACTAGCCATAGTATTGGAGAAGCTACTTACTCCCTTGATCAAACTCACCAAATCATTCCTACTGGACACCAATGAGTTTCTACATCTCATTGCCTCCTTAGGCCCACTCTCAGATTCTGCAACATTGGTCACATGGGATGTCAGTAGCTTATATACATCCATTACCCACATCAAGGGCATGAGTGCCACAGACAGACTCCTACAACAACATGGCACTGACATGAGCATTCGACACCTATGCGCTGACTTTCTTGAGTTAGTCCTCAAGGAGAACTATTTTCTCTTTGAAGACACGTACTACGTGCAACAACAAGGGACCGCCATGGGTTCTAACATGGCTCCACCCTACGCTAATGCATACATGTCAGTTTTTGAAGATGATTTCGTTTACAACCATCCTTTATTTCAGCAACATTCCGTCGTATGGCGTAGATATATCGATGACATTTTTTGCATTTGGGACGGCCCTGATGAATCACTCATACAGTTCAATGAGCACCTGAATAACATTTGGCCTGAGCTAAAATTCTCTCTACAATACAATAGAAACAGTATCAATTTCCTCGATACACTCATTTGTAAAGGCCATGGTGGATTACTCACTAGTGACTTATATCAGAAACCTACTGATAGAAACAGTCTTTTACATTTCAATAGTTGTCACCCCCCTGCCATGAAAAATTCCATACCTATTTCACAGTTTGGCAGGGTGAACAGGATTGGGTCTAACAATATAATTAAAGAGAGCAGAATGCAGGAGATGGAGACCAAATTTCTACACAGGGGATATCCTCGATCCATATTAGACAAGGCCAAACAGCACAGGGCTAGGGACTCTGGACAGTTAGATACCAAAAGGGTTCCATTCGTGACTACATATCACCCTTTTTCTAACCTTATTTTATCTTCTATAAGGAAACATTGGAATATACTCACCAAAAGCTATCCCAACATAGCTGAATTCCAGGTCCCATTCTTAAGCTGTTACCGCCGCCCGCACAACCTTAGGGACAAATTGGTGAAGGCAGATGTGGGCTCCAGCCACATTGTTTCCAGACAGACATTTTTGCGGACACAACGGCAGGGTACATTCCCTTGCCTTCACTGTCTACAGTGTAACAACATACTCAAGGGCCCCATAGCATACCATCCACAAACGGGTCAAGGATTCCCCATTAAGGGATTCTTTACCTGCGAATCCTCTTATGTCATTTACCTAATTAAATGTCCATGTGGACTTGCTTACATTGGGGAGACAACGCAACCCATCCGTGACAGAATTTCACAACACAAATCCAACATACGCTGTCATAAAACACACCTTCCTCTCCCGCATCACTTTCATGAGTATAATCACTCCATTGCCCAACTCAGGTTTCAGGTCTTGGAACACATTGATATCAACAGGAGAGGACTCAATAGGGTCAAGATTAGAGTTGAGCGATACTTTCCGATATCCTAAAGTATCGGAATCGGAATGGTATCGCCGATATCACTAAAATATCGGCTATACCCGATACCGATACCGGAAGTCCCATGTAAGTCTATGGGAACAAAATATCGAAATTAAAAAAAACCCATTCTTGCCTTGTTGGTTAATTGTACATGAAGGAAAACAAGAAAGAGTAATGTAGAATGTATTGGGGAAGGTTGAGGAGACATTAAAGGCATAGATGTTTAACCCAATCAAATGGAATAGCATAAATATTTTTTTTTTAAAGATGTTCGGATTGACGAAGAAATTGACAATGTTAACGTTTTTTATTTTTGGCAAATATGTATATTACACAACTTCCATGCTCTTCATCTTCACCTTTTTAACTTTTCACACACTTTCTCCTTCATAATCTTCTGCAGCATCATCTTTTTCATCAAATTATTCTTCATCTTCACCTTCTTTATCTTCTTCTTAAACTTCTTGCTATTCATCTTTGTTAACATTACTCATATTCTTCTTATTAAACTATTATTCTTATTCATATTCTGCTTCATCTTCTTCATCATATTCTTATTTGTGACAGAGAATCCTGTACTTGTAATCTGTCAAAGTATGAATTTTTCATCCTTCCGTTCTTGCTGTCACAAAAGATTTAAATTACAACAGTATTTGTCCGTGTTCAGTTTAGCCTGCAGCAGCAGGCATTTTCCAGGGGCACCACGAGGAGGAACGGACTCACCCCCATACACTGCTTAGTCTTCTTCTGCTTAGAATTTAGAGCATATATTTTGCTCTTCATTTTGGTCTTATACTTCATGTTCTTCTGCTTTTAGATCTTCTGCTTATTGTTCTTGTGTCTCTTGTTCCGTATCTTGTATTTGTAGCACAATCTTGTACCAGCTGATGTTACTGGGACACGGTTACTAAGCAGGAGGTACCTGTGCTCCAAAGCACTACCAAGGACCAGCAGACGTTGCTGGAACTCGGATACCGAGATGGAGGCACCTAGGCCAAAGGCACTGCGGAGAACCAGTTGACGGTACTGGAACCCGGACGGGTAGCAGAAGGTACAAGAGCCAATGCAAGTAACGAGGACCAGCTGACTGTGCTGGAACCCGGAGGGGCAGCAGAAGGAAAAGAGCCAATGGCACAACCGAGGACCAGCTGACGTTACTGGGACACGGTTACTAAGCAGGAGGTACCTGTGCTCCAAAGCACTACCAAGGACCAGCAGACGTTGCTGGAACTCGGATACCGACATGGAGGCACCTAGGCCAAAGGCACTGCGGAGAACCAGCTGACGGTACTGGAACCCGGAGGGGCAGCAGAAGGAAAAGAGCCAATGGCACAACCGAGGACCAGCTGACGTTACTGAACCCCAGTAACACAGGAGCAAGTGTTGACTGTGCTAACAGCACTTCCGAGCAACAACTGGCGGTGTTGGAGCCCAGGGTCAAGGAGGATGTTTAAATACTAGATCAAGTAATTTCCTTGTTACCTGTCAATTTTAAATGTCTATACTTCAAACAAGAGAAAGATAACCTTTACTACCATAAGATGATGATTTCATTTAAACTAATATCTAGATAAATAAAGAATTGACAAACATAAACACATACATTAACATGTTGAACAGCAATGCAAACCACAAAATAAATTAGTTAAGGAATCTGCTATACGGTTGTACATAAAAGCATACAAGTACATATCTGAATCCATTAATGATGGATAAGTAACAGTATGTACACCATTTTTATTGTATAGACAATGAATGTCTGACTTCAAAACATCATCAGCATTACAAGTTATCTGTGACATTACTAAAATGTTACATTTGCTGAATAATGTCACTAAACAGTTTATACAAAATTATACAATTTCCATCATGTAATACTCATAATATGTGGCAATAATCATGTTTATTAACAAACATAACCTTTAAAAAGTGCATAGTGCATAGTGAAAATTGCTATTTATGCCTGACTGTCGACTTGCAAGCATGACAACGGATAGATAAGGTATATATAGATGACACTGCATAGCCACAGATGGTGAATGGCGATGTAATACTGTACCTCAATAAAGTGTGCGTCACTACTACATAATTTTTTTTATATAGCTTTATAAACAGGGTACGTGGATGTATGCTTGCGCCTTTGTTTTGACGCACAGACTGCCTTCCTGCTGAGACGCGTTGGGTAGTGAACAGTTGTGTGCAGTGTTCACTGTAGTCTGAGGTTTTCCTTTTTGGAGTGCAGATCACGCTCCAGTTAGTTCTTCAACCACTGCTGGTTGTAGTCTGCTGAGCGTGTGTCACTGGCACATCCTTGAAATTTTTCTCTAATTGTTGCTGCTCCATTCTATTACAAATAAATAAAATCTATTAGTGTGACGCGCTTCCATCCGTATACAATACATTGGTTGCAAACACTATAGAAGTACACAAAGGGGCCTTTCACACCTACTGAACAGTTGTGTGCAGTGTTCACTGCAGTCTCTGCGGAATAACCACACTTAGGCCTTATAACTTTTCAGACTTTCTTTATCAATCTACCAAGATGAAGAAGGCAGGGAGTAAGGCACGTGGTCGTGGAGTTTCTTCAGGGAGAGGACGTGGGGATTCTGTGGCTGCTGCGGCCCCCAGTGACACAGCATCCACCAGTTTTCCCCGGGCCGTGAGCGTTCCTTTATGCGCACTTTTGTAGGAGCTCGGAGTACCCCCCTGCTGCGGGAAGAACAAATTGAAGCCGTTGTTGTTTGGATCTCAGCCAATGCATCGACTTCAATTGCTTCCACCTCCTCTCAGGACCACAGCACTGTTGGGCAACCATCTGTCTCTTCACCGCCTGGCAAATTGCCCAGGCAGTCAGAGAGTTCTGTACAGGAGCCAGCTGAGTGTCTGCTTCTGTTCTCAGAATCTATTGGCTTGCAACAGGGGCCAGCCAAGCAGCATTCTGTAATGTGAAGAAGAGGGAGGTATGCAGTGATGCGCAACAGCTGTGTCTCTCTGAATCGAAGAGGCGGGTGAGACAGTGCCGAGGGTCAGCACACCGCAGAACGCATCTGATGATGATGATGAGACCCAGGTGCCATTTTCTGTTGAGCAGGTGCTGGCCAGACCACCCAACAGCAGGTGTTGAAGAGGGTAGTGGAGATGATGAGGTCCAATACCCAACATGGCATAAGAACAGGAAGGTGGTGGAGCAGCTCAGAGGAATAAAATAATATTTATTTATATAGCGCCATCATATTCCGCAGCGCTTTACAGTTTACATTTCAGAACACAAGTCATAAGAAACCCAACGTTAACAATACAATAATTTAAGCTAAAAAAAAGTCCCCCCTGCTCGTGACAGCTTACAATGTACAATGAGATGGGGGAGATACAAAGTATAGGTGTTTATATACAATGGTGCATTTACAAGATGTTCCAGCCATCTTAAGGGACGAGGGATGGAGATAGTGAATGGGCTAGAGACACACACACACTTACACAGAATACATAGAATGACTTTGATTAGTGAATGTGAAGGCCGCTCTGAACAAATGTGTTTTGAGGGAGCGCCTGAAACCATGCAAATTGTGGATAGTCCTAATTTTTTGGGGGACAGCATTCCAGAGGATTGGCGTAGAGCAGAGAAGCCTTGAGTCGGGAGTGGGAGGTACGTTTTAGTGCAGAGGTTAGTCGAAAGTCGTTTGCAGAGCGCAGCAGTCGTTTAGGCCGATAGATAGAAATGAGGGAGGAGATGTAGGAGGGGTGCTGCACTGTGGAGAGCTTTGTGGGTGAGAACCAGATACTTTGGTTGAAAGCTGGGAGAGGCCTAGAGAAATGGTAGTGATAGAAGGAAGATAGAGGAAGACATTGCCCCAACGGTACAAACAGGAGGGAGATTTTAGGCTGCAGACTGGGTTGCCTGTAGCCTCCAGTTTGGCACCTGTTCGAGCAGTTTGTCTTCCAAAAGTCAAAACGTGCGCTCCCCAGGACTTGCACTGCGTGTCCTTTTTTCACACACTTGCACATGATATTTGCTATGTGAAATGCAAGCTGTGTAATCAAAAATTAAAAATAGCTAAAAGTGTCAGTCACCTCAATACCACAAATAATGTGGAAACATGTGCGGACAAAGCCACGTAGTTGAGTTACAAAGACACACTGGAGATGTAGGCCAACCTACAGAGCAACCTACATCTTCAGGTTGTGTTGAAGCCTCTTCATCGAGCTCACACACAGCTGGTTATGCTTCCTCACAGGATCGCCATGGAAGAACCTCGCCACTTTTTGTCCAGAGACAAACTGTTTATTCCACCACAGAAAGCAAGTTCCCTGTCATCCTCACACTCCCAGGCCACAAAACAGCCAGCGGTAGCACAGGCATGGGATAAAAGACGGCCATACTCCGCAAAACCATGCACAGCACGGGCTCTGAATGCGGCATTGCAAAACTCCTGTCCCTTGAAATGCCCGTGATTCAGGCTGGTGGAGACAGACAGTTTCCGTAACTGAATACATTGTCAATCCCACAATACAATGTGCCAAGCCGATTTCATTTCAGCAGGCAACCGTCCCTGTCCCGCAAAAGCATGTTGAGGGAAAAATTAAACATGCGCTACTAAAAGCCCTCAGTAGCAAGGTCCACCTGACCCCCCGATGCGTGGACCATACCCATTTATGATCTGCTTACAACCAGTAAGGAAAGAAGGGAATTCTGTCCCACAAAACAACTAAGCTGAATCCCTACGATGTAACGGGGAACTGATCCTGCGACCAGACCCGCTAAAGTCCTCATCTAGTGTGAACGAAGACCTAAAGTTGCGAGGGAGTAATCCCTACAAGATCTAGGGACTGGGAGAAAGGTGGACACCTCCTAACATAAATTGTAGCATTGATAATTAAACAGAAAAATAAATCTTTGTGATCCTAACATCAAGCAAAACTCACAGATTAAGGCACCTAAGCACCCGGCTAGCTTAACATAGATAATACAATGAAGTTTAAGCAAAGCCAGAAGGGCGGAGCCAGACTAAATAGGGAAAAAAGGTCATGTGACCAGCAAACTGAAACAAAACCTAACAAGAGGGTTCTAACACCCATGGCCAGGGGCAAAACCTTTCCCTCACTGCCCATTGGGTCAATGTTGTGCAGGCCGGGTACTGATCTTGCGAGTGGCGCTGTAAAAGTGTTTCGGCCAACTCCAAGGATGCAGGAATCAAGTCTGTAAAACATTGATTCCTCCTCCTATTCCAGTTCCTCAGAATCATCGCTGCAGGAGCCGTCACGGTCTACCTCCACATGACCCGTGAACGTTAACCTGTTGCGACCGATATGAGCACAGCCGTGTCAAAATGTCAACAGCCATCCTGAAATTAATTTCCATGGGGAATCTTAGCCACACAGCGCAGGAGCTCTGTAATGCCATAAAGCAGGAGAGCGACGTGTGGTTTTTTGGAAGAGAATCTAAAGCAGGCTTGGTAGTTGTGTGACAATGGCCGAAATCTGGTTTTCAGCTCTGGGCCTTGGAACCTCATCACATACCATGTCTGTCATATTCTCAACTTTTCTCAAGTTTTTTGAGGGACATCCCGGGTCTTTATGCACTGCTGCACAAGGTCCGCCTAGATGGCCCTCACTTGCGACTTCCCATGCCAATCGCTGATTGCAGCTCTGAACGCAGATTTCACCTTTCATGACACGCAATTTTATGTGACGTACCCACCAGGTGGGAAATTCCTCTTACATATGTTTGGGGCGGTTTGTGAGCCCAGCCCGCCAACAGTAATGGAGTATCAGCTGCATAGCCCCAGTCAACTCGCAATTTGCGGCGTTCACCCTTCACCACTACTGAGGGGCCTCTATAATAAGAATAATAATATTATTTTATTTATATAGCGCCATAATATTCCGCAGTGCTTTACAGTTTAACAGTTTTCAAAACACGAGTCATAAGTAACAACGTTAACAATACAATAATTAAAGCAAAATCAGCCGCCCCTGCTGGTGAAAGCTTACAATCTACAATGAGGTGGGAGATACAAGTACAGGTGTTTATATACAATGGGTTTTTTACAATGATGGTCCACCATTTTAAGGAAGTGAGGGATGCAGAGATAGTGAATGGGGCTACACACACACGAATTACACATAGAATGACTTTGATTAGTGAATGTGATAGGCCACTGTGAACAAATGGTTTTTGAGGGAGCGCCTGAAACCATCCAAATTGCGGATAGTCCTAATTTCTTGGGGTAGAGCATTCCAGAGGATTGCGCAGCGCGGGTGAAGTCTTGGAGTTGGGAGTGGGAGGTACGGATTAGTGCAGAGTTAGTCGAAGGTCGTTTGCAGAGTGCAGCAGTCGGTTAGGCCTATAAATATAAATAAGGGAGAGATGTAGGGGGGGTGCTGGGCTGTGCTGTGGAGACTATGTTTGGTGAGAACCAGTAATTAGAATTGGATCCTATAATGAATGGGCAGCCACTGCAGTGTAATGAGTGGCGAATAACTCTATGAAGGATATCTGCCACGTTTTGCGTGCGTTTGATGAGTCAACGCGATGGCGAGTGCAGATGATGCACTAGTCAGCCTGACTGTCCCCCTTATCTGCCTGCTTCAAAAAACACTGCAAGCACTAAGGCATGAGGTTTGGAAGAGGTGGGATGAGGGTCACAAATTCCATCACCTTCTGGACAGTCAGCGCAACGTGGTTCCTCACAAAGGCTGGAGGACTTTCAAAGTACCATGCTGTATCAACAATTGAAAACCTCCAAGTCGCTGTCTATATTTTCATAACCATTACAAACTTTTAATGTATTTACAAAGCACATAATGTACATTTTTGTCTATCCTTTTGTAATCTATTGTGTTTCCATAAACTGATGTTACAGAATTATGATACAAAGTTTTTAAATTTTGAGTTTTAAAATTTTGTAAATTTATATGTATTTGAAGGACTTTGTGAGGGATGAGGAGGAGATCAATGGAGGAGGAAACATCGCTCCAGAGGGAGGTAGACAATGCCTAGTCAGTATGTAGACCAAGGGTGGGTGATGCACAGCAGGCGGAGATACGCCTCTTGCAGGGGACAACGTTTCTTGGCCATTGGGAGTCTGCAAGCACATGGTTGATTTCATGCGCAGTGGCTGAGAAACGACCGCCGCATCGAACACATTCACACCACGTCTGATTATTGGGTGTACACCCTCCTAGACCCTCGCTACCGGACAACTTACAAAGCCTCATCACACCGTTGAACCGGGGCGTAAAATGCGAAGTACCAAGACACACTGGTGCAATCCATAATGTTCTCCATTCCAGCCGAGAGCAACTGCTGCGCTACTGATTTACAAAGCACTCTGTGCGTCGAGGCAGTGGAGACAGCTCTGCAACAAGAGGGAGCACAAGCAGCGCCTCTGCACAGGGCAAGAACAGTAAGTTCCAAAGTGTCGAAGTTTTGTGGCAGCGCCACCAATGTCTACACCATCCGAACGGCTCCAGTCAGCAGGAGGCAACATTTCCGTAAGATGGGACAGACTACTGTCTTGCCCTCTCATTGTACTCCCAGATGGCTCTTCCCCATTCAAGTTTTGTGTCTCTAAGCTGGATACATGGCCAGAGCTTAGCCAGTATGCATTGGGGGGCTGGCTTGATCTGCTGGCAGTGTATTACGGAGCGCGTCTTTACTGCTGCAGGTGGTGTACTAACAGACCGTTGCATGCGACAATCCTACGATAATGTAGAACGGCTTACTTTTCTGAAAATGAACTAGGCATGGATCTCGCCTGAATTTGCCTGTCCGGTTTCAGATTAACTAACTGGTGACAACGTTTTCCATGTCTCCTGTTATGTTCATCTTTCTACCACCTGAGCTATAACTCCCTGGGCTACAACACTGCCAGTTGCTGCCAGAAGTGTCGTGTCCACAGACCAATACACAAGCTATAGTATAGTGGGTTCAGTAACGCCTGCTGTTCCCCTGCTGTGTGTCCGGCAAAAATTACTGCTACCTACTACACATGTTTAAAAAAAACATGACATGTTTAAAGTGGCTAGTGCTACACATAGATATCAGGCTACACCCTTATTTCTAAGCTGTAAACAAGTGAAACGTCAAATTTAAAACCATTCAATGATTAGTGTTGGTAACAAATCTGTAACTAAATAATTGTGACATATTATGGCAGATATCCACATGTCTAACACAAATGCTAACACAAAAGCATACTTAGCTATAGGGTACTGATGGGAACCTTCTCACTCCAATAACTTTGACCAATCCAACTCACATCATGCCTCAAATGCTGCAATGTTGGAAGTACATAATGTGGTTGAACTTTGACAACAGCTGCAGTGCGAAGGTTATCCTTCTTGTTCTTGGCTTTTAAATAAAAGCATACAAGTAAAATATAATAATACATTGTTGATTAAGGGACATGATGTAACCTGTAATATTGTGCAAACAATGGATGTAGGACTATTCCCTTCAACATTACTTTATTTGTGTCATTTAAAAAAAACATTTTTAGTTAAAATTAAAAACCCATGTTAATAGCTGTGAAAGGCCCGTTTGTGTCTTCATATTGTTTGCAACCAATATTTTAGGGGAGGAAGCGCGTCAACTAATAGATTAATTTTTTAAATGGAATTAGCAAACCAATTTGAGATAAATAAAAGGATGAGCCACTGAACAACACGCCAGCAGAGTACAAGCAAGTGCTGAACATGTAACTGGAGCGTGATCTGCACTAAAAAAATAAAAAACACAGACTGAAGGAACACTGAAACACAACTGTCCACAATCTGTGAAAAGCTCCTTTCTTTACTTTATATTGTTTGCAACCAATGTATTGAACGGATGGAAGCGCGTCACCTAATAGATTAATTTTATTTTAAATGGAATGTGCAAACCAATTGGAGAAAAATGAAAAGGATACCACTGAGACACGCTCACAGAGTACAAGCGCAGTGCTTGAACATGTAACGGAGCTGATCTGCACTAAAAAAAGTAAAAAACACAGACTGAAGGGGAACACTGAAACACAACTGTCCACAATCTGTGAAAAGCTCCTTTCGTACTTCTAATTTTTTGCAACCAATGTATTTTTATACGATGAACGCGTCACACTAATAGTTTAATTTATTTTAAATGGAATTAGCAGAACCAATTGGAGATAATGAAAAGGATGACCACTGGACACCTCACCCAGAGTACAACAGCAGTGCTTGAACAAGTAACGGGAGCGTGATCTCACTCAAAAAAGTAAAAAAACACAGACTGAAGTGAACACTGAAACACAACTGCCAAATTGTAAAAGCCCTTTCTGTAACTTTATAGTGTTTGCAACCAATGTATTGTATACGGATGGAAGCGCGTCCCACTAATAGATTAGATTTTTTTTAAATGGAATGTAGCAGAACCAATTGGGGGATAAATGAAAAGGAAGCCAGAGACACGCTCAGCAATACAAGCAGCATGCTTGAACATGTAACGGAGCGTATCTGCACTAAAAAAGAAAAAAAACACAGACTGAAGTGAACACTGAAACACAACTGCCCCACAATCGTAAAAACTCCTTTCTGTACTTCTATATTGTTTGCAACCAAGAATTGTATACGGATGGAAGCGCGTCACCAAAATAGATTAGTTTTTATTTTAAATGGAAGTAGCAAACCCAAATTGGAGAAAAGAAAAGGATGAGCCACTGAGACACGTCAGCAGAGTACAAGCAGCATGCTTGAACATGTAACTGGAGCGTGATCTGCACTAAAAAAAGTAAAAAACCAGACTGAAGTGAACACGAAACACAACTGTCCAAAAATCTGTGAAAAGCCCTTTCTGTACTTCTATAGTTTTTGCAACAATGTATTGTATACGGAGGAAGCACTCACACTAATAGATTAGATTTTTTTCAATATAATGGACGCACCAATTCCACAAATAAAAAAAAAAAAAAAAGATCAGTGAGTCGTGACACGGCAGATCCTACAAACAGCGTGGATGCAGAGCAAACTCAGCGTCACCTGCACTGTCACACACCCCCTTGCACAGGCGTTAAAACAACACTGGCAAAATGAAGCTTTACACAGCGTTGGTAAACTAGCCTGCCTCCAAAACAGTAGTACACAAAATCGCAATATCAACGTCCCTCAGATGAGCAAGTAGCGTTCGTCCCTTACTGATTCACAGCACAGTGACGCTAAAATGGGGCGGCCGCCTTTATAGTGCATTCTGACATCATTTCAGAGCCAATCACACCCCTGCCATTAGTTTTTAAGATGCCGCAGCATTACAGGATGTCCCACACCTAGGGTCCCATTGGCGCTAAAATCACATTGCCTCTCAAAGAATTAGGGAACTTCCGATTCCGGTATACGTATGGAAAAAGAACGGGAAATTAAGTACGGAATTCCGATAACGCGAATACGGCCGAACCCGAAACTTTGCGGTATCGGGAAAGCTCAACCTATCAAGATGCTAAAAAAACGTGAAGCTTTTTGGATTTTCCTTTTCAAACTTTGAACCGAGAGGTCTCAACAGGGACTAGAAGTCTCAGTGTTTTCTTTGATTGCCAAAAGTCCTTATGTCTTATCGCATTTGTTCATTGTTTTTACTCTTTAAATATTGAAAATTGTCTGTTCTTACTTCCAGAATCGCTGATCCCATTTGGGTTTTACCACTCCACTTTTCCACCACTATGGATTGTATGGCACCCATGTTTTCCCATATCCATATTTTGTTCCCTTTTCATATTCCCCCTTCCCCCCTTTTTTTTTTCTTTCTCTCTTCCCCTCATGCGTTTTTACATTTTCTCCTTCCATTGTGGCCTTTGTTCCCCTTTCCTAGTTCTCTCCCACTTTTCCTACTTCTTTTTTTCCTATTGTTTTTATTCCCCATTTATTTACTTTACACTCTCGCTCTAATCTTTTATTTTCTTATATTCTTATTTTATTTTCTGTACCCAATCTTCTCTTTTTTCTCCCTCCTCTTGTTATCCAGTTGTGCTTCTATTTTACGCACTCTAGTCAGTTTTCACAGCGTCTTTACGCTACATTTCCTCTTTTTCTCCTATTCGGTCCTTGCGCATGCGCCCCCATCTTTCCACGCAGAGACGCGCTCTGGTTGGCCTTCCCTTTTAGGAGCTGGTGTTTTCCAGCTTAGCTACAGCGCATGCGCCTCATATCCTCACGTCACATGACCACTTTTTTGGGGCCTTTTTAAAAAAACCGGAAGTAGGGGCACATAGCGTCCTACCTCCATTGGCCACGTTATCTCTCAGATTTTTTTCAGGTAATTTCCTTATAGCTTTATCACCCTTCAGTGCGCTCTTTCACAAGCCCTGCCCTCATTACCTTGTTCTTTTTACGCCTCTCTCCTGCAAACCGTTTAGCCATTAGCGCTCATCGCTTTTTCCAGTGTGGCCCAACCCCGGGTATTTCCCTTTTTTTGTACATGTTTAATAGCACACCTGTTTTTCCCTTTATTATGTCATTTGTCCTTCCCCTTCTATTATTTCAGCCCCATTTGGAGCAGGATACGAGTATTTCCACTCAGGTAACAATTTTTCTTTGGCATTTTCCATATGGTAACTTTATTTTCCTTTACATTTTTATGTTTACTTTTTTCTACACGCGTTATCTCTAGCAGTTGTTCTGCTACCACGCCACCCCTATATCATTGTTACCATTCATAAGGAAAGTACCTTTACTTTAATACACCATTATTTTTACTGAATTCCTTTTTGCTTTTGTTGTTTTTTTTTCTTGTTTCCATAGTTAACCCCCTGTGGTTCCTGTTCCCCATTACCTTCTTGGTTTTTCCTTCTTTTTTACCACATCCTTTTTGGCAAGGTTTTCCCTTTTGGGTTTTTTTCTCTTTTTCCTTTTTTCCCTCATCCTTTCTTTTCCCTTCTCCTTTCCTTCTTTTTTTCCTCCCTTTTTTTTCCCCCTTGTTTGCATTTTTTTTTCACCTTTTTTTCATTTTTTCCTTCTTTGTCGTCCTATGGTCCTTGTTCCTTCACATTTCCTTCTATGTATCGTTTCTTCTCTCTTTACTTGGGCTATATTATCACCATATAATAAAAACTACTATTCTATTACAGGTATTGCTCTCCAAACCCCCGCATTGAATAATCACAACATTTTGCTGGGTGATCTCATATCCTTATTTGGTATCGGCCACTATTTTTTTTCTTTAGTCTTTATGATATTAGATATCAATTCCTTAACCAATCCCCTCATACGTTCACTGAGCACCTCTGGATAAACGACCTGGAGATTCCCCACATTTTTGACAGTTAATTATACTTTTTAAATATCTTTTTAAATCTCTAGAATGTTACAGTTGTTGTTTTTAAATTTGCATAAAATTTTTTATAAACCTTTGCTTTGTGTGTGTACCACAATATTTTCTTTTCTTTTTGTTTTGATAATTACAGTCCCAAAATGTACATATTGTCTGAGGAAGGGGTTATGTTGTTTAGGCCGAAACGTTCATCATCTGTTATTACTTCATTTTTTTTCTTTCTACGGATGCAATAAAAAGAAAACCACAGCACTATTACTTTTTTTTTTGTCCATTATTCTACATTTGAGTCCCGGGTTTTTGTTTTGACTTTACTATTTGGGCGGAGACCCTACTTTGGCCCTACATCTATACAGCCTTTAGTGCCATATTTTTTGTAGTTTATGGGATTGGGTTAGGTTTGGATTAGGGTTAAGGTTGGGATTAGGTTAGGAATGTGTTTAGGGTTGGTTTGGGTTAGGGTTATTTTGTGGTTAGGGTTGGGATTTGGGTTGGGGGTGTTGGGGTTAGGATTGGAGTTAGAATTGGGGGGTTTCCCTTGTTTAGGCACATCAGTGGCTCCCAAACGTGACATGGCTCTGATTTCAATTCCCGCCAATTCTGCAGAAAAAGTCAAAAACGGTGCTCCTTCCGTTCCGAGCTCTGCCATGCGCCCCCAAAAAGTGGTTTATCCCCCATATGGGTATCAGCATACTCAGGACAAATTGCACAACTTTTTGGGTCCAATTTGTCCTATCCATTTGGAAAATAAAAAATTGGGACGAAAAAAACATTTTTTTTTAAAAAAATATGATTTTTTAATTTTTACGGCTCTACGTTAAAAACTTCTGTGAAGCACTTAGGGTTCAAAGTGCTCCCCTACACATCTATATAAGTTCCTTAGGGGTCTAATTTCCAAAATGGTGTCACTTGTGGGGTTTTCACTGTTTAGGCACACAGGGGGGTCTCCAAACACGACTGGCTCCAATTCAATTCCCAGCCAATTTTGCATTGAAAAGTCAAACGGCGCTCCTTTCATTCCAGCTCTGCCTGCGTCCAAAAGTAGTTTCCTGCAATATGGAGATCAGCGTACTCAGGGCAAATTGTACAACAACTTTTGGGTCTAATTTCCCTGTTACCCTTGGTAAAATAAAACAAATTGGATCTGAATTAAATTTTTGTGAAAAGAATTAAATGTTCTTTTTTTTAAAAAATTCAAAAAATTCCTGTGAAGGGACCTGAAGGGTTAATAAACTTTTTTTAATGTAGTTTGAGCACCTTCAGGGTGAAGTTTTTTAGAATGGTGGTCACTTTTGGGTATTTTCTATCATAGGACCCCTCAAGTGACTTCAAATGTGATTGGTCCCCAAAAAACAAATTGTGTTGTAAAAATGAGAAATTGCTGGTCAACTTTAACCCTTATAACTTGTAACAAAAAAAATTTGGTTCTAAAATTGCGCGATTAAAGTAGACATGTGGAAATGTTATTATTATCTATTTTGGAGCGATATAACTCTCTTTTTAAAAAACATAAAAATTAAAAGATGAAAATGCGAATTTTTTAACAAATTTCTGTTTTTTTTTTACAAATAAAAAGCAACTTATAAGAAAAATTTTACCACGAACGGAAGTACAATGACAAAAAACATTTCAAAATCGCCAAGATCCTTGAAGCGTTCAGAGTTAGGGTACGATTCCACGTTCGAAACCAGCGTATTTGCTGCATTGAACCGCGTCCTGCCGCAGCGTTTTATCCCACAGCCAGATGTTTTCAGCAAAGGAGGGGATTTTATGAAAACCTTTCTCCACATGCCGAATTATGCGGGTAACCACCCCTAAACCGGACAGCGGGCATTTTTTTTAGCCGCAGCATGTCATTTAACTTTGCGGCGACGCTCCTCCCGCAAGGTAAATAACAAGTCCTATGTAAAGGTGCGGCGATTTTCGGATGTTTTTTCATGAACCTCCGGAATCACTGGCGTTCAAAAGGGGGGCGGGGGCTTTGGGCGGAGGGGTTTTATGCTCCACCAAAATGCAAACAACCGGTACAAGGAAAAGTACCCTTATAACCTCAAAAAGGGGACAGGTCAAATTGAAAAAATTGGCCCTGGTCATTAGAGTTGGGAAAAAGGTCGGTCAGATTAAGTCCCGACTTTCGCCAAAGTGGGTTTCGTTGGCCGAAACCCACCATGGCGTGCAGTCGGCCATGCGGTCGGGCAAAACGAGAGCCAAAGTCGGTTTTTCCCAAATGCTTTCAGGCGCCTTTTTTCAGCCAATGACAAGGATGTACACTGTGGGCAATGAATGACATGTCCGCGTCCACCACCATCTTAGAGAAGGGCATTGCAGTGATGGCTTGCTTGGGGGGCATCATAATGTCTAAAAAAGCCCTAAGCGCCGACCCCATTTTACTTCTGCCGATCTTAACAGTAGGGAAGGTTGCTGACGCTGTTTATCAGTAGGGAGAGAGGTAGGCTGGAAAGAGAAGTTCTTCTGTGCTGTGCTGATAGCAATTGTGTGTATACATAGTGTGCAGTGACAGGGGAGGATTTTCTTGTGTGCAGCAGCGCTGGTTATTAGGCTGCCTGATAGCTGTGTGTACACTGCTGTGCAGACTGCTTTTTACACACACACTATGTTGAGCATCCGATACCGCAAGTATCGGTATCGGCCGATATCTCGCGTTATCGGAATCCGATACTTAATTCCGATACTTTTTCCATATCGTAACCGGAATCGAAGTTCCCATAATTCTTTGAGAGGCAATGTGATTTAGTCAGCCAATGAGGAATCCTAACAAGTGTGGGCACATCCTGTAATGCTGCGGTCAATCTTAACTAATGGCATGGCTGTGATTGCTGCTGAAATGATGTCAGAATGCACTATAAAAGGCGCCGCCGCCATTTTAGCGTCACTGTGCTGTGAACTCAGTAAGGGACAGAACGCTACTCTGCTAACTCTGAGGACAGTTAGATATTGCGATTTGTGTACTACTGTGCTTGAGGCAGGCTAGTTTACCAACCGCTGTGTAAAGCTTCATTTTGCCAGTGTTGTTTTAACAGCTCTGTGCAAGGTGGTGTGGTGGGACAGGCAGGTGACGCTGCTTTGCTCGCATCCACCGCGGGGTTTTTGGCATCTGCACGTTCACTTTTTTTTTTTTTTTTTATTTTATTTAGTGGAATTGGTGCAGCTCCATTATATTAGAAAAAAATCAAATCTATTAGTGTGACGTGCTTCCATCCGTATACAATACATTGGTTGCAAACACTATAGAAGTACAGAAAGGACTTTTCACAGATTGTGGACAGTTGGTTTCAGTGTTCACTTCAGTCTGTGTTTTTTACTTTTTGAGTGCAGATCACGCTCCAGTTAGTTCTTCAACCACTGCCGTTGTAGTCTGCTGAGCGTGTGTCACTGCCTCATCCTTCACATTTTTCTCTAATTGGTGCTGCTCCATTTTAGTGGAAAAAAATCTAATCTATTAGTGTGACGCGCTTCCATCCGATACAATACATTGGTTTGCAAACACTATAGAACTAAACAAAGGAGCTTTTCACAGATAGTGAATAGTTGGTTTCAGTGTTCACTGTAGTCTGTGAGCTTTTCATTTTGTGAGTGCAGATTACGCTCCAGTTTTTACTTCAACCACTGCCGGTTTGTAGTCTGCTGAGCGTGTGTCACTGCCTCATCCTTCACATTTTTCTCTAATTGGTGCTGCTCCATTTTAGTGGAAAAAAAACTAATCTATTAGTGTGACGCGCTTCCATCCGTATACAATACATTGGTTGCAAACACTATAGAACTACACAAAGGAGCTTTCACAGATAGTGAATAGTTGTGTTCAGTGTTCACTGTAGTCTGTGAGCTTTTCATTTTGTGAGTGCAGATTACGCTCCAGTTTGTACTTCAACCACTGCCGGTTGTAGTCTGCTGAGCGTGTGTCACTGCCTCATCCTTCACATTTTTCTCTAATTGGTGCTGCTCCATTTTAGTGGAAAAAAAACTAATCTATTAGTGTGACGCGCTTCCATCCGTATACAATACATTGGTTGCAAACACTATAGAACTACACAAAGGAGCTTTTCACAGATAGTGAATAGTTGTGTTTCAGTGTTCACTGTAGTCTGTGAGCTTTTCATTTTGTGAGTGCAGATTACGCTCCAGTTTGTACTTCAACCACTGCCGGTTGTAGTCTGCTGAGCGTGTGTCACTGCCTCATCCTTCACATTTTCTCTAATTGGTGCTGCTCCATTTAGTGAAAAAAATCTAATCTATTAGTGTGACGCGCTTCCATCCGTATACAATACATTGGTTGCAAACACTATAGAACTACACAAAGGAGCTTTTCACAGATAGTGAATAGTTGTGTTTCAGTGTTCACTGTAGTCTGTGAGCTTTTCATTTTGTGAGTGCAGATTACGCTCCAGTTTGTACTTCAACCACTGCCGGTTGTAGTCTGCTGAGCGTGTGTCACTGCCTCATCCTTCACATTTTTCTCTAATTGGTGCTGCTCCATTTTAGTGGAAAAAAACTAATCTATTAGTGTGACGCGCTTCCATCCGTATACAATACATTGGTTGCAAACACATAGAACTACACAAAGGAGCTTTCACAGATAGTGAATAGTTGTGTTTCAGTTTCACTGTAGTCTGTGAGCTTTCATTTGTGAGTGCAGATTACGCTCCAGTTTGTACTTCAACCACTGCCGGTTTGTAGTCTGCTGAGCGTGTGTCACGCCTCATCCTTCACAATTTTTCTCTAATGGTGCTGCTTCCATTTAGTGAAAAAAATCTAATCTATTAGTGGACGCGCTTCCATCCGTATACAATACATTGGTTGCAAACACTATAGAACTACAACAAAGGGGCCTTCACAGATACTGAACAGTTGTCTGCAGGTTCACTGTAGTCTGTGAGGAATAACCACACTTAGGCCTTAACTTTTCTGACTTTCTTTATCAATCTACCAAATGAAGAAGTCAGTGAGTAAGGCACGTGTCGGGTCGAGGCCGTGGATTTGCAGCAGGGAGAGGACGTGGGGATTCTGTGGCTGCTGCCGCACCCAGTGACACAGCTTCCACCAGTTTTCCCCGTGACGTTCCTTTATGCGCACTTTTGTAGGAGCTCACGTACCCCCCTGCTGCTGAAGAACAAATTGAAGCCGTTGTTGGTTGGATGGCAGCCAATGCATCGACTTCAATACCTTCCACCTCCTCTCAGGACCACAGCACTGTTGAACAACCATCAGTCTCTTCACCGCCTGCCAAATTGCCCAGGCAGTCAGAGAGCTCTGTACAGGAGCCAGCTGAGTCTCCTGCTTCTGTTTCTCAAATCTGTTGGCTTGGAAACAGGGGCCCCAGCCAAGCACATTCTGGAATGTGAAGAAGAGGCAGTATGCAGTGATGCGCAACAGCTTGTGTCTCTCTGAATCTGAAGAGGCGGGTGAGCCAGTGCCGATGGTCAGCACAACCGCAGAACGCATCTGATGATGATGAGACTCAGTTGCCAGTTTCTGTTGAGCATGGTGCTGGCCAGACCACCCAACAACATCAGGTGTTGGAAGAGGGTAGTGGTGGAGATGATGAGGTCCAAGACCCAACATGGCGTGAGGAACAGGAAGGTGGTGGGAGCAGCTCTGAGAAGAGATTGCACCAACGGCCAAACAGTAGGGAGAGTAGGCTGCAGACTCCTTGCCTGTAGCCTCCATTTGGCCACCCGTTTCGAGCAGTTCTCTTACAACAGCCAAACCGGGCGCTCCCAGGACTGCTCTGCGTGGTCCTTTTTTGATACAGTTGCAGATGATATTTGCTATGTCAAATGCAAGCTGTGTAATCAAAAAATTAAAAGAGGTAAAAGTGTCATAACCTTAATACAACAAATAATTGGAAACATTGCGGTCAAAGCACTTTGTTGATTACAAAGACACACTGGAGATGTAGGCCAACCTACGCAGCACCTACATCTTCAGCTCCTGTTGGAGCCTCTTCCTCCAGTTCACACACAGCTGTAAGGCTTCCTCAAAGGATCGCCATGGAAGAACCTCTGTCACTGTTGTCCAGAGACACAGTGTTAATTCCACCCACAGGTGCAAGTTCCCTGTCACCTCACACACCCAGGCCACAAAACAGCCATCGTAGCACAGGCATGGGATAAAAGACGGCCATAACTCGGCAAACCATCCACGAGCACAGGCTCTGAATGCTGTCATTGCAAAACTCCTGTCCCTTGAAATGCTGTCATTCAGGCTGGTGAGACTGACAGTTTCCGTGAATTAATGGCATTGGCAGTCCCACAAATCAATGTGCCCAGCCGATTTTATTTCAGCAGCAAGCCGTCCCTGGTCTGCAAAAGCATGTTGAGGCAAAATTAAACATGCGCTACAAACGCCGTCAGTAGCAAGGTCCACCTGACCACCGATGCTGGACCAGTACCCATGGCCAGGGACGATACCTTTCACTCACTGCCCATTGGGTGAATGTTGTGGAGGCCGGTACAGATCTTGCGAGTGGCGCTGTACTGTTCTGCCAACTCCAAGGATTGCCGGAATCAAGTCTGTCCACATTGACTCCTCCCCCTACTCCAGTTCCTCAGAATCATCGCTGCAGGAAGCCTCACGGTCTACCTCCACATGGACCCGTGGCGCTTACCTGATGCGACCGAATGAGCACAGCCGTGGCCAAACGCAACAGGCCGTTCTGAAATTAATTCCCATGGGGAATCGAAGCCACAACAGCGCAGGAGTCTGGAATGCCATCAAGCAGGAGAGCGACGTGTGGTTTTTGCCAGCGAATCTCCAGCCAGTTTGGTAGTGTGTGACAATGGCCGAAATCTGGTGGCAGCTCTGGGCCTTGGCAACCTCACTCACATACCATGTCCTGGCACATGTGCTCAACTTGGTCGTGCAGAGTTTTTTGAGGACATCCGGATCTTGATGCACTGCTGCACAAGGTCCGCCTAGAGTGCGCTCACTTGCGACTTCCAGCATGGCCAGATCGCTATTGCAGCTCTGCAACGCAGATTGCGCCTTCCTGAACATCGCATCATATGTGACGTATCCACCAGGTGGAATTCAACGTTACATATGTTGGAGTGGTTGTGTGAGCACAGCCAGCAGTTATGGAGTATCAGCTGCATCAGGCGCAATCAACACGCAATTTGCGCCTCCACCACTTCACCATTAATGATGGGCCACTATGAAGGACATGTGCCACGTTTTGCGGCGTTTGATGAGTCAACGCGGATGGCGAGTGCAGATATGCACTAGTCAGCCTGACTGTCCCCCTTATCTGCCTGCTTCAAAAAACACTGCAACAATAAGGGATGAGGTTTTGGAAGAGGTGGAGATAGGTCACAAATTCCCATCACCTTTTGGAAAGTCAGCGCAACGTTCCTCACAAAGGGCTGGGCAGGGGTCACTTTGTGAGGGGGATAGGAGGAGGAGTCAATGAGGAGGAAGACATCGCCCAGAGGGAGGTACACAACCCTAGTCAGTATGTAGAAACGAGGGTGGGGTGATGCAGACAGGCAAGATAACGCCTCTTGCAGAGGACACGTTTCTTGCCATTGGGAGTCTGCAGCACATGGTTGATTTCATGCTGCAGGGCCTAAAAACGACCGCCGCACGCCCACATTCTCACGACGTCTGATTATTGGTGTAACCCCCTAGACCCTCGCAAACCCCGGGACAACTCAAAAGCCTCATCACACCGTTGAACCGGGAGCGAAAAAATGCGGAGTACCAAGACACACTGGTGCAATCCCTAATGTTCTACCTTACTGCCGGAGAGCACTGCTGCTGCTACTGCTTTACAAAGCAGCTCTGTGCGTCGAGGCAGTGTAGAGAGCTCTGCAACAAGAGGAGCACACCAGTGCCTCTGCACAGGAAAGACCATATGTTAAAAAAATGTGGCAAATTTTTTGTGGCAGCGCCACAAATGTCTACACCCATCCAGAGGGCCCAGTCAGCGGAGGCAACGAATCCGCAGATGGTGACAGACTACTTGGCTTTGCCTCTCAGTGTACTCCCAGATGGCTCTTCCCCATTCAAGTTTTGGGTCACTAAGCTGGATACATGCCAGAGCTTAGCCAGTATGCATTGGAGGTGCTGCTTGCCCTGCTGCCAGTGAAATTATCGGAGCGCGTCTTTAGTGCTGCAGGTGGTGTACTAACAGACCGTCGCATGCGACAAACCTCCGAAATGTAGACCGCTTACTTTTCGAAAATGAACAAGCATGGATCTCGCCAGAATTTGTCTGTCCGTTTTCAGATTAAATAACTGTTCGCAACGTTATCCATGTCTCCTGTTATGTTCATCTTTCTACCACCGGAACTCTACTCCCTGGCTCCCAACACTGCCAGTTGCTGCTCAGAAGTGTCGTGTCCACAGAACAAAAACACAAGCTCTACTGTTAGTGGGGTTCAGTAACGCCACTGTTCCCCTGCTTTTGTCCCGGCAAGAATGTCCTGTTCCCGACACATGGACAGAAAAACACATGACCAACATGCTCCAAAATAGGGAAGAGCCGTCACCCTGCTGTTATGCTGAAAACATGAAATTGTGAATTTTTTTTGCAGCCTAGAATGATAAATTTTTAAGAAAAATATGGACAAATAATAATTTGTCATCACAGCGCATATCTGCACATGTCTATTAGAAATGGTAACAAAAATAAAACATAGTCTACTCTTCACATTTTTAAATTAATGCATAAAAGTAACATTCAGACTTATGAATTAATGCTTTTAAAGGAACTTTATCTGTACCTGTAAGATAATGCACTCAATGGATGTACGAATCATTACATCCTCATCATCATCATCACGAGTTTTATTTATGACAGACATTATAAAATACACATACTGATGCCAACTGTAACTTCAAACACCATATATGAAATGGCCACATGTAAACATGGAAAATGTCCAATAATAAATTATTACATCTAGAAAGTGCATCATCATACTGACAATAGGTACTTATACCTGCAAGTGCGTTGAAACAACCACAAGAGATATAAATTAATACGGTATATAGGTATCACAGTGCATAGTTACTCATGGACAAGTTGATGTAATACTGTATCTCAATTAAGTCAGCGTCAACCATTTAGGCTTGTTAGTCTTGTACATTGTTAAAGAGGAACGTAATTTTTTGGTTTGTCATAGGTGTAGTATTACACATTAAATTATTACTGCTGTATTTTTTTTTGCGTCCCTAGTGCGCAATAACGCAGCCTAACCTCACATTGATAGTCAGCTAATTGCCACATACGCTACCCTACCCTACGCGTGACAGTAGGAAGGTAGTGTTGACGGATAAAGCTTTGCGCAAACAGACATTCTTTTACCCTCTTCAACACTCTACAAGCAAAAAATGCATGATTTCAGCCGCAGACTTTATTGACGTACAGTATAGCATCGCATTACCCATCAAGGCTGTCCACTGTGTGATACAGACATAGAATATTACCTTTGCTATCCGTAGCCTTTGTTTCACCTACACTTGCAGGCACACACTTAAATTGTGACAAACAATGCCTAATGTTTTTTTAAATGGTTATTTTTTTTGTACATTATTGTGTCATCAATCACATTGATGAGTCCAGCTGGACATGTCATACATGCTAATAGAAAGTTACGATTTTATGAACTTAAATAATTAAATTGTCTGTGACTGTCACATAAAATTTGCGATGATGATGATGATGACTATTACAAAATCCATTGTCTTCACTATGTTATAGTTTAACATTGCGTTCCTTAAGCATTATTCATAAAAAAAAAAATGTACTTTATTCTTAAATTTACAACCTATATTTTTTTACCAATTTTTTGGGTGTTGTGTGTTCCATTTATTTTTGGCATGTGCATATATGCGTTTATATTTGTATTTTCTTTATTTTTCCTTCTTGAAATTAGAAAACATGGGTAATCTTTGTACCGTGTTAGCCAGTAGATAGAAAAATATTTAGACTTCAGAGTCAGCAGTGGTTCATACCTTTTTATGGATAACTGAAAAGATGGAAACAAATTGCAAGCTTCAGGCTACTCACGTCTCTTCATCAGGGAAAGACTAACTAAAAAAATTAAGCATCACAATTTCTATACACAACAGGACACAGGAATATTGCAATAGGTAAGACAAGTAAGTGACGTGTATCAGAACTGTCATTATCTCACAGGGATGAACATAAAATTTTCAAACAGTTCCTAGATAAGGATAGAAAGTTTGATTTGCCCTCTCATTGGCGTATTTTTTGGGTTTTCATGACCCTGGAAGGGCATAGACGCAGATTCCTTAATTGATATAGAATGACATAAATCCATGTGATCTATTCATTCCATCACTAACAGTGTCAAAGTCATGATGAGCTTATATTCTGAAACCTTTGTACGTTTCTCATATTTGAAGTTATATTTTAATAACAGTAATTCCATACCATGATGCTATGACCGGGCATACAAAATCTTTTGCCACAGCTAAATTCATTAATTTATCTGTGAATTGTGTGGCGCTGATAATTCATCCTTGTTCTCCTTTTTGTTGCCGGTCTCCCCTCACTTGTCCCTCCCTCACTTGTCTTAGCTATTCCTGTGTCCTGTGTGTGTAGAAATATGTGATTTTTTCATTTTTGGCTTTACTCTTAGCCTGATGAAGACACCTGAGTAGTCTCGAAAGCTTTGAATTTGTTACCATATTTTCAGTTAGCCATTAAACGTTATCAACCACAGAGGACTGTCAAGTATAAATTATTTTTCTATTCTTTTAATTGAAATTTATCATTTTATTGTTGTAGTAAAACTTCTTTTTATTCTTGTTTGAAGTACATACATTTGCAATGGCCACGTAACAAGGCAATAACTCAATATTTTATGCCTACACCCTCCTTGACCCTGGGCTCCAACCCCCGCCAGTTGTTGCTTGGAAGTGCTGTTAGCACAGTCTACACTTGCTCCTGTGGTTACTGGGGTTCAGTAATGTCAGCTGTTCCCCTGCTGTGTGAACGGCAAAAAGTCCTGCTGCCTCCACCATGTTCTGTTCTCATCCCCGGGTTACAACACCGCCAGTTGTTTCTCGGAAGTGCTGTTAGCACAGTCTACACTTGCTCCTGTGTTACTGGGGTTCAGTAATGTCAGCTGTTCCCTGCTGTGTGAACGGCAAATAGTCCTGCTGCCTCCACCCTGTTCCTTCTCATCCCTGGGTTACAACACCGCCAGTTGTTTTCTCGAAGTTTCTGTTAGCACAGTTAACACTTGCTCCCGTGTTACTGGGTTTTAGTAATGTCAGCTGTTCCCCTGCTGTGTGAACGGCAAATAGTCCTGCTGCCTCCACCCTGTTCTCTTCTCATCCCTGGTTACAACACCGCCAGTTGTTTCTCGGAAGTGCTGTTAGCACAGTTAACACTTTTCTCCCGTGTTACTGGGTTCAGTAATTTTCAGCTGTTCCCCTGCTGTGTGAACGGCAAAAAGTCCTGCTGCCTCCACCCTGTTTTTCTTCTCATCCCTGGGTTACAACACCGCCAGTTGTTTCTCGGAAGTTTCTGTTAGCACAGTCTACACTTGCTCCCGTGTTACTGGGGTTCAGTATTGTCAGCTGTTCCCCTGCTGTGTGAACGGCAAAAAGTCCTGCTGCCTCCACCATGGGTTTTGTTCTCATCCCTGGGTTACAACACCGCCAGTTGTTTCTCGGAAGTGCTGTTAGCACAGTTAACACTTGCTCCTGTGTTACGGGTTCAGTAATGTCAGCTGTTCCCCTGCTGTGTGAACGGCAAAAAGTCCTGCTGCCTCCACCATGGTTCTGTTCTCATCCCTGGTTACAAAAACCGCCAGTTGTTTCTCGGAAGTGCTGTTAGCACAGTTAACACTTGCTCCTGTGTTACTGGGGTTCAGTAATGTCAGCTGTTCCCCTGCTGTGTGAACGGGAAATAGTCCTGCCGCCTCCACCCTGTTCTCTTCTCATCCCTGGGTTACAACAACCGCCAGTTGTTTCTCGGAAGTGCTGTTAGCACAGTCTACACTTGCTCCTGTGTTTTCTGGGTTCAGTAATGTCAGCTGTTCCCCTGCTGTGTGAACAGCAAACAGTCCTGCTGCCTCAACTTTAATTTCCATGGGTACCTTCTGCTACCCATCCGGGTTCCAGTACCGTCAGCTGGTTCTCCGCAGTGCCTTTGGCGTAGGTGCCTCCATGTCGGTATCCGAGTTCCAGCAACGTCTGCTGGTCCTTGGTAGTGCTTTGGGGCACAGGTACCTCCTGCTTAGTAACCGTGTCCCAGTAACGTCAGCTGGTCCTCGGTTGTGCCATTGGCTCTTTTCCTTCTGCTGACCCTCCGGGTTCCAGCACAGTCAGCTGTCCTCGTTACTTTCATTGGCTCTTGTACCTTTGCTACTCATCCGGGTTCCAGTACCGTCAGCTGGTTCTCCGCAGTGCCTTTGGCGTAGGTGCCTCCATGTCGGTATCCGAGTTCCAGCAACGTCTGCTGGTCCTTGGTAGTGCTTTGGAGCACAGGTACCTCCTGCTTAGTAACCGTGTCCCAGTAACGTCAGCTGGTCCTCGGTTGTGCCATTGGCTCTTTTCCTTCTGCTGACCCTCCGGTTCCAGCACAGTCAGCTGGTCCTCGTTACTTTCATTGGCTCTTGTACCTTCTGCTACTCATCCGGGTTCCAGTACCGTCAGCTGGTTCTCCGCAGTGCCTTTGGCGTAGGTGCCTCCATGTCGGTATCCGAGTTCCAGCAACGTCTGCTGGTCCTTGGTAGTGCTTTGGAGCACAGGTACCTCCTGCTTAGTAACCGTGTCCCAGTAACGTCAGCTGGTCCTCGTTGTGCCATTGGCTCTTTTCCTTCTGCTGACCCTCCGGTTCCAGCACAGTCAGCTGGTCCTCGTTACTTTCATTGGCTCTTGTACCTTCTGCTACTCATCCGGGTTCCAGTACCGTCAGCTGGTTCTCCGCAGTGCCTTTGGCGTAGGTGCCTCCATGTCGGTATCCGAGTTCCAGCAACGTCTGCTGGTCCTTGGTATGCTTTGGAGCACAGGTACCTCCTGCTTAGTAACCGTGTCCCAGTAACGTCAGCTGGTCCTCGGTTGTGCCATTGGCTCTTTTCCTTCTGCTGACCCTCCGGTTCCTAGCACACGTACAGCTGGTCCTCGTTACTTCCATTGCTTTTGTACCATCACCAACAGGACAAAGAAGGTTAAACAAACTACAAGATACAGAACAAGAGACAGAAGAAACAATAAGCAGAAGATCAAAAAGCAGAAGAACATTAAGTATAAGACCAAAATGAGAGCAAAATATATGCTCTAAATCTAACAGAAGAAGACTAAGCAGTGATGGGGGGAGTCCGTTCCTCCTCGTGGTGCCCCTTGGAAAATGCCTGATAGCTGCTGCTCAGCTAAACTGAACGCGGACAAATACTGTTGTAATTAAAATCTTTCGTGACAGCAAGAAGGGAAGGATGAAAATTCAGAGTTTTACAGATTACAAGTACAGGAATGTCTGTCACAAATAAGAATATGATAAAAGGATGAATAGGAAGAAGATGAAGAAGTAATATGAAGAATAATAACTGTTTAATAAGAACAATATAAGTAATGTTAACAAAAAGATGAATAGCAAGAAGTTTTTAGAAATTAATAAGGTGAAGATGAAAATAATTTGATGAGAAAGATGATGTCTGCTGAAAATTAGAAGGAGAAAGTGTGTGAAAAGTTAAAAAGGTGAAGACCATGGAAGTTGTGAAACAGACATATTTGACAAAATAGAAAAAAGGTTAACAACATTGTCAATTTGTTCGTCAATCCGAACGTATTTCCTAAAAAAAAAAATAAATAATGCTATTCCATTGGATTGGGTCAAAACATCTATGCCTTTAATGTCTCCTCAACCTCCCCCAATACATTCTACATTACTCTTTCTTGTTTTCCTTCATGTACATTAACCAACAAGCAAGAAGGTTTTTTTTTAATTTCGATATTTTGTTCCCATAGACTTACATGGACTTCCGGTATCGGTATCGGGTCGCCGATATTTTAGTGATATCGGCGATACCATACGATTCCGATACTTTAGGATATCGGAAAGTATCGCTCAACTCTACACAGCACTAATACTTTTATTCTTTTTTCAGCACAGTTACCGAGCGTTCATTTTTTCCGACACCGTATAGAGCTGTATGCTCCTCACACACTACCGTGTACTGGCTGGAATCATGGACAAATACAGCTGACTATCTGTGTGTGACTCCGGAAATATATACGGAGATTGAAATTTTCCCCAAAACCGTATACAGCTGTCCGCTTCTGATACAGTACCATATATCTGCTCTTTGTATTACGGTGAAATCCATACTGAGTGATCGTCTGTGTGTGACTCCGGAAATATATACGGAGATTGAAATTTTCCCCAAAACCGTATGCAGCTTTCCACTTCTGATACAGAACTGTATATCTGCTCTTGTATTACGGTCAAATCCATACTGAGTGATCGTCTGTGTGTGACTCCGAAATATATACGGAGATTGAAATTTTCCCCAAAAACCGTATGCAGCTTTCCACTTCTGATACAGAACTGTATATCTGCTCTTTGTATTACGTCAAATCCATACTGAGTGAGCGTCTGTGTGTCACTCTGGAAATATATATGGAGATTGAAATTTTCCCCAAAACCGTATACAGCTGTCCGTTCTGATACAGTACCGTATATCTGCTCTTTGTATTACGGTCAAATCCATTTCTGAGTGAGCAGCGTCGGACTGGAACACCTTGGGCCCACCAGAGAAAATCATTCTTGGGGCCCACTATGTAGCTACATAGAAATAAATACAAGACCACCAATTGTGCAGTAAAACACACTAATATCAGGGTAGTACATGTCTTAATTATGTAGCAGGAATTGGGGTAGCCTCCCTCATAGATTATAAAGCAGCCCCCCTCATAGGGATAATGCTGCCCCCCTCATAGAGGATAATGCTGCCCCCCTTATAGGGTATAATGCTATATATAGATAGATAGATAGATAGATAGATAGATAGATAGATAGATAGATAATAGATAGATAGATAGATAGATAGATAGATAATAGATAGATACCATATATACTCGAGTATAAGCCGACCCCCCTAATTTTGCCACAAAAAACTGGGAAAACTTATCGACTCGAGTATAAGCCGAAGGTGGAATATGAGATTATGCCCCATATTATTATTATTATTATTATTATTATATATTTATATAGCGCCATTTATTCCATGGCGCTTTACATATGAAAAGGGAAAAATATAGACAGATACAATAAACATGTGCTAGACAAGGGACGCATAAGTACAGAATGAGAAAGACCCTGCCCGCGAGGCTCATAGTCTACAGGGATGGGTGAGAATACACTAGGAGAGGGTAGAGCTGGTTGTGCGATGGTTCAGTACAAATGAGGATCATTGCAGGTTGTAGGCTTGTCGGAACAGGTGGGTCTTCAGGTTTTTCTTGAAGGGCTCCGTTGTTGTGAAAGTCTGATGTTTTGCGGCAGAGAGTTCCAGAGTATGGGGAAGCCCGGAGAAGTCTTGTATGCGGTTGTGGGAAGAAGAGATGAGGGGGAGTCGAGAAGGAGATCTTGAGAGGATCGAAGGTTGCGTGTGGGTAGGTAGCGGGAGACCATGTCACAGATGTATGGAGGAGAAAGGTTGTGGATGGCTTTGTATGTCATGGTTAAGGTTTTGAACTGGAGCCTCTGGCAATAGGAAGCCAGTGAAGGGCCTGGCATAGTGGGGAGGCAGGGAATAGCGGGAAGACAGGTGGATTAGTCGTGCAGCAGAGTGTAGGATGGACTGGAGTGGTGCCAGAGTGCTAGAGGGGAGGCCAGACAGTAGGAGGTTGCAGTAGTCGAGCGGGAGATGATAAGGGCGTGCACTAGTGTTTTTGTGGTTTCATGGTGAGGAATGAGCGGATCCGGGAAATATTTTGAGTTTGAGGCGGCAGGAGGTGCGAGGGCTTGGATATGTGGTTGAAAGAGAGGGCAGAGTCGATGATCACCCCAAGGAACCGAGCATGTGGGACTGGGGAAAGCGAGCAGCCATTGACATTGATGGATAGGCCTGGTGGAGGGTAGAATGAGGTGGGGAAAGATGATGAATTCTGTTTTGTCCATGTTCAGTTGAGAAAGCGATCAGAAAAGAAGGCTGAGATAGCAGACAGACACTGTGGGATTTTGGTCAGTAGGGAGGTGAGGTCAGGTCCAGATAGGTAGATCTGCGTGTCATCGGCGTAGAGGTGATACTGCAAGCCGTGGGATTCTATGAGCTGTCCCAGGCCGAAGGTGTAGATGGAGAAGAGTAGGGGTCCTAGGACTGAGCCTTGGGGAACACCGACAGACAGGGGGCGAGGTGAGGAGGTGGTGTGTGAGAGGGAGACACTAAATGTTCGGTCTGTTAGGTATGATGAGATCCAGGATAGGGCCAAGTCTGATGCCAAGAGATGAGAGAATCTGTAGGAGGAGGGAATGGTCTACGGTGTCAAAGGCAGAAGACAGGTCCAGGAGAAGGAGGACAGAATAGTGTCGCTTGCTCTTGGGTTAGCAGGTTGTTAGTGACTTTAGTTAGGGCAGTTTCAGTTGAGTGATGCGGTCGAAAGCCTAATTGTAACCGGTCAAAGAGGGAGCAGGAGGAAAGGTGGGAGGACAGTTCAAGATATACATGCTGTTCCAGTAGTTTTGAGGCGAAGGGGAGAAGAGATATCGGGCGATAGCTAGACGCTGAGGATGGGTCGAGGGAGGGCTTTTTGAGGATCGGGGTGATTGAAGCATGTTTGAAGGATGAAGGAAAGACACCATTTGTAAGTGAAAGGTTGAAGAGGTGTGTGAGAGTAGGGATGAAGACTGTGGCAAGGTTAGGGATGAGGTGGACGGGAGTGGGTCAAGCGCGCAAGTGGTGAGGTGTGATCTTGACAGGAGAGTGGAGAGCTGATCTTCTGTCATGGTGGTGAAGCTGGTTTTGGAAGAACAGGGCTGAGTGGCTAAGAGGGGCATTGGGGGCTGCGGGCCAAAGCCTTCTCTGATAGTATCAATCTTTTGCTTAAAGAAGGAGGCAAAGTCTTCGACAGAAATGAGAGGAGAGGGAGGAGGTGCTGTGGGATGGAGTAGAGAATTGAAAGTGTTGAAGAGCTGTTTAGGTTGTGAGACAGGGAGGATATGAGAGATGAGAAGTAAGTTTGTTTTGCGGCAGAGAGCCTGGACTTGAAGCTGGCAAGGGACTGCTTGTATGCGTTGAAGTGCTCGGTGGAGTGGGTTCTCTTCCATCTCCGCTCGGTAACCCTGGAAGCCCGTCTCAGTTCTTTGGTCAGGCCGGTCAGCCAGGGCTGCCTGTTGATTGTACGAGTTTTGCTCTGCATGAGGGGGGCGGCCGAATCAAGTGTGGTTTTTATTGTGGTGTTATAAAATGTGGCAGCAGCATCTGTGTCATGAAGTGAGGCTATGTCTGTAAGAGGGAGGAGGGACTCAGAGAGCGATTGTAAATTGAGGTGTTTGAGATTTCTGCGAGGGTGGGTGAGTTTGTGGAGTGGGGGATGCGTACTAACAGAGGAGAGGGAAGAGAATGTCAGTAGGTTGTGGTCAGACAGGGGGAGTGGGGAGTTAGTGAGATTAGTGAGGGAACAGAGACGGGTGAAGATAAGGTCCAGCGTGTGACCGCCTTTGTGAGTGGCCGCAGAGGACCATTGAGTGAGGCCAAGGGAAGCTGTGAGCGAAAGAAGTTTAGAGGCCGCCGGGTGGAAGTGTCAATGGGGATGTTGAAATCGCCCATGATGATGGTGGGGATGTCAGCAGAGAGGAAATTGAGTAGCCAGGTGGTGAAGTGGTCGAGAAAGGTGGAGATGGCTAGTTCCGGGGGCGGTAGATGACAGCCAGTTGGAGGTTGGAGGGGGAATAGATGCGGACGGAGTGCACTTCGAACGAGGGAATAGCAGCGGAGGGTGGAATTTGAATAGGGGTAAAGGAGCAGGTATCAGACAGGAGTAAGCCAACTCCTCCACCACGTTTGTTGCTGGGGCGAGGGGTGTGAGAAAGATGAAATCCGCCATAGGAAAGCGCAGCTGGAGAGGCTGAGTCAGAGGGAGTGAGCCAGGTTTCAGTGATGGCAAGGAAGGAGAGTTTGTTGGTGATAAAGAGGTCGTGGACAAATGACAGTTTATTGCAGACGGAGCGTGCGTTCCATAGTGCTCCGGGTAGGGGGGCTGGGGTGGGGGGTGTGGATGGATAGGTATGAGGTTGACAGGGTTGCAAAAACGTGTGGAAGATCGTGGCAGGGTGTTAGAAATGAGTGTGGGGATGTGATGAGGAGGGCCAGGATTTGGGGATACATCGCCAGCGATGAGCAGTAGCAGACAGAGCGTTAGAAGGTGGGAGCAGGATAAACCATGGTGTGGCCGTGTGTGTCTTGGTAAAAAGGATTGTATGTGGAGGAACAGTTCTGAGGGAAAGGTGAGATGGCTGGGGGGAATGGAGGGGGAAATGACTAATTCCTTACTAGGTGGGGGGATTACAGGGGATAGGAAGAAAGAAAGGAGGATGGGGTGAAAGTGATAAGAAAATGAAACATAGTGGTTTTATAATCTGTTACCTTGCAGCCAAATTCCAGTCAAATTCTAGTCTAATTCACAGTAGTGTAATTAAAAATCTGTAATTTGAAATATGGGATTTGAAATATATGAAGCAGACTACGTCTGGAGCAGACCCATTGCACTGGTTATATCTGCAGCTAATGCCAATCAGGTGTGAGTGGAAAGTGGGCTGAGACTGCTCAGGCCAGATGCAGAGTTAAGGAAAGGTCATAAAAGGGGGTAGGGATTACACAGACCATTCGGATGTGTGGTGAAGATAAGAAGTATGGAGTACAATTATGTACACAGGAAGATGGGTGAGCAAATCATACCATTAACAAAGCAATATACATGATGCATTCAGGAGCATAGAAAAGCTGGAGTTTTCATACCATTAACAAAGCAATATACATGATGCATTCAGGAGCATAGAAAAGCTGGAGTTTTCATACCATTAACAAAGCAATATACATGATGCATTCAGGAGCATAGAAAAGCTGGAGTTTTCATACCATTAACAAAGCAATATACATGATGCATTCAGGAGCATAGAAAAGCTGGAGTTTTCATACCATTAACAAAGCAATATACATGATGCATTCAGGAGCATAGAAAAGCTGGAGTTTTCATACCATTAACAAAGCAATATACATGATGCATTCAGGAGCATAGAAAAGCTGGAGTTTTCATACCTGTGGGAACAGAAGAACATCTCAGTCACAAGGTGATGATGACAATGCTGTAGGATTGATGTGTGGCCAAATGCATTCTAGAATTCTAGTCTAATTCACAGTAGTGTAATTAAAAATCTGTAATTTGAAATATGGGATTTGAAATATATGAAGCAGACTACGTCTGGAGCAGACCCATTGCACTGGTTATATCTGCAGCTAATGCCAATCAGGTGTGAGTGGAAAGTGGGTGCTGCCCCATGTATTATGCCCCACAAGATGCTCCATAGATTGTGCCCCATATGCTGCCCATGTATTATGCCCCCATAGATGCTCCATAGATTGTGCCCCCATAGATGCTCCATAGATTGTGCCCCCATAGATGCTCCTTAGATTATGCCCCATAGAAGCTCCATAGATTGTGCCCCCATAGATTATGCCCCTATAGATGCTCCATAGATTATGCCCCCATAAATGCTCCTTAGATTATGCCCCCATAGATTATGCCCCCATAGATGCTCCTTAGGATTATGCCCCCATAGAAGCTCCATAGATTGTGCCCCCATAGATTATGCCCCTATAGATGCTCCATAGATTATGCCCCCATAAATGCTCCTTAGATTATGCCCCCATAGATTATGCCCCCATAGATGCTCCTTAGGATTATGCCCCCATAGAAGCTCCATAGATTGTGCCCCCATAGATTATGCCCCTATAGATGCTCCATAGATTATGCCCCCATAGATGCTCCATAGATTATGCCCCATAGATGCTCCATAGATTATGCCTCCATAGATTATGTCCCCATAGATTGTGCCCCCATAGATTGTGCCCCCATAGATTGTGTCCCCATAGATGCTCCTTAGATTATGCCCCCATAGATGCTCCTTAGATTATGCCCCCATAGAAGCTCCATAGATTGTGCCCCCATAAATGCTCATTAGATTATGCCCCCATAGAAGCTCCATAGATTATGCCCCATAGATGCTCCATAGATTATGCCCCCATAAGTGTTCCTTAGATTATGCCCCCATAGATGCTCCTTAGATTATGCCCCCATAGAAGCTCCTTGGATTGTGCCCCCATAGATTATGCCCCTATAGATGCTCCATAGATTATGCCCCCATAGATGCTCCATAGATTATGCCCCATAGATGCTCCATAGATTATGCCTCCATAGATTATGCCCCCATAGATTGTGCCCCCATAGATTGTGCCCCCATAGATGTGTCCCCATAGATGCTCCTTAGATTATGCCCCCATAGAAGCTCCATAGATTGTGTCCCCATAAATGCTCATTAGATTATGCCCCCATAGAAGCTCCATAGATTATGCCCCCATAGATGCTCCATAGATTATGCCCCCATAAGTGCTCCTTAGATTATGCCCCCATAGAAGCTACATAGATTGTGCCCCCATAAATGCTCCTTAGATTATTCCCCCATAGATGCTCCATAGATTGTGCCCCCATAAATGCTCCACAGATTATGCCCCCATAGATTATGCCCCCATAAATGCTCCACAGATTATGCCCCCATAGATTATGCCCCCATAAATGCTCCACAGATTATGCCCCCATAGATTATGCCCCCATAAATGCTCCACAGATTATGCCCCCATAGATTATGCCCCATAAATGCTCCACAGATTATGCCCCCATAGATTATGCCCCATAAATGCTCGCCAGATTATGCCCCCATAGATTATGCCCCCATAAATGCTCCCCAGATTATGCCCCCATAGATTATGCCCCCATAAATGCTCCCCAGATTATGCCCCCATAGATTATGCCCCCATAGATTATGCCCCCATAAATGCTCCAGATTATGCCCCCATAGATTATGCCCCCATAAATGCTCCCCAGATTATGCCCCCATAAATGCTCGCCAGATTATGCCCCCATAGATTATGCCCCCATAAATGCTCCACAGATTATGCCCCCATAGATGCTGCAAAAAAAAAGACATACTCACCTCTCGTCGCTGGGGGCCAGGTGCTGGTGTCCTGAGCAGGCTCAGGGCCCCAGCACCTGCTATATTTACCTGTCACCGGGTCCACTGCTGAGCGCCGCTGTCTTCGGTCCTCCGGCAGTGAATGCTCAGGCAGGGGGCGCGGCGCTCACTAATGACTCATCGCGCCCTCTGCCTGAGCATCGCAGCAAGAGAGGACGCGAGGACAGCGACGCTCAGCGGGTGACAGGTAAGTAATGATATTCACTGCTTCCCCACGCCCATGGGGGCGTGGGAAGCAGTGAATATTCATTTCTCTTTAGCAGCGGGGACAGCTGGCACGGGGCCCCCATGGCAGCTGCGTGGTGTGCCGCTATTAGCGACACGCCACCAGCTGGGGGCCCCTGGAGCAGCGGGGGCCCTAGGCAACTGGCCCCTGTATGCCAGCAGGTGCCAGGGCCCCCCAGATGCCAGGGCCCACCGGAGAATCCTCCGGTTCTCCGGTGGGCCAGTCCGACCCTGTGAGTGAGCATCTGTGTGTGACTCCGGAAATATATATGGAGATTTAAATTTTTCCCTACACCATATACAGCTGTACGCTCCTCATACAGTACCATATATCTGCTGGTATTTTTGGTACATTTTCCCAAACATGAGGAAATATGGTGGAAGAGGCAGTGGACGTGGGCGGGATGATCCAGCTGGGACTGATGATGGTGGTGGTGCATCTGCTGGTAGTGCCAAAAGCACAATAGCACCTAAGGCAGGAGGTGTTGAGCCTGCGTCATTGTCTGGCTCCAGAAGGCCTGGAAGGCTCCCTTTTCTGAGAGTTGGTAAACCGCTTTTAAAGCCGGAGCATCAGGAATAGGTTTTGGCTTACATTGCCGAAACAGCCTCCAGCTCTATCGCCTCCTCTTCTGAAGTTTCAAAAAATGCAAGCACTGAGTCATCAGTGCAGGCTCCTGGTCAGGAACAACACCTTTCCTTGTGTCCTTCACCCCCACCAAAAAGTGAAGGATGCGGCAGGCCACACTTCAGATTACTCCCTGAAGCTCTTTTCACATACCATGCCTGGGTTATCAAGTCAAATCCTGAATTCCCCAGTCCAAGATGATTCTGACATGGAGTGCACTGATGCACAGCCACTGCTATATGATTCTGCTGGTACATTCACCCAGAGCACTGCATTTCCCTCGCAGTCTACTGAGCCAGATTCTGACCCTGATGAAACTCAGGTGCACTTTCCCGCATACTATACCACCTTACACAGTGACACGGAAGGTGCAGATGAAATTGAAGAGGAGGTGATGGATGAGCCAGTTGTTGACCTGCATTGGCATCCATTGGGGGAATAGGGTGCCACAGGCAATAGCTCAGAAGAGGAGGCGGATCCGCAGCAGGCATCGACATCGCAGCTGCGGTTATCTGGCAGGCCCATAGCAGTCCAAACACGTGTTAAAAAAAACAAAAAAGAGTTGCAGGACAGCTTGGCCAGATGGTCAAATTAGCACAGCGTGCAAGCACTGAAAATTTATTCCATAGTAGGAAGAGTGCAGTGTGGCACTTTTTTGACCAAAATCCTTTGATGAGGCAAAGGTTATCTGTAAGAAGTGCGGAAGGACCTTTAGCCGAGGGAAAAATCTCCGAAATATGAATGCCAGTTTTATGCTTAGACATTTAAACACCATGCACTTGCAAGCGTGGACGGACTACAAAACCTCAGGTAGCACACGTGCACCTGCTCCGACTGAAGGTAGCCAGCAACGTTACATCGCTTCCCCCACTTTAAGCCCACCGGTTGGCACACCACCAGCAAGAAATGTTGAAGTGTTGTTGCAAGGCCAAAGCAGTCAGCGAATCCCAATGTTTTTCCAACAAAAGACTGAGTCTAGGCCATCACCACCACCACCACCATCACCAACCCCCTCTCAGTCCGCCTTGTCCACCGCTAGTTCCCCCATATGCAGCTCTCAAGTCCAGCTCACCCTAGCAGACACTCTGAGTAGGACAAGAAAGTACTCATCCTCTCATCCGCGTACACTGGATTTGAACGCCTACATTGCCAAACTGATCTCATTAGAGATGATGCCCTTCCGTTTGGTTGAAAGCGCAGCGTTCCATGGCCTACGCTGTCCCACGCTATGACCTACCCAGTTGGCACTTCTTTTTTTGAAAAGCCATCCCTGCCCTCCACCTGCATGTGAAAGACCGCATTGTCCATGCACTCAAACAATCAGTGAGTGGAAAGGTGCACCTCAAAACAGATGCATGGCCAGGGCCGTTACGTGTCCATCACTGCGCACTGGGTTAATGTGGTGGATGCAGGCTCCACAGGGGACAGCGGCGGTGGGATAGTGCTGCCTAGCCCACGGTATAGGCAACAGTTGGCTGTAGGCGTTCGACCCTCCTCCTCCTCCTCCAGAAGCGAAATCTCGTCGACAGAGCGCAGTCGTACGAGCACTCCATCCACAGCTGCCTGTGTTGCACACGAGATGTCCCACTATCGAACAGCTAGTGGTAAGCGTCAGCAGGCTGTTTTAAAGATTATGTCTTTGGGCGACAACAGACACACCGCGGAGGTACTGGCCGACTACTTGCAGCGAGAAACTGAGTCATGACTGGGCAGTCTACATCTTGAGCCAGGCTAGGTAGTCAGTGATAACGGCTCTAATTTTGTGGCGTCCATAGCCCTGGCAAAACTCAGACACATACCTTGCCTGGCTCACACCTTGAACCTGGTGGTGCAGTGCTTTATAAATAATTATCCAGAGTTAACAGCCCTGCTCCATAAGGTGCGAAGACTGTGATCGCACATCCGTCGCTCGCCCGTAGACTCTAGTCGTATGCAGAGGTTGCAGTGATCGCTCCACCTCCCCAAGCACCGCCTAATCATAGATGTTGCATCAAGGTGGAACTCCAACATGCAAATGGTTGGGAGGCTGTGCGAACAGATGCAGGCTGTAATGCATTTGTGGGAGGATACACGGGCAGGCAGCTTGAAGGTAGACATCGAGTTGTCAGGTGTGCAGTGATCAAAGCTAAAAGATCTCTGTAAAGTTCTTCAGTGTTTTGTGGAATGCACACGGCTGGTAAGCGCAGACGACGCCATCATAAGCATGAGCATCCCACTTATGCGTCTGCTCATGCAAACTTTGACGCACATTAAGGATCAGGCGTCTGCACTGCAGGAGGAGGAGGAGGGAAGCCTTGATGACAGTCAGCCATTGTCTGCTCAGGGAACTGTCCTGGACGAGGTGGAGGAAGAAGACGAAGAGGAGGAGGATGAGGGGGATGATTATTTTGGGGAGGAGGATGCTTCTCAGGGGGCAAGAGAAAATGTTGGATTGCCAAGGTCAGGTACAGGGTTTGTGCATGACTGGAGGGATGTGGATTTGGCAGAAAGTGCTCCTCCACCCACCACTGGCAGTGCATCATTGACACCTGGAACATTGGCCCACATGTGTGATTATGTCTTGCGGATCCTAAAAAGGACCCCTGCATTGCCAAAATTATAAAGGATGACGACTACTGGTTGGCCAGCATCCTCGATCCACGCTATAAAGGCAAATTACAGAACATCATGCCACAGGAGAACCTAGAGCTAATATTGGCGAACAAACAAGCAACTCTAGTAAACCATTTGTTAGAGGCATTCCCAGCACACAGCAGCGGTGCAGGTTCTACCATGAGCCGTACTGGGCCAAATGGAAGAGGTGTTTCTGGTGCACACAGCTGAAGTGGCGTTGGAGACAGGGGTTTCATGACCATGTTGTCGTCTGATTTCTCGAGTACCGCTCACACGACTGTTAATACTGAATCGATTGCAACAGACAGGAGACAGCAGTTGTCAACTATGGTTCAAAATTATCTCTCCTCTCCTATTGATGTTCTACCTCACAGTTCATTCCCCTTTGACTACTGGGCCTGTAAACTGGACACCTGGCCTGAATTGGCACAATATGCCTTACAGGAACTCACTTGCCCTGCTGGTAGTGTGCTATCAGAAAGAGTATTCTGTGCTGCTGGATCAATCCTGACAGAAAGAAGGACCCGGCTGTCGACCCAAAATGTAGGTGATCTCACCTTCATTAAAATGAACCATGCCTGGGTTTCAAAGGATTTTGTACCACCTTCCCTGATGACACATAGGTTGCCAGCAAAATGGCTTGCTTTGTCCTCCTCTTCCTCAGACTTCTCCAATTTCTCCATTTGCAGCTGCCGAACGTCCAGCCTACACCTCAACATATGCCAGTTTTCCACCTCCCTAACTGGGCTGTACACCCCCCCAGGGCCGGCGTCAGCACCTGGCGCACCTGGGCAAGTGCCGGGGCACTGAGCAGGTGGGGGGCACACTCGCCATCAGAGACACCGGCATACTATGAGGGGCCCTGTGCCAGTGCTTGCGCCCACAAGTGTGCCCCCCTGCTTGCTCAGGGCCCCAGCACTTGCAATACTTACCTCTCTCTGCTCCACCGCTGTGACGTCTTCCGCGTTTCCTGACAGTGACATTCATATCAGACAGCGCGATGACATTACGTCTGTGCGCCTTCTGCCTGAACAGTCACAGTGCAGAGAGATGGAAGATGGTGACGCTGAGGAGTCCAGAGTAGAGCAGTGCCCAGTGAGGAGAGGTATTTCATTTTTTTTAATGTTTGGAGCAATATCGGGAGCATTATACACTGGAGAATTATATATGGGGCCCATCATACACTTAGGCATCATAGATAGGGCCCATTGTACACTGGAGCATTATATATGGGGCCCATCATACACTGGAGCATTATAAATGAGGTCCATCATACACTGGAGCATCATATACGGGCCCATTATACACTGAAGCATTATAAATGGGGCCCATTATATATGGAGCATTATATAGGCCCATCATACACTGGAGCATCATCCGTGGGGCACATCATATACTGGAGCATCACATGGAGCCCATTATATATGGAGCATTATATATATGGGGACCATTATATTTGGAGCATTATATGGGGCTCATCATACACTGGAGCATCATATATGGGGCCCATCATATACTAGAGCATCATATGGGGTTCATTATTTATGGGACATCATATAGGGCCCTTTATATATGGAGCATCATATGGAGCACATATGGGGCCTATTCTGTATGGAGCATTATATGGAGCTCATTCTGTATGGAGCAATATATGTTGCTCATTATTCTGTATGGTGCACTATGTGGTGGCCATAATACTGTATGGAGGACTATACTGTCCATTTTTTGAGCTATTTTAGAATTTAAAATAGATATCACTCATGTAATGTAAGAAGTGAAGTATTTGGCATTGTTCTATACCTATATTTCTCTGCCGTATCGGAGCATCATGAATTGTGGTATGTGTTAAAGGGCCCACTGAGACTCTTTCGCCCGGGGCCCACGAAAACCTGGAGCCAGCCCTGCCCCCCACAACTTTAGCCAAATAACGCCCAGTTTTCAATGCGTTACTATTTTTATAAAGTAAATTAAGGTTGACAAGCTTAAGTAATAAGAATTGATGTCGTTGGCATTGAAATGGGCCCTGTAGGTGTGTTTACTGTCCTCCACTCACTGCCGACTTTTATTCCCCATTGACTTGCATTGGGGTCCGACTCGACTTTTTCTGATAGTCTGCCAACTTCGTTCGATTCGACTTTTGGAAAAGTCGGGTGGTCCGAAACCCGACTCGACCCTCCCGGAGGCAAAGTCGCTCATCTCTACTGGTCATTAACATGCAAACCTCCCTTGGGGGTTAAAGCGCTAATTTACTGAAATGATGACTTTTGGGTTTTCATTGGCTGTAAGCTATAATCATCAACATTAACAGAAATAAACACTTGAAATTGATCACTCTGTGTGTTAATGACTCTATACAGAGGCGTAGCTAGGGTTTCGGTTTAGGGGGGGCGAAACTTCTGAGTGGGCCCTAACCAGAGAACCTCAGCAAATGACCGTGCTGTTGCCAAAAATAATCTATATATAAAAAGACCAATATTGATATCACCGCCATATGGTGTGTGGTAAATAATACCAGTCCTACAGAACATATAATAGATTACAGCAGAGTTACAGATAATGACTTACCGCTGATGTTCTTTCTAATGGAATTGTTCACTTTTCATATCTTTTCCATCTGGCCCAGACCGACATAACGCCTCCTCCAGCCAGGACTCTGCTGCAGAAATTACAACAAAGACACGTTTCACTTCTCATATTTTCAGCACTGTCACGGTCACCGATTGGACTATTCTCAACGTGTACAAACTCCTCATTCTGCTGATACCCCAATACTGAGCCGCTGCTGTCATATGTGTCCCTATTACTGCACCTCATACCCCAATACTGAGCCGCTGCTGCCGTATGTGTCCCTATTACTGCACCTGATACCCCAATGCTGAGCCGCTGCTGCCGTATGTGTCCCTATTACTGCACCTACTGTGTGGTTCTGTGTGACTTCTAAATTCTAAAGCACCCCTCTATAATATAGTAATGCCAGGTGCATGTGCCCTAGAAAACAGTGCCCGCATTTTGTCCCCTAGAATGTAATAATGCCCTGTGTGTGCCCCTTTGACAGGTACAGTAACCTGAGTTCCCCTATAACAATACGTCCCCACTTTACATTTAATAATGTCCCAAGTCTCCCCCTGTACAGCTCCCCTATACACAGTATGATGCTCTCTTATACACAGTATAATGCCCCTTCACTGTATATATACTGACCCCTTAATATACCCAAAACTATTTAATGGCTACAACACTGTATGATGGCCCCGCCACTATAATCCCCACACTGTATGATGGCCTCCTAGATAGCATCCATATAGCATAATACACCAGATAGTCCTGAATATAGTATAATGCACTGCCCATAGGCAGCCTCTAAGTTATAATAAACCCCCATAGGCAGCCTTTGTATTATAATGCACCCCCATAGGCAGTCTCTGTAGTATAATGCACTCCCCATCTCCATAGCCAGCCTCTGTAGTATAATGCACTCTCCATCCCCATAGGGAGCCTCTGTAGTATAATGCACTCCCCATCCCCATAGGGAGCCTCTGTAGTGTAATGCACCCCCATATGGAGCCTCTGTAGTATAATGCACCCCCATAGGCAGCCTCTGTAGTATAATGCACTCTCCATCCCCATAGGGAGCCTCTGTAGTATAATGTGTGTAGCCCAGCTTCGCAGGCACACATAAAAGTCCAGGAGAGTGCACTAGAAGGTAACAGCAACGCTTGATATGCATTCACTGTCACTCACACTTTCAGACACACCCATCTGAGATATAAGGGGGAGTGACACATGGCAGGAGGGTTTAGTCTGGAGGGAGAGTGAGAGAGAGGAGTTAGTTCAGTCAGTTAGCTCCGGGAGGCTTAGGAGTGAGTCATCCCCTGGATAGTTATCTGTCTGAGATAAGATCAGTCTGAGTGGAGCTTAGTGTTCAGTGGAGTTCAGCCTGTTAGCTTCTGTCTCAAGGACAGAGCAGCCATTCAGTCTCGGTCCTGTGTGGACTTTGGAGGAAACTGAGAGCTGTGCAGCGAGCTCTGGATGAAGCTGACATTATTCCACAACTGCCACAAGTGCTTATGTTAAAAGCGGGAAGCAGGGCGAAGGGCACAGTGGAGAAGATAGAGAAGTGCTACAGGTATTGGATTGCCTGCACTAAATTGCCGGACACCGGGGTCCGAAGCGTTGCTACTGTTTCAAGCATAGTAACAAGAAAACCGAGGCATCTGGACTACAGGTCGCAGAGAGCAGCCCTAAGTGTCAATACGTAACCGGAGTCAGGTGGAACAGGGACTTTGAGTCAAGTGCACGACAAAAGTAAGGACTTAGTTTCATCACTTAGAAGGCTCCACCACAACGTTGGCCGGGCAGTACGGCTATAGAGAAAGCTGGAGTTTCAGAGTTAACTTCGCTTCAGGCAAGTTGGACTCACATGTACATTGAAGTTAAGGAGGCCTCTAACCTGCTCAGCTGTTACCGGAATGTGCACTTGTGTAGCCCAGCTACGCAGGCACACATGAAAATCCAGGAAAGTGCACAGGAAGGTAACAGCCAAAGCTTGATATGCATTCACTGCCACTCACTTTCAGACACACCCATCTGAGATATAAGGGGAGTGACACGTGGCAGGAGTTAGTTAGTTTGGAGGGAGAGTGAGAGAGAGGAAAGAGCTCAGATCAGTTAGCTCCGGGAGGCTCAAGAGTGAGTCATCCCCTGGATAGTTATCTGTCTGAGATCAGATCAGTTTGAGTGGAGCTTAGTGTTCAGTGCAGTTCAGCCTGTTAGCTTCTGTCTCAAGGACAGAGCAGCCATTCAGTCTCGGTCCTGTGTGGACTTTGGAGGAAACTGAGAGCTGTGCAGCGAGCTCTGGATGAAGCTGACATTATTCCACAAAAGCCACCAGTGTTTATGTTAAGAGCGGAAAGCAGGGCGAAGGGCACAGTGGAGAAGACAGAGCAGTGCCTTAGGTATTGGATTACCTGCACTAAATCACCGGTCACTGGGGACCGAAGCGTTGCTATTGTTTCAAGCATAGTGACAAGAAAACCAGAGGCATCTGGACTACAGGTCGCAGAGAGCAGCCCAAAGTGTCAATACGTAACCGGAGTCAGGTGGAACAGGGACTTTGAGCTAGGCCAAGCAAAAGTAAGGACTTAGTTCCATCACTTAGAAGGCTTCACCACAACGTTGGCCGGGCAGTACAGCTACAGAGAAAGCTGGAGTTTTAGAGTTAACTTCGCTTCAGGCAAGTTGGACTCACATTATATGGAAGTTAAGGAGGCCTCTAACCTGCTCGGCTGCTACCTGAATGTGCACTCTCCACCCCGACCAGCTTCCCGGGATCTGCTTGAACCATCATCAGTAAAAGGTATGAAAAGGAACTACCTTGTGTGTGACTGAATTCTTACTACCCCTGCATCATCATCACCATAGACTTCCAGGGACACGTCTCACCTGTGGGAGACTTACTACCAAGCTGCCCCATAACATCCCTGTGAAGACCCTTACAGCAGCGCTGGTTCAATTAACCAGAAACCACAGGTGGCGTCACGAACTATCCTAATAATCCCTGTAAATATTCCCCCATCGCATTGACTGCCAGGGCCACGGACCGAGCCACCGCTACCAGTGACATCTCCCATGGAAATCGATGGGCTCGGCTCCGAGTACCCCATAGCCCTGGTATCCACAATTGTGGTGCGTGAGTCAAACAAACTTTGGCGTCACGAACAGGATACGAAACTCGCAATTGTGAGCCCTGTGTGCCTATATTGAACTGTTTGTGCAGAAAAGACTGTTGCTGCATTTGGCGCCAAATACCGCCATTTTACCGTCAAGTTGGCGCCCTGAGGCGCTGGTGAAGAAGGTGGGCGTGCATTCGTGGGCGTGTACCCCCCCTAAGGCGCGAAAGATATGGCCGCCCTCTCCAAGGCCTACTACAATGTGAGATCCAGCCCCACTGCTAAAGAAATACGCCTCCTCTTCATCCTCTATGCGAAGAGGAGGAGACGCAAATCCCGCCTCCACGGAAAGGACCAGAATGTTCCTGTTGGATATCACAGTGAGACCTGGACCGAGATGGCGGAAGGACAGGAGAATCAGTACCCAGTACCGGAGGACTGTCTGCCTGTGCCGGAGCTGTCCCCAGATCGGGACACCGACCCCGCCATGATGGAGCTGTGGAGGGAGAACGCAGAGCTGAAGAAGAAGCTGCAGAATCGTGCAGATCTACAAGAGACGGAGAGACACTGGCGTGCCCGGAAACAGCGGCTGCTATGGGACGCAGTGTTCTTTCCCACAAGTGAAATACCGTCTCTTGATACCCCTCTATCACTGGATTATCCAAAGGCCCTGATGAAAAAGGCTGCGGAGCGACTGGAGGCGGACACCAGATATGCTGTACCTGATCCCACCGATGGAGCGGTGGAGGCGAAGGAGGCTGAGGAGGTCCTGCCCGTTCCTGAGGGTCACCCAGGTCAGGAGGCCGCGGCGGATTGCCGTTCCCCGGCGGGGACACCGGAGGGTTCCTGTCCATCGTTGCCAGAAGTCGACTGGGACGAGATGGAGCGTATTGATGACATCACGTATGCCGTCCAGTGGGAAAGAGAGATGCAGTGTCGTGAAGAGGAGCAGCGACGCCGGCAGGAGGAAGAGCGGGTGGTACAGCGGAACCGACAACGGCAGTATGAGCAGTTGGTCGCTGACAAGGAGATGGTCCGCAACGACAAAGGTACCTTGCGGGAACCGCGGCGGCAGGGGTGTGTTACAGAGTTCCAGCTCTGCAAGGGCTGGGGCTTCATCAGAGAACCGGGCCTCTATGCAGGGGTCTTTGTCAGCCGTAGGGACGTCGAATCCCACCTGCCCATCGGTCACCCGGGGAGGGACCTGATGAATGGGGACATTGTTAGTTACACCCGTCACTGGGGCATGAAGGGGTGGTATGCCCTGAATGTGTCCATCGTTAGTGACCCCGTCCCCGACGCCGGTAACGTCAACACTACCGAAGCGTCCCCGTCTCGAGCGCCCACAGCACCAGGCAGTACTCCAGCATCGCCCCCTGCAGGCCCATCGCAATCTATGTCGCAATCGGCATCGCCTCCTGCTTACTCAAAGCAAACCAAGTCGCAATCTGTACAGCAGCCCAGGTCTCAGCCAGCGCTGCCGCCTAAACCGCAAACTGCGACCAAAATAGAATCGCAAAATGTTGTGGCACCTGTAGCGACGCAATCGGCGTCTCACAAAGAAGAAGCACCCGGCGTGCCCCTAGCGGTTCGCACAAGGACTGTAGCGACCCAGACATTGATAGCAGGTCACGATCTGTTTGTTATGAGATCCAGAGAACATCGCGTCGTTCCGGCCCCAGGTGTGGAAGACGTAATTGAAGTCTGCAAGAAAATGTGAAGACCGGTAGGACCCAGACAGGGGTTTACCGTATTGAAGCATGTATAAAGTTGAGAAGGAAAGTTCGCATAATTGCACTTGAAATGTATGTAATGTTTACATAAATTGCCATTTTTGCACTTTAGGATTATTGTATACTGATGTTTGATATATGGAGTAGAATGCCCGGCTGGGTACCAGAAAGAAAGATAAGAAAAATGATGTTTACCTATTTTGCATAGTTTTGCATAAAATACCCTGGTTGGGTAAAGAAAGTTAAAAGAATGTGTTGATTGCATAAGTTGAAGTATAATGGGAGTTTCAGAAGTTACCAATATGTGTCTTTTATTATGTCATGGACTGAGAGGCTGAGGACTGTGCCAGCCCAGAACTGATCTTTGTAAATAGTTGCGCTACGGTGCATCATCTTGGTTTCACATAAAACCATTACTATCTACCTCTGAAGAAAAACCCGTATGGTGGGGCCCAGAGTGAGGTCTGCAATAAAGTCCTGCAGCCCACCCAGGACCCACGTGGGAGGTTTTTGGTGCGGGTCCTCCACAAGTATCTTGTATATATGAACACGTTTGATATTTTGATACTTTTGTATTTTCTTACTGTACATATTGTAACGTTTAAGAAATCCTTACCTCCGGATGGGAAGAGTTATAATGTTATTGTTAATGCAAAACAAAATGTTCTTTTTGTCTTTTACAGCCCGGGAGTGCTGTGTTTTACCAAGGGGGGATGTGTAGCCCAGCTACGCAGGCACACATGAAAATCCAGGAAAGTGCACAGGAAGGTAACAGCCAAAGCTTGATATGCATTCACTGCCACTCACTTTCAGACACACCCATCTGAGATATAAGGGGAGTGACACGTGGCAGGAGTTAGTTAGTTTGGAGGGAGAGTGAGAGAGAGGAAAGAGCTCAGATCAGTTAGCTCCGGGAGGCTCAAGAGTGAGTCATCCCCTGGATAGTTATCTGTCTGAGATCAGATCAGTTTGAGTGGAGCTTAGTGTTCAGTGCAGTTCAGCCTGTTAGCTTCCGTCTCAAGGACAGAGCAGCCATTCAGTCTCGGTCCTGTGTGGACTTTGGAGGAAACTGAGATCTGTGCAGCGAGCTCTGGATGAAGCTGACATTATTCCACAAAAGCCACCAGTGTTTATGTTAAGAGCGGAAAGCAGGGCGAAGGGCACAGTGGAGAAGACAGAGCAGTGCCTTAGGTATTGGATTACCTGCACTAAATCACCGGTCACTGGGGACCGAAGCGTTGCTATTGTTTCAAGCATAGTGACAAGAAAACCAGAGGCATCTGGACTACAGGTCGCAGAGAGCAGCCCAAAGTGTCAATACGTAACCGGAGTCAGGTGGAACAGGGACTTTGAGCTAGGCCAAGCAAAAGTAAGGACTTAGTTCCATCACTTAGAAGGCTTCACCACAACGTTGGCCGGGCAGTACAGCTACAGAGAAAGCTGGAGTTTTAGAGTTAACTTCGCTTCAGGCAAGTTGGACTCACATTATATGGAAGTTAAGGAGGCCTCTAACCTGCTCGGCTGCTACCTGAATGTGCACTCTCCACCCCGACCAGCTTCCCAGGATCTGCTTGAACCATCATCAGTAAAAGGTATGAAAAGGAACTACCTTGTGTGTGACTGAATTCTTACTACCCCTGCATCATCATCACCATAGACTTCCAGGGACACGTCTCACCTGTGGGAGACTTACTACCAAGCTGCCCCATAACATCCCCTGTGAAGACCCTTACAGCAGCGCTGGTTCAATTAACCAGAAACCACAGGTGGCGTCACGAACTATCCTAATAATCCCCTGTAAATATTCCCCCATCGCATTGACTGCCAGGGCCACGGACCGAGCCACCGCTACCAGTGACATCTCCCATGGAAATCGATGGGCTCGGCTCCGAGTACCCCATAGCCCTGGTATCCACAATTGTGGTGCAAGTCACACTCTCCACCCCGACCAGCTCCCCGGGATCTGCTTGAACTATCATCAGTAAAAGGTATGAAAAGGAACTACCTTGTGTGTGACTGAATTCTTACTACCCCTGCATCATCACCACCATAGACTTCCAGGGACACGTCTCACCTGTGGGAGACTTACTACCAAGCTGCCCCATAACATCCCCTGTGAAAGTCCTTATAGCAGCGCTGGTTCAATTAACCAGAAACCACAGGTGGCGTCACGAACTATCCTAATAATCCCCTGTAAATATTCCCCTATTGCACGACCGCCAGGGCCACGGACCGAGCCACCGCTACCAGTGACAACTCCCATAGATGCCCATGGGCTCGGCTCCGAGTACCCCATAGCCCTGGTATCCACAATTGTGGTGCGTGGTCGCAACAACTAAATTTTGGCGTCACGAACAGGATCCGAAACTTGCAATTGTGAGTCCTGTGTGCCTATGTTGAACTGTTTGGTGAAAAAGACTGTTTGCTGTATTTGGCGCCAAATACCGCCATTTTACCGCCAAGTTGGCGCCCTGAAGCGCTGGTGAAGGTGGGCGTGCATTCGTGGGCGTGTACCCCCCCTGAGGCGCGAAAGATATGGCCGCCCTCTCCAAATGTTACTACAATGTGCGGTCCTGCCCCACTGCTAAAGAAATCCGCCTCCTCTTCATCCTCTATCCGAAGAGGAGGAGACGCAAATCCCGCCTCCACGGAAGAGACCAGACAGTTCCTGATGGAACCTACACTCTTGCCTGGGACGAGATGGCGGAAGGACAGGAGGATCTGAGCCGAGGACCGGATTATTTCCTACCTGTGCCGGAGCTGTCCCCAGATGGGACACCGACCCCGCCATGATGGAGCTGCGGAAGGAGAACGAGGAGCTGAGAAAGAAGCTCCAGAGTCGTGCTGAACTGCAGGAGACGGAGAGGCACTGGCGCGCCCAAACTCAGCGGCTGCTGTGGGACGCAGTGTTCTCTCCTACAAGCCAAGCGCCGTCTCCTGAATTCCTGAAATCGCTGCTGGAGAAGGCTGAGGGACGACCGGAGGCGACCACCGAAAGAGCTGTACCTGATCCCACCGATGGAGCGGTGGAGGCGAAGGAGGCTGAGGAGGTCCTGCCCGTTCCGGAGTGCCAGCCCGGCCAGAAGGCCGCAGCGGATTACCGCTCCCCGGTAAGGACACCGGAGGGTTCCTGTCCATCGTTGCCGGAAGTCGACTGGGATGAGATGGAGCGTATTGATGACATCACGTATGCCGTCCAGTGGGAAAGAGAGGTGCAGTGTCGTGAAGAGGAGCAGCGATGCCGGCAGGAGGAAGAGCGGGAGGTGCAGCGGAACCGACAACGGCAGTATGAGCAGTTGGTCACTGACAAGGAGATGGTCGCAACGACAAAGGTACCCGAAGGGAACCGCGGCGGCAGGGGTGCGTGGTAGAATTCCAGCTCCGCAAGGGCTGGGGTTTCATCCGGGAACCGGGACTCTATCCGGGGGTATTTGTGAGCCGCCGGGACGTAGAGTCCCACCTGCCCATCGGTCATCCGGGAAGGGACCTAGTAAACGGGGACATTTGTGAGCTATACACGGCACTGGGGTTTAAAGGGCTGGTATGCCCTCAATGTGTCCATCGTCAGTGACCCCGTCCCCGACGCTGGTAACGTCAACACTACCGAAGCGTCCCCGTCTCGAGCGCCCACAGCACCAGGCCGTACTCCAGCATCGCCCCCTGCAGGCTCATCGCAATCTATGTCGCAATCGGCATCGCCTCCTGCTTACTCAACGCAAACCAAGTCGCAATCTGTACAGCAGCCCAGGTCTCAGCCAGCGCTGCCGCCTAAACCGCAAACTGCGACCAAATTAGTATCGCAAAATGTTGTGGCAACTGTAGCGACGCAATCGGCGTCTCACAAAGAGGAAGCACCCGGCGTGCCCCTAGCGGTTCGCACAAGGACTGTAGCGACCCAGACATTGATAGCAGGTCATGACCTGTTTGTAATGCGCTCTAGAGAGCATCGCGTTGTTCCAGCCCCCGGGGTGGAAGATGTAATTGAAAGTATTAAAAAGTGAAGACCGGGAGGACCCAGACAGGGGTTTACCGCATTCTAGTAACTGTAGAAAGTTTTGAAAGAAAATTGCATTTTTGCACTTTCGTATTGTATACTGATGTTTTACATATTTGGAATAGAATACCCGCTGGGTAAAGAGAGTTAAAGAATTTAGAAAGTTAAATAATGTGTTGATTGCATAGTATACCCTGGTTGGGTAACTCCAGTTGAATTATATGTGAATACTTGAAACATGAATGTCTTTTATTATGTCATGGACTGAGAGGCTGTGGACTGTGCCAGCCCAGAACTTATCTCTGTAAATAGTTGCGCTTCGGTGCATTATCTTGGTTTTACATGAAACCACTACTACTATCTACCTCTGAAGAAAAACCCGTATGGTGTGGCCTAGAGTGAGGTCTGCAGTTAGAAGTCCTGCAGCCCACCCAGGACCCACGTGGGAGGTTTTTGGTGCGGGTCCTCCACAAGTATCTAGTATTTATGAACACGTTTGATATTTTGATACTTTTGATACTTTTGTATTCTTCATTGTACAAATTGTAACGTTCAAGAATTCGTACCTCCCGGATGGGAAGAGTTAATATGTTATTGTTAATGCAAAACAAAATATTTTTTTGTCTTTTACAGCCCGGGAGTGCTGTGTTTTACCAAGGGGGGATGTGTAGCCCAGCTTAGCAGGCACACATAAAAGTCCAGGAGAGTGCACTAGAAGGTAACAGCAACGCTTGATATGCATTCACTGTCACTCACACTTTCAGACACACCCATCTGAGATATAAGGGGGAGTGACACGTGGCAGGAGGGTTTAGTCTGGAGGGAGAGTGAGAGAGAGGAGTTAGTTCAGTCAGTTAGCTCCGGGAGGCTTAGGAGTGAGTCATCCCTGGATAGTTATCTGTCTGAGATAAGATCAGTCTGAGTGGAGCTTAGTGTTCAGTGGAGTTCAGCCTGTTAGCTTCTGTCTCAAGGACAGAGCAGCCATTCAGTCTCGGTCCTGTGTGGACTTTGGAGGAAACTGAGAGCTGTGCAGCGAGCTCTGGATGAAGCTGACATTATTCCACAACTGCCACAAGTGCTTATGTTAAAAGCGGGAAGCAGGGCGAAGGGCACAGTGAAGAAGATAGAGAAGTGCTACAGGTATTGGATTGCCTGCACTAAATTGCCGGACACCGGGGTCCGAAGCGTTGCTACTGTTTCAAGCATAGTAACAAGAAAACCGGAGGCATCTGGACTACAGGTCGCAGAGAGCAGCCCTAAGTGTCAATACGTAACCGGAGTCAGGTGGAACAGGGACTTTGAGTCAAGTGCACGACAAAAGTAAGGACTTAGTTTCATCACTTAGAAGGCTCCACCACAACGTTGGCCGGGCAGTACGGCTATAGAGAAAGCTGGAGTTTCAGAGTTAACTTCGCTTCAGGCAAGTTGGACTCACATGTACATTGAAGTTAAGGAGGCCTCTAACCTGCTCAGCTGTTACCGGAATGTGCACTCTCCACCCCGACCAGCTCCCCGGGATCTGCTTGAACTATCATCAGTAAAAGGTATGAAAAGGAACTACCTTGTGTGTGACTGAATTCTTACTACCCCTGCATCATCACCACCATAGACTTCCAGGGACACGTCTCACCTGTGGGAGACTTACTACCAAGCTGCCCCATAACATCCCCTGTGAAAGTCCTTATAGCAGCGCTGGTTCAATTAACCAGAAACCACAGGTGGCGTCACGAACTATCCTAATAATCCCCTGTAAATATTCCCCTATTGCACGACCGCCAGGGCCACGGACCGAGCCACCGCTACCAGTGACAACTCCCATAGATGCCCATGGGCTCGGCTCCGAGTACCCCATAGCCCTGGTATCCACAATTGTGGTGCGTGGTCGCAACATAATGCACCCCCATATGGAGCCTCTGTAGTATAATGCACCTCCATATGGAGCCTCTGCAGTATAATGCACCCCCATAGGGAGTCTCTGTAGTATAATGCACTCCCCATCCCCATAGGCAGTCTCTGTAGTATAATGCACTCCCCATTACAAAAATAATAAATTCAGTACTCACCTCTCTTGCTCCCAGCTCCTGCGCTGCTCACTGCTCTCCCTCTCTTCTGACAGCGGGCGCCGGGCAGTGATGTCACCGCGCCCGCTGTCAGACGCTGAGAGGGGGATTATGGGAGAGAAGGAGTGCTCGCTCCTTCTCTCACAATGCGGTCAGCTGTATCGGCTAGATGCTGATACAGTTGACCCTCTGATGACGGGCAGGGGGCCCACTGCTGGCATAGGGCCCCCCACCGCCTGCTCAGGGGCCCCATAGTGGCCGGGCGGCAGAGCAGGGAGATCGATTCTCCCTGCTCTCCCGCAGAATGTAACTGCATCGGCGCGCTGTGCACGCCGATACAGTTACAGTAGCGTAGCTCCGGGTGGGCCCCCTCAGAGCGCGGGGCCCGGGGCCACTGTCCCTCTGCCCCCCTGGTAGCTACGCTACTGACTCTATATAATATATGAGTTTCACTTTTTGTATTGAAGAACTGAAATAAATTATTTTTTTGATGATATTCTAATTTTGTGAGAAGCATCTGTATTATAAAGTATCTTATTTTCATGTGCACTATTAATTTAATGGGAGGGAGAAGAGGAATAAACAAAAGATAGTCTTTAAGGGTCAGTAAGTAAAAAGCAATTTGTAATAATATAGTAATAATGCAGCAATTTATATAATACAACCACTAAAATGATCTGATTGAAAATGTATAGATTGGTGCTGTCTAGAATGTAGGCAGCAAGTCTATTTGTTTTAACACTGTCTATATGAGATTTGCAGTGGCAACTGCTAAAACCAGAACCAGGGACAATAATCACTCAACATTTGCTGATTTGCACACAATGTCTTGTCTTATACTGGCAAATAGTTATTTCTCAACAGAAGGTCTCAGCCTAATTGGATGAGATCAGCAGCCTGATGGATTGTGGCCACAGTGACTATCGACAAGTCATTTAATTGACTTTTGTTACTCTGTATCCTTTCTTTGGTGAATAAGGAAAAAATGGACAGAATCTCCTTATCTATCTATCTATCTATCTATCTATCTATCTATCTATCTATCTATCTATCTATCTATCTATCTAATTATCTCATATCTATCTTATCTATCCAGGCTGGACTGGCCCACCGGAGAACCGGAGGATTCTCTGGTGGGCCCAGGCACTGACACCTGCTGACATACTGGCCAGCAGCTGCCTAAAGGCGCCCACTGCTCCAGGCTATGGGGCCCCTGAGTCAATGGGGACCGCCCTGTGCCAGCGTAGAAGCAGATAGAGACAGGATCAAGTCACCGCAGCTAAAGCGAAATGAATATTCACACTTCCCCACGGCCTTAAGGGCATGGAGAGGCGTGAATACCATTTCTCTTTAATAGCGGGCAGCGTTAGCCGTAGGCTGCAGCTAAGGCCCCTTTCACACATCAGTTTCTTGCCGTCAGTCACAATCTGTTGGCTCGACGGATCGACAGATCCGTCGCAGATTGTGAAAAACTGATGAGACGGATCCGTTTTTTCATCCGTTTCTTCCGTTTTTCGACGGATCCTTTTTTTATGCTATTTTTGTAAAATCACACTGACAGGTTATAGAATACATGTATACACATAGTATAGATGTATATATATATCATTGACATATATATATATATATTTCATAGAGATATAGATAGCAGAACATGTGAAAATGTAATTGTCGGCAACTGTAAAATCATTACAGAACCCGACAGGATATGAGACATGGTTTACATATAGTAAACCATTGCATATCCGTTATTTCAGCAGCAGAACGGAAGGAAAGGAGACACACTAGTCATAACTAGTGGGTAGGCGGAGCCCAGACGAGATAGACACCTCAGATTAAAAAGAGTGTTGACCGGCCCCTCCAGCTCGGGCTCCTCCTACTCAGCTCTCCAGTTTTCAATTTGAGGTCAGAGAAGATAGTCGCTGCTGGAAGCAGCTCCTCAGAAGATTTTATTATTTTTTATCGGACAAGAGACTTGGATCACCTAATGTGGTCTAGAGGTCTCAGGGGTCTCAGCGCTGCTGGACCCCACCTCTCCCTTGGCGGATCTGTATTACCCTATATGGTGGTCCCTGCAGAACCCTGCCGGCCCGGGGGAATGAGGATGGCTTCCCTGGCAGGGACGCAAACCGCGCTGCAGGGGTCACTGCGATCTCTGCCCTGGGGGGAAGCATGGGCAAGCGCCAGAAACCCCTGGGGGTCCCTGTGGCGCTTTCGGCTGGTGAGTACTCCACATTTAATATGTGTTTGAGTGTTTTCAGCGACTGCTGCGGCAGTCGCTGTTACAATATACATGCGGTGACTTGCGGCAGTCTCCTTTTCCGGCTTCTCTCATGAAGCACACGGAGGCACAGCGCGGCGGCCATTACTGACAGGCTGAAAGCTCCCTCGGACATCGCTCTCCTCCCCTCTCGGCAGCGCTGCACCGCGACCAGCTGGGTGAGTCGCTTCTTCCCGTCATAGGGCAGAAGCTTAACCCCTTCACCCCCACAGCGCGGGCGCCTTTCTGAGGCACAAATGGGTGGCAGACTGCGCTGCCTGCAGCTGTTATCTCAAAGCTCGCACACCTTTTCAATAAAGAGGTTGTGGGGAGTCTGCGACAGTAATACTGCCACTATACGTTCCTGCTAACGACGACGCATACTATGCGATCGTTTGTGTGACCATTTTTAATGTCGCTAGTAGCTGCCAATCTGGGCGATCTCACTAACAACGCATAGGCGGTTAGCGATCCCCTTAATGACTTTGGCGGTCATTGCGATTTACTAACAGCGCAATTTTGTAGCGATCTTGTGAACGTTTTCTTGTTAAGTGTGGCATAGCTGTCCTATAGCTCCTGCCTTATAAGAGGCACTTGGGGCTCGCACACCCTTTTCATTATTAAGGTTGTGGGGAGTCTGCGACTTTAACCCCTTCTTAGGCAGTTAACTCTTAATGGGGGACAGCTGGGGTAGCTCTCTCCTTAAGAGCTTTAACTCTTCAGCGTTTCGTTTTTTCTTTAAGAAACCACACTTTCTAATTACTGACAGTTTTAACCTGCCATATACTGTGCATCCGTCTCCCAGATCCGCTACAGGATCAGTCTCGCGTATCGGACGCGCAGACCTGGACGACGTCAAGCGCAGCGGTCGGAGTTTTCCAGTGGTGTCAGAATGGAGACCCTCGCTAGTTTCTATTGATGGCCTCTCTGATTTTCTATATTGAGTGTCAGCTAGATCCTCTCATGTCAGGAAGCGACACAAGCCGGTGCCTTCCTTCCCGCGTAACGAAAATGTCCGATTCGGACAAGGAGGATCGGCAGGGACACTCTGCCTCCCTTTTGGGCCGTAAAGAGGTTTTTATTGGAGGCGTTACAGTTACCGGAGGAGGTATCTGGACGTCCTGGTAAGTCGGCCGGATGTTTTCAATCACGATCAAGCTTTACCATCACTGGATGAGCTTAATGGGGCAGTGGAGAAGGAGCGCCTGTGTCCAGAAAATTGAGACACCGTTTCCGTGTTCTACGGAGTTAATGATAATTGGATCCTTCTCCTGAAGTGGATGTCCCTTTATCCCAGCCTAGCAAAATCCTCCTGTTAAAGGGAAGGCGAGTCTGCAGGACCCGCTGGACAAAAAACGTAGATGGCAGAAAAATCCATCTGCGAGGCCGCGGATCATGGATTCAGTATTAAGAATCCATGTGTGTTTGTAAAGTTTACCTGAGCCAGTTGGATCGTCTACGGACGGCGTGGCAAGGTGGATCTCCTCTATCGAGGTAGATGGGCTTTTCCAGTTTTTTGGAGGATACTGCATCACTGCTATCCAGGGCGCAATCCTCGGCAGTCACAGTCAGAAGAGCACTGTGCCTTAGACAGTGGACGCAGTTTCCAAACAGGGTTTGCTAGCTTGCAAGGTGGTCAGCTATTTGGACCTGACCTCATGGAGCTGATTGCCAAGGTAAAGGCAAAAGAAACAGCTTTACCGCAGCGCAGAGCTGTGACTTCTGCGTCTGGCAGGACTTGTGCTGGTAGTTGTCGGCGGTCCTTTCGGTCCAGGGGATGATCCAGTCAGCCCTCTGGGGTTCGGGTCGTCCCTCTCTTTTTAAAAAAAAAAAAAAAGGGGGAATTCTCAGAAATTCCGCATACCCTGGAAACAGAACTTCCGTTCAGACAAGCGGGAACCTGGCAAAAAGCCCGTTAAGGCGGACTGACGCTTGGGTCTCACTCGAGCGCTCTCGAGTGGGGGGTTGTCTATTCCTATTCAAACCGACTTGGGCTTCCCGCATGTCGGATGCCTGGGTGACACGGGTTGTGTTGGCAGGCTACTTCATAGAAGTCTCTTTCTTGACCCCCAGACAGTTTTTTTGTCAACCTCGCGTTCCGTCAGAGCCCGAGCTTTTTGCCGCTCTGCTATGGGAGGTAGATTCCCTTCTGCAGAAAGGTGTGGTGGTGCCGGTTCCGCCGGAGGGCCGGGGAAGAGGGTTTTATTCTAACCTCTTTGTGGTCCCCAAAAAAGAGGACAAATTTCGGCCCATTCTGGATCTCAAAAGATTGAATCGGCATGTCCACGCCAGGAAATTCCGCATGGAGTCGCTTCGCTCCGTTTTGGCGGCCCTGTCGCAGAACGCTTTTTTGGTGTCAATCGACATTCGCGACACTTATTTGCACTTCCCAATCGGAAGGGCCCACCAATGCTTCCTTCGTTTTGCCATAAGTCAGGACCATTACCAGTTTGTGGCTCTGCCATTCGGGTTGGCCTCAGCGCCCAGAGTTTTACAAAAATTCTGGCGCTTCTCATGGCGATTCTTCGAAGGCAGGGGGTTACGATTCTTCCCTACCTGGACGACCTTCTGATTGTGGCGTCTTCGAAGGAGGAGGCGGTAACTGCTCGCAATCTATCCCTTCAGCTCCTGGAGGACTTCGGGTGGCTGGTCAATTGGGAGAAGTCGTCTCTGGAACGGTCGCAGTCAATCCTGTTTTTGGGGTTGCATTTCGACATGGTGCGAGTAGTGGTGTCCCTGCCTCCAGACAAGCAAGCATGTCTCCTTCGACATGCACGGGTTATGAAGTATTCGAAAGCAATGTCCCTGCGAAGCTGTATGCGTCTTCTGGGGTTGATGGTGGCGTCCATGGAAGCACTTCCGTTTGCCCAGTTTCATTCCAGGGCCCTCCAAAGGTTCATTCTGAGCTGTTGGGATCGATCGCAGGTTTCACTGGATTACAGTGTCATCATCCCCCACAGGGTACGAGAGTCTCTAGGATGGTGGATACGTCCGAAAGAGTTATCCCTGGGAAAGTCCTTCCTCCCTCCGAAGTGGTCGGTCATAACCACCGATGCCAGCCTGACAGGCTGGGGGGGTGTCTGGAACGATCTCTGGACTCAGGGAGTATGGTCGTCGGAAGAGTCTGTCTTGCCGATCAACATCCTCGAATTGAGGGTGATTTTCCTTTGCCTCCAACACTGGACGGTCCCTTTAAGCGGTCTGCCTGTCCGAGTGCAGACAGACAATGCGACGGCGGTCGCATATATCAATTACCAAGGCGGGACAAGGAGTTCCAGACTCATGGTGGAGGTATCTCGGATCCTGATATGGGCAGAGACCAGAGTTCCAGCCATCTCTGCGATCCACATTCCAGGAGTTCAGAATATCACGGCGGACTTTCTAAGTCGCGAAAATTTTTTGCACTACTGTGCTCCCGTTGGGGAACTCCTCAAGTGGATTTGATGGCATCCAGGTTCAATGCCAAGTTACCAACATTCATGTCCAGGTACAAGGATCCGAAGGCTGTAGCGGTGGATGCTCTAGTGGCTCCGTTGGACCGATTCACACTAATCTATGTGTTCCCGCCGATTTCTTTGCTACCTCTGGTACTCCGTCGGATCAGACTAGAGAGAATCTCGGCTATAGTGATAGCCCCAGATTGGCCAAGGAGAACGTGGTTCTCGACACTGGTGTCACTCCTGGCGGCACCGCCATTTCCACTTCCTCTTTGCCCGGACCTGTTAACCCAAGGGCCCATTCGTCATCCGGACCTGAAGTCTCTGCGTTTGAAGGCGTGGCTCTTGAGACCGAAATATTGACTCGTCGAGGTTTTTCAGCCGAAGTCATTGCCACTTTGCGAGCGGCCAGAGGTCCGGCTACTACTAGAATTTACCACAAGACTTGGGAAGCCTTCTTTTCGTGGTGTTCGGTTTCTTTAAGGAACCCGAGGATTTTTTCCATTCCCAATTTGTTGGCCTTCATGCAATTCGGGCTGGACAAGGGTTTGGCAGTGAGCACCCTGAGGGGTCAGGTTTCTGCTCTGTCCTTGCTGTTCCGAAAGGCTATTGCCTCGCGTAAGGACGTGCGTTCCTTTTTTCGTGGAGTAACCCGCCAGTTTCCACCGCAGAAGGCGTCTGTGTCTCCTTGGCGTCTCAACCTTGTTTTGGAGGCTCTTCAACATCGGTCTTTTTGAGCCTATGGACTCTGTTAGTCTTTCTTTGCTCTCTTGGAAGGTTGCCTTCCTAGTGGCGGTCACCTCTTTGAGAAGGGTTTCTGAGTTGGCGGCTCTTTCTTGCTCGCCTCCCTTCCTGGAGTTTTCACCCGGATCGTGTAGTGCTACGCACACGGAGCGACTTCCTACCTAAGGTGGTGTCGCAATTTCATGTTAACCAGGATATTGTGTTGCCCTCTCTTTGTCCGAGGCCAAGGAATGCGATGGAACGGGCCTTGCACGTATTGGATTTGGTGCGGGCTTTGAAGTTCTATTTGACTGTTACTCAAGGTTTTCGGAAGTCAAACTCTCTGTTTGTGATTCCAGCAGGTCATTGGCGTGGTAAACGAGCTTCCAAGGACTCTATAGCTCGTTGGATTCGGTCGGCGTTTTTGGAGGCTTACCGACTTAAAAGCAAACCCTGCCCGATTAAGATTCGAGCTCACTCCACGAGGGCTATGGCTTCCTCGTGGGCCTTTCATCAAGGGGCCTTGGCAGCTCAGCTCTGCTGAGCGGCGACCTGGCGTTCTGTCCACACGTTTATAAAGTTTTATAAGGTGGACGTTAGTGCTTCCGCTGATGCGGCCTTAGGACGTAGGGTCCTGCAGGCGGCCGTAGTTTAAAGGTCTAGTTAACTTGTATTTGGCACCTGTTGCACATTTATCTAGGTTGTTGGGATTCTGCCTCTTTTGGTTTTTTTCCCACCCTAGTTTTTGGACTGCTTTGGGACGTCCCACTAGTTATGACTAGTGTGTCTCCTTTCCTTCCTTCTGCTGCTGAAAGACGGATTTTGGTAAGAACTTACCTGTAAAATCCTTTTCAGCGAAGGAAGGAAAGGAGACACAGCTCCCTCCCATGGCAGAAGTGTGTTGATGTGTTTTCAGATGCGGCGTGACCCTCTTCTGATAGCAATTATCTGGGCTGAGGTCGACGCGCTAAGGCTCTATTCCAGCATTGCCAGCTCATCGCAGTGGTCAGGTCCAGTGAGTAATACCTGGAACTGTGTGGTTTTTGCCTACATGCATGCATAACCTGTATTCTTGTGTTTTTTCCTCTGAAGTCCTTCAGAAGGGGTTATGTTGCTCCGCTGGTGATATTGCTCTTCCTTAAGCTTGTGTACAACTGGAGAGCTGAGTAGGAGGAGCCCGAGCTGGAGGGGCCGGTCAACACTCTTTTTAATCTGAGGTGTCTATCTCGTCTGGGCTCCGCCTACCCACTAGTTATGACTAGTGTGTCTCCTTTCCTTCCTTCGCTGAAAAGGATTTTACAGGTAAGTTCTTACCAAAATCCGTCTTTTTTTATATGTCCCTCACTAATAATGTTAGTAGTGTGTGTGTGTAAAATTTTGGAGCTGTAGGTGTTAAATTAAAGGATTAATTCACGGAAAAAAACTGGCGTGAGCTCCCACACAATTTTCTCAGCCAGAGAGAGCAAGCCAGTGACTGAGGGCAGAAATTAATAGCCTAGAGAGGGACCATTGTTTTTGGGCCCCCCTGGCTAAAAAAATCGGCCCCCAGCCACCCCAGAAAAGGCGCATCTGTAAGATGCGCCAATTCTGACACTTACTCTCTCGCTGCCCATTCCCCTGTAGCCAGGCTAAGGCTAGGTTCACATTGCGTTAGGGGCATCCGTTTAAAGGATCCGTTAAACTAATGCACTAACACTGATGTAATTTTTGACATCTTTTGTGCCCTAGCGCTATCGGTATACGCTAACGCATGGTAGCATTCCGCTACCATGCATTAGCCATACAGGTCTATGCACAGCGAACTCGTCCTTTCGCTGTGCGCTTGCTAGACCCGACGCAACCAAAAACGCTGCAGACCGAGTTCGTGGGTGCGTCATAAAGTAACACATCATCGCTAACGCAATGTGAACCCAGCTTTATTGCAAGGTGACATTAAGCCTGGTTAATAATGGAGAGCTGTCAATAAGACAACTGTCCATTATTAATCCACTAGTCTGAAAGGGTTAAAAAAACACTCATTAAGAATGAAGATTTTTAATTAAATAAATAAACACACATTTTTGATATCTTTATTACACTCCCATTCCATTATCGAAACCATCAATCTCCTAGGAAAAATCCAAATAAAAAAGCCACAATATACCGATACCTGTCCGCCGTACAATCAAGTCCCATGCTGCAATCCATCAGAAGGGGTTAAATAGTTTACAACTGGGATTGGTGCTAATGCGACCGGCCCAGCTGTAAACCATGGAAGAATGAAGGAAAAGCTGTCTGCGCAGTTTCCCCGCCTGACCAAAGATGAACTGATTAGCGTGAGAAAGTTTCTGAACATTTTCCTATTCTGTCAGTTCACCGCAGGTCAGGTGGGAGTATGTGCAGCCTCAGTGAATACCGTTGATGTTGCTGCCCGTTTTTTCGACATACACAAAAAAAGTTCCTTTGTCCTTTGTCTCCGGCCGCCGGACAAACAATTTCTGACGGATTCGGCGAACGACGGATGAAACGTGAGTCTATCCATCGCAATCCATCGCTAATACAAGTCTATGGGAAAAAAACGGATCTAGAGGCATCAGTCGCCGGATTTGTTTTTTTCAAAATTCGCCGGATTGCGACTGATGACAAAAAATTGATGTGTGAAAGGGGCCTAACACTGCCCGCATGTAAAGCCCCACCACCGCACCACACACACACACACAAAGCACCGCACCACATACACACACGCAGTCACACAGACACACAGCGCAGCACATCCCGGCGTCCTGCTTCCTGCCCGGCGCTTCCTGTCTAAGACAGCCCATCTGGATGACGTCATCATCCAGCGCACTGTCTCCGACAGAAAGCTGCCAGCGAGGAAGAGGCTGCCAGGATGTGCTGCTGCTGCGGGGAGGTGAGCTGTGCTGTGTGTCTGTGTGCCTTCGTGTGTGTATGTGGTGAGGTGCTTTGTGTGTGTGTGTGAGAGAGGGGTAGTGGAGAAGGACAATGATATTGGTGGGGGGGAGCAACGATGCAGGTGATGGGCAATGATGGCGGTGGGGGAGGCAATGATGGAGGTGATGGGCAATGATGGTGGGGGAGGCAATGATGGAGGTGATAGGAAATGATGGTGGGGAGGCAATGATGGCGGTGGGGGAGGCAATGATGGAGGTGATGGGCACTGATGGTGGTGGGGGCGGCAATGATGGAGGTGATGATGGAGGTGAAATGAACAATGATGGTGGTGGGGGAGGAGGCAATGATTGAGGTGGTGGAATGGGCAGTGATGGGGTGGTGGGGAGAATGATAGTGGTGGTGGGGGAGAAGGCAATGATGGAGGTGGTCATGAGGACATTGATGGGGTGGATAGGGCCTGCATTATACTTTATGAGGGGGCTACATTATATTCTGTGGGCGGACTGCATTATTCTAAGGGGACTACATTATATTTTGGGGGCTACATCATACTATATGAGGGGGCTACAGTATACTCTATGGGGGGCTGCATTATATTCTGTGGTGGGGCTGCATTATTCTTTCATTGGACTAAATTATATTCTGGGGGCTACATATTACTATATGAGAGGGCTACAGTATACTCTATGGGGGCTGCATTATATTCTGTGGTGGGGCTGCATTATTCTCTCAGGGGACTACATTATATTCTGGGGGCTACATATTACTATATGAAGGGACTACAGTATACTCTATGGGGCTGCATTATATTCTGTGGTGGGGCTGCATTATTATCTCAGGGGAATACATTATGTTCTGGGGTGACATCATACTATATGGGGGTTCAGAATTATGCCATTATGAGGGGGCTACAGTATACTTTATGGAGGGCTGCATTATATTCTGTGGTGGGGCTGCATTATACTATATGAGGGGGCTGCATTATACCCTATGAGGGTGCTACATTATATTCTATGGTGGGGACTGCGTTATACCTTATGAGGGGGTTGCATTATATTTTGTGGGGTGCTGCATCATATTCTATGTGAGGGGGCTGCATTATATTTTATGAGGGGGCTACATTATTTTATGAGGGGGGCTACATTATATTCTATGAAGGAGGCTACATTATATTCTATGAGGAGGCTACATTATATTCTATGAGGGGGCTACATTATATTCTATGAGGGGGCTACCCCTCTATGATTCTATGATTTTACCCCAACCCCTGCTACATAAATAAGACGTGTACTACCTTATATTATATCCTGATATTAGCGTGTTTTACCACACAATTGGTCATCTTGTATTTATTTCTATGTAGCTACATAGTGGGCCCCAAGAATGATTTTCTCTGGTGGGCCCAAGGTGCTCCAGTCCAATGCTGTATCTATCTGTTAGGTTCACTAGGTAAGGTGCATCATCATCAGCTTGAGAAAGGTCCACACTTGGGACCGAAACGTCGCACGTGGGCCAATAAACTGCACCTGGAGATTCTATCATTGGTGTGCTGCATTCATTGTTTGAAGTTATGTTCAAAGTTTGGTATATGCCTGGAAGGTTTTTTGCACCTTATTGCTATTTTTGTGCTGCTTTTTGTTTTTTATTTATTTATCTATCTATCTAGCTCATATCTATCTTATTTATCTGTCTGTTAGGTTCACTAGGTAAGGTGCATCATCAAAGTCCACGGTCCAGGTGGGCACACGGTTGTCAATGCAGGGGCGGTTGAAGCACATTAGAAACGGGTAACAGAGGTCTTGGAGACCGCAGACAGGTAGTATAGGTGCTAGAAGCTGCAGGCAGACAGGAGACGCACTGAAGACCTCAAACAGATAGCAGAGGTACTGGAAACTGCAGGCAGACGGGAGACTTTCTGAAGCACAAGTCCTGGAAGACCGCAAACAGGTAGCAGAGGCACTGGAAGCCGTAGGCCGACGGGAGACGTCCTGGAGACAGCAGACAGAAAGCAGAGGCCCCCGAAGACTGGGAACAGGTAACAGAAGTACTAGAAGAAGCAGACAGATAGCAGAGATCTTGAAGACCATAGACAGGTATTAAGCAGATGTGGTGCACAGACAAACTAAGAGTCTTAATACCAAGACACTGTATAGGCCTAAGTAGGTGACCACATTTGAGCACAACGAGTTACTTGGAAAGCTCGCCGTAGTGCACAAGAGAGTGTAGAGAGCACAGGCGTGAAGGTAGCAAAGCTCGGACCCAGGACAGGTGTGTTACCCTATCTATCTATCTATCTATCTATCTATCTATCTATCTATCTATCTTTCTATCTATCATCTATCTATCTAATTATCTATCTATCTGTCTATCATGAGCATTCTTAAAAGGTTTACATGACATGTTGGGAGTTGTAGTTTTGCAAGTTATAGATAAGTGTTTTATTTGATAAGATTGTGCAACATAAAAAATTAACATCAAGTAAAAAAAGGGGGAGAAGCCAGCACTGCCTATGGTCAGCATGCAATACATAAAGTGCATATAAACATATTGGTTTCTAACTGTATTTAAAAATGAGACATTTGGCAAATAATTGATCAATTCTTTGAGCCACCCTGCCACTGTGTAGCCCTGGTACACAATACCAGGAGGATGAGTGGAGAGGTAACGGTTAAGGGCTCTCCATGATATCACGTACACTTCGGACACACCCAGCAGGGGTGTGGAGGGGAGTGCTGAGTAGTCTGAGTTCAGTGCAGTCAGTGACTCGAAAGAGTTAGGTAGTGCAGTCTTTGTGCAGTTCAGAAAGTGGAGTCCAGTAAAGGTGAGCCAGTTCACCTCAGCCTGGTCAGAGCTGTGCCCCACTAGAGGACGGACTGAGACATCTGTTGAGAGTCTGAGCAAATCGAAGGGCATAGTGGAAGAGAACAGAAAAGTGCCATAGGTATAGACTACCTGCACATTGTTACCGGTCACTGGAGACCGAAGCATCACCATAGCTTCATGCATGGTGGTAGGAAACCCAGAGGCTTACCGGACCTTAGGTAACGGAAAGCAGCCCCTGAAGAGTCAGTACGTAACTGGGGTCAGGGAGAGTGAGAACCTTGAGTCAGTGCACGACAGGAATTGGAACTCAGCTCTCTCAGAAGAAGGCTCCAACCACAAAACTGACCGGGCAGCACAGCTTTGGAATAGCTGGAGATTATAGAGGGAACTACGCTTCATGCTGGTTGTACTCATCATCATTTGAAAGTAAAGGAGGCCCCTAACTTGCTTAGCCGTTGCCTCAAAGCTCATCCTCCATCAACCCCATCAGCCTCCCTGGGACCTGCCTGAACAACTTGAAGTAAAGGTATGGAAAGACGCTGATGTGTGAGACTGTGTTATTTGATTGCATTCCTGCACTACCCTATCATAACCATCGACCTGAGGGAAGAGTCCCACCTGTAGGGGACCCGACATCTAGCTGCCTCACCATCCCCTCAGAGATCTACAGCAGCGCTGGTACAAATTACCAGAGACTACAGGTGGCGTCACGAACTGTATATATATATCCCCTGTAAATATACCCCCCAACATACGCCAGACCGCCAGGGCCACAGACCGAGCCACCGCTACCTGTGACAAACCCCATAGACTTCCATGGGCTCGGCTCTGAGTACCCCATTGCCCTGGTAATCCACAATTGTGGTGGCGGGTCGACACAAAAACTTTGGCGTCACGAACAGGATACGAAACTTGCAGCATTGCGAGCCCTGTGTGCCTGTGGAGTGTTTTGGTGAAAAAGACTGTTGCTATTGTTTGGCACCAAATACCGCCATATTTGCCGCCAGATTCGCGCCCTAAGGCGCTGGAGAAGAAGGTGGGCGTACCTGCAAGAGCGCGCAAAGTCTTGGACACGCCCCCGGCTCTGACTCAGCGGCAGGTCCTGCAACAGGAAGTGAACGCTCTGACATCAGAGCGCCTGCGACGAAGGTCCTGTTCCCACTGCTGTGCCTGTGAAGTAGCAGCATCTGAAACCGGTAGGCTCCGTTTAACCAAGGGGGCGCTAAGATGTCACAACAACCGGCTGACAGTGCGGCCCCGGCCGGAGGCCCCAATCCCGCACCGCCTGGTATTGTAGCGCCAGATGGGGGTGCAGGTCCAGCACCCAGTCCGGTAGTCCAGATCATGCCACTAACGCTTCCATATATGCCAGGGGCGAAATGGCTTCCCCAGTACAGCGGTGAGCCAGGCACATTAGCAGGCTTCAAGCGGAAGTTATGCAGCATCCTAGAAATGTACTCCATGCCTGAGAGACAAAAAGCTGCTGTGCTAATAGGGCAGCTAACTGGCGCTGCTGAGAGGGAAGTGGAGACTTGGGATACCGTTGATCAGGAGTCGGTACCTGCGATCTTCCTTAAGCTGCATGCCATATTTGAAGACCACACAGAAACGGATCTCCGGATGGCCTTCTATCACTGTTCACAACAGCCAGGTGACAGCATCCGGGACTACGCTTGCCGACTACAAGGAGCCCTGAGAGCCCTTAAGCAGATTAATAATTTAAATGCTATCGATGAGAATAAAATGCTGAAAGAACAATTTATACAGGGATTGAGATCCCACGAGGAACGCAGAACTGTAAACTGGTGGTCCTTAGATCATCCGGATGCTACCTTTGATGCCCTAAAAGACATGGCAATAAAAGGGCTGCGGCCCCTGGGCAAACCTGAAGTGGCAACCCAACATCATCAGGGTGAAGTCACTCTGGAACCGGCAGTACCCCCCTTTTCCCCGCTAGTGGCAGAAACCAAAACGCAGGCGACACCCCCTAGTGAATTGGATTGTCTGCGCTCAGAGGTGCGCCAGCTGACTAAAAATCTGGCTGCTGTGATGAGTGCCCTGCAGCTGCGGAAAGAGGAGGAAGGGAAGATCTTGTTAGCTGACTGCCCAGAAGACGTCCCGTGGATGCACCGGAGAAGAAAGAAGACGTCGCCCCCCCGGAGGAGGACAACGCCACCCCCAGGAGCGACCTCTGATCAACACCCTCCTCGTCGAGAGATCATCTGTTACCGATGCAACCGGAAAGGTCATATGTCTCCACAGTGTCCTTTAAACGGGCAGAACCTGGGTCCAAGGGCCAACACCCAGGAGAATACCCGTCAGGCCCCTTAGACTGGAACCGCAGGTATGTGGGTGGACGACCCTACCTGTCTATCATCTTAGATGGTATTGCAGTTCCGGCATTGTTAGACACTGGGTCCCAAGTGACCCTAATACCTGATGCCCTATATACTAAGTTCTGGTCTATGGATAGTCTTAAACCCCCCGAGCCCTGACTTTACCGTGTATGCTTCTAATGGTCTTCCTGTAGAAGTACTCGGGACAAAATGTGTAGATGTAAAGGTGGGCAGAGAGGAGTTGAAAGACCAGGGGCTTCTGGTAGTAAAGACTGCAAATGAGGAGAACGGTTTAAATATAATTTTGGGCACTAACATTATCGGTAATTGTTTGGGAGAAGTTGTGTTCTTGCTCCAACAGCTCGCTGAGATTGCCCGACCAAGGCAGAAAGGAGTAATCCAAAGAGAGATCCGGGCCCTGGTGTGTCAGCAGCAAGCGAAGCTTACAGACGGCGAAATTGGTAATGTACGGGTCACCGACTCGGATCCTATTGTGATACCCCAATGAGTGAAATGATCATCTGGTGCAGGGCAGCCATAGGTCTGAGAGGACAGAATTACCAAGCTGTAGTAGAACCCCACCATTCAGAACATAGACCTACACTTATGACTGCTAGGGGAGTAGTAGAAGTGGTGAATGGAAGAGTACCGGTACGGCTTCTCAATTGGGAGATGATGAGGTAAACTTACCCCGTTATGCAACCATTGCTAAACTACATGCTGTCGACAATAATTCTATTCTCCCGGCTGAGTCCTTAGACTCCTGTCAAATAGCGGAGGACAATGACCCAGCAACTCAGGTGGCGGAATGGTGTCAGCAACTCCATGTTGGGACGGACACCACTCCCGCTCACCAGAAGCAAGGGTATTATGGGTGGTGCAAGAGTATGCCCAAGTGTTTAGCAAGCACCCACTTGATTTTGGGGTAATTAAGGGAGTCCAACATCATATCCCTACAGGCAGTCATCCTCCCATCAAGGAGCGGTACAGGCCTATACCCCCAGCCCATTATCAGAAGGCTAAAGAAATGTTGCATGATATGAAGAAAGCCGGGGTGATAAGGGATAGTTGTAGCCCCTGGGCAGCCCCTCTAGTTCTGGTTAAAAAGAAAGATGGTAGTATGAGAATGTGTGTGGATTACAGGCAGGTGAACCGCATAACACACAAGGATGCATACCCGTTACCACGCATAGAGGAATCATTAGCTGCTCTGAAAACGGCTAACTACTTTTCTACCCTTGATCTGACTAGTGGTTACTGGCAAGTGGCTGTGGCTGAGGAGGATCGTGAGAAAACGGCTTTCACCACCCAATGGGGCTCTGTGAGTTCGACAGAATGCCGTTTGGGCTCAGTAGTGCCCCAGGAACATTTCAGAGAGTGATGGAGAACTGCCTGGGACATCTCAATTTTGAAACCGTGCTGCTATACCTAGACGACGTCATCGTGTATTCCAAGACTTATGAGGATCATCTGAAGCACCTGGCAGAAGTATTCGAGTCCCTGTCCAGGTACGGGATGAAATTAAAACCCTCAAAATGCAATCTACTCAAACAGAAGGTACAATACTTGGGGCACATCGTCAGTTCGGAAGGAGTAGCGCCGGACCCAGAGAAAGTCACTGCCATCCAGAAGTGGCCGGAGCCGAAGAACCTTAAGGAAGTGCGACAGTTCCTGGGACTAACGGGTTACTACAGGAGATTCGTGAAAGATTACACGAAGAAGGCAGCTCCTTTACAGGACCTCCTAGTAGGACAATCCCTAAAGAGCAGAAACCCTCCCTTTAATTGGGGTAAGGAACAGGCTGAAGCATTCCAAAAGATGAAAGAGATCCTTACAGGTGATGAGATCTTAACCTATCCTGATTACAGCCAACCGTTCCTGTTGTACACCGACGCCAGTAATGAAGGGTTGGGAGCAGTTCTCAGTCAGAAGCAGAATGGCCAAGAAAAAGTCATCGCATATGCCAGCAGAAAACTCAGGCCAACTGAAAGGAATCCGGAAAATTATAGCAGCTTCAAGCTGGAGTTTCTGGCGCTGGTCTGGGCCATTACTGAAAGATTTAAGCATTATCTGGCCTCCAATCGGTTCACTGCGTTTACAGATAACAACCCCTTAACGCACCTGGAAACCGCCAAGCTGGGTGCCATGGAGCAGCGATGGATGGCTCGGTTGTCCAATTACCAGTTTACTATCAAGTACCGGGCAGGTCGAAAGAATGCTAATGCTGACGCATTGTCCCGAATGCCGCATGACTCTGATACGGAAGAAGAATCGGACGACCTGGAAGAAATTGAGCTACCTGCGTTCCATCGAAATGGGGTAGTCCACGAGCATCGAGTCAACAGAAAGCAGTATGGTGCAACATTAAATCCTTTACCCCATCACAGCTGGAAAGAGACTCAGGACAGTGATCCAGTGGTCAGCCGCATCAAGGAGTTGTTAAGACAGGAAGGCTCCTCTTTGGAAAAGGATGCACCTATGTTAGCCAAGCTCCTGTGGAACGAGAAAAGCAGGTTGTTCCTATACCGTGAGAAGTTGTGCAGGAGATACGTCAACCCCAGAACCCATGAGATGGTCTGGCAAATCGTGGTCCCCAAGGCAGACGTCCCAATGGTGTTGGAAGCATACCACGATCAAGCAGGACACTTTGGCTGGAGAAAGCTGGAGACCTTGTTGAGATGCCGGTTCTACTGGGTAGGGATGCGCAGCTCCATTGAGAGGTGGTGTCGGAACTGTGGACCCTGTGGTCTCAGAAGGAAGGACTACGGTAGTCAGAAGGCACCCCTGCAACCTATCCGGACGACTCGCCCCCTGGAGATTGTGGCCCTGGACCACGTCAAACTGTCGCCAAGTAGATCTGGATACTCATACGCCCTGACCATGGTGGACCATTATTCCAGATTTCTGGTGGTTGTTCCAGTTAAGGACCAGACCGCAGTGACGGCCGCGAAAACCTTTCAAGCAAGCTTCTGCAGACCGCATGGGTGTCCGGAGCAAGTATTAACCGATCAAGGACCTGCTTTCGAAGCTGATTTATTCAAGGAATTCTGTCACATGTACGGGTGTAAGAAAATTAGAACAACGCCATACCACCCTCAAACCAACGGTCTTTGCGAAAAAATGAACCATATTGTCCTTGACTTGTTGAGATCCATACCGTTGGAAGACAGAAATCGATGGCCGGACTTACTACCTGATTTGGTTGATTTGTATAACCATATACCTGTAAGTTCCACTAACTGCACTCCAGCCTATCTTATGAGAGCAAGGCCCGGAAGACTACCAATGGATTTAGAACTTGGAGTGGTAGAACCGGAGGCAGACGACGCCATTGAAAACTGGGACATCAATCGGCAAGAGCAGTACAGACGAGTGCAAATCTGTGTAGAAGAAAGTCTCAACAAGGCACGGGAGAAACAGGAAGATATTTACAACAGAAATGCTCCTGCCAAGCCTTTGATGCCTGGAGAAGTGGTATTAAAAAGGAAAAGGAAAATGCACAAATTGGATAACCAGTGGGAACAAGAACCCTACGTTGTACAAGATTCTAAATATGACAACAGAAAAGTTTGTATCATCAGTAAGGACGGAGGAAGAACAATAACCACTGTGTCCAGAGACCATTTGAAATTGTGTCCAGAACCCTTAAAGCTTTGTGAAAAGAACCCTGTCATCAATCAAGAAGAAGGAAAGGAAGAGGTCATACACACGGATCTGGAGATTTTCCTGCGGATTGGCCCCGACTGGGAGATGCTGTAATAGTTCCGGTGTTGCAGTTTTATCAGCCACAAGAGGAAGTTCTACCTCCAGTTGTGCCCGTGGTGCCAGTTGAGTCCGTTCAGGAGTTACCCATTCCAGCAACACCTCAACCTACGGAATCTCAAGAAGGATCATCAGAAGCAGCGCCCCATACTATGGGATCCCCTGGTGAAGCTGACTCACACCGCCCAGCCATCAGTACGCTTGCCAGATCCATAGAAAGATTGAGGCAGTTCTATAGTTTGCCGTTACGCAGTGCAGACAGATCACAACTTAATATACCTGAAGCTACTCCACGTAGATCAGAGCGAATCACAAAAGGGAAGATACCCATTCGATACCAGCAGTAATTATAACAAATTAATGTGAATATTGTAAGAAGTATATATATATGTGTCTTTTCTTTATGGTGTCTTATAATGGACTCAGAGGCTGAGGACTGAGCCAGCCCAAAAACTGTATCTTGTAAATAGTTGCACTAAGGTGCCTTATAATGGTTTCACATGAAGCCTTGACTTACCTCTGAACATAAAACCCGTGTGGTGAGGCACTGAGTGAGGTCTGCATTCGGATGTCCTGCAGCCCACCCAGGACCCACGTTGAAGGTTTGGTGCGGGTCCTTCACAAGAATATTGTCGTTTATTTATGAACATGTTTATTTAATATTTCGTATTTTTCTATATTCAATGTGTTGTTAGCAACGTTCAAGACATCCTTACCTCCCGGATGGACGAATTAATGTTTAATGTTGATGTTTAATGCATAAACAAAATTGTCTCTTTGTATTTCACAGCCCGGGAGTGCTGTCGTTTACCATGGGGGAATGTGTAGCCCTGGTACACAATACCAGGAGGATGAGTGGAGAGGTAACGGTTAAGGGCTCTCCATGATATCACGTACACTTCGGACACACCCAGCAGGGGTGTGGAGGGGAGTGCTGAGTAGTCTGAGTTCAGTGCAGTCAGTGACTCGAAAGAGTTAGGTAGTGCAGTCTTTGTGCAGTTCAGAAAGTGGAGTCCAGTAAAGGTGAGCCAGTTCACCTCAGCCTGGTCAGAGCTGTGCCCCACTAGAGGACGGACTGAGACATCTGTTGAGAGTCTGAGCAAATCGAAGGGCATAGTGGAAGAGAACAGAAAAGTGCCATAGGTATAGACTACCTGCACATTGTTACCGGTCACTGGAGACCGAAGCATCACCATAGCTTCATGCATGGTGGTAGGAAACCCAGAGGCTTACCGGACCTTAGGTAACGGAAAGCAGCCCCTGAAGAGTCAGTACGTAACTGGGGTCAGGGAGAGTGAGAACCTTGAGTCAGTGCACGACAGGAATTGGAACTCAGCTCTCTCAGAAGAAGGCTCCAACCACAAAACTGACCGGGCAGCACAGCTTTGGAATAGCTGGAGATTATAGAGGGAACTACGCTTCATGCTGGTTGTACTCATCATCATTTGAAAGTAAAGGAGGCCCCTAACTTGCTTAGCCGTTGCCTCAAAGCTCATCCTCCATCAACCCCATCAGCCTCCCTGGGACCTGCCTGAACAACTTGAAGTAAAGGTATGGAAAGACGCTGATGTGTGAGACTGTGTTATTTGATTGCATTCCTGCACTACCCTATCATAACCATCGACCTGAGGGAAGAGTCCCACCTGTAGGGGACCCGACATCTAGCTGCCTCACCATCCCCTCAGAGATCTACAGCAGCGCTGGTACAAATTACCAGAGACTACAGGTGGCGTCACGAACTGTATATATATATCCCCTGTAAATATACCCCCCAACATACGCCAGACCGCCAGGGCCACAGACCGAGCCACCGCTACCTGTGACAAACCCCATAGACTTCCATGGGCTCGGCTCTGAGTACCCCATTGCCCTGGTAATCCACAATTGTGGTGGCGGGTCGACACACCACGACAAGGCATTCTCATATGGGGCAGTCCTACTCTACGTTTTTTATATTCGCTGTGCCATTACGGCCTCCTAAATGTATTAAAAGCAAGACTGCAAAAAAAATTTTTTGCAAAATGTCCTGAGATGGACATTTTCAGATCTGACTTCCACACTGCCAAACCAGCAACCACAGATGAAGGGTGAAACAGGCCCAGACACAGGTGCACAATCAAACAGAGCCTAGGGCAGGGCAGGGCTGCTGTATGTGTGTATGTCCATCTCTGGACCTGGTCGGCTTTTACCTGCGCTTGCCTTACTGGCACCATGGGATTGATTCAGCAATGCTTCAGGTACTTTATTTTTTTGCAGTCTTGCTTTTAATACATTTAGGAGGCCGTAATGGCACAGCAAATATAGAGTAGGACTGCCCCATATGAGAATGCCTTGTCGTAGCGGGTTGGCTCAAAGAATTGATCAATTATTTGCCAAATGTCTCATTTTTAAATACAGTTAGAAACCAATATGTGCATATGCACTTTATGTATTGCATGCTGACCATAGGCAGCGCTGGCTTCTCCCCCTTTTTTTTATAAAAAATTAACATGTATGCTTAGCTGCAGTACTCCACACAGCCTTTGGACACAAGTGGTGCTGTTTCCACAAGAATACAGTCATTTTTTCTCATCTTGTACAGATCTTCAGCACGGTGGAGGGCACGTAGTTTACATTCTATACAGACTACAGGGACTGAAATGAAGAACTTTTGCACTTGTTCCAGGGCTTTCTTCTTTTATTCTTTAAAAATCATTTCTCTATTTGCTTGGTTTCAGCAAGAATTATTCAAACATTCCACATTAGACTTGCAAAATATCCATTGCTCCTATTTGGGTATTTTTCAGTTGCTATTTTTTTTCCTTTGTGAAGCGAATCATTTCTATAGTCAGGAGATTATTCTCAGAATTGAATCTTTTACTGAACTTTAGACAAAGTTAAAGGGTCACATGGTAATCTCCTCATTTACCTTGGCTTTCAGGGTTCTTTCCGAAACATGTCAATTTAGAAGACAAGGCAAAATGAAAGTGTGTGACCGGAATGCACATCTACTGCAAGTAAACATAGGAAATGTCAGGGTGTATCTTAAAGGGGTATTTTGGGGCTTAAAGGGTTGCAAGTTCTGATGCAGTTACAAATTAAGGAATAGATTTTACAGGACACATCAATAGTTGGCTGACTGGCTTTGCATGGATAGTCCATGTATTTGAATTGAAACTGTGCAATGTTTTATTTACCCTGTGGTGGTGTGAGAGAGCTGGGGATGGCGTTTCACTCAGTAGTGGTTAAATGTATGAAAATGCATTTTACAGTATTGTATTGTATTTGAGAGTAATCCTCCTAGGGCTGCAGTTTCCTTTTGGTAGTGTAGACAGGGTTAACTATAATGGCCGGCGAAGTTTGATGAGGCTTGTCTGGTGGCCACAGAATACTCCTAGCAGGTAAGTTGAGGAAGGGAGCTTTGGTTCAGCAAGTTGTGAGAATCCCTATGGGTCTCCGGGAATGAGAAGTCTTGAGAGCTGTGTAAGAGAAGCCAAGTCTGCGAGGCTGGTGGCACATACAGTAAAAGAGTTAGCAACAGGCGCTTTGTTTATGTGGTTCCCGAAAGTGGGTTGAAGTAAGAAAAATTAAAAAGGAGCAGCTGAAGAGTCATAGCTGTCTAGGAAGCTTGAAAGTCCCTAAAGGTACTGTCACACTAAGCGAGATCGCTAAAGCGTCACCGATTTTATGACGCAGCAGCGATCTCGTTAGCGACGTCGCTGTGTGTGTGACATGTAGCGGCGATGTGGCCCCTGCTGAGATGTCGCTGATCGCTTATGAACGTTCTGAGCCGTTTTTTGGTCGTTGGTGTCCCGCTGGTGAGCCTGAATCGCTGAGTGTGACACCCTTTATGAACGACTTTACCAGCGGCGCAGGCGGGACTAGGTTTTCCCAACGACCGCAGAGGTCGTTATATATATACTGATCTCTGATGAGATCTTTATGTTTGGAAGCTAACTAGCGACCATATAGCGATCGCACTAGCGATCTCACCAGGTCGTGTCGTTGTCGTGATCGCTGGTGCGATCGCTAAGTGTGACAGTGCCTTAACTCTACGAATATTTAGACTTGAGAGTCCTCAGTGGTTGATACCTTTTAATGGCTAACTGAAAAGATGGTAACAAATTGCAAGCTTTCGAGACTACTCAGGTCTCTTCATCAGGCGAAGACTAATACAACATCAGGACTACAAGATGCCAGGTACTTTCAGCTGCATCACATCTAATGTGGTGTACCTAATTATATGTACTAAATGTCCAACTGGGGGTCTGTATGTGGGAGAGACCGGGCAAAAACTGAGAACAAGGATGAATTCTCATCGCCACACAATAGAGAAAAAAGAAAAATGGATTTACCTGTGGCAAAACACTTTTGTATGCCCGGTCATAGCATGATGGATATGGAATTACTTGTATTAAAATCTAACTTCAAATCTGAGAAAGATAGAAAGGTTTGGGAATATAAACTTATGATGACTTTTGACACTCTTAGTGCTGGAATGAATATATCACACGGATTCATGTCTTTCTACATCAATTAAGGAATCTGCTTCTCTGACCTTCTAGGGGCATCAAAACACAATAACAGACTCCAATCAGAGGGCAATAAAACTTTCACTCCTTATCTATGAACTGTTCCAATATTTATGTTCATCCCTCTGCCATAATGACAGTTCTGCTTCACGTCACTTGTCTTACCTATTGCATTATTCCTGTGTCCTGTTGTGTATAAATATGTGATTCTTCAGATTTTGTATTAGTCTTCGCCTGATGAAGAGACCTGAGTAGTCTCGAAAGCTTGCAATTTGTTATCATCTTTTCAGTTAGCCATTAAAAGGTATCAACCACTGAGGACTCTCAAGTCTAAATATTTTTCTATCTACTGGCTAACACGGTATGAAGATACACATCTTTCTTAACTCTACGAGAAATTTCACCAACTATGCTGCTGGAAATTTTTGTTTGAAGACATGCCCCTGTACTGTAACGAAAAGAAAGATGTCTGCATCTCCTGCTGTGCTTTGTTGATTGATGAAACAAGGACAGTAAAGTTGAGCTTGTTGTGGTGGACCAGAGGAGACAAGAAGGGTCCACAGCCACAACAGCAACACACACACACACAAACTGGAAGCATACCCCTGTTTTCTGTAATGTGTCAGGGTGTCGGAGTCTTGACACTTGAGTACGGCTACCACCCACGTTTACAGTGGCTCTGCACGGGCATTGAACACTTAGAGGCCGATGTACATGCCAGTCTTAATGAACAGGTGTGATGGGATAAGAAGTGCTGAATTCATTAAGAGGCTCACACCACTTAACGAATTTTGCACATCTTCTCTGTGGTGTGCACCTCCGTGCACCTCAACACTGGAGTAATATTTTAGAAAAAAGCTACACCACGTAAGTGAAGTAAGTTTTAATGAATACGGCAGGCGGGCAATGCCACACCTCTTCCAGCACAGTCTTTTCCCTTTTTGAAGGTATTGGCTGGGACTGGCATGAAATATCCAAAACTAACTAAACATTTGCACAATGTGAAGCAACAATTTTTCAAAGATTTACACCAAAAAACTGGCGTAAACACTTTGATTAATCTGCTCTTAGGTCTGGGTTCAGACAGCCTCATTTTGCAAACTGTATATTGACTTCTACGGGTCTCCTGATCAAAAATAATAATCCTTATGGCAGAGTCAGACTGCCGTATAAATCGGATCAAGATCAGACCGCAGTGCTCGGACTGGCCGCTGCTCTCCTAATCTGAGGGTGACAGCATAAGTGGCCTGTAATATAGGCATCGAGCAGTAAACTATCAAATTAAAAATCTTTCCAATCTCAAGAATTTAGAGGATTTTAATTAGAGGTAAATTGTAAAGTTGCTTGTTTTTACAAGCACTTTGCAATTTTACCCATTTATCAAGATGAGAAAACACCTTTAACTCACATATTACACTTATATACAATGCTTCCGCAATTATTTTTCTCAAAGTATTTTTGCATTAACTTGCTACAGCAAATCAACTTAACAGGTTTCTTTTAGGGATCTGGTATTTGCTGAAGGGGACTCTAAGTTGTGTCCACGGATTTCTTGTGGTGTCCACAGATGTCCACAGATGTTTTTTGATCAAAACAGTGTTTACTAAGTACCCTATGGAAATTATTTAATGCACTTGCTTTTTTACTTACCGTATATACTCGTGTATAAGCCGAGATTTTCAGCCCATTTTATAGGGCTGAAAGTCCCCCTCTCGGCTTATACGCTTGTCATATATGGGGGTCGGTGGGGGAGGGGGAGCGTGGGTGTCGGATCATACTCACCCCTCCGCCGGCACGGTCTCTGCAGCCCCCCTGCTTCTCCCATGATCTCTGGCTCCTTCCTGCAGCAGTCACATGGTACCGCTCATTAAAGTCATGAATATGCACAGATTCATGACTTTAATGAGCGGTACCACGTGACCACTGTAGGACGGAAGCGCTGCGGAGACCGCCGGAGAAGAAGAGACGCTGCAGAGAGTGACGCGCCGGCGGAGGGGTGAGTATAGCAATATTTACCTGTCCCCGGACCACCGCTGCGCGCTGCTCCCTCGTCCGACTCCTCTGGCTGTGAATGTTCAGGCAGAGGGCGCGATGATGTCGTTAGTGCGCGCCGCGGCCTCTGCCTGATCATTCACTGCCGAGGACCCGGAAGAGGGAGCAGTGCGCAGCGATGGACCGGTCCGGTGACAGGTAAATATCTCAGGTGCCGGGGTCTTGAGCGAGCGGTGACACCTGCACCTGTCCCCCATAGCGAGCCAGTGTCACCGCCTGCTCAGGACACCAGCACCTGACCCCCAGCGACGAGAGGTGAGTATGTCATTTTTTTTGCAGCAGCAGCTGCAGCGCGGCAGCATAAGGGACGTTGTTGTGTTTTGGTAGCTGAGGAGAATAAGCAAAAACGGCAACACACCAGAGAGGCTGGAACCTATTGGATTGCAGTACCCTGAACTAACCACACAACTAGAGGTAGCCGTGGAGCGTTCCTACGTTGATCCTAGACGCCTCGTCACAGCCTGAGAGATAACTACACCTAAAGGCAGAAAGATGAAAGCTATCTGCCCCGGAGCAGATCCCCAAAGAAAATAGGAAGCTCCCAAACATGTAATGGCGGTTAGACAAGAAGCACGGACACAGACAGAAAATAGAATGAGCAAACGCTGGGGCCCAATCTGTCTAGACAGAAAAGTACAGGAAAGGATACTCACTGCAATCAAAAAAAACCCTAAAAAATACCAACTCTTCTGATTGCAAAAACACCTGAGATCACATGATCTCTACCACCTAAAATCAGATCTCTGGTGTAACAAAACTAAGCCGCAGCCACTGAAAAAACAGGAAAAAGCAAATGAACAAATAACAGTGGCTTCAGATAAACTGAGAGGAGCACAAGCCCCCGGAGGGGACCTGGCTGACCTCCACAGAAGTGCAGGGAACAATGCAAAAAGCAAGCACAAAAATAAAAGCAGAAAATATCTTATCTGATAGCAGAAGATGCAGGCAAGACTCAGCAAACTTCCAAATGAACCAGGAACCACAATTGAGACAAGAACAATTGATCACCGGCAACCATCATGGGAGGGAACCTCCCTTATATCAGACCAGTCAGCGATCCCAGATTGCCATTCCTCGCTGAAAGGCTCAGTACTGTCTGTAACCACCAGAGTGAGCCTCTGCTCAGAAACCATCTCTAGCACATTCATAACAGGACGTATACTATGGAGGCATAATCTGTGCAGCATATGGGGGCATAATCTGGAGCATATGGGGCATAATCTGGAGCATATAGGGGCATAATCTGTGGAGCATATGGGGCATAATCAGGGAGCATATGGGCATAATCTGTGCAGCATATGGGGGCATAATCTGTTTAGCATATGGGCATAATCTGTGCAGCATATGGGGGCATAATCTGTGCAGCATATGGGGGCATAATCTGTGGATCATATGGGGCATAATCAGGGGAGCATATAGGGGCACAATCTGTGCAGCATATGGGGGCATAATCTGTGGATCACAGGGGCATAATCTGTGCAGTTTATCGGGGCCTAATATATGGAGCATATGGGGGCATAATCATTTTTCACCCTAGGCTTATACGAGAGTCAATAAGTTTTCCCAGTTTTTTGTGGCAAAATTAGGGGGGTCGGCTTATACACGGGTCGGCTTATATATGAGTATATACTGTATTTATATTCATTAGGGTATATGCACACATTGTGTTAGGGTCTGCGGTACGCACCAAATATAAGATGTGGAGAGGTGCGTTCGCAGCCCGGGGTCCACCGTGCAGGCGGAGCCTGCTGCTAGTAAAATGGCGCAAGAAGCGAACTCTGTTATCCCGCAGAGTCGCCAAAATAAATGCCGTAACGCGCTGTGGCAATATGTGCGAACTCTGTTAATCCACAGAGCCGCTAGAAGGAGTGCCGCAGCGCTATATGGCGATGTGTGCGAACTCACTTAACACAACTGAGTCGCAAAATAAACATGCTAGGGCGCTGTCTAGCGTTGAAAGCGAACCCTGTTACGTCACAGAGCCGCTGAGACAAACTTCTGTGTCCTGTCAGGCACCCAGGTACTCAGAGAACAGCTAAGCGAACATAGAACGTGATCATGCGCTAATGTCCTCGCGGGAGTCACCTGCAATCTATGGCAATCAAACTCCTCACCGGTTATGCCGGCAATCTAGGGCATCTAGGACACCGACCCTGACCAGCTACTACAAACTCCTCACGATTAAGTCGGTATTCTAGGGGCTTATTTCAGCTGGGCCCTAACCACACACACGCATGACTACACTGGCGCTAAGCATATAACGATTGATATTAGCGCATGGCGGCCCAGCCATGCCACACTTTTATAGCAACAGCTACAGGACCTGCCAGAAACAAGGACCAATGAGAAACTGTTCCAAACACATGTAGTTTCAGGACCTTCCTGGCGGACCAATAGGAGCTGCTGCAGTACCTGAACATGTGACCCCTGATCTCCAATGAGAGATCTTACCCTGGGCATGCTCAGAAGGGGAAACGCAGGACTTCGTCCCAAAGACGTCTGCTCCAGCACTGGCTATAATAGCAGATCCAGGAGAGGCAGCAGCAAGTCTCTGCACAGTACTGGAATGGGCAAGACGCTGGGACCGACGTCTCTGCTGAGCAGGCTCCACTGCAGCCGGAGATGAATGGGGGACTGCAGTGGGACTGGTTCGAGACTCCCCTTGTGCAGCAGCGGGAACTCGAACCCTAACATGGCCCCCCCTTCTTTGGGCCTCGCTGCGCTCAAAGGCAGCGATGAGCTGCAGAGCGTGACCATGCTCGGCAGGCTCCCAGGACCTATCCTCAGGCCCATAATCCACCAAATAAAATTTTTTGCCTCGTACCACCTTGCACCCAACAATGGCGTTCACCTCATGATTGTTGGTAGATGAACCCGACGTCCCGGCAGATGACTCGGAAAACCGGGAAATGGCCACGGGTTTCAGGAGGGACACGTGAAAGGTGTCGGTGATACCAAGGTGAGCCGGAAGGGCTAGGCGATAAACCACCGGGTTCACCTGCTCAAGAACTTTAAAGGGGCCCAAAAAGCGAGGTGCCAACTTGGTGGACTCTACACGTAGCCTGATTTTTCGGGCAGAAAGCCACACTAGGTCACCCGGAGCAAATGTAGGAGCGGGGCGCAGATGGGCATCGGCCGAAGACCTCTTCCTCTCTTTAGAGGCCTGAATGGCATCCTGGAGGCGGTCCCAAATGTCCCGTGCCTCCACAGCCCAGTCTGCCACCCTGGAATCGGCGGAAGACACGGGCATGGGCACTGGTACCAGCGGATGCTGACTGTAGTTCAGGAGGAATGGGGTCTGTCCGGTGGAGTCAGCCACAGCATTATTTAGAGCGAACTCAGCCCACGGTAGCAAGGATGCCCAGTCATCCGGCCTGGCAGAGACAAAATGTCGCAAGTATGTGACCAAGGTCTGGTTGGCCCTCTCTACCAACCCATTCGTCTAAGGATGGTATGCAGAGGAGAGATTCAACTCAATGCTGAGTAAACGACACAGCTCTCTCCAGAACCGAGATGTAAACTGGGGACCTCGATCACTGACAATTTTGTCTGGCATACCGTGTAGGCGAAAAATATGCCTAATGAATAATGCTGCCAAGGCCCGTGCAGATGGTAACCGTGGTAACGGCACTAAGTGCACCATTTTGGAGAAGTGGTCGGTTATCACCCAGATGATGGTGCAGCCTGAGACTTGGGTAAGCCCACCACAAAATCCATCCCGACCATCTCCCAAGGCCTGTCTGCCACCGATAAAGGGAAAAGTAACCCAGCTGGCCATTGTCGAGGGGACTTATTCTTGGCGCAGGAGACGCACGCCTAAACGTATTCCCTGACGTCACGGGCCATCTGCGGCCACCAGTATGTCCTCGCCAGCAACTCAGAAGTCCTTTTTGTCCCAAAATGTCCACCCACCCTGGACGAATGTGCCCAAGAGAGTACTTCCGGTCGCAAATTGGTGGGCACAAAAGTCTTGCCCAGAGGCACAGACTCAAGCGAAATCGGAACCACCGTTCTTAGGCTCTCTGTGGGGACAATAAGCCGAGGCTCCTCCTCCACCTCCTCAGAAGACACCATGGAGCGAGATAGAGCGTCTGCGCGAATGTTCTTCTCACCGGAGAGGAAATGGAGGGTGAAATGGAACCGGGAGAAGAACAAGGACCATCTGGCCTGACGGGAATTTAGCCGCTGGGCTGTCTGCAAATACACCAAGTTCTTGTGGTCCGTGAATACTTGGAAGGGGAAGCGAGCCCCTCCAGAAGATGTCTCCACTCGGAAAAGGCCAACTTCATAGCCAGTAACTCCCTGTACCCGATGGAATAATTCCTCTCTGCTGCTGTAAAGGTCTTGGAAAAGAAGAAGCAGGGATGCTTCCGACCCTGGGCATCCTTTTGAAAAAGGACTGCTCCAGCACCAACAGAAGAGGCATCCACCTCTAAAATAAACGGTTTATCGACATCGGGGTGATGTAAGATGGGAGCACTGGCGAAATGCAACTTGATGGAGGAGAACGCCTTGGTGACCTCCTCTGACCACAACTTGGGATTAGCTCCCTTCTTGGTGAGGGCTACCAAGGGAGCTACCAAAGTAGAGAAGTGGGGAATGAATTGGCGATAGTAGTTAATGAACCCCATAAAGAGCTGCACCGCCTTAAGGTAGTGGGGTTCTTGCCAATCCATCACAGCCTGTAGTTTGGTAGGATCCATAGCCAATCCCTGGGTGGAGATGATATAGCCCAGGAAAGGTAGAGACTCCTGCTCAAACATGCACTTCTCCAACTTCCCATATAGGGAATTTGCTCTCAAGAGATCGAAGACCTTGCACACATCTCTCCGGTGGGAGGCCATATCTGGAGAAAAGATGAGAATGTCATCCAGATAGACTACCACCGAGGTGGGTCAATATATCCCGGAAGATGTCGTTCACAAAGTCTTGGAAGACAGCTGGGGCATTACAGAGCCCAAAGGGCATTAACAGATATTCATAATGCCCATCCCTGGTGTTAAATGCCGTCTTCCATTCGTCCCCCTCACGGATGCGAATCAGGTTATACGCACCCCGCAGGTCTAGCTTAGTAAATACCCTTGCTCCCCGAAGCCTGTCAAAGAGCTCAGAGATTAGCGGCAAAGGATACTTATTTTTCACAGTGATAGCGATGAGACCCCTATAATCAATGCACGGACATAATTCTCCATTCTTCTTCTGCACAAAGAAGAACCCCGCTCCCGCTGGTGACACCGACTTCCTAATGAATCCCCTTGCCAAGTTCTCCTGAATATATTGGGACATGGCCTCTGTCTCAGGAAGAGAGAGGGATAAACCCTTCCTCTAGGAGGCTCAGCTCAAGGCAAGAGGTCAATAGGACAGTCATAGGGGCGATGAGGCGGAAGAGTCTCCGCAGCCTTCTTCGAGAAAACGTCGGCATAAGACCAATAGACCTTGGGAAGAGGAGAGAGGTCTATGGGTATCTCAGTGGTGTTGACCTGCACGCTGTCCCTAATGCATCTGCCTTTACATAAATTACCCCAACCCAGAATTCTCCCTGAAGACCACTCAATATGGGGAGAGTGGTGGCGGAGCCAGGGTAATCCCAACAAAACCTCATCTATACCCTCAGGGAGGATACAAAAATGATATATTCTCCTGATGGGAAGGAGACATACACAAGGTGAGTGGGACAGACTGATGGGTGATTTGTGTGGGCAGAATTGCTCCGTTCAACACCCGTACCGATACTGGTTCAGCCAGCAACACCAAAGGCATGGTGTGGCGAGAAGCAAAAGGAGGACGACATAAAATTCCCCTCTGCCCCAGAATCCACACACAGCTTGACGGGTAGGGTGGTAGAACCGTGGGTAATTATCCCCTTGAGGAGCACTTTAGGGGCAAAACTCATGGCGTCCAGTGACCCTGTTCCTACGGTTACTGGGCGCGACCTTTTATTCAGCCGCTGTGGACATCAGTTGGCAAAATGTCCCTGCTGCTGGCAAATATAACAAATCGGGGAAGGACGAGTGACCCGAGATTTAGATCCTGCAGGAGCAACCTCCTGAAGGTCGGGCGCCTGAACAGGCAACTCCAGAGGGGTGGCGAAGGTAGGAGCCAACCGGACACTGCCTACACTGGGCACGTTCCAGCCTCCGCTCGTGGAAACGGAGGTCGACGCGGGTGGAAATAGCGATAAGCTTCTCCAGTGTGGCAGGAATCTCCCTGGTAGCAAAGGCGTCTTTCACATGACCCGCCAGTCCTCTCCAGAACACGGGAATGAGGACTTTATCTGGCCACTCTAATTCCGAGGCCAGAGTCCGAAATTGGACAGCAAAATGGCTGACCAAAGCCGAACCCTGGGTACTTGCCAGCAGTTGGAGCGCCGTATCGTGGGTGACCTGAGGTCCTAGAAAAACCTTTTTCAGAGCCTCCAGAAAACGAGAAGCGCTCTGCACCACACGGTCGTCGCGCTCCCACAGCGGTGTTGCCCACTCCAACGCTCTGCCCGACAGAAGAGCTATCACAAAGCCCAATTGTGCCCAATCCGTGGGGAAACGTGCAGCCAGAAGCTCGAGGTGTATGGAGCACTGACTTACGAATCCCCGACATTGCTTGCTGTCACCAGCAAACTTGTCTGGAAGCGGGAGGTGGGACAATGTAGGGACAGAGGTGGCAGAGGACAAACTGGCTGCAGCTACGCTAGCAGCCTGAACAGCGACTGCGGTAACATCCACAGCTGAGGTTGTGCGCTCAAGAGCCGCCAACCTACCCTACAGCTGCTGGATGTACAGCTGTAAACGCTGTTCATCCGCTATTTTACTAGCCAGACCCTGGCGCTAATATTATGTTAGGGTTTGCGGAACGCACCAAATATAAGATGTGGAGAGGTGCGTTCGCAGCCCGGGGTCCACCGTGCAGGCGGAGCCTGCTGCTAGTAAAATGGCGCAAGAAGTGAACTCTGTTATCCCACAGAGTCGCCAAAATAAACGCCGTAACGCGCTGTGGCAATATGTGCGAACTCTGTTATTCCACAGAGCCGCTAGAAGTGCCGCAGCGCTATATGGCGATGTGTGCGAACTCACTTAACACAACTGAGTCGCAAAATAAAGACGCTAGGGCGCTGTCTAGCATTGAAAGCGAACCCTGTTACATCACAGAGCCGCTGAGACAAACTTCTGTGTCCTGTCAGGCACCCAGATACTCAGAGAACAGCTAAGGAACATAGAACGTGATCATGCGCTAATGTCCTCGCGGGAGACACCCGCAATCTATGGCGTCTGAACGCCAGACCCTGAATACGGCAATCAAACTCCTCACCGGTTATGCCGGCAATCTAGGGCATCTAGAACACCGACCCTGACCAGCTAGCATACCAAACTCCTCACCGATTAAGTCGATATTCTAGGGGCTTATTTCAGCTGGGCCCTAACCACACACACGCATGACCACACTGGCGCTAAGCATATAACGATTGATATTAGCGCATGGCGGCCCAGCCATGCCACACTTTTATAGCAACAGCTACAGGACCTGCCAGAAACAAGGACCAAAGAGAAACTGTTCCAAACACATGTAGTTTCAGGACCTTCCTGGGGACCAATAGGAGCTGCTGCAGTACCTGAACATGTGACCCTGATCTCCAATGAGAGATCTTACCCTGGGCATGCTCAGAAGGGGAAACGCAGGACTTCGTCCCAAAGACGTCTGCTCCAGCACTGGCTATAATAGCAGATCCAGGAGAGGCAGCAGCAAGTCTCTGCACAGTACTGGAATGGGCAAGATGCTGGGGCTGACATCTCTGCTGAGCAGGCACCACTGTGGCCAGAGATGAATGGGGGACCGCAGTGGGACTGGTTCGAGACTCCCCTTTTGCAGCAGCGGGAACTTGAACCCTAACACAATGTTTTTTCCTTTGGTTTTAGTTGTGTCCACAAAGTAGCTCCTGGATGGTGGCTTCAGTTGAGGAGATAAGTACTAAAATGAAGGGTCAGTATCAAAGTGACAAGGACAATGGCAAAACTTTAACCAACATCATAATCAAGGGATGATATATTACACTCAAGTACAAAGCTTTCTACAATTATTTTTCTCAATGTATTTTTGCATAAACTTTTCCAATGTGCCCCTTGTAATGTTCTTCTTCCCAAGTGGGAATACTTATGCTGAGACAATAAGAAGTCTTCCTGTTGGCTGTGATGATACGTCTTGTGAGATTTTATCCAAATCATTAAGATTTAATTGTCCTTTTTTCTATTTTTTTTTATTTATTTTAAACACATAGATGTCCCTTTATGGTTAAACACGAATAATTCTGAGATTCCTCCCAAAAGGCTATTTTTCCGTACAATAAAATAAAACATCCGAATACTTCCAGTATGCTAATATTGTCATTTTAGAAAAATGCCTTAGGGATCAATTTAAAGAGCTATAAACATGGTATATTTCTTCTAAGGCCAGAAGGAATATCAAAATATACTTTTAGAGTAGATTCCGAACATTTGGTAATATGTTCGAATATGGTATCGACAGACCCGAAAAATCAGTCATGACTGCAGTTATTCTCAGTCGTCACATCTGTGCCAATCACAAGCATCTAGGAGGCTGAGAAAGGAGGGACTGGATGGCTAAGTTCCTCACAATACAGAGATGCTTTGATGTTCATGATTGAAAAATAATACATGGTTTACACTGGTGATTTTATAAGCTTTACTTCACTGGGGAACAAGATTCAGTTTGCTGAAGGCAGGGTGGCTTGTTCACACCATATACATTTCTTTGGTCTGGAATTGGTCAACTATGGACAGGACAGACTAGCTAAAGCAAATCAATTTAGCAGGTTTTTTTTTAGGGATGTGGTCTTCCCTGATGGGGCCCCTGGGTTGTATCCACAGAGTAGTTTGTGGATGGTGGATTGAATTGATGAGATAAGCACTGATATGGTGGGTCAGTAGCAAAGGGCAAAAGGGCAAAATTGTAACCAACATTATAGTCAAGTGAATCTAGAGGTCAGGCAGAAACATTCAGCAGAGAAAGTGGTCAGGTGCTCCAGGGGTCAATGCTAGTAGAATCCATGGACAAAACATGAGCAGTAAATAAGGGCAAAGACAGTTTTATCCTATATATGGTACACCAGAGTCTTAGTAATGGCAGATGAAGCTAAGAGCTAAGTAGATTACCATGGCTTCCGGTGGCCTCTGAACTTGTCCTTGTGGTTTGCCTGATTGGCCTCCTTCCCGTCAATTATGCCGCTGGGTTGTACATGCACCACTCAACATCCCTCCCCAGCAGAAGTGCAACCTCCACTGTCAGCACCACCATTGAGAATGTAACAACATTGCCAGGCTGCATCGGTATCAATGAGTTAATATTATAAATTAGCCAATCAATCTATGAGAAATCAAATTTGTTATGAAATCACCACAAATTTTGCATCCTAGCAAATCTGATTTTTTTGCATTTGATTTGCACAAATCAGTTTGCTCTTTTTAGTTACAGAAAGAGGTTAAAATAATAAAAAATATGATATTCACGCATACTATTCCCTCTCCTGTGCTACACCATCTCCTTTTTTGTCTTAGGTGTTTTGAAGCCAGTAATTAATGTCATGCATTCACAAGGAGATTGATGAACATCATAATGTGCGTCATCTTCCACATGATGGTATGAGTCTAATCATTGGCCTCAGTACCAGAGATGAAGCATGGGGAGAAACAAAAAACCAGTGCAGGGGATGAAGTGTGGGGAGGAACTGAAAACCGGTACAGGAGATCAGTTCCAGACACGAAGCGTGGGGAGGAACTGAAAACTAATGCAGGGGACCAGTGCCAGAGACGAAGCATGGGGAGGAACTGAAAACCAGTGCATTGGATTAGTGCCACAGATGAAGCATGGGGAGGAACTGAAAACCAGTACAGGGGATCAGTGCCAGAGACAAAGCGTGGGGATTAACTGAAAACCGTGCAGGGTACAGTGCCAGAGACAAAGTGTGGGGGGACAGAAAATCAGTGCTCGTGATCAGTGCCAGAGATGAAGCGTGGGGAGAAACCGGTGTAGGGGACCAGTGCCAGAAACAAAGTTTGGGGGGACTGAAAACCAGTGCTCTAGATCAGTGCCAGAGGGGAAGCATGGGGAGGAACTGAAAACAGTGCAGGGGACCAGTGCCAGAGATGACGCATAAGGAGAAACATAAAACCGGTGCAGGCGACCAGTTACAAAGAAGAAGTGTGGGGGGAGAACTGAAAACCGATGCAGGGGACCAGTGCCAGAGATGAAGCATAGGGAGAAACCGAAAACCAGTGCAGGTGACCAGGGACTTGTTGTGGAGGCATAGGACTGGTGAGTATAATATATTTTATAATTTTTAACCCCTTTCTTCATTTATCATACTTTGGTGTCTGGAGAGACCTCAGAGAGTTAGAAATGTCTTTTCATAGCCATCGGGAACATTCAAATTGGGCTGAATTTATTTATTCTGAATCGAATCTGATAGCCAATTATAGAAAATAGGCTGGAGATGAATCGGCTGGCAGATTTCCTCTGCAGAGCATGTCTCCATTCTAGGTCACAGTAGGGATCTCGAGCATAGGACTTATCATATGCCTTGATAGGGCATAAAGTCAAGCTGTTTTCATGAGTCCATTCCTTTAACCAGAAATTTGCACTATTCGCACATTACTTGAAGCTTTTTGTACGATGCCTATGCTAAGGAATGATCCAATGAAACCTTATATCCTACGGATTTATAAACAATGGCTCATCTTATTGCTTGGAACGAAATGTTCCGACACTAAATATAGTTCATTCTGGTGGTGAATCGTCCTTGACTACAACGTGGATGTGTTTTTCTCTCCTTCCTTATATGTGCTTAGGACAATGGAGAATGGCAAAAAAACGACATCAGGCAATAAAATAGATTGCGCGGCGCCGGCATCTTCTACATCCGCCATAACATTTTATTACGTTTATTTTTAAGATGATTGTATTCTTCATTAGCAGTAAAAGAAACCTTAAATTTGAAAATCTGCAATAAAGCGTTTTATGTCAGGGCTGTTTGCTGCCTTTTATTACATTCTTATGACATCTCGGGATGATAACAGTAAACTGCTTTTTGGCTGAGATGATATAGTCACACGTGTCATTTTCATCCAATTTTTTTTAAGTCGATGTCAATCTATAATTATTAATAAATAAAGCAAAACATCTGTTCTCTGTTGTAGGGATTTTTCTTCACCCCGGATTGCGATGATTGAAAGACTCTTAGTCATAAATTATAAGAGATGCACTGAATCACTAAAGTACAGTCATATAAACTTTGCCGGTGCCGAGGATCAGAGCGGATTCTAATCCTCTGGGGCACAGTCTGCTTATGCAACTTCTGGCTTAGGCAGGTTATAAAACACATGTACTGCACCTCTTATGTCTGACAACTCCTGAACACATTCAACCCATCCAGAGGTAGCGCAGGATCACCCATAAATAAATTGTGCTGAGCACCGGTGTCACTTAATACATGAAAAATGAGCGGAGAATTCTAGGTTCAGTCTTGTTAAAATTGCATTGTGGCTTTGTTACATGTGATATATGTATCCGGGATGTAAGGTTGCTTCTTTTTTCTGCCTACGATATAGATCTATGTAATGAAATAGTCACATCTGTCCCAGTCCTCAAAGTGGATCTCAGTTTGTTCACTTATTATAACTCGTCTATTAGGACATGTGTACATACACAGTGCTTGACAATAAGTGGCACCATAGAAAATGGGTGCCAAAGAGTGCCTCTCTGCACAGTACCTGCCAAAAAGTGCCCCTTACACAGCACCTGCCAAAAAGTGCCCCCATACACGTGCCTGACAAAAAGTGCCCCCATACACAGTGCCTGACAAAAAGTGCCCCCATACACAGTGCCTGACAAAAAGTGCCCCCATACACGTGCCTGACAAAAAGTGCCCCCATACACAGTGCCTGACAAAAGTGCCCCATACACAGTGCCTGACAAAAAGTGCCCCCTAACACAATGCCTGCCAAAAAGTACCCCCATACACAGTGCCTGCCAAAAAGTACCCCATACACAAGTGCCTGACAAAAAGTGCCCCATACACAGTGCCTGCCAAAAAGTACCCCCATACACAAGTGCCTGACAAAAAGTGCCCCATACACAGTGCCTGACAAAAAGTACCCCCATACACAAGTGCCTAACAAAAAGTGCCCCCATACACAGTACCTAAGAAAAGTGCCCCCTTACACAATGCCTGCCAAAATGTACCCCCATACACAAGTACCTGACAAAAAGTGCCCCATACACAGTGCCTGACAAAAAGTGCACCAATACACAGTGCCTCTTAAACTGCATGCCAAATAGTGCCCCCATACACAGTGCCTGCCAAAAAGTGCCCCCATACATCGTGCCTGCCAAAAAGTGCCCCCATACATCGTGCCTGCCAAACAAGTGCCCCCATGCACAGTGCCTGCCAAAAAAACTGTCCCCATACACAGTGCCTGCCAAAAAAGTGCCACCATAGAAAATGGGTGCCAAAGAGTGCCTGTCTGCACAGTGCCTGCCAAAAAGTGCCCCATACACAGTGCCTGACAATAAGTGCCACCATAGAAAATGGGTGGCAAAGAGTGCCCTCTACACAGTACCTGCGAAAAAGTGCCCAAATACACAGTGCCTGGCAAACAGTGCCTCTTAACCTGCTTGCCAAATAGTGATCCCATACACAGTGCCTGACAAAAAGAGCCCCCATACACTGCCTGACAAAAAGTGCCCCCATACACAGCGCCTGACAAAAAAGTGCCCCCATGCACATTGCCTGCAAAACAGTACCCCCATATGCAGTCATTGCCAGAGTGCCCCATTCACAGTGCCTGCCAACTATTGTCCCCATACACAGTGCCTGACAAAAAAGCCCCCTTTAAATAAATACTGTCCCCATACACAGTGCTGAAAAAGAATTCCCCTATACACAATGCCTGCCAAAGAGTACCCCATACACATTGCTGAACAAAGAGTGCCCCCATACACAGTGCCTGACAAAATGTGCTCCCATACACAATGCCTGACAAAGAATGCCCCCATGCATAATGCTTGACAAAATGTGCCCCCATACACAATGCCTGACAAAGATGCCCCCATGCATAATGCTTGACAAAATGTGCCCCCATACACAATGCCTGACAAAGAATGCCCCCATGCATAATGCTTGACAAAATGTGCCCCCATACACAATGCCTGACAAAGAATGCCCCCATGCATAATGCTTGACAAAATGTGCCCCTATACATAGTGCCTGCCAAGAGTGTCCCCATACACAGTGCCTAACAAAGTGTCCCCATACACAGTTTTTGCACCATAAATGAATATGGCATCCGATATTCACTTTGTTATCTGGATCCCCTAATGTGATAACAGATATTTACATTAAACAAATTCATCCTAAATAAATCCTACATCCAAGAGATCTGTGTGATCACCCTTATGGACACCAGTTGAGGCTTATGTTTGCCTACATTTATGTTTGCATTGCTACAGCCTATATGTACAGTATCATAGGACATAGCAGACTACAAAATGGGAAATCGGTGAATCTGTAGGTGAGGTGCAGGGCTTCTAACCCTTATCTTCCATCTCCTGCCCCAGTATACAGTGTCTACCCATATAAACAGCACGTAGAGAGATGATCAATGGCCAGGTCAATAGTTTGTGGCCGTTGGATGGGAGCCCTGAGAAGCGCTTCCACGACTACTCTTCCATCTTTTTAGTTTCAAGTCCAATCTCACCATACCAAGTACCATACAAAGAAACCTGTCCTCAGAAGTGTAATTCCAAGGATTTAAAGAACCATTTAGAGATCTGGCTGTCTTATTTTGGAAATAATGCCCCCATTCCACTATAGACTAAGGTAACCCCAACAAAAATATTAGTACTCTTCACACAACCCAAGGAGGTATATGTACACTATTTTATTTTAAGAGGCTCTGGGCAAAGTTACTTTGTAGCCAAGTGATATCCCCTTAGTTTTCAACATGTCACCTTTATGACTCCGTTTTTTAGGCACAGAATGTACTTCTGCCTGTAAACAGGCTCTGTCTATCTCCCCTCCCCATAAACAATGGCGCTATGCAGTGAGTTTGTGATTGGGATACAATGTAATTATTTTGAAAAACATTCCCATCGAGTGCCGTAAGTCATCCGTAGACATCTTTACTAAACTCCCAGTCTACAGAAAGGTTTTTTTCAAGCGACAAACTCCTATTTCAGAGGGGAATGATTTAAGCCCGCATCCTACATTGTCTTACGGCATAAAGCAAGATATACACGAATAACCGTCATCCAATCTTGCTGAGATGTTACCCTGTTGTAAAATGTATACAGCAGCGGGACTTAAATCCTACGCTGTGCGAGCGCCGTAAATGCAGATGTAAGGGAGAACATTGAGTTGTTACTGTCCTGCCTGTAATAAAGTATATATACTCGAAGCTTTCGGACGTCTACTCGGCAGTGACAGTTTGTTATCACTTTCACCTGCCGAGAAGAAAATACATTTGCAAAGAAATTAAGTAGTGGAAGAACGGTTGGAAGCAATCTCCACACTCGGCTATACTACAGTTTTATCTGTGACATAAAATATTGAATGGATCCAAGACAATAGAAATTTATCTAAATAAGGTTAATCTCTGGTAGACTGGATCAGATGAACAACCTCAAAATCATGGGTCCAGTGATCCCTCACACAATTGCAAATGGAATTGCATCATGGAATTGATTGACCCATCAGGAGAACAATGGTTATCATAGGCTGTGATACAATAATGACTCCAACCATGAGTGGGTTTGTAGACTACAATTTTATGGTCCACCAGAGGAGATGACAGCGAGGTCTACCCTACTTCTACACAGAGCACGTAAACAAAAATGTTTAATTGCTTTGTGATCTATGGAATTGCCATTGGACGAGTTGCAAGCTGTGAACAACAGAAGACAAATGTCTAGCAGAAGACAATTGACCAGGAATTTAGAGTTCTTTTGTGAATTAGTCCATAAGTAGCAAAACTTAGTGGCAACTAATTGGCTCAAGTCAATTCCGAATAGAGCTGCTTACCCTTTAATGCCAAGTACTGTGTCAAAACCAAGGTCTACTGGAGGGTATTCTGGTCAGCCAGTCTAGCAACAGTCAACCAACCAAGATGTTAGAGTTTTTTTGTCAATTGGCCCATAAGTAATGGAATTTAGTGGCAATTGATTGACTCCAGTCAGTTCCCAATGGGGCTGTTTTCTGCTAGACTTTTGGGTCCTGTACTGTGTCAAAACCTAGATCTACTGGAGGGTATTTTTGTGGGCCTGTCTGACTGCGAGTCCAACAGAAGAAGACAACTGACCATGATTTTAGAGATTTTTGTCAATTGAGTAATAAGTAAAAGACCCCCAGTGGCAAGTGATTGCCTTGAGTTGACTACAGATGGAGATGCCTCTTCTGATGGCACTTTGCAGTTCAGTATTTCATCAGTGCTTCATCAGTGGAGAGTATTCAGAAATGGCCGGAGCTGAGCCTCCAAACCCCCCTCCCCACGGAGGCGTGGGCAGAGGCCAGCATGACGGGAGTTTGAGGTCATATGGGGGATATGTTAATGGGGGGGCGCATGTGGGTATATATATATAGTGGGGCAGTGGGAGGTCCCTTTCAGTTCCCACTCTTTATGCAGAAAATGATCCACTCACAATGGCTAGCGTGGATCAGGTGCTGGAGCGGCTAAGGGCTGCTGTGCTATCGCAGCCCCCAGGCTGGCTGGAGACGCAGGTGGCGAGCATCGTTGGTGGGAGTTCCGCCGCAAGCACATTCCCCGCCGCAAGAGTGGCGGTCGCGGCGGGTGAGGCCTCCTGCGCGGCTTTTTCCTGACTCGGCTCCTCTGGCCTTGCGCAGGTGCAGGAGCCCCTCCAGGGACCCTCCAGGTCGGTTGCCACGTAGATCCCGAGCCAGCAAGCCCTGGCCTGGGAGGAATCTGCTCGCCGCACGGTCCATAGCGGCGGTGCCCAGGCCTTTGCCTCGCGCTGCCGAGGGGGCGGGGCAGACACACACCGAGCGGCAGTTGAGGCCTGGTTCAGCGGGGGGCTGCATCGGTGATGTGCCGGCCGGGCAGCCTGCCTCCATTATCAGAAGGGGTCGCAGTCATCTGGAGACAAGGAGTGGAGCAACCTGCAGTCCTGCAGGGCAGTCAGCACCGGCACCCACAGCTTTGACCGGGGGTTTCATGGATGTTTCAGGGGATATGCTGCGGGGGGCCACAGGGGCTACAAGTGCCGCTCAGCTGTCCGCTGATGCGGGGGCAGGGGCTGGGAACGTGGCGGCCCGGGCCTCATTGACATCACTGGCTCAGCGGTCGGGACCCCCTATATCAGCAGGGGTCCAGGCATCTGGCGTGGAGACCGGCGATGTAGTTCCCGGACCTGTGCGGCAATTCGTGAGGGACTCCCAAGTCGGCGGGGACGGGTCCTTAGATCCAGGATTTCTGGCTGGAGGGCCCACAGTACCCTCGTAGCCCGGTGAGTATACATTTATGTCACATCTGGGTCATCCAATGTTGTCTTCCCTGTCAATGGGGGAGGGTTTGCTGGGGGATGGTAATAGTTTAGGGGGGTCGGCTGGGTGTGGGGAAGTAGTTACCGCCGGGGTTAGGGACATGTTGGCGGACGTGAGGAATTTTTTATTGCATCTTGATTGGGGTATGGGGTATGGTTTCTCCGGTGCAATTGGGTGCGTGAGTTAGTCCGCAGGGGGTGGGGGGTGCGTGGCCAAATAGAGCTGATTTGTCAGGGCCAGTGTCGGAACCCGTTTCGGTGTCCGTGCAGACAGAGAAGGAGTGTGAATGTCGCGTGCATCTGAATGATAGGGCACCTGGGGAGGTGTACGTTTGTTTTGAAGGTCCATTGGGGGCGCACCTTAAAAATGAGGTTAGGGAGCGCATATGGAAGGATGAGTATGTCAAGATTTTTTCTCTACTTCCTCTTGAGAAATTTAATTTAGATAAGAACAAGAAGGATGATAGTAAAAAAGAGGAGGAAGAGAAGCGTAGGTGGCGTTTGATCCCGCAGACATTTGTAAATTGGCTACAAGCCTTGGCCATTTTGGAGAGCGTTATAGGGGAAAAGGCGCCTGACAATTGCTCTGCTTTGTTTTGTTATTTGGACGCCATTGGGGAGGCTCACAGGGTATACGGGGGGCAGGCTTGGCTTAAATACGACGAGCAATTTCGGAGGAAAGCAGTGCATCCCGCAATCCGTTGGGACCAGAAGGATATTGGTTTGTGGATGCGGGTCATAGCGCAAAACAAATTTGGGCTTTCTTTTCATGGGGGAGCTGGGAGCACCAGCCAGAGCAGCGGCAACCCCAACTCATCTGGGGCAGGTGGTCAGGGCCAGTCAGGAGGGTACAAATTGGGAGTGTGTTGGCAATTCAATGACGGCCAATGCAAGTTTGGAGCCAACTGTAAATTTAAGCACCTTTGCTCCCACTGCAGCGGCTTCGCATAGCGCCGTCAAGTGTTTTAAGAAAGGCAAGTCCAAGTGGTGGGAATTCTCAAGGGGGAGACACGAGTGAGGCTGGAAAAGATGGTCCCTTATCTAAATAGATATGGTGACAGGGAAAAAGTGGCTTTGTTGTTGGCAGGTTTTCGGGATGGCTTTGTAATTTCCCCCCCCCTTTTCCTATACCGCAAGTGCTGAAGAACTTGCCTTCGGCATTGTTGCATAGCGACGTTGTTTCAGAAAAGTTAGAAAAAGAAGTTTTATTGGGCCACATGGCAGGCCTGTTTGTTGATCCTCCTTTTCAGGATTTGGTGGTCTCTCCCCCGGGCGTCGTTTCAAAAAAGGAGCCGAACAAGTTTCGGCTTATTCAGCATCTGTCTTATCCTCGTGGGAGGTCTGTAAATGATGACATAGATCCAGAGCTTTGCTCTGTGGTTTACTTGTCTTTTGATGAGGCGGCCAAGTGGGTGAGAAGGTGTGGTTGCGGGGCCCTCATGGCTAAGACAGATATTGAATTGGCATTTCAGTTGTTACCAGTCCACACCGATAGCTTGAAGCTTTTGAGCTGCTATTTTTTGTGGACAGGTGTTTGTCCATGGGATGGTCGTTATCTTGCGCGTATTTCGAGGCGTTCAGCTCTTTTTTGGAATGGGTGGTGCAGGATGTTTCGGGTTGTGAATCAATCATTCATTATTTGGATGATTTTTTGTTCGTGGGTCCGGCTGATTCTCTGTGTTGTCACACAATTTTAAAAACCATCGATTGGGTGGCGGAGCGCTTCGGTGTGGCGTTAGCGCCGGGAAAAACTGAGGGCCCTAGCACATGTCTGTGTTTTTTGGGTATCACAATTGATACTGTGGAATGGGAATTTAGACTGCCTGAGGAGAAGGTTTTGGCCATGCGGGCAGAGGTGTCATGGGCGCGCCGGTTGAGAAAATTGTCATTGCGTGATCTTCAGTTGCTGTTAGGGAAGCTTAATTTTGCGTGTCGGGTAATGCCGATGGGCAGAGTATCCTCGCGTAGGCTGGCCAGCGCCACGGTGGGAGTACGGGCCCCTCACCATTTCAGCAGATTGTCGGCTGAGCTCAGGGCGGATTTGGCAGTTTGGGGTTCTTTTTTGGAAGGGTACAATGGTCGTTCTCTGGTGATGGCTGAAGTTGTTGACAACGGTACTCTGGAATTGTACACGGATGCGGCGGGCGGTGTGGAGTTCGGGGCCTATTTTAGGGGGCAATGGTGTGCGGCGCGTTGGCCTGAACGATGGGTAGCGGGGGGCTTAGTCCGGAATGTAACACTTTTGGAAATTTTTCCGATCATGGCGGCTGTACACCTGTGGAAAGAGGAATTTCGGGACAAACGGGTGCATTTTAATTGCGATAATATGGGAGTTGTGTGCGTGATTAACGGGCTTACTGCATCGTCCCCCCCAGTGGTTAGGGTTCTGCAACAGTTTGGGTTGGTGTGCTTGCCTTTGAATGCGCATGTGACAGCGACTCATGTCCCGATGTTACAAATGACATCGCTGATTCTCTTTCTCGTTCGCAGTGGGATTATTTTTGATCATTGGCTCCAGAAGCGGAGGTCGAGGGTTTGGCATGTCCGGAGGAGCTATGGTATGTGGTCTAAGGGCCGCCGAGTCGTTAATCAGATCTTCACTGGCTCCTAAAACTTGGGATGCATATCAGGCCGTGTGGCATTCGTGGGAAGGGTTTTTGGCAGCGAGGTCAGGGGGGTCTTGTGAAGATCAGATTGGGTTCTTGCTTAGTTGGTTAGGGCAAGGTGCGGCTGAGGGTTGGTCGCCTTCAAAAGTGACAAGAATGATGTCTGCTTTGTCTTTCGGTTTTCGCCTCAGAGGATTAGAGGATTTGACAAAATCATTTTTAGTGAAACAGGCTGTAAAAGGGTTTCGCCGGACAAGCGGGCGGGGGGACACGAGGCGCCCTGTGTCATTTAGTTGGTTGGAACAATTAGGAGGAGCTGTAGAGTCTTTGTGCTCATCCTCTTTCGAGGTTCGCCTTTTTCGGCTAGCCTTCTCTTATGCTTTCTTTGGTGCTTTACGGGTGCGGGAGCTTGTTTAGCCCAGCCGGGGCACAGTTGGGGGGATTTTGGCAAGGGATGTTGTGTTTGCTCCTCGGGGGGTGGAATTTTGGTTGCACAGGTCTAAGACGGACTAGGCTGATAGAGGTCGGCGCGTGGTTTTGGGCCGGGTCGCAGGGACTGCGATGTGCCCGGTACTGTGTTTGCAACATTTCCGGGAACTTAATCCTAGTCTTGTGGGGGCTTTATTGTGCCACGCTGATGGGGCAAGTTTATCTAGATTTCAGTTTTGCGCGATTTTTAAGCAGGTTTTAAGATTTTTGGGTGTGGATGAATCTCGCTTTGCTCCTCACTCTTTTCGTATAGGTGCTGCGACGGAGGTGGCGGCGTGTGGTTTGGATGCTGGTGCTATTGGGGGATGGAGGTCGAATCGTTAGCATGATTTAATTAGGCCTTAGCACTGGGGGAGGGGGTGTGGGTCAGCTTTTGGCGAGGCATGAGTTCGCTGGCAAAAATCAATAAGGCTAGGATTAAAGTGAATAGGGCCATGTCTTCTTTTGTTTGTAGGAACGGGGGTGTCCGTGAGTCATTTGGAATTGGAGAAGGGAGAGGGTGACTTTTGGTTAGCCAACGGGGGTTCACCTTAATGCTGTGGGCTCTGACATGTGGGCACTCGGCATACAGGAAGGGATAGAGAGGACCATGGCTTTGCGTGTTGGGGGGTCTCGGGCCTTTGAGGTGTTCAAATACCCTCGTTGTGGCGGTTGAGGGGGAGTCCTTGAAGTTGTTTGGAAATTGGGCTTGGGGGACTCAGTGTATAGGGTCTCCTCTTCATGGATTTAAGTTGTTGGTGATCTGGTGAAATGTGGATAGGGGAGTTTCCGACAAGAGTGGTCGGATCCTCAAGTTATTTTAGTGAACAGTATGTCCTGGTGTTCGGTGTTCCCGAGCCTGTGGGGTAACGGCTGGGAGTAAAGTGTTTGGTGTCTGTTCACGGCAAGTTGGGTGATTCACCAAGATCTCGTGGCTTCAAGGACTCCTCCTCTGCATTTATGATGTCACTTTATGATGTTATTTATAATGTCTTTTGGTACAATGTTTATAATTGTTTGTTTGTTCAATAAAGGCTGCTGTGGCCATTTAAAATCCAACAGTATAGTCTTGGTCTCTGTTCTATGTGAGGCGTAAAAGAGGTGTTTAATGGGATGACATAGTTTGGCTTGAGTTCATTCCCTTCCCCCAAAATAGCTGGACAATACCAATGTCATGAGTATTCTGGTGGCCCAGTCTGTAGTTGATTGAGTCTAAAGTTATTTGCAAATATCAAATTACCCTTTATTGATGATGTAACTAGTAGAGATGAGCGACTTTGCCTCCGGGAGGGTCGAGTCGGGTTTCGTGAAACCTGACTTTCTCAAAAGTCGAGTCGAGCGAAATCGGACGACTTCGGGAAAAGTCGGAGGTCCGACTGAAACACGAAACCCAATGCACGTCAATGGGGAAGCAAAGTCGGCAGGGAGTGGAGGACAGTAAACACACCTACAGTGCCCATTTCAATGCCAACGACATCAATTCTTATTACTTAAGCTTGTCAACCTTAATTTACTTTATAATAATAGTTAAGCATTGAAAACTCGGGGTTGTTTGGCTAAAGTTGTGGGGGGGGGGTAGGGCTGGCTCCAGGTTTTCGTGTGCCCGGGCGAAAGAGTGTCAGTGGGCCCCTTTAACACATACCACAATTCATGATGCTCCGATATGGCACAGAAATATAGGTATAGTACAATGACAAATACTTCACTTCTTACATTACATGACTGATATCTATTTTAAATTCTACAATAGCTCAAAAACCGGACAGTATATTCTTCCATACAGTATTATGGCCACCACATAGTGCGCCATACAGAATAATGAGCCCCATATATTGCTCCATACAGAATAATTGGTCCCATATAATGTTCCATACAGTATAGGATGGTCCCCATAGAGTATAATGAGCTCCACATATTGCTCCATACAGTATAATGAGTCGCATATAAAACTCCATACAGTATATGATGGGCCCCATATATTGCTCCATACAGAATGGGCTCCATATAATGCTCCATAGAGAATAGGCCCTATATGTGCTCCATATGATGCTCCATACCCTATATGATGCCCCATAAATAATGAACCCCATATGATGCTCCAGTATATGATGGGCCCCATGGATGATGCTCCAGTGTATGATGGGCCTATATAATGCTCCATATATAATGGGCCTCATTTATAATGCCCCAGTGTATAATGGGCCCCGTATATGATGCTCCAGTGTATGATGGGCCCCATGGATGATGCTCCAGTGTATGATGGGCCTATATAATGCTCCATATATAATGGGCCCCATATGATGCTCCAGTGTATGATGGGCCCCATGGATGATGCTCCAGTGTATGATGGGCCTATATAATGCTCCATATATAATGGGCCTCATTTATAATGCCCCAGTGTATAATGGGCCCCGTACATGATGCTCCAGTGTATGATGGACCCCATTTATAATGCTCCAGTGTATGATGGACCCTATGGATGATGCTCCAGTGTATGATGGGCCTATATAATGCTCCATATATAATGGGCCCCATTTATAATGCTCAAGTGTATAATGGGCCCTATCTATGATACTCAAATGTATGATGGGCCCCATATATAATTCTCCAGTGTATATTGCTCCCCATATATTGCTCAAAATATTTAAAAAAATGAAATACCTCTCCTCGCTGAGCACTGCTCTACTCTGGACTCCTCAGCGTCGCCATCTTCCAGCTTTCTGCACTTGGACTGTTCAGGCAGAGGGCGTACAGACGTGACGTGATCATGCTCTCTGACCTGAATGTCACTGTCAGGAAACGCGGAAGACGTCACAGCGGTGGAGCAGGGAGAGGTAAGTATTGCAAGTGCTGGGGCCCTGAGCAAGCGGGGGGGGCCCACTCGTGGGCGACGGCACTGGCACAGGGCCCCTCATAGCACGCCGGTGTCTCTGATGGCGAGTGGGCCTCCCACCGTCAGAGACACCGGCGTACTATGAGGGGCCCTCTGCCAGTGCCGTCGCCCATGAGTGGGCCCACCCACCTGCTTCGGGCACCGGCACTTGCGCAGGTGCGCCAGGTGCTTACGCCGGCCATGGGGGGGACAGCCCAGTTAGGGAGGTGGAAAAACTGGCATATGTTGAGGTGTAGGCTGGACATTCAGCAGCTGCAAATGGAGGAATTGAAGAAGTCGGAGGAAGAGGAGGACAAAGCGAGCCATTTTGCTGGCAACCTATGCGTCATCAGTGGAAGGTGTTATAAAATCCTTTGAAACCCAGGCATGGTTCATTTTAATGAAGGTGAATCATCAACATTTTGGGTTGACAGCCGGGTCCTTCTTTCTGTCAGGATTGATCCAGCAGCACTGAATACTCTTTCTGATAGCACACTACCAGCAGGGCAAGCGAGCTCCTGTAAGGCATATTGTGCCAATTCAGGCCAGGTGTCCAGTTTACAGGCCTAGTAGTCAAAGGGGAATGAACTGTGAGGGAGAACATCGATAGGGGAGGAGAGGTAATTTTGAACCATAGTTGACAACTGCTGTCTCCTGTCCGTTGCAATCGATTCAGTATTAACAGTCGTGTGAGCGTTACTTGAGAAATCAGTCCACAACATGGTCATGAAACCCCTGTCTCCAACGCCACTTCGGCTGTGTGCACCATGAACACCTCTTCCATTTTTCCCATTACGGCTCGTGGTAGAACCTGCACCGCTGCTGTGTGCTGGGAATGCCTCTAACAAATGGTTTACAAGAGTTGCTTGTTTGTTCGCCAATATTAGCTCTAGGTTCTCCTGTGGCATGATGTTGTGTAATTTGCCTTTATAGCGTGGATCGAGAATGCTGGCCAACCAGTAGTCATCATCCTTCATAATTTTGGCAATGCGGGGGTCCCTTTTTAGGATCCGCAAGACATAATCACACTTGTGGGCCAATGTTCCAGGTGTCAATGATGCACTGCCAGTGGTGGGTGGAGGAGCTCTTTCTGCCAAATCCACATCCCTCCAGTCACGCACAAACCCTGTACCTGACCTTGGAAAGCCAATATTTTCTCTTTCTCCCTGAGAAGCATCCTCCTCCCCAAAATAATCATCCCCTCATCCTCCTCCTGCTCCTCTTCCTCTTCTTCCTCTTCAATGACAGTTCCCTGAGCAGACAATGGCTGACTGTCATCAAGGCTTCCCTCCTCCTCTTCCACTGCAGACGCCTGATCCTTAATGTGCGTCAAAGTTTGCATGAGCAGACGCATAAGTGGGATGCTCATGCTTATGATGGCTTCGTCTGCGCTTACCAGCCGTGTGCATTCCTCAAAACACTGAAGGACTTTACAGAGGTCTTTCAGCTTTGACCACTGCACACCCGACAACGCCCATGTCCCACAAATGCATTACAGCCTGCCTCTGTTCGCACAGCCTCTCAACCATGTGCATGGCGGAGTTCCACCTTGTTGCAACGTCTATGATTAGGCGGTGCTTGGGGAGGTGGAGCGATCGCCGCAGCCTCTGTATACGACTGGAGTCTACGGGCGAGTGACGGATGTGCGAGCACAGTCTTCGCACCTTATGGAGCAGGGCTGTTAACTCCGGATAATGATTTATGAAGCACTGCACCACCAGGTTCAAGGTGTGAGCCAGGCAAGGTATGTGTCTGAGTTTTGCCAGGGCTATGGCCACCACAAAATTACATCCGTTATCACTGACTACCTTGCCTGGCTCAAGATGTAGACTGCCCAGCCATGACTCAGTTTCTCGCTGCAAGTAGTCAGACAGTACCTCCGCAGTGTGTCTGTTGTCGCCAAAAGACATCATCTTTAAAACAGCCTGCTGATGCTTACCACTAGCTGTTCGATAGTGGGAAACCTCGTGTGCAACACTGGCAGCTGCTGATGGAGTGCTCGTGCGACTGCACTCTGTCAACGAGCTTTCGCTTCTGGAGGAGGAGGAGGGTCGAACGCCTACAGCCAACTGTTGCATATACCGTGGGCTAGACAGCACTGTCCCACAGCCGCGGTCCCCTGTGGACCCTGCATCCACCACATTAACCCAGTGAGCAGTGATGGACACGTAACGACCCTGGCCATGCCTACTGGCCCATGCATCTGTTGTGAGGTGCACCTTTCCACTCACTGATTGTTTGAGTGCATGGACAATGCGGTCTTTCATATTCAGGTGGAGGGCAGTGATGGCTTTTCTAGAAAAGAAGTGCCGACTGGGTAGGTCATAGCGTGCGACAGCGTAGGCCATGAGATTTCGGAACGCTGCACTTTCAACAAATCGGAAGGGCATCATCTCTAATGAGATCAGTTTGGCAATGTAGGCGTTCAAAGCCAGTGTACGCAGATGAGAGGATGAGTACTTTCTTGTCCTACTCAGAGTGTCTGCTAGGGTGAGCTGGACTTGAGAGCTGCATATGGGGGAACTAGCGGTGGACTTGACGGACTGAGAGGGGGTTGGTGATGGTGGTGGTGGTGGTGATGGCCTACATTCAGTCTTTCATTGCAAAAAGATTGTGATTCCCTGACTGCTTTGGCCTTGAGACGACACCTCAACATTTCTTGCTGGTGGTGTGCTAACCGGTGGGCTTACAGTGGCAGAAGCGATGTATCGTTGCTGGCTACCTTCAGTCGGAGCAGGTGCACATGTGCTACCTGAGGTTTTGTAGTCCGTCCACGCTTGCAAGTGCATGGTGTTTAAATGTCTAAGCATGGAACTGGTATTCAAATTTCTGAAATTTTTCCCTCAGCTAAAGATCCTTCCGCACTTCTTACAGATAACCTTTGCCTCATCAATAGGATTTTGGTAAAAAAAAAAAGCCACAATGCACTCTTCCTACTATGGGATAAATTTTCAGAGCTTGCATGCTGTGCTAATTTGACCGTCTGGCCAAGCTGTCCTGCAACTCTATTTGTTTTTTTTAACACGTTTTTGGACTGCTACGGGCCTGCCAGAAAACCGCAGCTGCGATGCCGATGTCTGCTGCGGATCCTTCTCCTCTTCTGAGCTATTGCCAGCTGCACCCTCTTCCCCCAATGGATGCCAATCCGGGTCAACAACTGAGTCATCCATCACCTCCTCTTCAATTTCATCTGCACCTTCCTCTGTGTCATCGTGTAAGGTGGTATAGTATGCGGGAAGGGGCACCTGAGTTTCATCAGTGTCAGATTCTGGCTCAGCAGACTGCGAGGGCAATGTAGTGCTCTGAGTGAATGTACCAGCAAAATCATATAGCAGTGGCTGTGCATCAGTGCACTCCATGTCAGATTCTTCTTGGACTGGGGAATTCAGGATTTGACTTGATAACCCAGGCATGGTATGTGAAAAGAGCTCCATGGAGAATCTGAAGTGTGGCCTGCCGCATCCTTCACTTTTTGGTGGGGGTGAAGGACACAAGGAAAGGTGTTGTTCCTGACCAGGAGCCTGCACTGACGACTCATTGCTTGCATTTTTTGAAACTTCAGAAGAGGAGGCGATAGAGCTGTAGACTGTTTCGGCAATTTAAGACAAAACCTGTTCCTGATGCTCCGGCTTTAAAAGCGGTTTACCTACTCCCAGAAAAGGGAGCCTTCCAGGCCTTCTGGAGCCAGACGATGACGCAGGCTCAACACCTCCTGCCTTAGGTGCTATTGTGCTTTTGGCACTATCAGCAGATGCACCACCACCACCATCAGTACCAGCAGCCTCCACCGCCCACGTTCAAGGCCTCTTCCACCATACTTCCTCATGTTTGGGAAAATGTACCAAAAATGCCAGCAGATATATGGTACTGTATCAGAAGCGTACAGCTGTATACAGTGAAGGTGAAAATTTAAATCTCTGTATATATTTCCGGAATCACACACAGATGCTCACAGGCTCAGTATGGATTAGACCAGAATATAAAATGCAGAAAAAGAGTAATGTATGAGAAGAATACAGCTGTATACAGTGTTGAGGTAATTTTGAATCTCCGTATATATTTCCGGAGTAACACACAGACGCTCTCTCAGTATGGATTAGAGCAGAATATAAAAAGCAGAAAAAGGGTACTGTATCAGAAGCGTACAGCTGTATACAGTGTTGGGGTAATTTTAAATCTCTGTATATATTTCCAGAGTAACACACAAATGCTCACAGGCTCAGTATGGATTAGACCAGAATATAAAAAGCAGAAAAAGGGTACTGTATCAGAAGATGCCAGGTGTATATAGTATAGGGGAAAATTGTAAATCTTTGTATATATTTTCGGAGTAACACACAGACTTTCACTGGCTCAGTATGGATTAGACCAAAATATAAAAAGCAGAAAAAGGGTACTGTATCAGAAGATACCAGGTGTATACAGTGTAGGGGTAATTGTAAATCTCCGTATATATTTCTGGAGTCACACACAGACGCTCTCAGGCTCAGTATGAATTAGACCAGAATATAAAAAGCAAAAAACGGTACTGTATGAGAAACGTACAGCTGTATAGAGTGTAGGGGTAATTGTAAATCTCCGTATATGTTTCCGGAGTCACACACAGACGCTCTCAGGCTCAGTATGGATTATACCAGAATATAAAAAGCAGAAAAACGGTACTGTATGAGAAGCGTACAGCTGTATACAGTGTAGGGGTAATTGTAAATCTCCGTATATATTTCCGGAGTCACAGACAGACGCTCTCTCAGTATGGATTTGACCAGAATACAAAAGGCAGAAAAAAGGTACTGTATCAGAAAATACCAGGTGTATATAGTGTAGGGGAAAATTTCAATCTCCATATAGATTTCTGGAGGCACACACAGATAGTCAGCATGTATTTGTCCGTGATACCAGCCGGTACACGGTAGTGTGTGAGGAGCGTACAGCTCTATACGGTGTGGGAAAAAATGAACGCTCGGTAATTGTGCAGAAGAAAAGAATAAAAAAATTAGTGCTGTGTAAAAAGCAGTCTGCACAGCAGTGTACACACAGCAATACAGCTAGCAGGCAGCCTATTAACAAATGCTGCTGCACACAAGAAAATCCTCCCCTGTCACTGGCAGGCAGCCTAATAACCAGCGCTGCTGCACACAAGAAAATCCTCCCCCGTCACTGCACACTAACTGTACAGCACAATTGCTATCAGCACAAGCACATAAGAACTTCTCTTTACAGCCCTAACTCTCTCCCTACTGATAAACAGCGTCAGCAACCTCTCCCTACTGTTAAGATCGGCAGAAGTAAAATGGAGGTCGGCGGTCAGGGCTTTTATAGACACTATGATGCCCCCCAAAGCAAGCCAATCACTGCAATGCCCTTCTCTAAGTTGGTGGTGGTCGTTGCCCATGTCATCTCGTTGCCCACAGTGTACGTCCTTGCTAATTGGCTGAAAAAAGGCGCCTGCAAGCATTATGGGAAAACCGACTTTGGCGCTCAGGTCGACGACCGCATGGCCGACTTCACGCTATGGTCGGGTTTCGATCAGCGAAACCCGACTTTGGCGAAAGTCGACGACTTTTGAATCTGACCGACCAGTTTTGCTCAACTCTAGTAACTAGCATTACTGTGTGTTCATGTATGAAACAAGATAGTTCTGTAAAACTTAAAAGGGCTATTTAATTAAAGATGCAACCTTTCAAAATGGAGCAGCCACAGCAATCAGCTCTTGGGTGAGGGTCCGGCTTCAAGGAGCCACCCAGGCATTTCTCTCCAGGAAGAAAAATCAAGTATTAAATAGCGGCCATTTAGATTGACAGACTTCTGAATTAGCCCTAATAAAGAAGGGTTATATAGGATATGGGATATGTTGTCAGGATAAAATCCTATAATATTCCCCTACATAATAATAAAATGAATTAAATAATAATGAAAATAATTACAAATAATCCCGATCACTCCATGACGTTCCTGTTGATGTTTTTTTTTCGCCATCCTCATTCTTACCCTAACGAGATACATATACACTAATCATACCTCCGATCTATCTCTTTGATTTTTTAATAAAGTTTGATATACGAATCAACGTTTCAGAGGGACCTCAAATAAACAAGTAATTGCCGATCATTACCGTATTTGTGTAAAAAAGGCAAAAAAAAACCCCTCATAGATAACTCACTTTTATGGATCGTGATCAATACGAGTGGCCACATGACACATAAAGTTGCTATTGATCTTTAGATAATGCGGAAAACTGCTGAGTTAGAAGGAAAAAAATAATAGCCTTCATTAATTATCATGTAATTATAGCGTATGGTTGTGGTCCAGCATGTGATCGCGCGTACATCATAGCACATCATGGATTATTGTGTTCCACATGCTTTGTGCTATTGAATTGTAAAAAGGACTGAAGATATAACAGAAGCATATTATTGGAATTCCTGGGCACGATTATCATTAGAGTTATTTACTTATTACGTGACCTGATCAATAAGTCATTTGAGTCTTGTCTATATAATCTGTGCAGGCGGCATATTGTAACTGCAGGACGTAAGGGCCAAGTGGAGAGAAGCATATCTTATATCAGGTCCTAAACTGGGTGTACAGCACCCACCAGATATGACTGGTATATTTGATATTTTCTACTTTTTTAATACACACCATGTGATGACTATGGAGTAATTATATTTTTTAATTACGGTATGTATGCACCATTTATTTTACACCCCAGTCCATAGGATCTGACTAGTAGAATGACACCAATGAGGGAACTTCTCTTCCCTGTTCCTCCTCACAAGTATGTTATTATGTCTCACCTTGTGAGTTGAAATAGTGGCACAGCAATTTACAGTAATGAGGCCAAGCAGAAGATATCTTGCAGTAGAGCGCAGCGATCTAGCAGAATTAAGTAGGTCAGGATTAAGTCACGAGACTCAGTGTGGTGATGTAACAGAAGCCAGTGATGTAACAAAGTTGAGTAGTTTAGGACACTCACTGTGGTGATGTAGCAGAGCCCAGTGATGTAGCAGAGTGGATTCCTGAAGCCCTCGGGCTGTATGAGCAGTTGCAATGCAGCACTGGCAGATGACGTTGGTGCAGCAGGGTGGAGACTCAAAAGACTGGACAACAAATGAAGGAGTTGAGTAATAGTCCATTAGAAAACTGGAGGCTCAGCATAGGAAGACTGATGAGTAGTGTTGAGCGATACGATACTGCAAGTATCGGGTATCGGCCGATATTAGCTCTATCGGCCTTTCGATAATTAGTTTCGATATTTTCCATATATCGTATACCGGAATCGGAAGTTCCCATAATTCTTTGAGAGGCAATGTGATTTTAGTCAGCCAATGAGGAATCCTAAGAAGTGTGGGCACATCCTGTAATGCTGCGGTCATGTTAACTAATGGCATGGCTGTGATTGGATGCTGAAATGATGTCAGAATGCACTATAAAAGGCGCCGCCGCCATTTTAGCGTCACTGTGCTGTGAATTCAGTAAGGGACAGAACGCTGCTGTGCTGACTCTGAGGGACAGTTAGAGATTGCGATTTAGTGTACTGTGCTGTAGGCAGGCTAGCACCAACCGCTGTGTAAAGCTTCCTTTTGCCTGCAGTGTTGTTTTAACAGCTCTGCAAGGTGTGTGTGAGTGCAGGTGACGCTGCAGTTTGCTCTGCATGCAACGCTGTCTGTAGGCATCTGCACGTGTCACTCACAGACTCTTTTTTTTTTCTTCAGTGTAATTCTTGCAGCTCCATGCAATTTAACTATTAGTGTGACGCGCTTCCATCCGTATCCAATACATTGGTTGCAAACACTATAGAAGTAGACAAAGGAGTAGCCTTTCACAGATTGTGAACAGTTGTGTTTCAGTGTTCACTTCAGTCTGTGTTTTATTTTGTGCACATCACCTCATACGTTCAAGCACTGCTGCTTGTACTGTGAGCGTGTTCAGTGCACCTTTTCATTTATTCAATGGTCTGCTCCATCCATTAAAATATAATCTATTAGTGTGACGCGCTCCACGTATCCAATACATTGGTTGCAAACACTATAGAAGTAGACAAAGGAGTAGCCTTTCACAGATTGTGAACAGTTGTGTTTCAGTGTTCACTTCAGTCTCTGCGTAATAACCACACTTAGGCCTTATAACTTTTCTGACTTTCTTTATCAATCTACCAAGATGAAGAAGTCAGTGAGTAAGGCACGTGGTCGTGGCCGTGAGTTTCAGCAGGGAGAGGACGTGGGGATTCTGTGGCTGCTGCCGCCCTCAGTGACACAGCATCCACCAGTTTTACCCATGAGCGTTCCTTTATGCGCACTTTGGTAGGAGCTCGGCGTGCCCCCCTGCTGCGGGAAGAACAAATTGAAGCCGTTGTTGGTTGGATGGCAGCCAATGCATCGACTTCAATTCCTTCCACCTCCTCTCAGGAACACAACACTGTTGAGCAACCATCTGTCTGTTCACTGCCTGTCAAATTGCCCAGGCAGTCAGAGAGTTCTGTACAGGAGCCAGCTGAGTCTCTGCTTCTGTTCTCAGAATCTGTTGGCTCGCAAACACGGGCACAGGCAAGCAGCATTCTGCAATTTGAAGAAGAGGGAGTATGCAGTGATGCGCAACAGCTGTGTCTCTCTCAATCTGAAGAGGCGGGTGAGCCAGTGCCGATGGACAGCACACCGCAGAACGCATCTTATGATGATGATGAGACTCAGGTGCCAGGTTTTGTGGAGCATGGTGCTGCCCAGACCATCCAACAGCAGCAGGTGTTGGAAGAGGGTAGTGGAGATGATGAAGTCCGAGACCCAACATGGCGTGAGCAACAGGAAGGTGGTGGGAGCAGCTCTGAGGAAGAGATTGTCCCAACGGTACAAAGAGGAGGGAGAGGTAGGCTGCAGACTTGCTTGCCTGTAACCTCCAGTTTGGCACCTGTTGGGAGCAGTTCTCTTAGAAATGTCAAAATTGGCGCTCCCATGACTTGCACTGCGTGGTCCTTTTTTGACAGACTTGTAGATGATATTTGCTATGTTCAATGCAAGCTGTGTAAGCAAAAAGTTAAAAGAGGTAAAAATATCAGTAACCTGAATACCACAAATATGTGGAAACATGTACGGACAAAGCACGTAGCTGAGTTACAAAGACGCACTGGAGATGTAGGCCAACCTACAGCAGCACCTACATCTTCAGGTCGTGTTCGAGCCTCTACCTCCAGCTCACACACACCTGGTTCGGCTTCCTCACAGGATCTCCATGGAAGAACCTCGGTCACTGTTGTCCATAGACAAACTGTTATTCCACCCACAGCAGCAAGTTCACAGTCATCGTCACACTCCCAGAACAAAAAACAGCCATCGGTACCACAGGCATGGGATAAAAGACGGCCATACTCGGCAAACCATCCACGAGCACAGGCTCTGAATGCTGGCATTGCAAAACTCCTGTCCCTTGAAATGCTGTCATTCAGGCTGGTGGAGACTGACAGTTTCAGGAACTTTATGGCATTGGCAGTCCCACAATATAATGTGCCAAGCCGATTTTATTTCAGCAGGCAAGCTGTCCCTGCTCTGCAAAAACATGTCGAGGGAAACATTAAACATGCGCTACTAAACGCCGTCAGTAGCAGGGTCCACCTGACCACCGATGCGTGGACCAGTACCCATGGCCAGGGATGATACCTTTCCCTCACTGCCCATTGGGTCAATGTTGTGGAGCCGGGTACAGATCTTGCCAGTGGCGCTGTACGTGTTCTGCCAACTCCAAGGATTGCAGGAATCCAGTCTGTACACATTGATTCCTCCTCCTACTCCAGTTCCTCAAAATCATCGCTGCACGAGCCGTCACGGTATACCTCCACATGGACCCGTGAACGCTTACCTGTTGCGACCGATATGAGCACAGCCGTGGCCAAACGTCAACAGGCCGTCCTGAAATTAATTTCCATGGAGAATCAAAGCCACACAGCGCAGGAGCTCTGGGATGCCATCAAGCAGGAGAGCGACGTGTGGTTTTTGTCAGCTAATCTCCAGCCAGGCTTGGTAGTGTGTGACATTGGCCGAAATCTGGTGGCAGCTCTGGGCCTTGGCAACCTCACTCACATACCATGTCTGGCACATGTGCTCAACTTGGTCGTGCAGAGTTTTTTGAGGGACTATCCGGATCTTGATGCACTGCTGCACAAGGTCCGCCTAGAGTGCGCTCACTTGCGACGTTCCAGCATGGCCAGATCGCGCATTGCAGCTCTGCAAGTCAGATTTCGCCTTCCTGAACATCGCATCATATGTGACGTACCCACCAGGTGGAATTCCACGTTACATATGTTGGAGCGGTTGTGTGAGCAGCAGCCAGCAGTAATGGAGTATCAGCTGCAACAGGCGCAATCAACTCGCAATTTGCGCCGTTCACACTTCACCACTACTGAGTGGGCCTCTATGAAGGACATCTGCGACGTTTTGCGTGCGTTTGATGTCTCAACGCGGATGGCGAGTGCAGATGATGCACTAGTCAGCATGACTGTCCCCCTTATCTGCCTGCTTCAGAAATCACTGAAAGCACTAAAGGAAGAGGTTTTGGAAGAGGTGGAGGATGAGGAGTCACAAATTCAATTACCTTCAGGACAGTCAGCGCAACGTGGTTCCTCACAAAGGGCTGGGCAGGGCTCACTTTGTGAGGAGGATGAGGAGGAGGAGGAGTCAATGGAGGAGGAAGAAATCCCTACAGAGGGAGGTACACAACGCTCTAGTCAGTATGTAGAGCGAGGGTGGGGTGATGCAGAGGAGGCTGAGATGACGCCTCTTCCAGAGGACAGCCTTTGTTGGCCAGTTGGGAGTCTGCAGCACATGGTTGATTTCATGCTTCAGTGCCTGAGAAACGACCGCCGCATCGCCCACATTCTCACCACGTCAGATTATTGGGTGTACACCCTCCTAGACCCTCGCTACCGGGACAACTTACAAACCCTCATCACACCGGTGAACCGGGACCGTAAAATGCAGGAGTACCAAGACACACTGGTGCAATCCATACTGTTGTACATTCCAGCCGAGAGAGCTGCTGCTGCTACTGCTTTACAAAGCAGCTCTGTGCGTCGAGGCAGTGTAGACACCTCTACAACAAGAGGGAGCAGAAGCAGCGCCTCTGCACAGGGCAAGAGCTGTATATTACAAATGTGGCAAAGTTTTGTGACAGCGCCAGCAAGGTCTACACCATCCGAGACGGCTCCAGTCACCAGGAAGAAACGTTTCCGTAAGATGGTGACAGACTACTTGGCTTTCCCTCTAAGTGTACTCCCAGATGCCTCTTCCCCTTTCAAATTTTGGGTCTCTAAGTTGGATACATGGCCAGAGCTTAGCCAGTATGCATTGGAGGTGCTGGCTTGCCCTGCTGCCAGTGTATTATCTGAGCGTGTCTTTAGTGCTGCAGGTGGTGTAGTAACAGACCGTCGCATGCGACTATCCTCAGAGAATGTAGACCGGCTTACTTTTCTGAAAATGAACAAGGCATGGATCTCACCTGAATTTGCCTGTCCGTTTTCAGATTAAATAACTGTTTGGCAACGTTTTCCATGTCTCCTGTTATGTTCATCTTTCTACCACCTGAACTCTACTCCCTGGGCTACAACACCGCCATTTGTTGCTCGTAAGTAATTGGTAGGGGTACTGACTCATGGCCAGCCTGGTTACAGCACGACAGCTGTTTCCTGGCAGTGTGAACGTCAATTACCCTCCAATAAGTTGTGCTGTCGTGTTGCATTCTGGTTAGCCGACTCTATGGTGCCTGCAGTTTAGGTGATTCCTATGTGTGCTGTGGGATATGTAAATAAAGGCGGTTTCCATTGTGACAATAGGACAAGCACCCACTGTAGGACTGTGTGATTCGGTAACTGCGGACGGCTTGCGTCCTGTCAACTTACATTTTCATGGGTGCGTTCTTCTACCCGTCCGGGGTCCAGTACCGTCAACTGGTTCTCCCCAGTGCCTTTGGCCTAGGTGCCTCCATCTCCGTATCCGAGTTCCACCAACGTCTGCTGGTCCTTGGTAGTGCTTTGGAGCACAGGTACCTCCTGCTTAGTAACCGTGTCACAGTAACGTCAGCTGGTACTCGGTTGTGACATTGCCTCTTTTCCTTCTGCTACCCGTCCGGGGTCCAGTACCGTCAACTGGTTCTCCCCAGTGCCTTTGGCCTAGGTGCCTCCATCTCCGTATCCGAGTTCCACCAACGTCTGCTGGTCCTTGGTAGTGCTTTGGAGCACAGGTACCTCCTGCTTAGTAACCGTGTCACAGTAACGTCAGCTGGTACTCGGTTGTGACATTGCCTCTTTTCCTTCTGCTACCCGTCCGGGGTCCAGTACCGTCAACTGGTTCTCCCCAGTGCCTTTGGCCTAGGTGCCTCCATCTCCGTATCCGAGTTCCACCAACGTCTGCTGGTCCTTGGTAGTGCTTTGGAGCACAGGTACCTCCTGCTTAGTAACCGTGTCACAGTAACGTCAGCTGGTACTCGGTTGTGACATTGCCTCTTTTCCTTCTGCTACCCGTCCGGGGTCTAGTACTGTCAACTGGTTCTCCCCAGTGCCTTTGGCCTAGGTGCCTCCATCTCCGTATCCGAGTTCCACCAACGTCTGCTGGTCCTTGGTAGTGCTTTGGAGCACAGGTACCTCCTGCTTAGTAACCGTGTCACAGTAACGTCAGCTGGTACTCGGTTGTGACATTGCCTCTTTTCCTTCTGCTACCCGTCCGGGTTCCAGCACAGTCAGCTGGTCCTCGTTACTTCCATTGTCTCTTGCTCCATCTGATACCCGTCAGGGTTCCAGTAACGTCAGCTGTTTCTCGGAAATTAGACGACCTTAAAGACCACCCAGAAGAAGATGACGACAACAAGGACGACGAGCATGAAGCCAACCAGCCTGAACACCATCACAAAGAAAAAATAAAAGATTACCCAGAAGAAGATCACCAACAGGACAAAGAAGGTTAAGACAAACTACAAGATACAGAACAAGAGACAGAAGAACAATAAGCAGAAGATCAAAAAGCTGAAGAACATGAAGTATAAGACCAAAATGAAGAGCAAAATATATGCTCTAAATTCTAAGCAGAAGAAGACTAAGCAGTGTATGGGGGTGAGTCCGTTCCTCCTCGTGGTGCCCCTGGAAAATGCCTGCTGCTGCAGGCTAAACTGAACACGGACAAATACTGTTGTAATTTAAATCTTTTGTGACAGCAAGAACGGAAGGATGAACAATTCATACTTTTACAGATTACAAGTACAGGAATCTCTGTCACAAATAAGAATATGATGAAGAAGATGAAGAGGAAGAAGATGAAGAATTTGAATATGAAGAAGATTAATTAGTTTAATAATAACAATATGAGTAATGTAAACAAAAACATGAATAGCAAGAAGTTTAAGAAGAAGATTAAGAAGGTGAAGATGAAGAATAATTTGATGAGAAAGATGATGCTGCTGCTGAAGATTATGAAGGAGAAAGTGTGGCACTGGCAAAAGTTAAAAAGGTGAAGAGCATGGAAGTTGTGAAACATACATATTTGCCAAAATAGAAAAAAGGTTAACAACATTGTCAATTTGTTAGTCAATCCAAACGTATTTCCAAAAAAAAATATATTAATGCTATTCCAATGCATTGGGTTAAACATGTATGCCTTTATTGTCTCCTCAACCTCCCCCAATACATTCTACATTAGTCTTTGTTGTTTTCCTTCATGTACAATTAACCAACAAGGCAAGAATGTTTTTTTTTAATGTCGATATTTGGTTCCCATAGACTTACATTGGACTTCCAGTATCGGAATCGGATATCGACGATATTTAGTGATATCGGCGATACCATTCCGATCCGATATTTTTAGATATCGAGCAGTATCGCTCAACACTACTGATGAGGCAGAGTCAAAATAGTAGTACAGCAAATTGCTGTAAGCAATAAGGATGAGCAGGGGATGTCACTTATAGAAGAGCCAAGCAATGTAACACAGTTGAATAGGACAGGAGTAAATCAGGAGACTCACTGTGGTGATGCAGCAGAAGCCAGCGATGTAACAGTTGAGTAGATCAGGGCACTCACTGAGCTGATGTAGCAGAGCCCAGACATGTAGCAGGTTGAATTGATGTGGACAACTTGTGGGAAAGTGAGACAGTATAGCAAAATTGACTGGTGATGGTTCAAAGCTGACTTTGTCATGAATCCATAATGTCAGTGAAGGGTGAAATGTAGCAAAGCCATCAGTGCTGAGTAAGCAGTAAAGTCCAGTGAATGCAGGATAAGATGAAGCAGAGCTAATGCAGAATAGCAGACTTCAATTCCTTGTAAAATAACAATTCTAGAGCATCTTTTCTCATACCTCTATATTGTGTCATTTCTCCATTATTCCTCTTGGAAGTTTATTAATAGATTGACAATTGGTTGTAGCTGTTTTTTCTTGTCTAAGTGGTATGTCCCCACTCAGTCTGGCATTTTTAGCACAGATGCTACGTCTCACCAGACGAGATGGATCCTTGCAGCTCTTGGTCCAGAGTAGCCGTTCTAGTGTAGTATGCAGCAAAATAATCTAAAAAGAAGAGCAGCAACTAGAGCAGCAGAACTAGAACTATGGCAGCAGAGCTGAATTTGCAACAGAGGCTCAATGTAACAGAGCTGTCACAGCGATATAGAAAAGTTAACTGAGAGCTGAGTTTGCAATGGAGTCTCAATGCAGCACACCTGGCACAGCAATGTAGCAAAGTAAAGTTTATTCAGCCATTCTGTTTAAGATCCATATATGTATCCACCCTTTCCTCAAAGGGGCCCAATGCAGCTGCCTACTCTGCCTACACTTTGTTGAAGTCACTTAAGACAACTAAGAAGTTGCCTATTTTCTTTACACAGCAACATTACTAAACTAATGAAATAACAAGTCTTATACAGTGTAGGATAAATTATCTATAATGTTTACACTTTATAGGGAGGCAGCACAGGATCAAACCGTGGATCTACAGAATAATCTAGACAATTCTTTTGATAATAACATGCAATGAAAGCCGTAGCTAAAGAGGAATGGATGGCATGCTATCTGTAGTCTTCTGGACAATTGATGTCTTCAGGGGAGAAACCTATAATGGTGAAATCTATCACTGAACGCCCGAAGACACAATTGTCAAAGCCAGAGTAGAAATTATACCAGCCAGAAAGATCCAAATCTGGAAGCTTCACATGGAGAGGCCATAATGATAAATCCTTTCATCAATATAAACCATCCATTTGTGATCCTAAAACAGTTGGCATCTACGGTGTGGGGGCCAAGACTTTAGCAACCTGCAATGGAAGTGAAAATACGTACAGTAAAAGAAATCTCATTCAGAGAAAAACTGGTGTCTAAGTAGACTTTCATAGAGTTGGAAAGCAAGTCCCATTATCAGAGGCATAACTAGGACCCCATTGGAAAATTTGTATCAATGTATTTACCTACCAACAAGTGGCAGTTATAATCCTGGTGTCTTAAATGACCAAGGGACCTTAAGGGCTCTATGGCATCAAGGCCCAGGTGCAACTACTACCTCTGAATCATATGTGCCATGTCTGCATCAAATATGCTATCTTTGCATCCTATATGCTATATCTTCATCCACTCTGTTATCACTGAAACCTAAATGCTATGTATGCATGCCCTATGTTACCTCTGCACCTTCTGCTACCTCTACATCTTCTATGTTAACTCTGCACCTTCTATGCTACCTCTGCAACCTATATACTACCTTTGCACCTTCAATGTTACCTCTGCAACCTTCTATGTTACCTCTACACCCTCAGTACTCCCTGTGCACCTTTCATGCTAACTATGTATCCTCTATGCTACCTCTGCATTATATGTTACATCTGTACCATCTGTTACCTCTGTACACTTGATACTACCTCCACATCTTCCATGTTATCTCTGCACCTCCTATATGCCATCTTTGCATCCTCTATGTTACCCCAAACCTTCTACGCTACCTCTGCCTCTCTATTCTCTATCTGCACCTTCTGTTACCTCTGCACCCTCAGTGCTCCCTGTACACTCTTTATGCTACCTCTGTACCCTCTATGCTACCTCTGCATTCTATATACTACCTCTGCCACCTTTATTCTATATCTTAACCTTCTATGTTACTTCTGCACCCTTAGTACTCCCTGTACACCCTTTATGCTACCTCTGTACCTTCTATGCTACCTCTGCATTCTATATTCTACCTCTGCCACCTCTATTCTTCCTCTGCATTCTTCCTCTGCACCTTGTATATTACCTCTGCACCCTTAATGCTCCCTGTGCACCCTTTATGCTACCTCTGTAACCTCTACGCTATGTCTGCACCCTATATGCTACCCCTGTGCTATCTATACTACCTCTGTTCCCTGTATGTACATTATGACTTCTTATTTGTAATGGTCAATGTTTTCATAACATTTAGAACTGAAAAGTACTGAGCAACTCGGATTATCCAGTCCACAGATGTCTTAAGTCTTCACTAATTTACGTGCTGAGAAAATAATATATCTTTCATGTCCTGACAGTGTTTACAATCAATAAGCTATCAACATACAATATGCGAGGTCACATATACCAGGTACGGGAAAACAAGTGATGATTATGGCTTTGTATTTCTGTAAAATCAGTAATCAGCGTGTTACTGATGATAGTCCTCAGCTGGACTGATTGTCAGAGAATTGTTATTGACTACAGCAGAGAATACATCATACAGTACCATATGGTATAAGTGTGATATTTAAGAAAACAAGGGAACAATGTTGGAAGACAACCAAGTAGATTACAACATACAGAGGTGTAACTAGAAGCTCCTTTGCCCGCCCCTAACTCAAAATCTTTGACATGGGCCCCCACCTATGTGCTATTTACAAGCCTTCATTCACATTCATCCTGAAGAGCAATTGTGAGGTCAGACCCTGAGGCTTGGCTCACAATCTCTGTTCTAGTTCATCCCATAGGTGTTGGATAGGGTTGAGGTCGGGGCTCTGTGGGGTTGGTCACGTTCTTCCCCACCAAATTCGCTCAAGCATGTCTTTATGGACCTTGTGCAATGGGTAAAGTCATGGATAACACAAAAGTGTCTTCCTCAAACTGTTCTCACAAGGTTGAAAGCTGTCATGATCCAGGCTGGGTATTGAGTCCTATCTCCCTCTGTCCCGGTCTGGTCATGTCAGGGGTTAACTTTCCTCTGCCTCGTTCTGGTGTCAGGACTGCTATTTCTCTCCACTGCTTCTTGCAGGCAGTGTCAGTTATATTTTCTGCCTTCGGTGTGAGTAACTGACTCTGGTGATTCCCTGATTTATCCTGCTGTGTTTAGCTGACTTTACCCGTGTCTGTTCCTTCCTTTCCTCCCCCCTACTCTGTGTTTCCCTTAGTGTTTGGATTTCCCGGTATTTGACTTGGCATTTGCTCTGAACTAATTCTGTCTTTTGCCTCTGGTACTTCTGCTTCTGACTGGCATTGACCTTCTGGCGTGCTCTGACTCTGTGTTTGGTACTCCCCTTGGTACTCCATTAGTCTCTGGTATTGACCCGGCTTGTTTGACTATTCTGCTGCTACCTGGTGGTAGCCTCGCTGCAGTGCTGCTGGTCTGTTATCTGCAGTATTGCAGTCCTCACTCCACTCTGCTGCCATCTAGTGGAGTTTGCATTTACTTGCAGAGCTGCTGCATGACAGAAGCTATATTTGTCCACACTGAGGGCAACCCCTGAAAAACAAGCCCCCCCTGTTATGTTTCGGTAGCTAAGGAGGACAGGAACAACAGCAGGGCAGCCGAACACCTGAGATGTTGGTAACTGATGGGTTGCAGATTCCTAAACTAACGACACAACCAGAGGTAGCCGTGGAGCGTTCCTACGTTGATCCTAGACGCTTCGTCACAGCCTGAGAGATAACTACACCTAAAGGCAGAAAGATGAAAGCTATCTGCCCCGGAGCAGATCCCCAAAGAAAATAGGAAGCCCCCAAACATATAATGGCGGTTAGACAAGATGAAAATACAAACATAGGCAGAAAATAGACTGAGCAAACGCTGGGGCCACAAACTGACTAAATAGGATAGGACAGGAAAGATTACTTTCTGCAACCCCGAAAACCCTACAAAAATCCAACAATTCTGATTTCAAAAATACTGAGATCACACGATCTCGCCACCCACTAAATCAGTTCTCAGTGTGAACAAAACCAAGCCGCAGCTGCTGAAAAAGCAGGAAAAAGCAAATGAGCAAATAACAGTGGCTGCAGATAAACTGTGAGGAGCTCAGGCCCCATGAGGGGACCTGGCTGACCTCCACAAAAGTGCAGAAAACAATGCAAAAAGCAAGCACAAAAAGAAAAGCAAAAATATCTTATCTGAAAGCAGGAGATGCAGGCAAGACTCCAGCTAACTTCCAAATGAACCAGGAACCACAATTGAGACAAGAACAATTGATCACCGGCAACCATCATGGGAGGGAACCTCCCTTATATCAGACCAGTCCGTGAACCCAGATTGCCACTCCTCGCTGAAAGGTTCAGTACTGTCTGTAACCACCAGAGGGAACCTCTGCTCAGAAACCATCTCTAGCACATTCATAACAGTACACCCCCCTTGAGGAGGGGTCACCGAACCCTCACTTGTGCAACCAGGCCAATCAGGATGAGCTCGGTGATAGGCACGGATCAGTCTCCTAGCATGGATGTCTGAAGCAAACACCCAAGAATTGTCCTCCTGACCATAACCTCTCCACTTAACCAAATACTGGAGTTTCTGTCTAGAAAAACGAGAATCCAATATTATCTCAACCACATACTCCAGATTGCCCTCAACCAAAACAGGGTCAGGAGGCACAGCCATAGGAACCACTGGCTCGACAAACCTCTTCAATAAGGACTTGTGGAACACATTATGGATCTTAAATGTCCCTGGAAGAAGCAAACGGAAGGAAACAGGATTAAGAATCTCCATGATCTTATAAGGTCCAATGAACCTGGGCTTAAACTTTGGAGATGCAACCCTCATAGGGATATTTCTTGAGGACAACCAAACCAAGTCCCCCACTTTAAACCGAGGACCATCAGTCCTATGCCGGTTGGCAAACCGTTGGGCCTTCTCCTGAGAGAGAGACAACCTCTCCACTACCTGGTCCCAAATCTGCTGCATTCGCTCCACAACAGAGTCAACACCCGTACAGACAGAAGCCTCCGCCTGTCCCGAAGAAAATCGAGGGTGAAACCCAAAATTGCAGAAAAATGGAGACATCAAGGTGGCAGAGGTAGCCCTATTATTAAGAGCAAACTCAGCCAAAGGCAAAAAAGAGACCAGTCATCTTGATCAGCAGACACAAAACATCTCAAATAAGTCTCCAAGGTCTGGTTTGTTCTCTCGGTTTGTCCATTGGTCTGAGGATGAAAAGCAGAGGAGAAAGATAATTGAACACCAAGTTTAGAACAAAATGTCCTCCAAAATCTGGAACCAAACTGGACTCCTCTGTCAGACACAATGTTTTCCGGAATGCCATGTAACCGAACCACGTGCTGAAGGAACAAAGGCACCAATTCGGAGGAGGAAGGTAACTTAGGTAATGGCACAAGATGTATCATCTTGGAAAACCTATCACAGATTACCCAGATAACGGTCATTCTCTGAGAAACAGGGGGTCGGAAATAAAATCCATAGAGATATGGGTCCATGGCCTCTTGGGCACAGGTAATGGCATTAACAAACCACTAGAGCAAGAGCAAGGCTTGGAGCGAGAGCAAGTCCCACAGGACTGCACAAATTCCCTGACGTCACGAGACAAAGTAGGCCACCAAAAGGACCGACTCACCAAGTCTCTGGTACCAAAAATTCGGGGATGACCAGCCAACGCGGAACAATGAATCTCAGACATCACACTCTTCTTCCACTGGTCTGGGACAAACAATTTCCCAATAGGGCAGCGCTCAGGTTTATCCTCCTGACACCCTTCCAAGGCCAGTCTCAAATTGGGCGAGATGGCATAAAGAACTACACCCTCTTTCAAAATAACAGTAGGATCAGATAACACAGGAGAGTCAGCAAAGAAACTCTTCGAGAGGGCATCCGCCTTAACATTCTTAGTGCCAGGAAGAAAAGAAACCACAAAATTAAAACGTGTGAAAAACAAGGCCCACCTGGCCTGTCTAGGATTAAGTCGCTTGGCTGATTCGAGATAAACCAGATTCTTATGGTCCGTGAGGACCACCACCTGATGTTTGGCTCCTTCCAGCCAATGTCTCCACTCTTCAAAGGCCCACTTCATGGCCAATAACTCCCGATTACCCACGTCATAATTACGTTCAGTTGGAGAAAATTTTTGAGAAAAAAAGGCACAAGGGTTACTCTGGATCTCTTTGGGACAAAACGGCACCTGCCCCAATTTCAGAGGCATCAACCTCCACCTGAAACGGTAGAGAAACATCAGACTGCCGTAGAACAGGAGCAGAAGTGAATCTCTGCTTAAGTTCCTGAAACGCAGAGACTGCCTCAGGAGGCCAATTCACCACATCAGAACCCTTTTTGGTTAAATCAGTCAATGGTTTAACAATACCGGAGAAATTACCAATAAATTTACGATAAAAATTGGCAAAACCCAAAAATCTCTGAAGAGCCTTTAATGAAGTAGGTTGGACCCAATCACAGATGGCTTGAACCTTGACCGGGTCCATTTCAATAACAGACGGAGACAAAATGAATCCCAGAAATGAGACCTTCTGTACGCCAAAAAGACACTTTGATCCCTTCACATACAGTGCATTCTCTCTCAAAATCTGGAGCACAGTCCGAACATGTTTCACATGAGAGTCCCAGTCATTGGAAAAAATCAAGATATCATCCAAATAAACAATCAGAAATTTATCCACAAAATCCCTGAAAATATAATTCATGAAGGATTCGAAGACGGAAGGAGCATTAGTGAGCCCAAAGTACTCAAAATGCCCCTCTGGGGTATTAAACGCCATCTTCCATTCATCCCCGTGCTTAATGCGAATAAGGTTATACGCCCCCCTGAGGTCAAGCTTGGTAAACCAACTAGCACTTTTCACCCCGGAAAACAGGTCAGAAATCAAGGGTAACGGATATTGATACTTCACAGTGATCTTATTCAAGAGACGATAATCAATACACGGCCTCAATGAACCATCCTTTTTGACCACAAAGAAAAAACCGGCACCCAAGGGTGAAGAGGATGGTCTGATATGACCCTTCTCCAATGACTTCTTGATATAAGATCGCATAGCATCGTGTTCAGGTACAGACAAGTTAAAAAGGCGACCTTTAGGAAATTTACCACCAGGCACTAATTCAATAGCGCAATCATAGCTCCTGTGAGGGGGCAAAGATGCAGATTTACATTCACTAAATACATCCGAAAAATCAGTCAAAAAGTCAGGAACATCCTGAGACTTGGGAGAGGCAAAAAAAACAGGAGTGTCGGCATTAACACATTGGCAGCCCCAACTGTTCACAGACACAGATTTCCAATCCAAAACAGGATTATGAGACTGTAACCAAGGGAAACCTAGTACAATAATGTCATGCAGATTATACAGCACCAGAAATTTGCAACTCTCCTGATGATCTGGTTCAACCCTCATTATCACCTGAGTAGAAAACTGGGGTTTATTCTCCGCCAAAGGGTAGAATCAATGCCCAGTAGGGGAATAGACTTCCGCAGGGGTATCATGGGAAACCCACAACGTTTGGCAAAGTCAAAATCCATCAGGTTAATAGCTGCTCCTGAATCAACAAAATCCTTAGCAGAAAATGTGGACAGGGAGCAAATCAGAGTAACAGTCAACAGAAATTTAGTCTGAACACTACCCAAGACAACTGAGCGAGCAAAACGTCTTCCCCGCTTAGGGCAGACTGAAATAGCATGAGAGGCATCACCACAGTAGAAACATAACCCATTGCGCTTTTGAAACTCATGACCCTGAGCCCCAGAAGTCACTCTATCACACTGCATGGGCTCAGAAGCTGGCTCACAAGGCAACACTATCTCACGCATACCTCTGCGCTCACGTAAACGTCTGTCAATTTGAATAGCCAATGACATAGAATCATTGAGACCAGAGGGAGCAGCGAATCCCACCATAACATCCTTTACATTCTCTGACAGCCCTTCCGAAAAAGGGCTGCCAAAGCATAATCATTCCATTTGGTCAGGACTGCCCACTTTCGGAATTTCTGACAGTACAACTCAGCGTCTTCAAGACCCTGATTTAATGCCAACAAGGTTTTTTCAGCTTGATCAGTGACATTAGGTTTATCGTACAATAACCCCAGAGCCAGAAAAAATGCATCAATATCATTCAAAACAGGATCCCCAGGTGTCAGGGAAAAAGCCCAATCCTGAGGATCGCCACGCAGGAGAGAGATGACAATTTCAACCTGCTGTGCTGCGTTACCTGAGGACTTAGGCTTTAAGGCAAAAAACAACTTACAGTAATTTTTGAAATTCAGAAATTTAGCCCGATCCCCCAAAAACAAATCTGGCATGGGAATCCTAGATTCCACAACCGGCAACCCAGCAAGGTAGGTAGCAATACTCCGAACCTCAGTGGCAAGCTGATCCACACGGCCAGACAACTGTGCAAACTCCATTGAGAGAAAAAAAAATCCTCCTCAGCACCCAGAGAAAAAGAGGGAAAAAATGCAACAGACAGAAAAAAAAAAATCTCTGACAACTCTGACAACTTTTTTCTTTCCACACTATTTTTCCCTTCTGTGAGTACCATATAATTTTCAGTTTTGGCCGGTGATACTGTTATGTTTCGGTAGCTGAGGAGGACAGGAACAACAGCAGGGCAGCCGAACACTTGAGATGTTGGTAACTGATGGGTTGCAGATTCCTAAACTAACGACACAACTAGAGGTAGCCATGGAGCATTCTTACGTTGATCCTAGACGCCTCGTCACAGACTGAGAGATAACTACACCTAAAGGCAGAAAGATGAAAGCTATCTGCCCCGGAGCAGATCCCCAAAGAAAATAGGAAGCCCCCAAACATATAATGGCGGTTAGACAAGATGAAAATACAAACATAGGCAGAAAATAGACTGCGCAAACGCTGGGGCCACAAGCTGACTAAATAGGATAGGACAGGAGAGATTACTTTCTGCAACCCAGAAAACCCTACAAAAATCCAACAATTCTGATTTCAAAAATACTGAGATCACACGATCTCGCCACCCACTAAATCAGTTCTCAGTGTGAACAAAACCAAGCTGCAGCCGCTGAAAAAGCAGGAAAAAGCAAATGAGCAAATAACAGTGGCTGCAGATAAACTGTGAGGAGCTCAGGCCCCAGGAGGGGACCTGGCTGATCTCCACAAAAGTGCAGAAAACAATGCAAAAAGCAAGCACAAAAAGAAAAGCAAAAATATCTTATCTGAAAGCAGGAGATGCAGGCAAGACTCCAGCTAACTTCCAAATGAACCAGGAACCACAATTGAGACAAGAACAATTGATCACCGGCAACCATCATGGGAGGGAACCTCCCTTATATCAGACAAGTCCGTGAACCCAGATTGCCACTCCTCGCTGAAAGGTTCAGTACTGTCTGTAACCATCAGAGGGTGCCTCTGCTCAGAAACCATCTCTAGCACTTTCATAACACCCCCCCCATTATCCCTCCTCCACCAAATTGTACAGCGTTCACAATACAGTCGGGGGTAACGTTCTTCTGGCATTCACCAAACCAAGATTCCTTCATCAAGGAAGTTTGATCCATCACTGCACAGAACACATTTCCATTGCTCCAGAGTCAGTGGTGGAGACTTTCGACCACTCGTTCCAACACTTGACATTATGCTTGGTGATGTAAGCCTGTATGCAGCTGCTAAGCCATCAAGCTTCAATTAGGGGCTCAGTTTTTGTCCTCAGCAGAATTGAGGGTGGTTGGAGGAGGCAGTGGTGGGTGGAGGAGGGAGTTAAAGGTTTTGAATAACTGTTTGGGGTTGTAGGATAGGGAAGATACCAGGGTCGTGAAGTAGACCTGTTTAGCAGAGGTGAGGGCAGATTTGAATGTGAGTGTTGCCTGTTTGATTGCAGTGAAATCATCTTGCGTATTTGTTTTCTTCCAACGTCGCTCTGCAACCCTGAACAGTTGCCAGAGCTTTTTAGTGATGTTATTGTGCCAGAGTTTTCTATTGATATGTCGCACTCTGCCATAAACGAGAGGGGTGACCTTGTCAATAGCTGATGCGAGAGTGGCATTGTAGAAAGCAGTGGCACTGTCTGTGTCGTGGAGTGAGGATATGGATGCCAGTGGTAGGATAGATACGAGAAAAGGCTGCACTCTATCATACGAAACCATGACAACATAGAATACATGAAATTTTGAATAGCAATATGGCTTTGGAGTATAAGGAAAATTTTGAGATGCTTAGTATAAACATTTGGCCAAACATTAAAAGCCCACCAACCATCGTCAAGGTGGTCTCAAGTCTGGTGAGTCCCTGACCTAATGTGAACATACCTCTATTAGGCTGATATCTGAATTTCTGGGTGAATGTGGCACCTCTGTCAGTAATGCCTGCATTTATGGGTAAGTAGGGACCTGCTGTAATTAAAATCACCACCTGGTGGGGGCGGAGTGCTCGGTCAGTAAGCTAACATTCAAAAGACAAAAAAACCTGACTAGCACATCCAGACTAATGTGAACTAGGTGCAAACCAAGGGGAGCTACCCCCATGTAAAACATACGAGAAAAGGCTGCACTCTATCATAATAAAGCATGACAACATAGAATACATGAGTAAGTTTATGGGTAAGTAGGGTCCCTACTTACCCATAAATGCAGGCATTACTGACAAAGGTGCCACATTCACCCAGAAATTCAGATAGCCTAATAGAGGTATGTTCACATTAGGTCAGGGACTCACCAGACTTGAGAACAAGTTGACGATGGTTGGTGGGCTTTTAATGTTTGGCCAAATGTTTATACTAAGGCCTCTTTCACATTTTGCCGCAGCGCCGCATGTGAAAACCTTTCACACTTCCGGCGGCCAAAATGCGGTTTTTTGCCGGATGGTTTCTGATGCTTGGAGAGATAAGAAACCATCCGGCAAAAACAAAAAACGTTACATGCAGCGTTTTTTCCGGACGCCGCAATGTACATTTGCGCCGCATCTGGACAAAACCGCATGCAACGCATTGACATGCGGCGCCATCCGGCGCTAATGCATGTCAATGCAAAAAAAGCCGCATGCGGCGCATCAGATTTTCAGATGCGGCGCTGCGGCAAAATGCCGGGGGCGCCGCCAGGCGCCCGCCGGAAATGTGAAAGAGGCCTAAGCGTCTCAAAATTGTCCTTATACTCCAAAGCCATATTGCTATTCAAAATTTCATGTATTCTATGTTGTCATGCTTTAGTATGATAGAGAGCAGCCTTTTCTCGTATGTTTTACATGGGGGTAGCTCCCCTTGGTTTTCACCTAGTTCACATTAGTCAGAGAGTGTGTGGGTGTCTAGGTGTGCGAGGTTGCTGTGGGGGTGCGCATATTGTTGGACATGGGTGACAAGTGAGGAGGACAGAGATGAGAAAGTGGATGAGATGGTGGTCAGATAGAGGGAGAGGGAGGTTGTGAAGTTAGATAGAGAGCAGAGACAGGTGAAGACTAGGACTAATGTATGTCAGTCTATGTGGGTGGCTGATGAGGACCACTGAGTAGTCCAAAAAGTGAAGTAAGGGTCAGGAGTTTGGAGGCTGTTGACTGAAGGGTATTCAATGTGGATATTGAAGTCACCCATGATGATAGTGGAAATGTCAGTGGAAAGAAAATGAAGAAGCTAGGTAGAGATTTGGTCAATAAAGGCAGTGGCCAGGTCCGGAGGTCAGTATATAGTGGACTTCAAAAGAGGGGAGGATAAGGGAGGGTAGAGGTGGGATTGAGTTAAAGTTGCAGTTAGTAGAAAGGAGAATACCCACTCCTTCACCATGTCTGTTGCAGGGGCGAGAAGTGTGGGTGCAGTGGAGGCTGCCGTAACATAGCACAGCAGTGAAGGCAGTGTTGGTGGGTGTCAGCCAAGTTTCTGTGAGGCCGAGGGAGGCAAGATTGCGAGAGAGAAAAGAGGTCATGAATCACATGAAGCTTATTGCAAATGGAGTGGGCATTCCAGAGTGCTCCAGAGAGAGGTAGAAGGGGGGTGGGTGGGGGTGGGAGGTATGAGCTATGGGGGTTCAGGATTGGGAGATATGTTACCAGCAGTTATAAAAAGCAGAGAGAGGGAGAGCAGGTGGGAGAAAGAGAGTGGCGGGCTTATTTTATGTTTTATTAGGAGAGATCTGAGGTTGAGGAGCAGGTCAGCAGAGGAGGTCAGGTGTGGAGGAAAGAGGGAAGAGGAGATAATTATTTGGTTAGAGGGTGCTGGGGTTTGGGGATAGCGAAGGAGAGTGAGGATTAGTAAAGCGAACACTGTAAGGGCATATGTAAACATGGTGAAGGAGTAAGATGAGTTAATAGAAAAGTTTGGTCCAAGTAATAAGAAGTGTTTGGTAGACATACCCAAAAGAGACATTCATAGTGTGGGGTCCTGACTCCTGCCCTGACTAACTGACTTTGAAATAACTGCAGCTTCTGGATACTTAGCTGCACTGATTCTTTGCTGCAGGAGGGACGCGTGCCAGACCCCACACACGTGCACCCCTTAGAATGCTACTAAATTTATAGGACTGAGTAGATGATCAGGTGAGTGGGATTGTGGGAGCTGGTTTGGGATAAATTGGCAGCTGGTCAGCACACTAGAGGAGGATAGATGATCAAAGACACTGGGCCTGGCTACATCTCTGTACTATGAACACCTTTCACCAGATAATATCTATAGTGACTCCAACCATGGATATACAGCAGTGAGTATCGAGTACGATGCAGTAAATGAATTATAGCAAAGATTCAGCAGGCACTGTTATATACCATTGAAAAATGTTGCAGGATGATAAGCAGCAGATGACAGACAGCAAGCAGAGGTTATACCATTAAAAAATGTTGCAGGATGATAAGCAGCAGATGACAGACAGCAAACAGAGGTTATACCATTGAAAAATAGAAATAGTTAATGTTAGGTACAAGCCCACAGATGGGAGAGGAATAATGTTAATAAAAGAAGAGATATCTCCAGGTTATGGGCGGTTAGGAGTAGTGGAAGGTTTAGGTCAGTTAATCTTGGAGTGGGCTGCTAGGGACAGCATAGCCCATCACTCGGGGCGGTGGATTGCCATACAAATCCTCCATGCAGATCCTTTTGACTCAGGACCTCGACACTGGCGCCGGGGTCATTGGGCACATTTCAAACTGCAGGCTTGCACGTGAAGATAGATACGGATCCTCAAAGGCGGAGGATGATGGAATCGGGATGCACTTCCATTGGTGGAGAGGGATCCCTAAAAGTAGTGGAGACAGAAGGAAAAGGGATGCTCTATTAGGAACAAGTGCTAAGGCTGAATTTATGTCCGGTACCTGAGGGAAAGACCCAGAGGCGTAGCTAGGTTTTGGTTCGGGGGGGGGCGAAACTTCTGAATGGGTCCCTAACCAGGTAACTTTGATTACAACTGGGTGACGCACCCTAATAGTGGAGGAGAACCTCACCAGATGACCGCTCTGTGACTGAAAATAATCTCTATATAAATTCCAATATTGATATTTAACGACATATGGTCAGTGGTAGATACCACTCCTACAGAACATATAAGACATCACAGTACAGTTATAGATACAGCATTACCGCCAACTTTTTTATGATGGAATTTTTCACTTTTCAAGTCTTTTCCATCCGACCCAGACCGACATGACAACTTCTTCCAGCCAGGACTCGGCTGCAGAGATTACAACAAAGACACATGTCACTTCTCACATTTTCAGCACCATCCCCATATATCCCCAACCTGCACAAACTACTCATCCTGCTGATACCTCAATACTGAGCAGCTGCTGCCATATGTGTCCCTATTAGGGTTGAGCATTCCGATACTGCAAATATCGGGTATCGGCCGATATTGGCTGTATCGGAATTCCGATTCCGAGTTCCGATATTTTCGTCTTATCAGATACCGGAATCGGGATTGTCACTGTCACTGTCAGTGTCCGTCGGTCGGGTCTGTCAGGAGTCAGCGGCACTTACCTGGCAGAAGATCTCCGGCGGTCACGTCCTGGACTGCTTGATGGCCGCAATCTTCTTTCCCCGGCGGTCACATGCAGTTTCTCGCGATAACTGCAGTGACTGCTGGGTAATCCCGGCCGTAAAGCAGTCAGTCCGATGACGTCACCGCCGGGGAAGCAGGTAATCAGCTGTGCTGCGTCGCGATGACAGGCTCTGCCTGTCATTGCGATGTAGCAGAGTTGGATCGTCGTGGGACTGTCGTTATGGACTGCGTCGGACAGGTGGTATACTGTTGGTTTGTTTTTTTTTCTTTTTTTACAGGAGATCGATGGCGTCGCAGGAATGAGAGTACAATAAAATTAATGAAAACTGTGTTGTCTCTTTTATTTCATTAAAATACTTTTTTCTTGCTTTGTCTTTTTTTATGCATTTAATAACTTTGGGATTAATAATGGATCGGTGTCTTATTGACACCTCTCCATTATTAACCGGGCTTATTGTCACCGTGCAATCAACGGTGACATTAACCCCTTATTACCCCGCTTGCCACCGCTACAGGGCAAGTGGGAAGAGCCGGGTAAAGTGCCACAATTGGCACATCTTTTGATGCGCCAAATGTGGGGCTGCTGTAGCCTGGTATTATCAGGCTGTTGAGGGCCAAAATCCATGGCCTTGACAGTCTTTTAATACCAGGCCGCAGCAGTCTGCATTTTACTTGGCTGGTTAACAAAAATAGGGGGGATCCCCACGCCGTTTTTTTTTCGAGGGGATCCCCTATTTTTGTTAACCAGCCAAGCTAAGCAGACTGCTGTGGCCTGGTATTATCAGGCTGGCAAGGTCCATGGATATTGGATCCTTACCAGCCTGAAAAACCAGGCCTCAGCGGTCTGCTTCATCTGGCTGGTTAACAAAAATAGGGGGGACCCCATGCCAATTTTTTTTGAGGGGATCCCCTATTTTTGTTAATCAGCCAAGATATGCAGACTGCTGTGGCCTGGTATTATCAGGCTGGCAAGGTCCATGGATCTTGGCTCCTTAACAGCCTGAAAATCCAGGCCTCAGCGGTCTGCTTCATCTGGCTGGTTAACAAAAATAGGGGGGACCCCACGCCAATTTTTTTCGAGGGGATCCCCTATTTTTGTTAATCAGCCAAGATATGCAGACTGCTGTGGCCTAGTATTATCAGGCTGGCAAGGTCCATGGATCTTGGCTCCTTAACAGCCTGAAAATCCAGGCCTCAGCGGTCTGCTTCATCTGGCTGGTTAACAAAAATAGGGGGGACCCCACGCCATTTTTTTTCGAAGGGAACCCCTATTTTTGTTAATCAGTTCCCTCTGACGTCACTGATTGTGTCCCTGGCTGACCTGAAGTGAAAGTGGAAAGCAATCAATTAAGCTTTCCACTTAAGGGCCCGTCTCACATAGCGATATCGCTACCGAGATCGCTGCTGAGTCACTAGTTTTGTGACGCAGCAGCGAGCTCACCAGCGATATCGCTGTGTGTGACATTCAGCGACGATCAGCCCCCCTGCCGGGTATCGCTGATCGTCGCTGAAATGTCAGGACCTTTTTTTGATCGCTGGTTTCCCGCTGACAGGCACGCATCGCTGCGTGTGACAGGCGGGAGACCAGCGATCCGCTGGTAACCAAGGTACACAGCGGGTTTCCAGGCGCGGGGCTGTGCCTAGAAACCCGCTGTGTACCTTGGATACCAGCGCCCTGATGCAGGGAGCTGGTATCCAAGGTACACAGCGGGTTTCCAAGCGCTGCGCGGTGCCTGGAAACCCGCTGTGTACCTTGGTTACCAGCGGATCGCTGGTCTCCCGCCTGTCACACGCAGCGATGCGTGCCTGTCAGAGGGAAACCAGCGATCAAAAAAAGGTCCTGACATTTCTGCGACGATCAGCGATACCCGGCAGGGGGGCTGATCGTCGCTGAATGTCACACACAGCGATATCGCTGGTGAGCTCGCTGCTGCGTCACAAAACTTGTGACTCAGCAGCGATCTCGGTAGCGATATCGCTATGTGAGACGGGCCCTTAAGCGATGTTACCCGCAGTGTCGCTGTCCCAGATCGCTGCCTGAGCTGCCTGTTTGGCAGCTCAGCAGCGATCATGTAGCGATACACCAGCGATCCTGACAAGTGCATATCGTTGTCGGGATCGCTGGTGTATTGTTATGTGACACCCAGCCTTTACTCTCCTGTCAGCCAGGAGAGGAACTCATTCATTTGGGGGTTTACTGTGAGGCTGCAGCATTAGCTGCGGTCCCTGCAGTAAACATTAAGCCTTTCTGAAGGATTACACCGTGGACCTGACTGTGCATGGGATAGGTAAGAATAATTTTGCTTTTTATTTTATTTTTATTACAGGAAATGGTTTTTGCAGTAAAATAAAATATGGTCAAAAACATGTGTCTTTATTTCATTAAAATGATTTTAATTAAAAGTGTGTGTGTTTTATTTTTATTTCATGCAATAGGATTAATAATTGATAGTTGTCTAATTGACAGCTCTCAATTATTAACCTGGCTTAAGGTCACCTTTCAATAGCAAGGTGGCTTTAAACCCCATATTAACCCATTCGCCACCGCTACAGGGCAATGGGAATAGACGGGCAAAGTGCCAGAAAGGGCGAATCTAATTATAGATTTGTCTTTCCTGGGTGTCTGGTGGCAGATGTTAGTAGCCAGGGGGGGGGGCAAAAATAATGGTCCCTCTCTGGGCTATTATTATCTGCCCCCACTCACTGGCTTTGTCTGTCTGGTTGCGAAAATAGGGCGGGAGCCCACGCATTTTTTTTCAGCAATTTTACACCTCATATATATATATACATGTCATTGAATTTGTGACACATATATATATATATTTATATTTGTAGTTCATACACTTCTACATAGTATAATAGCCGCTAATTCAATTGCCGGCTTTTGTGAAAATGCAGAACCCGACATGAAATGACACTTGGTGTACATAGGGTTAACCATGTCTTTTCATGTCCTTTGCTATCTAATTTGCACAAACAATTAAATCAGGCTATGTGTGCAAAATTTCACACCTGTAGGGGTTAATTAAAGGTGCAGGGACCGGAGCTCCCACTACTCCAACTTAACAGCCGACACTCAGGTAAAGGCATCAGCCACTGATATGCTATCTAAATGAAAGTCTTCTATTGTGCCTAGCCATTTATGGATACATAGGTGTTGTTCATCATCTCCAATTCAGGGCTGATAGGTTTTCACATTGAAGACACATTGCTAATATTTGTATTCACTTTATAAATATCACGGGTCTTTGAGACTTGGTGTCAGTCTTTACTGCTAACGTGGCTGTTAACCTCTGTGTGTATGGCCTTTGTATATTCTAATTGTGAGCTCAGGTGTGTCCCATTTTATCTCTGCACCTATTTTTGATATTGGATACTTTTGTATAATAAAATTGAATTTTTGTTACAATAAAACATTTCATGTTTATTATATTGAAGAATCTGCGCTTATTATTGGGGCAGTACATGCACCGATTTTTGGGGATTTACCCCCCATTGGCAGCCTGTATAATATAATGCACCTCCCATAGGCAGCCTGTATAATATAATGCACCTCCCATGCAGCTGTATAATATAATGCACCCCCATAGCTTGTATAATATAATGCACCCCCCATAGGCAGCTGTATAATATAATGCACCCAGCACCGAATGACATATGGCAGCCTGTATAATATAATTCACTCCCATAGGCAGCCTGTATAATTAATGCACCTCCCATAGGCAGCCTGTATAATATAATGCACCTCCCATAGGCAGCCTGTATAATATAATGCACCTCCCATAGGCAGCCTGTATAATATAATGCACCTCCCATAGCAGCCTGTATAATATAATGCACCTCCCATAGGCAGCCTGTATAATATAATGCACCATAGGCACTTTAATCACCCCCCATAGGCAGCCTGTATAATATAATGCACCTCCCATAGGCAGCCTGTATAATATAATGCACCCCCATAGGCAGCCTGTATAATATAATGCACCTCCCCATAGGCAGCTTGTATAATATAATGCACCCCCCATTGGCAGCCTGTATAATATAATGCACCCTCCCCGATAGGCAGCCTGTATAATATAATGCACCTCCAGGCAGATTATGCACTCCCCATAGGCAGTCTGTATAATATAATGCACCCCCATTGGCAGCCTGTATAATATAATGCACCCCCCATAGGCAGCCTGTATAATATAATGCACCCCCATAGCAGCTGTATAATATAATGCACCTCCCCATAGGCAGCCTGTATAATATAATGCACCCCCCATAGGCAGCCTGTATAATATAATGCACCTCCCATAAGGCAGCCTGTATAATATAATGCACCTCCCCATAGGCAGCCTGTATAATATAATGCACCTCCCATAGGCAGCCTGTATAATATAATGCACCCCCCATAGCACTGTATAATATAATGCACCCCCATAGGCAGCCTGTATAATATAATGCACCCCCCATAGGCAGCTTGTATAATATAATGCACCCCCCATAGGCAGCCTGTATAATATAATGCACCTCCCCATAGGCAGCTTGTATAATATAATGCACCCCCCATAGGCAGCCTGTATAATATAATGCACTCCCATAGGCACCTGTATAATATAATGCACCTCCCATAGGCAGCCTGTATAATATAATGCACCCCCCATGGCAGCCTGTATAATATAATGCACCTCCCATAGGCAGCCTGTATAATATAATGCCCCCATAGGCAGCCTGTATAATTAATAATGCACCCCCCATAGGCAGCTGTATAATTTTAATGCACCCCCATAGGCAGCTGTAAAAATATAATGCACCTCCCATTGGCAGCTGTATAATAAAAATGCACCCCCCATAGGCAGCCCGTATAATATAATGCACCTCCCATAGGCAGCCTGGATAAAATAATTCACCCCCCATAGGCAGCCTGTATAATATAATGCACCTCCCCCTAGGCAGCCTGTATAATATAATCACCTCCCATAGGCAGCCCGTATAATATAATGCACCCCCCATAGGCAGCCTGTAAAAAATAATCACCCCCCTAGGCAGCCTGTATAATATAATGCACCCCCATAGGCAGCCTGTATTTAAAATAATGCACCCCCCATAGGCAGCCTGTTTTAATATAAGCACCCCCATAGGCAGCCTGTATAATATAATTCACCCCCATAGGCAGCCTTTTATAATTTAATGCACCCCCCATTAGGCAGCCCGTTATAATATAATGCACCCCCCCCATAGGCAGCTGTATAAAAATAACCCCCCATAGGGACTGTTAATAAATGCACCTCCCATAGGCAGCCTGTATAATATAATTCACCCCCCCCCATAGGCAGCCTTTTTTAATATAAATCAACTCCATTGGCAGCTTTTATAATTAATGCACCTCCATTTGGCAGCCTGTATAATTAATTTCACCCCATAGGCAGCTGTATAATATAATGCACCTCCCATAGCAGCCTGTATAATATAGCACTCCATAGGCAGCTTGTATAATATAATGCACCCCCCATAGGCAGCTGTATAATATAATGCACCCCATTAGGCAGCCTGTATAATATAATGCACCTCCCATAGGCAGCCTGTATAATATAATGCACCTCCCATAGGCAGCCTGTGATAATATAATGCACTCCCCCCATAGGCAGCCTGTATAATATAAAAGCACCTCCCATAGGCAGCCTGTATAATATAATGCACTCCTAGGGAGCTTGTATAATTAATGCACCTCCCATAGGCAGCTGTAAAAATATAAATGCACTCTCCATAGGCAGCCTGTATAATATAATGCACCTCCCATAGGCAGCCTGTATAATATAATGCACCTCCCATAGGCAGCCTGTATAATATAATGCCACCATCCCCATAGGCAGCCTGTATAATATAATGCAACCCCCATAGGCAGCCTGTATAATATAATGCACCTCCCATTAGGCAGCCTGTATAATATAATGCACCCCCTAGGCAGCCTGTATAATATAATGCACCCCCCATAGGCAGCTGTATAATATAAGCACACCCATAAGGCAGCCTGTATAATATAATGCACTCCCCATAGGCAGCCTGTATAATATAATGCACCCAGCAGCTTATAATAATCCCCCCCATAGGCAGCTCTGTAAATAGAATGCACCCCCCATTGGCACCTGTATAATATAATCACTCTCCATAGGCAGCCTGTATAATGATAATGCCCCCATAGCAGCCTGTATAAATATAATGCACCTCCCATAGCAGCCTGTATAATATAATGCACCCCCCCATAGGCAGCTTGTATAATATAATGCACCCCCCATAGGCATGTCCTGTATAATATAATGCACTCCCATAGGCAGCCTGTATAATATAATCAACCCCCCATAGGCAGCCTGTATAATATAATGCACTCCCCCATAGGCAGCCTGTATAATATAATGCACCCCCATAGGCAGCCTGTATAATAGAATGCACCTACCCATAGGCAGCCTGTATGATATAATGCACCCCCATAGGCAGCCTGTATAATATAATGCACCTCCCCATAGGCAGCCTGTATAATATAATTCACCCCCCCATAGGCAGCCTGTATAATATAATGCACCTCCCATTGGTCAGCCTGTATAAATATAATGCACCCGCCCCATTTATATTTACAGGCAGCCTGTATAATTATAATGGCACCCCCCATAGCAGCCTGTAATATATATAATTCACCCCCCATTAGGCAGCCTGTATAATATAATGCACCTCCCATGGCAGCCTGTATAATATAATGCACAGCCCTCCATAGGCAGCCTGTATAAAATATAATGCGACTCTCCCATAGGCATAGCCTGTATAATAATACATGCATCTCTCCCATAGGCTAGGCTTGTATAATATAATGCACCCCCCATTAGCAGTATCTGTATAATATAAGTTGCACGGCACCCGCATAGTCAGTCTGTATATAAATATAATATGCACCCCCCAATAGCGGTCTGTATAATTATAATGCACCTCGCCATAGGCATGCCTGTATATATAATTCACTTCACTCAGCCCCCCTATAAGGCAAAGCCTGTAAAAAAGGGGGGGGGGGGGGGGGGGGGGGGTAGGGGGGGTGTGGGGGTGGGTGTTTATTATGAATATAATTCACCTCCCATTGCAGCTGTATAATATAATGGGGCGACCTGACCATAGGGCAGCCTGTATACTAATAGAGATGCACACCCAATAGGCATGTCTGTATTACATATAATGCACTCTCAGCCATAGGCAGCCTGTATAATATTTATTAATTAGGTCACCTTCGCCTATGAGGCAGCCTTATAATATAAATTCAGCCTCCGTATGAGCCAAGATTCTGTATAATAGTAATGGCACCCCCCATAGCTAGTCTGTATAATAAATGCACCGCGCCCATAGGCAGCCTAGTATAAAGTATAATAGGCACGCCTCACACTAGACAGGCCTGTGAATATAATGCACTCCCCGCCTATAGGGCATAAGCCTTATATATATAGAATGGCACTCTTGCACCACAGGCGTAGCTGTATAATATAATCAAGCTCTCCCATAGGCAGCCTTGTAGTAATATAATACACCTCCCATAGCACTTTTATATTAGTAAATGCCACCATCTCTCCCATTAATGGCACCTGTATAAATATAGTATTGCACCTCCCTATAAGGGCTTAGGCCTGTATAATCATAATGCATCGCGCCCATTGAGGAGAGCTGTATAAATATAATGCAACCTCCATAGGCAGTGCCTGTATAATGTATAATATGCACCGCCCCATTAAGCAGCCTGACTAATAGTACAGGCACGCCGCTTTCTGCCCTATAGGCAGCCTGTATAATATAAATGCACCCCAATAGCAGCCTGTATAATAGTAATAGGCACACCCCCAGAGGGCAGGGTGGGCCTGTATAATATATATGCATCGCCCTCAATGGCTAGCGCTGTATAATGATAATGCACAGAAATGTTAATATTAAAAGATGAATTTTGTTGCCCCTCTCAATCTAGCAGCCTGTATAGGATATTATATGGCAGCCCCGCCATAGGCAGCCTGTATAATATGAATGCACATCCGCAGTGATTTACTGCAGCTCTGTATAATATAGATGCACCACCCCCATAGCAGGCTTGATATAATATAATTGCACCTCCCATTGGCAGCCTTTGAAAATATAATGCACTCACCCCCGACTTGCTAAGCCTGTAATACATGTAATAGGGGCACTCCCCCCATAGGCAGCTTAGTATAATATACATTCACGATCCCATAGGCAAGCCTGTATAGAAATGTAAATGCACTCTCGCCATAGGCAGCCTGTATAAAAATATAATTGACACCTCACATAGGCAGACACTGTATATATATAAAAGCACTCCCCGATAGGCAAACACATGTAGTAGATATAAATTCACGCCGCGCACCATTGGTCAGCCTGTATAATATTAATTCACCTCCCTCTATAGTGCAGCGCTAGTATACAAGTATTAATGCACCGCCCAATGGCATCACGACCTGATAAATGTAATGGCACTCGCCCATAGGGGCATGCCTGTATAGATGTAATGCACCTCCCTATAAGTATAAGCAGTTTCTAATATACATTTGCAACCCCCATTAGAAAAATAATAAATCCTAATACTACACATTGCTTCTATCCGAGGTTGTTCCTGGCGCCTCCTCGAGCCATCGCACAAATCTCTGATCGCATGGCGCCCTGTTGTCGAGTGTCAGCATCAGAAGATATGGACTTAAGTCCTGCAAGAACGCTGATAGGGGGATGATGGGAAAGAGCGTTTGCTGTCGGCACGCACTGCTAAGCTACGTCGAGGACTCCCGCCTGCTCAGGGGCTCCGCATAGAGGCCAGGGTGCAAAGAGTAGGGAAGATCGATTCTCCGGGGCATGCTTCTGGCCGCATTGGTAACTGTATGACCGCGCTCTGTTGCATGCTGATATACGTTAGCATTAGCGTAGCTCTGGGTGGGGCCCGCCACAGAGCAACGCAGGCTAGAGGGGGGCGACCCACTAACGACGCCTCTGCTTCCCCGGTAGCTACGGCTACGTGAAAACCGTGAACATAGTTAGTTGAGCGATAAACGATAATGCTAAATATGCGGTCTATCGCCGATATTAGCATCTGATCGGGCCGCTTCGATACTGTGGTTTCGATTATTACCATGATATCGGTATACCGGAATCGGTAAGTTCCGCATAGATTCTCTTAAGAGATGGCAATGTGATTTTTAGTCAGCCAATGAGGAATGCCAATGATAGTGTGGCACATCGACTGTAACCTGCTGCTTCATCTATGCTGATACTAATGGCATGGCTTGTGATTGGTATGCTTGAAATGAGTGTCAGAATGCAGCTAGTAAAAGGTCGCCGCCGGGCCATTTTAGCGTACACTAGTGCTGTGAACGATCAGTTAGGGACAAGAACGCTGCTCTCATGACTGGCTGACTCTGAGGGGACCTAGTATTGGAGATTGCGAAATTAGTGTACTAGTGGGCTGTAGGCAGGCTAGCTCCATCCGCTGTGTAAGCTTCCATTTGGCCATGGCAGTGTTGTTTTATACAGTCTCTGTGGCAAGTGTGATGTGAGTGCAAGGTGACAGCTGCAGTTTGGGCTCTGTAATGCAGGGTGCCCCCTAACTGCATGTCTAGTATTGGCATCTGCACATGTCACTGGTCACATATGACACATCTTTGTTTTTCCTTCAGTGTAATATCTTGCTGCGGCCTATCATTTAGACTATTTAGTGTTGACCGCTTACATCCTGTATCCATTATAACAATGGTTGCAATTTGCAAACGACTATGAAGTAGATCTACAGGAGTAGCCTGTTCACATATTTAGCTAGATTGGTGATTATGTGAACATTGGTTTGCAGTGTTGCACTTGAGGAGGTTCAGTCTACTGCGTAAACCACACTTAGGCTTATACACTTTTCTGTATCTATTTTCTTTATCAATCTGACCAAGATGAAGATAGTCCATTAGTGAGTAACGGCAGCGTGTCGTGGCCGTGGAGTTTCAGATGTGGAGAGGACGTGGGGATTCTAGTGTCTGCTGCCGCTCCTCAGTGACACAGCGATCCTACCATTTTATCGCCCGCGGTGGAGGCGTATCCTTTAATGCGCATATTGCTTTGGTAGGAGGTCTTCCCGGCGTGCCGCCCCTGCCTGCCGGAAGAAGCAAATTGAAGGGGCCGCGGTTGTTGGTTGGATTGGCAGCCAATGCATTCGACTTCAATTCCTTCCACCGCCTCTCAGGACACAACACTGTTGAGCAATCAGCATAATTTTCATGTCATGTTCACACTGCTCTTGTGCAAAGTCAAGGCAGTGCAGAGAGTTCTGTACAGATCCAGCTGATCTCTGGCTTCTGTTCTACAGAATCTGATTGGCCTCGGGCAAACACGAGTAGAGGGCACAGCAAACAGCATTTCGGCATTTTGAAGAAGAGGGGAGGGTATGCTAGAGATAGCGCAACAGCTGGTGTCTCCTCAATCTAATAGGCGGGTGAGGCCAGTGCCGGTGGATGGACAGCACACCGCAGAACGCAATCTTATGATGATGATGATGAGACCAGGTGCCATGGTTTGTGGAGCATGTGCTTGCCCGAACGCATCCAACAGGCGAGCAAGGTGTTGGAGAGGGTGAGTTGAGAGGATGAAGTCGAGACCCAATCATTTGGCTGAGCAAGCAGCAAGGTGGTGGGTTGAAGGCAAGTCTCTGAGAAGAGATTGTCCCAACGGTACTAGTAAGAGGAGGGAGAGGTAGGGCTGCAGGACTCGGCTTTGCCTGTAGCCTCCAGTTTGGCACCTAGTGGGTAGCTAGTTCTCTATAGAGAAAATAGTCAAAATGGCGCTCGACCATGACTTGCCACTCAGGGAAGGAACGCGTGGTCCTTTTTGACAGACGTGGTAGTATAATTATTTGGCTATGATATCAATGCAGAGGCTGTGTTAAGCAAAAAGTTATAAGAGGTAAAAATATCAGAAGCCTGAATACGCACAAATATGTGGACACATTGTAGCGTGGACAAAAGCTACTAGAGTAGCTGAGAATTCCAAAGGCACACTGTGAGATTGTAGGCCCAACCACGCCGGTGCACCTATCATCTTTTACGTCAAGTGATTCAGATTGGCCTCGTACCATCCTCAGGTGCTATGTCACACACTTATAATTATCACCTGTTTTGGCTTCCTTCACAGATCTGCCATGGAAGAGCACACTCGGAATCACTGTTGGTCCAATAGAACAAACTGTTATTCCCACCCACTGCAGCAAAGTTCACAGGTGCTATTGGTCACACTCGCGCAGGTTACAGTGCAAAAAACTAGAGCCATCGGTAACAGCAGTCAATGGGATAACAGACGGGCCATACTCGTGGCAAACGCCATCCAGCTGAGCAACAGCTCTGTATATGCTGGACTGTTTAGCAAAACTCCTGTCTCTTGAAATGCTGTCCTTTCAGGGCTGTTGGTAGACTGACCAGTTCAGGAACTTTATGGCCGATTAGGGGCAGATAAGGGGGGGGGGGGGGGGGTGGGGGTGGGTTGGGGGGGGGGGGGGGGGAATAATAGATGAATGTGCCATAGACCGATGTTAGTGTCAGCAGAAAGCAGGCCCTGCGTCGTGCAAAAACAGGTCGTGAGGGGAAAAAAACAAGTGTGTTAGTTGTATTTAATCATGCGGACTACTAAACTGCCTGTAGTAGGCATGGGTCCACCTGACCAGCCGATCGCGTGGACGTACAGGTACCCTATGGCCAGGGACGATACTTTTCTGCCTCACTGCCCATTTGGGTCAATGTTGTGGACCGTAGCAGATCATTGCTGCAAGTGGTCGCTGTACGTGTTCTGCCATCACTCCAAGATTGTAAAACATGGAATCCAAGTCTGTGCAGGCAATTGATCCTCCTCCTTACTTCCCTAGTTTCCTGCAGAATCATCGGCTGCGAACTGAGGTTCCATCAAGCGTTAATAGACCTCCAGCATGACACCGTGAACGCATTACCTGTTGCGAAGACCAGTGATATGAGCAGCAGCGCGGTGGCCAAAACGTCAACAGGCCGTCCTGAAATAAATTCCTATTAAGCTATGGGGAAGTCGAAGGGGCCACACAGCGCAGGAGGCTCTGGATGCGCATCAAGCTGAGAGGGCGACGATGTGTTTTGTCAGCTAATCTGCAGCCATGGCTTGTAAGTGTGGTACAATGGCGTCAAAATCGGTGCATGCAATCTGGGCCTTGCTAACCTCACGCACATACCATGTCTGGCTACATGTGCGCACTTGTCGTGGCAGCAGTTTTTGAGGAGAGCTATCCAATCTTATGCACAGGCTGCTCAAAGGTCCGCCTAGATTGCAGCTCACAAATGTGACGATCCAGACTTGCGCGAGTATCCCGCATTGCAGGCTCATGGCGAAGTCAATTTCAGACAAAGACAGTACTATTCGCCTTCTGGAACATCGCATCATATGACGTACCCACCAGGTGGAATTCCAGTGGGGGGGGGGGGGGGCGTTACATATGTTGGAGGCGGTTGTGGAGCACAGGCCAGCAGTAATGGATTATCAGTCTCGCAACAGCGCAATCAACTCGGGTCAATATGCCGCAGTTCACATACTTACTTCACCACTTACTGAGTGGGCCTCCATGAAGACATCTGCGACTGTATTTTGTATAAGTGTATTCAACTGTTTTTTGGCGTGCTCTGCCTAAGAAACGACCCCCGGCCATGGGGCCCCCATCTCAGCACGTCAGATTATTGGGTTACACCCTCCAAAGGACCCCCCGCACCGGAAAAAATTACAAACCCTGATCACCCCGGGGTTAAACCCCGGCCCCCTAAAATGCAGGAGTCCAAGAACACACTGGTGCAATCCATAACTATTGTACATTTTCCGGGCCGAGAGAGATGCTGCTGTTTGGCTGGCTGCTCCCTGCTTTACAAAGCAGCTCTGTGCCTTTGGGAGGCAGTGTAGACACCTCTACAAAAAGAGGGAGCAGGAAGCAGCGCCTCGGGCACAGGGAAGAACTGCTAGTTTACAAATGTGGCAAAGTTTTGTGACGAGCGCTCGCAAGGGTCTACCCATCCGAGACGGCTCCCAGTCACCAGGAAGAAACGTTTTCGTAAGATGGTGACAGACTACTTGGCTTTCCCTCTAAGTGTACTCCCAGATGGCCTCTTCCCCTTTCTAAATTTGGGTCTCTAAGTTGGATTACATGGGCCAGAGCTTAGCCAGTATGCATTGAGGTGCTGGCTTGCCCTGCTGCCAGTGTATATATCTGAGCGTGTCTTAGTGCTGCAGGTGGTGTAGTAACAGACCGTCGCATGCGACTATTCCTCAGAGAATGTAGACTGGCTTACTTTTTGAAAATGAACAAGGCATGGATCTCACTGAATTTGCCTGTCCGTTTTCAGATTAAATAACTGTTTGCGACGTTTCCATGTCTCCGGTATGTTCATCTTTCTACCACCTGAACTCTACTCCCTGGGCTACAACACGCCATTTGTTGCTCGTAAGTAATAGGAGCAGGGTACTGACTCCTGGCCAGCCTGGTTACAGCACGACAGCTGTTTCCTGGCAGTGTGAACGTCAATTATCCTCCAATAAGTTGTGCTGGTCGTGTTGCATTCGGTTAGCCGATCTCTATGGTGCCTGCAGTTTAGGTGATTCCTATGTGTGCTGTGGGATATGTAAATAAAGGCGTTTCCATTGTGACAATAGGATAAAGCACTCCACTGTAGGACTGTTGTGATTCTGTAACTGCGGACGCTTGCGTCCTGTCAACTTACATTTCATGGGTGCGTTTTCTTACCCGTCCGGGTCCAGTACACGTCAACTGTTCTCCCCAGTGCCTTTGGCCTAGTGCCTCCATCTCCGTATCCGAGTTCCAGCAACGTCTGCTGGTCCTTGGTAAGGGTGGGGGGGGGTTGGGAGCACAGGTACCTCCTGCTTAGTAACCGTGTCACAGTAACGTCAGCTGGTATCTCGGTTGTGACATTGCCTCTTTCCTTCTGCTACCCGTCCGGGGTCAGTACCGTCAAGTTGGTTCTCGCCCAGTGCATCTTTGGCCTAGGTGCCTCCATCTCCGTATCCGAGTTCCAGCAACGTCTGCTGGTCCTATGGTAGTGCTTGGAGCACAGGTACCTCCTGCTTAGTAACCGTGTCACAGTAACGTCAGCTGTACTCGGTTTGTGACATTGGCCATTCCTTTTCCTTCTGCTACCCGTCCGGGGTCCAGCACAGTCAGCTGTTCTTGTTACTTCCATGTGTCTCTTGCTCCATCTGATATCCCGTCAGGGTTCCAGTAACGTCACTGTTTCTCGGAAATTAGATGACATTAAAAGCCCACCCAGAAGAAGATGACAACAACAAGGACGACGAGCATGAAGCCAACCAGCCTGAACACCATTCACAAAGAAAAAATAAAAGATTACCAACAAGAAGATCACCAACAGGACAAAGAAGGTTAAGACAAACTACAAGATACAGAACAAGAGACAGAAGAACAATAAGCAAAAGATCAAAAGCAGAAAAGCATTAAGTATAAGACCAAAATGAAGAGCAAAATATATTTTTCTCTAAATTCTAAGCAGAAGAAGACTATAGCAGTGTATGGGGGTGAGTCCGTTCCTCCTCGTGGTGCCCCTGGAAAATGTATGCTGCTGCAGGCTAAACTGAACACGGTACAAATACTGTTGTAATTTAAATCTTTTGTGACAGCAAGAACGGAAGGATGAACAATTCATACTTTTACAGATTACAAGATACAGGAATCTCTGTCACAAATAAGAATATGATGAAGAAGATGAAGAGGAAGAAGATGAAGAATTTGAATATGAAGAAGATTAATTAGTTTAATAATAACAATGATGAGTAATGTAAACAAAAACATGAATAGCAAGAAGTTTAAGAAGAAAATTAAGAAGGTGAAGAATGAAGAATAATTTGATGAGAAAAGATGATGCTGCGCTGAAGATTATGAAGGAGAAAAGTGTGGCACTTGGCAAAAAAGTTAAAATGGGAAGAGCATGGAATTGTGAAACATACATATTTGCAAAATAGAAAAAAGGATTAACAACATTGTCATTTGTTAGTCAATCCAAACGTATTTCAAAAAAAAATATATGAATGCTATTCCAATGCAATTGGTTAAACATGTATGCCTTTTATTGTCTCTCAACCTCCCCCAATACATTCTACATTAGTCTTTGTTGTTTCCTTCATGTACAATTAACCAACAAGGCAAGAATGGTTTTTTTTAATTTCGATATTTTGTTCCATAGACTTACATGGGACTTCCGGTATCGAAATCGGATATCATCGACGATATTTAGTGCTATCGGCGATACAATTTGCGATACGATATTTTTAGATATCGAGCAATAAATCGTCAACACTAACCGTAAACCTGTTGTTGCCCTATCCCACATGCTCCACTGTAAGGTGTGCAGACAGCTTCGCAGTTGATTTTGGAGCCAAAGAATATGTAATCATCAACATTTTCAATCTCCTGTTTGTCGACCTTGATATTGATGTTGGTCGTTTTGATTTTTTTCATGCTGTCAAGATCTTTGTTTTCTTGATTTTCTGATACAACCCGATTTCTCACGATCTTTTTCTTTAACGTACAAAATAAGTTTCTCCAAATTCTTCTTGTTCTCTGCCAAGGAGTGAAGGGGTTAAAAGCCAGTTGTCCAGCCATACCATAAATATTGCAAAAAGAAGTTAGATATGAAGTAAGCAGGTGAATATATATATAATATATATACTATATATATATATATACATTACAGACCAAAAGTTTGGACACACCTTCTCATTCAAAGATTTTTCTGTATTTTCATGACTATGAAAATTGTAGAATCACTACTGAAGGCATCAAACTATGAATTAACCACATGTGGAATTATACATTACACTTCACAAAAAAGTGTGAAACAACTGAAAATATGTCTTATATTCTAGGTTCTTCAAAGTAGCCACCTTTCTTCTTTGATTACTGCTTTGCACGCAGAAAAGGTGAACGGATGGACTCTACATGCCTGGTTCCCTCCGTGAAGCATGGAGGAGGAGGTAGTGATGGTGTGGGGGTGCTGTTGCTAGTGACACTGTTGGGATTTATTCAAAATTGAAGCGGTGAGCAGTCCAGCTCCCCCAAACCATCTCGATTGGTTCAGGTATGTGACTGTGGAGGCCAGGTCATCTGGCGTAGCACCCAACAACTCTCTCATTCTTGGTCAATAGCCCTTACACAGCCTGGAGTGTGTTTGGGGTCATTGCCTGTTGAAAAATAAATGATGGTCCAACGTAAACGCAAACCGGGATGGAATATCATGCTGGCTGCAAGATGCTGTGGTAGCCATTCTGGTTCACTATGCCTTCAATTTGAATAAATCCCCAACAGTGGCACAGGCAAAGCTCCCCCACATCATCACACCACCTCCTCCATTCTTCACGGTGGGAACCAGGCATGTAGAGTCCATCCGTTCACACCTTTTCTGCGTGCAAGCAGAGAATAATCATAGCAAAAGGTGGCTACTTTGAAGAACCTAGAATATAAGACATATTTTCAGTTGTTTCACAACTTTTTTGTAAGTGTAATGTATATTCCACATGTGTTAATTCATAGATTATGATGCCTTCAGTGGTGATTCTACAGTTTTTCATAGTCATGAAAATACAGATAAATCATTGAATGAGAAGGTGTGTCCCAAACTTTTGATCTGTACTGTATATATTTATATACATGCTGCTTCTCACAAAATTAGAATATCTATCAAAATTAATTTTTTCAGTTCTTCAATACAAAAAGTGAAATATATAAAATATTTTTTTTAGCCCAAATTACATGCATTTACTCAAAAATTAAAAAAAGAAACAAATTTTTCCTCAAAGCCCGATAAATTGTTAAATTTTCTTGCCGTGATGTATCTAATAAAATATTTAATAATCTTGAATGCATTTTTAATATACTGTAAAATCTGTATGAAAAGTAGATTCCTCAATATAGTTTACCTATTTTTTTTTTGCATCCAATACAAGAATAGTTATCACCGCCGAGGACTAGGAGATGCCCGAGTCAGTAAATAGGATTAGGATTTAACATTTTATTACGGCATGTGATTACAGTAGGTTGTCGGCGCTAGACGGTCGTTTAGAGATCAATATACGTCCAGCAGATCATCTATCCACATCTGTGCGGATATGGGGAGTAATTTGTATTCTATCCACCCCTCATTCCCCTGAAAATCTTCCTTTAATCCCCCCCCCCCTATTCAAAATTGCCTTTAATACGTTGCAGCCGGATGGGATAAATGCAGCTCTATATCTGATCTACCTGACTGCACAATTCTATGTTCCTCTCCGGCTCCTCTCGCACTCACAACTCTGCGGACTTCCCAAGATTGTTCCCTGACAATGACTTAAATAATTCTTCCAGGCTCCACTCAAGTCACATAACTGATACGAAGATACAGTTTTCTTTTTTTTCATGTTTACCCATAAGATCTATCGGAAATCCATAGATATATTTACAATCGAGGAATGATGACAGTCGCAGCTGATAATTTCAATCTTACAGTTGAATGAAGAGCCGTCGATTAGAGGAATGTAGGAAATATAAGGAGCGTTCACCGCAACTCACAAACAGCTAGTATAGAATTTTATAATAAGGGTTGTCAAGAATCCATAAGCTAGTCTTTACTTATCCTAGAAAAGATTTAGGGACCCAATTTATTATTAAATTGTGCCATAATTTTGTCTACTTTTTGGTGTTTTTAGACTGTCTTTTGAATTACACCTCTTTTTTTTTTTTTTTTAAATTTCGATTTTATAATGCACTCACATATTTTGCCGCTAAAAAGGCACAACTAAAAAGGTAAAGGACAAAAAGACTATTATTTAATTTGGCAAAACTCATGAACCATACCTTGAAGAATTTTATGGAAGAAAATGGCAACGAAGTCTACAAGACAGAAATAGAAAAGTGACACAATATGGGAATTCAGGGCCTTTTTGTTGCCTGCTACCTTCATTTCCTTGGTTAGGTAGAGAGTTTTTCTAGCACCATATCTGACATCCAAGAGCTAGTGCATGTATCTGTCATTATACAGGAGGAGGGGAAGGGAGCTGTGACATTATCTGTAGTGAATGGTGTTATCTGCTGTATAATAAAGGTCCTCAGTCATTGTGCAGGAGGAGGATCTATTGTGAATGATAGATCCAATGGTATTTACTGTATATAGAGGTGTTATCAATCATTGTACAGGAGGAGGAGGTGAGCTGTGACATCATCTATTGTGAATGGTGGATCCTGTGTTATCTACTGTATATAGGGTGTTATCAGTCATTGTACAGGAGAAGGTGAGCTGTGACATCCCCTATTGTGAATGGTGGACCCTGTGTTATCTACTGTAATATAGAGGTGTTACCAATCATTGTACAGGAGGAGGAGGTACTGTGACATCACCTATTGTGAATGGTGGATTCCTGTGTTATCTACTGTATATAGAGGTGTTATCAGTCATTGTACAGGAGGAGGAGGTGAGATGTGACATCACCTATTGTGAATGATGGATCCTGTTATCTACTGTATATAGAGGTGTTATCAGTCATTGTACAGGAGAGGTGAGGCTGTGATTTTCACCTATTGTGTATGGTGGATCCTGTTTATCTACTGTATATAGAGGTGTTTATCAGTCATTTATAGGGGGAGGTGAGCTGTGATATCATCTATTGTGAATGGTGGATCCTATGTTATCTTTCTGTAATATAGAGGTGTTACAGTCATTGTACAGGAGGAGGAGGTGAGCTGTGACATCATCTATTGTGAATGATGGATCCTATGGTATTTACTGTATATAGAGGTGTTATCAATTTATTGTACAGGAGGAGGGTGAGCTGTGACATCACTATTGTGAATGATGATCCTGTGTATCTTTCTGTATATAGAGGTGATATCAATCATTGTACAGGAGGAGGTGAGCTGTGACATCGTCTATTATGAATGATGGATCCTGTGTTATCTACTGTATATAGAGGTGATTTTCAGTCATTGTACAGGGGGGAGGTGAGCTGTGAATCACCTATTGTGAATGGTGGATACCTGTGTTATCTGCTGTATATAGAGGTGTTATCAGTCATTGTACAGGAGGAGGAGGTGAGCTGTGACATCACCTATTGTGAAGGTGGATCCTTTTTATCTGCTGTATATAGAGGTGTTATTTAGTCATTGTACAGGAGGAGGAGGTGAGCTGTGACATCACCTATTGTGAAGGTGGATCCTTTTTATATACTGCATATAGAGGTGTTATCAGTCATTGTACAGGAGGAGGTGAGCTGTGATATCACCTATTGTTGAATGGCGGATCCTGTGTTATATATCGCATATAGAGGTGTTATCAGTCATGTTACAAGGGAGGAGGTGAGGCTGTGACATCACCCATTGTGAATGGTGGATCCTGTGTTATCTAATGTATATAGAGGTGTTATCAAACATTGTACAGGAGGAGGTGAGCTGTGACATCACCTATTGTGAATGATGGATCCTGAGTTATCTACTGTATATAGAGGTGTTATCAGTCATTGTACAGGAGGAGGAAGGTGAGCTGTGATATCACCTATTGTGAATAGTAGATTCTGTTTATTAAATCATTGTACAGGAGGAGGTGAGCTGTGGCACACCTATTGTGAATGGTAGATTCTGTATTATTTACTGTATATATGAGGAGTTATCAGTTATTGTGAATAGTAGATCCTGTGTTATCTACTGTATATAGAGGTGTTATTCGTCATTGTAGTCAGGAGGATGAGGAGGTGTGCTGTGACAATCCCTATTGTGAATGGTAGATTCTGTGTTATCTACTGTATATGAGAGGTGTATCAGTCACTGTACAAAGGGGGAGGAGGTGAGCTGTGACACAACCTATTGTGAATGGTGGGTCCTTGTGTTATCTACTGTATATAGAGGTGTTTATCCGTCATTGTACAAGGAGAATAGGAGGTGAGCTGTACACATCTATTGTGAATGGTTGGAATCCTGTGTTATCTTCTGTTTTATAGAGGTGTTATCCGTTCATTGTACAGGAGATGAGGAGTGTGAGCTGTGACCACCTATTGTGTATAGTAGATCCTGTGTTATCTACTGTATTAGAGGTGTTATCATCATTGTACAGGAGGAGGAGGTGAGCTGTGACATCACCTATTTGTGGAATAGTAGATCCTGTGTTAGTACTGTATATAGAGATGTTATCAATCATTGTACAGGAGATTTGAGGCTGTGACATCTTTTTGGGAATGTTTTGGGAAAGCTTTTGTTATCTTTTTTGAATTATGAGGTTTTTCATTTTTCACTTGTTTTTCAAGGGGTGAGGAGGATCTGTGACACACCTTATTTGTGGAAGGGGGTCGCTTGTTTTCTCTGAATGAGGTTTTCCTGTCCCATTGAAGGGGATTAGGAAAGGAATTTCCCCAGCTGGACCACCTTTTGGTATAGTGTCCTGTGTTTTTCTAGCCTGTTAAAAAGGTTTTTTCCCAATCCCCTTGTGGATGATCAAGGGGGTTGAGGTGACTGTGGAACATCCACTAAATTTTGAATGGTTTGGGTCGCCCGTTTTTAATGACTTTAATGATGATGGTGATTTTATCAATCATTGAACAGGGAGAAAAAAGAAAGGAAGAAAAGCTGTGAATCCCCTTTTTAATTAGTGCATTCTTCTTATTAAGTCTATGTTTTTTAGCAAATAGGGGGTTTCTGGCTTGGCATTCAATATTTGAATGTGTTTGTAATTATTTTACTTTTTTGAAATAAGTGTTAAATCATCTTTACATTGGGAGGTAGTTGATTGGTGAACATCCCCTTTTTAATTAAATTTGTGTTTTTTCAAAATTTTGGAGGGTGTTATTTCAGGGCACTTAAAGAGGAAAGGGGGATATATGGAAAAACACACTATTTAAATGGGTTTTTACGCTTTTTTAAACTACATTTTTAATATATAATTAATCCGTGGTAGCGCTCACCTTGTCTTCTCTGAATGAGGCGTTTTCCTGATGTCCCAAACAATCGAAAAGGGGATTCATCAGAGAAAATAACTTTACCCCAGTCCTCAGCAGTCCACTGCCTGTACCTTTTGCAGAATATCAGTCTGTCCATGATGTTTTTTCTGGAGAGAAGTGGCTTCTTTGCTGCCCTCCTTGAGACCAGGCCTTGCTCCAAGAGTCTCCGCCTCACAGTGCATGCAGATGCACTCACACCTGCCTGCTGCCATTCCTGAGCAAGCTCTGCACTGCTGGTAACCCGATCCCGCAGCTGAAACACTTTTAAGAGACGGTCCTGGCGCTTGCTGGTCTTTCTTGGGCGCCCTGGAGCCTTTTTGGCAACAATGGAACCTCTCTCTTGAAGTTCTTGATGATGCGATAGATTGTTGACTGAGGTGCAATCTTTCTAGCTGTGATACTCTTCCCTGTTAGGCCATTTTTGTGCATTGCAATGATGACTGCACGTGTTTCTTTAGAGATAACCATGGTTAACAGAAGAGAAACAATGATGCCAAGTACCAGCCTCCTTTTAAAGTGTCCAGTGGTGTCATTCTTACTTAATCATGACAGATTGATCTCCAGCCATGTCCTCATCAACACCCACACCTGTGTTAATGGAGCAATCACTGAAAAGAGGTTAGCTGGTCCTTTTAAGGCAGGGCTGCAATGATGTTGAAATGTTTTTGGGGGATAAAGTTCATTTTCTAGCCAAATATTGACTTTGCAAATAATTGCTGTTAAGCTGATCACTCTTTATAACATTCTGGAGTATATGCAAATTGCCATTAGAAAAAGTGAAGCAGTAAACTTTGTAAAAATTAATATTTGTGTCATTCTCAAAACTTTTGGCCATGACTGTATATGTTACATGAAGAAATGTCAGCTTAATATTAGTAGGAAGAGAGATAATATAGAAAAAAAAACTACTAAAAATGCATTTAAACATGTTTAGCATACAAGCTTCTTTTAAACAATAAGACATCTTCTGATAATACTTCATAATAAATTAATCCCTTCCATGGAAATAAAAAAGGAATAGGGACACAAAACCGCAAGAAAACATAAAAACTGCACTTGTGGTGCCACTTCAGAGATATAGCCCACTTCTATAACAAAGCACACAGGGACATATCAGGGCAGATAAATAAAGTTACCCGATAATAACGCTACTTCTTATGGCCGGCTTGTTAACATGTAAATAGGAAGGATGCATTCTTTTTTTCGTATTCTTTTGTGTTTACACAAATCATGCAGGGAAGAAACTTTGATCTTGTGATGTTCAGACAAGAAGTGAAGCGAAGAGATGATGATTTTTTATGTAACAGAATCTCAGAGATAGCCGGACAGCGTAGCCCACCATGGAGATAGATTTACATAAGCAGAAAGGTGAAAAGCAGGTGACTCATTTCCATAGGCCAGTTATATGAATCGGATTGTGCTGTGGAGATGACGGCGCCCCGGGCTCCATCTTTTTCTATTTATACTTAATGCACAACAGAGACGTGAGCCAAAAAATTGAGCGCTTATTTGGAAAGAGACGAGTGAATTGATCCGCTTTAAGGCAAAACAACAATTTCTTACATAACAAAGAAGCTGCCATATTTATGAGAATAGTATTTGTCTCGCTTCAAAGGGAAAGTGGAAATTAGAAGTGTGAATTTCTGCAGCGTCTACATAAATACATATTAAGTCGTTTGTTTGTTAATATATATTTATTACCTTTAATCCCTTTCAGCCATTGGATTCACCAGAGATAAAAATTGCGAAGATAAGACTTGATCGGCTGGTGGGCATAACATTCTGCACATTTTTTATAGACTGGCCTAAAAGCAGCAGGCTGCAGGTGGGAGATGAACATGAATGTAAGAAAGCAGTACGTAGCAAAGGTAGCAAAGCCATACAAATTATCTTGCAATAACTTCCATAAAGTGCACAGTACCAAGTGGCGTCCCTATATTGCCACCAGACTGTTAACTGTCCCAGTTCCAGTGTCATGCTCGTTGTCCTCCCATTCTGTGACTGACTCCCTTTGCTCCTCTCCTCGTAAGTTTAATAGGGTAAACTATAAGGGGTTTGGTACCGTGTTAGCCAGTTGAAAAAGTCAGTGTGAAAAACAAAATAATCTTGTAGTTACGATACCTTCTAATGGCTAACAAAAATAAAATAAATGATGTTACAAAGCAAGCTTTTGGGACTTCTAGGTCTCTTCCTCAGGCGTGATATAACAAAGTTTCTGAAGAAACACAAGATATGCACAAAACAACAACAGAGGCATAATATAATAAATGTACATTTAAATAAACTGAGCTCAGAGACTGAATCCTTAATTGGATTAGATTAGTGGTGTGAAAGATTTTTAGTCCCAATATCCAAGTAAGGGCCCCGTTACATGCTTCAATGTCCCAGCGATCCCACCAACGATCCGACGTGGATGGGATCGCTGGACATCGCTAGATGATCGCTGGTGAGCTGTCACATAGGCAGACTCACCAGCGATCAGGTCCAGCGCGCACGCTGGTGTCCAGGGTAAACAGCGGGTAACAAAGCACCGCGTGGCGCATAGTTACCCACTGTTTACCCTGGATATCAGCTCCCAGAATCTGCTGTACGGCGCTGGAAGCTCGCTGATTGTTGGTCTCCCGCTGTCACACGCAGCGATGTGTGCTGCCCAGCGGGAGACCAATGATAGATTTATGGTCCAGGCCATTCTGCAACGATTAATGATCAGCCAACTGATCGTTGATCGTCAATACTAGGGTTGAGCATTTCGATACCAAAACCCGGTTCCGATACCTGAAATCCAATGTTAGTCTATGGGAGCAAAATATCGGAATTAAAAATATTCCGATATTTTGCTCCCATAGACTTACATTGGATTTCAGGTATCGGAACCGGGTTTCAGTATCGGAATGCTCAACCCTAGTTACTACGTGTCACACGCAACAATGTCGTTTCCACATCGCTGCAACATCAAACCGGTGACGTTGCAACAATATCGTTCACGATATCGTAGCGTGTGACGGGGCCTTAAGATCAGAGGCTTGGTGCCCTCACTGTCTCTGGAACAGATTCCTCAGATTCTCTAATGAGTCATAAATCCTCCTGACAGATTTAGTCCTGTGTGGATGGAATCAAAGACTCAGTAAGTTTGTATTCCCAAACCCTGCAATGTTTTTGTGATTTAAAATTACCTTTTAATATCACAAATTTTATATTGTTTATGTTGTGTCTTGGACCACAGAAATATTTGGTCACCGGTAAATGTTTTTCTTTTTTGTGTGACAATGAGACCTCATTCTTGCTCTCAGTTTCTGTCCTGTTTCTCCCACATAGAGGACCCCAGGTAGGACATATAGTGCACAGAATTAAGTGCACCACATTGGAAGAAGAATATGTGAATGCCCCGGGAATCATATAGTCCTTCTGTGTGTTAGGAATTGGTATCCTGTCTTTGGTCTCTACATGAGAGCAGGTTTTGCAGCTCTTCACATTGCATAAGTTCCTCTTGGTGTATCTGAGGGCATTAAACTTCGGATCATGATGTTTCTTAAATTTGGAGGTTGTCTGTAGCACAACAACAGAGGAACTTTGAATATTGTCTTTAGCCAGTCATCCTTGTGTAGGATGTGGTAAAGTTTTTGTTTACCAGTTTTTCTCAGTACCTCAAGCTGTGGGTTTTAGGTCACCACCAGAGGTACACAATTATTTTCCTCTTTTTCACTGTATTAAAGTAATTGACTTTTAGGGATCCTTGTGGCTCTAATGAGCTGATCATCAAAAAAGATGGGGTGGTGGTAGCCTTGGTTTAAAAATGTCTTTTTAAGATGAGTTAAGTGTTCATTCCTGTCCGTCGGGTTGGAACAGATACGATTATGTCTAAGGGCCTGGCTGTAGACGATGGACTTTTTAATGCGTTTTGGGTTGAAGCTGTCCCATCTGAGGAATGTGGGACGGTCAATTGGTTTCCAATACACCATTCTCTGAATTGAACCATTTTGAATTTTTATGGCGGTATCCAGAAAATTGATTTCCATTTTTGAGTTTTCCAATGTTAAATTTATGGCGGGATGAAATGTATTGAATTTGTCATATGCAAATTGCCTCTTCAGAGAGAAAGAGCACTTGAATTCTATAGCACCACCTGTTGGAAGTAGTTGGAAGTCACTCTCCACAAGGAGAAACCTTACCCCTTAGACCCCATTCCAAAGCCTCTCACCTAGCCAAATCATTTCTCATACTTTGCACTGATGAAGGCCAATAGCCTGAAACACCGTGTCTGCAAATTGAGATTCTGATATGACTTTTATCCTAAGTCATATTTCAAGACTCGATAAAGGGTTGATTGTGACTTGTAGGATCGCTACTTCCAAAAGGTAGCACTATAGAGTTCAAGTCCTCTCTCGCTCTCTCTCTGAAGAGGCAATTTGCATATTAAAATTCATAGAGGAGCATTGCACGGTGAATAAGCCTCCTTACCTTGACAGCTGGTATGTCACTCTCCACAAGGAGAAACCTTACACCTTGAATTTGTCATGGAATTTTAAAAGTTCTTGTTCAGACTCAGTCCAGATTATTAAGATGTCATCAATATAACCAAGGGTTTGATGCAGCAGGATTCTAAAAAGTCATTTTCCAGTTTAGCCATGAAAAGGTTGGCATACTGGGTGCCATTTTGCTGCCCATAGTAGTTCCGTTTGCGTTGGATATATAGCTCCTCGCCGAAACAGAAAAAATTATGTGTGAGTATAAATCTGATGAGTCTTAATAGAGACTCAAAAAGGATCCCTTTAGCTTCAAGAAACATTTTGCAGGCCGATAGTCCATCTTCATGTAGGATATTACACTATAGGGATTATATAGGGTAAACTGGCGCACATCTCTGATATCACTTCTGAAAGCCCTGCAGGTCAACTCAAGAAGCAGAATGCCACCTGAGTATTCAGGTAGTTTGCCATCAACACCCTTACCACACAGCTAGCTTCTGCTTTTCTTATCAAGTATATCTCTTGACTAGTATCTATTATATCGCATCTCTACATTGCACTGTGGGTTCACCTGTCAAACCCAGCTCTATTATTTCACCATAAGGGTGTCTGCTGACAAACCCAGTTCTGCTATGTTACTGGCTCTGCTACATTACCACCAGTATGCATCCTGACATACCTAGCACTGCCTTATTGCTGAACTCTTCCACACCTCATCACAAATTTGTTGAACTCTTCCACGTCACCATAAATGTGCCAAACTCTTCCACATGACCACAAATGTGGCTGTTGATGAAGCCAGCTCGGCTACTTCGCTGGGCTCTACTACTTCACTACAGGCGGGTCTCTCTAGTCATATCAAACTCTGCTGTTGATCTACACTACTATTTAGCTGAGTCTCTGGTTTTTCTGTGGCCCACTTCTGCCTCTGTTGCTATAGCTGCTATCCAGCCTCTACAGCCTCTAATGCACCAGCTGGTTCTCCTCCCTGTCCATGCTACATTCCATCTACTTGTCCGGATGAGGTCTTCATGCCAAAAATTAACCAAATATATCTTACCCCATATGGCGCTGATAGTGGCCATTTTAATAGTCACCAAGGTTTACAATAAAGAGGAAAAGCATCAGAATGGGTTTTTTGGCTCACAGAACAAATAATGATTTTCGCTGTCTACCCTCCACCTATCTATACACAACATGTGCTCATCCACTTTTAATTGCATCTTATTAATTGCATCTTATACTTTGTTGGTCCTGGGACATACTGTATTTTCCATTAAACTGACTCCAAAGTTAGTTCTAAATGGAGCTGTCTTTAAACAACACCTTTAGGTTTCTAAATTTGTCAGAATAATAGAAAAACACGTCACTCCTTATTGTTATGTGGTGCTCAGATAAGGGATGCCAGTCCCAATATAATAGAAGATAATAAATCCGGCACTCAAAGTTATGAAAAAATTATAGAAATTTATTCTTAGTACCATCCACAAAATGTAACGTTTCGGTCAATGCTCTGACCTTCTTCAGACTAAGGAACATAAAAATATACAGAAATCAGGAGAATACAATCAGTTTCAAATGGTACAGACATATTATTCTAATATATATAATATAATAATGAAAATAAAATGCCAAGAAAAAATTTCAAGAGAATATTATTTTGAAAATTCAGAAAATAGTGCATATCAGAAAAGCGATAATGAAAAACAAAAACAGGTTCAAATAAAACTGATCATGTGTACAGGACCAAAAAAAGAAACTGCAGGATCCAAACCAAAATATGAGTGCATATAAGGTCAAATATATAGTTTACATATATTACATCCATACATGATTTATTGGCAATATGCATGAATGTATCCCAAGAAGGGTCCCAATCTTGCACACCCATGCACTGGTAACAACATTCCTATAAAAGGTTTCTTCACTTGTGACTCCACTTCAGTTGTATACGCTATAAAATGCCCTTGTGGAAATTATATATGAGAAACCACGCAAGCTATTAAGGACAGAATCTCCCATCATAAGTCCGACATAAGATGCAAAAAGAACCATCTCCCAATTCCTTTCCATTTCAACACGGCAGGGCATACTATAGCCCAATTAAGATTTATGGTTTTGGAGCAGGTATCATTAAATAGAAGAGGTGGCAATATGATTAAAACATTACGGTACAGAGAAGCATATTGGATCCATTCCCTACAGACCCTGGAACCTAGGGGTCTTAACAGAGATTACGATATCTCTTGTTTATATTCAAATCATTCTTTTGTATTTGCCTTTAATTTAATACGTTTTTTTGCCTATATTATATATAATTCTCCATAGGATGTATTGTCCGTATGATATTGCGATCCAGAATGCTTTTAAATTCTTTCTCATACCATGCCATTTTTCACTGTTTATTATTCTAGTGTTTTATAGATCCTGTACTAAATATATCTATTATATTTCCTTTATAGGCAAACAATTAAATATGCCTTCTGTGATACTCACCTTCACACTGTTCCAGCGCTGCCACGTCCTCTATTATAAAGTGGATCACTGTGCACTTCCTGTTTGCGTTCCAGAGAGCGTTCCACTCACTAATTTCGCTCTGGTACTACTGGTTATGACTCACTTCCGGTCGACGCTTTGTCATGCGCTCCACTTGCGTTCCACCAACGCAGCGCTCACAATGTAGGTCGCTTCCGGTTCTAGTGAACGCCAACTATTTATTATTATTATTATTATTATTTATTTCTATAGCACTATTGATTCCATGGTGCTGTACATGAGAAGGGGTTACATACAAATTACAGGTATCACTTACAGTAAACAAACTAACAATGACAGACTGATACAGAGGGGAGAGGACCCTGCCCTTTCGGGCTTACATTCTACAGGATTGTGAGGCAGGAGACAGTAGGTCGGGGGGTTGCAGCAGTTCCGGTGTTGGTTGAGGCAATATCTCCGGTAGTGGTGAGGAGGTAGCAGGGTCATTGCAGGCTGTAGGCTTTGCTGAAGAGATGGGTTTTCAGGTTCCGTCTGAAGGATCCGAATGTGTTTGATAGTCGGACGTGTTGGGGCAAAGAATTCCAGAGGATGGGGGATATTCGGGAGAAGTCTTGGAGGCGGTTGGGTGAGGAGTGAATAAGTGTGGAGGAGAGAAGGATGTCTTGGGAGGATCGGAGATTACGTGAGGGAAGATATCGGGAGATTAGTTCAGAGATATAAGGAGGAGACAGATTATAGATGGCCTTGTAGGTCAGTATTAGTAATTTGAACTGGATACGCTGAGGGAATGGGAGCCAGTGAAGAGATTTGCAGAGGGGAGAAGCGGAGGAGTAGCGAGGAGAGAGGTGAATTAGTCGTGCAGCAGAGTTAAGGATGGACTGGAGAGGTGCGAGGCTGTTAGCAGGGAGGCCAGAGAAAAGGGTGTTGCAGTAGTCGAGGCGGGAGATGATGAGGGCGTGCACAATCATTTCAGTAGATTGAGGGTTGAGGAAAGGACGGATTCTTGAAATATTTTTGAGCTGAAGGCGACAGGAGGTAGAAAGAGCTTGGATGTGCGGTTTGAAGGACAGGGCAGAGTCAAGGGTTACTCCGAGGCAGCGGACTTCTGGTACGGGGGAAAGCGTGATGTCATTAATTGTGATAGATAGGTCAGGTAAGGAAGATCTGTGGGATGGGGGAAAGATTATGAGTTCAGATTTGTCCACATTGAGTTTGAGGAAGCGGGAGGAGAAGAAGAAGGATATGGCTGATAGACACTCCGGGATTCTGGATAGCAGAGAGGTGATGTCTGGGCCAGAGAGGTAGATCTGAGTGTCATCAGCATAAAGGTGGTACTGGAATCCGTGGGACTTTATGAGTTGCCCCAGGCCAAGTGTATAGATTGAGAAGAGTAGGGGTCCTAGAACAGAGCCTTGGGGGACTCCAACAGAGAGAGGGTGGGACGAGGAGGTAGTGTGGGAGTGGGAGACGCTGAATGTGCGGTTGGAAAGGTATGAGGAGATCCAGGATAGGGTGAGGTCTTTGACGCCAAAGGAGGAAAGAATCTGTAGTAGAAGACAGTGGTCAACTGTGTCAAAAGCAGAGGACAGGTCAAGAAGCAGGAGTATAGAGTATTGTCCGTTTGCTTTGGCTGTAAGTAGGTCATTAGTAATTTTGGTCAGGGCTGTCTCAGTGGAGTGATGGGGGCGGAAACCAGATTGTAGAGTGTCAAAGAGCAAGCTAGAAGAGAAGTGGTAGGAAAGCTCAGCGTGGACATGCAGCTCCAGGAGTTTGGAAGCGAATGGGAGCAGCGATATTGGGCGATAGCTGGACATAGCGGTTGGGTCGAGGGTTGGCTTTTTAAGGATAGGCGCGATTGTGGCATGCTTGAAAGCAGAAGGGAAGGTACCGGAAGTTAGTGATAGGTTGAAGAGGTGGGTTAGGGATGGAATAATAGTGGTGGTGAGGTTGGGGAGGAGGTGGGTTGGGATGGGGTCAAGTGCACAGGTTGTGAGGTGCGATTTGGAGAGAAGACAATTAAGCTCCCCTTCAGTTATGTTGGAGAGGGAGGTTATGGGGTTGGGGCATTGGTCTGGTATACAAAGTGGTTGAGGTGGTTGAACAATGAAGACTTGCCTTGTTTGGTCGATCTTATTTTTGAAGTGTGTGGCAAAGTCCTCAGCAGAGATGAGGGAGGTAGGAGGGGGCAGTGGTGGGCGGAGGAGGGAGTTAAAAGTTTTGAATAACTGTTTGGGGTTGTAGGATAGGGAAGATACGAGGGTTGTGAAGTAGGCCTGTTTAGCAGAGGTGAGGGCAGATTTGAAAGAGAGTGTTGCTTGTTTGAATGCAGTGAAGTTGTCTTGCGAATTTGTTTTTTTCCAACGCCGCTCTGTAATCCTGGACTTTGCCGGAGCTTTTTAGTGGTGTTATTGTGCCAGGGTTGTCTGTTGGTACGTCGCACTCTGCCATGAACGAGAGGGGCGACCGTGTCAATAGCCGATGTGAGAGTGGCATTGTAGAAAGCAGTGGCACTGTCTGTATCATGAAGTGAGGATATTGATGCCAGTGAAAGAATAGAGTCAGAGAGTGTGTGGATGTCTTGGTGTGCAAGGTGTCTGCGGGGGTGCACGTGTTGCTGGACATGGGTGACAGGAGAGGAGGACAGGGATGAGAAAGTGAGTAGATGGTGGTCGGATAGAGGGAGAGGGGAGGTGGTGAAGTTAGATAGAGAGCAGAGGCGGATGAAGACCAAGTCTAATGTATGACCATCCGTGTGGGTGGCTGAGGAGGACCACTGAGTAAGTCCAAAGGATGAAGTAAGGGACAGAAGTTTGGAGGCTGCTGACTGAAGGGTATCAGTGGGGATGTTGAAGTCACCCATGATGATGGTGGGGATGTCAGTGGAGAGAAAGTGAAGAAGCCAGGTAGTGAATTGGTCGATGAAGGCAGTGGTCGGGCCTGGAGATCGGTATATGACGGCCTCTTGGAGGTTGGAGGGAGAGTAGATGCGGACAGAGTGGACTTCAAAGGAAGGGAGGATTAGGGAGGGAAGAGGTGGGATTGGGTTAAAGTTGCAGTTAGAGGAAAGGAGAACACCCACTCCTCCACCATGTCTGTTTCCAGGGCGAGGAGTGTGGGTGAATTGGAGGCCACCGTAACACAGCGCAGCAGGGGAGGCGGTGTCAGAGGGTGTCAGCCCACACGTGTGTATCTCACACAGCGCCATACTGCACAGCAATTGAACCTTATTGCATATTCTACTAGCGCTTTGAAACCACACAATATTGGACTTTATATGGTAAGGACTTCCACCTATACTTAATAGTTTTGGCTGAGCACTTTTACTCATTATAGTGACACCTGTCGCTATTTCAGTAGCTTTCCACTGCGTTTTTTTTTTCCCACAGTATTACACCATACCCTCTGCACAATCTGGTAAGAACTTTGCTCCACTTTGTCTATAACTTCATGCATATTGCCAATAAATCATGTATGGATGTAATATATGTAAACTATACATTTGACCTTATATGCACTCATATTTTGGTTTGGATTCCTGCAGTTTCTTTTTTTGGTCCTGTACACATGATCAGTTTTATTTGAACCTGTTTTTGTTTTTCATTATCGCTTTTCTGATATGCACTATTTTCTGAATTTTCTAAATAATACTATCTTTAAATTTTTTCTTGGCATTTTATTTTCATTATTATATTATATATATTAGAATAATATGTCTGTACCATTTGAAACTGAGTGTATTCTCCTGATTTCTGTATATTTTTATGTTCCTTAGTCTGAAGAAGGTCAGAGCATTGACCGAAACGTTACATTTTGTGGATGGTACTAAGAATACATTTCTATAATTTTTCATAACTTTGAGTGCCGGATTTATTATCTTCTAAATTTGTCAGAGCCTGGACTTTTCATCCTCAGGTGAGTCATTTGACTCATTAAAAAAAACAAGTTAAGCAAAAAGTTTAGCTAAAAAGCAAACAAATTTTACAATGAAAATGTAATTTGGATCACACCTAAAAATTTTGATCTTAGGATATTGCAGTACCTTGATTGCTTCCTTTTTGACAGATGATTGAAATAAATTCACTCAGTCGCAAATTTCTGGGTTATAGATGCAAATGACAAGTCGTATACTTTAGGATGATATAAACAAACCATCTGAAACAAATTAGAAAATGGCGCTGGAACTTTAAGTGCCTCGTCTAAGAGGGAATTGTCGCTATTTCATCTGTTTGGCAATTGCACTTTGCATTACATAAAGCATTAAAATTTCCTATTTAATTACAAAAAAAAATCTCAAAAAAATGTATTTTAAAGCAAAGTTTATCGAGTCCTTGCAAATCTTTGGAAATCTAATCATAAACTTTTGTAGGGTTCTTGATAGTTGTTATCACCACATTTAATCAAATGGAGAAGAAAATAAAAAAATTTGAAGGAAATTTTGCACATGTTTTGGCAGATGTCATGAGCGAATGCTTGCATCGCTATACCTCTGTCTAACAACCGAAGTATTGAAATGGAAACATTTATATGATAATTTATGTGTACAAGGAACAATGTTTGCATGCTTAATTATGCACATACATGCCCAATTAATTGTCTGACTGTAATTCGTTGTTTGAGAACATTTTTATTCCTTTCTATTCGGCAGATAGTCATCCTGTACACATTTCACCAGAGTGACTCCTCCCTCTCCAAAATACACATCCAATTTCTAAATGGAAAATTAAACAGCTCCAGATAGGGAGACATTTGCATATAATCACAGAGATGGTACATTAATCTGAAAGCCATTGCACGTTTGTGCTGCCAGTCGCAAATTGTTGCCTTCTGAATGCCTCAGATTGTTCTTAAATAATTATAGCATTTCCAGGGAATCTGCAGCTGATTTAACATATAGATTTTGCAAATGCTGGCTTCTCTTAAAGGTGTTGTCTCCTTTGCAAAATCACATTTTCAGATAGGCCAGTATAAAATTGTCTAGTTCTGGAATTTTCATCAATCATAATTAACGTTCTATTGATAACCTATCCTATCAATGAAGGCTCTTTCATTGTTGTTACAAAACAGCTTACTAGGTAATGTGGATCCTCTAAGCCCAAGATCCCAGTGGGCACTCGGAACACAGGCGTGGGTTTAGCAGACGGGTAAAGCACACAGGACACAGAAAATTAACCGGGGGACTGAAAGCTGCAGACATCCAGTACATGTCCTAAAGAACACAGACAACTTGTAGAGTTGCTGAAATCCATAGCCAAACAGGAGACTGAAGGACTAGAAGCCGCAAGCTGCAAGAGATATCTTTGAGACCACAGACAGTTGCAGAGTTAATGAAGTCCGCAGGCAAATAGGACATCTGGGAAACCGCAGAAAGGAAGCACACAAAACTCAGTCTAAATACAATAGAAGCCGTAGGCGGCCAGGAGATGTCCTGGAAACTGCCGACGGACCTGCAGCAGAGGTCCAAGAAGACCGGGAACAGGTAGCAAACAGGACTCCAGAGAAACTAGAAAGTCTGAATACCATGGAAGCCGCAGGACGATATAAGGCATAAAGAGGACTCTAGACAATTAGCAGTGGTACTGAAAGCCACAGACTGGTAACTCAGGGACTGGAAACCACAGACAGCCAGGGGATATTCTGAAGACTGTGGACAAGAACTGTGCACAGGCAAACTAAAAGTGTTACTAGAAATACTTAACACCAAGACATGAGTCTGTGTCATGGGAGGCTTATATAGGCCTAGAAAATTCAAAACATGGGAACACACCGGGCTACTTGCTAAGCCCAACGTGTAGCACAAGAAAATTTAGCGTACTAAGGTATAGGGAGCAGAGACCAAACTCAGGATAAATCTGTAACAATTGTTTTTGTTTCAATCCTTGTTTAATTCACTTCTAGGGAACAAGGTAGATATATAAGGTGACCAATAGATGAGCCACTGTGTCTATGCAATCAGAGAAGGAATACTCAAAGATTTGCAAGTATTGTTGACACTTCTAAATCCTCATGTAGACAATAGATGTTTGCTGAACCACCCATTGGGCCAAACGTTCTTTTTACATCTAAGGGTGAGTTTCCACGGTCAGGAAACGCTGCGTGTTTTGCGCTGTGCGCTGGCGCAGCACCAAACACGCAGCGTCCAGATGTTACAGCATAGTGGAGGGGATTTCAAGAAATCCCGTCTCCACTATGCGTAACAATACGCAGATGGCAGACCTGCGTAAACGGACATGCGGCGCGTCTTTTTAGACCGCAGCATGTCCTCGCGTATTGCGGCGACGGTGCGTCGCCGCAACAGAATTTAACACAGGGCTATGTAGCCCTGCGTTCTTTCCGGAGGTGTTCCGGAGGTGTCCTGAACACCTCCGGAAAGATTGCGCGTCATAAAGGGGCGGGGCTTAGACGGAGCGGAATTTCCGCTCCGTCCAAAGCGCTGTGGTTCCGGACCGTGGAACCACAGCCTATCTCCCCTTAGTCTCTAAAGTGCAAGTCTTCTGTGACTCTTTTGGCAATGATTTATCTCTCAGAAAAACAGTATGATCAGTCGGGTCTCCTGAAGAAAGCAATGAGAGCATACAGATGTCTTCAAGAGAAGTCTGCTACTTGAACATCCATCTATAACCCAGCTCATCCATGTAATATATATATATATATATGTGTAGCCCTGGTGTGAAGGCACACGCAGTACCCTGGAGGATGTGTGGAGAGATAGCAGTTTAATGCTCTATAAACATTCATTCCAACACACACTTAGACACGCCCACAGATATATATAGTCTAGTCACAGTCAGGGAGTAGTCAGAAGTCAGTGTGGAGTCGAGTTCAGTTTCCTGTCAGGAAGACAGAGGAGGGATTGATTGTGCAGTTCAGAAAGTGGAGGCCAGTACAGGTGAGCCAGTTCACCTCAGCCTGGTCAGAGCTGTGCCCCACTGATAGACAGACTGAGACACCTATTAAGAAGAAAGAAGTAAGTTGCAGATATACTTCAGTCTCCTGTCCCAAGGACAGTGAAGGTTCAGAGACGTGCTCCTGCCTAGAAGATTACTGAGTTTCTGGCAACAAGCTCAAGAAAGAAGTTAAGAAAGGGACTGACTTTATTAACCTGTGAAGTGAGAAATGCTTATGCTACCAGCGTGGACAAGGCGAAAGGCACAGTGGTAGGAATTCTGAGTGCTATAGGATTGGAGAAGTCCTGCACGTTGTCACCGGTCACTGGAGACCGAAGCATCACCATAGCTTCACGCATGGTGGTAGAAAACCCAGAGGCTTACTGAACCTTAGGTAACAGCAAGCAGCCCCTGGAGTGTCAGTACGTAACTGGGGTCAGGTGGAATAGGAACTTTGAGCTAGGCCAAGCAGAGAAGAACCTAGTTTCATCACAGGAAGGCTCCGACCACAACACTGACCGGGCAGTACAGCTTGGAGAAGCTGGAGTTATAGAGGGAACTACGCTTTATGCTGGTTGTACTCATCTTTGTGAAAGTAAAGGAGGCCCCTAACTTGTCCAGCTGCTATCTTGAAACACATCCTCCATTGGATCAGCCTCCCTGGGACCTGCATAACCATCTTGCAAGTAAAAAGGTATGGAAAGACGCTGATGTGTGAGACTGTGTTATTTGATTGCATCCCTGCACAACCTGCCCATTACTATCGACCTGAGGGAAGAGTCCCACCTGTAGGGGACCCGACATCTAGCTGCCTCACCATCCCCTCAGAGCTCAACAGCAGCGCTGGTACATATTACCAGAAGACTACAGGTGGCGTCACGAACTGTATATATATCCCCTGTAAATATACCCCCCAACATACGCCTGACCGCCAGGGCCACAGACCGAGCCACCGCTGCCTGTGACATCCCCATAGACTTCCATGGGCTCGGTTTGAGTACCCCATTGCCCTGGTAACCCACAATTGTGGTGCGTGGTCGAGACGAAATTGGCGTCACGAACAGGATGCGAAACTCGCAAAATTGCGAGCCCTGTGTGCCTATGGAATTGTTTTTGTGAAAAAGAACTGTTTGCACTTTTGGCGCCAAAAATCGCCATCTTTGTCGCCATATTCGCGCCCTCAGGCGCTGGAGAAGAAGGTGGGCGTACCTTCGTGGGCGTGTACCCCCCTGTGGCGCGAAGAAAATGCCTGCCCTCTCAAAGTGCTATTACAACATGCGATCCTGCCCTACAGCAAAGGAGGTCCGCCTCCTCTTCACCTTTCCTGCAAAGAGGAGGAGACGCAAACCCCGCCTCCACGGAAGAGACCGGACGGCTCTGGAGGAAGAAGAGAGAACGCTCTGGAACATCATGGAAGCAGGACGTGTGCAGCCGAGCAGGGAAGCGGAGGAAGGCAGGCCCCGTTCCCCAGCCAAGCTGCCACCAGCACCGGAATCATCCGTGGTCCTGCACCTGCAGCAAGCATTGCTGGAAATTAAAGAAGAAAATGCACGACTGAAAAAGATGATTTTGCCACAACCTGGATTTGAAGAGATAGAGAGACGCCGACGTAACCTGATGCAGTGGCGACTGTGGAACACGGTGTCCTCCCCTCTCGACGATCCCCCACGATTCGAGTTACCGAAAATTCTGCTGCCCAAGGCAAAGGAGCAACCGGAGGCTGCCCCCGAAAGTACCGATCCTTATCCCACCGGTGAAGCGGTGGAGGCGAAGGAGGTTGAGGAGGTACCGCCAGTTCCGGAACGCCCGCCCGGCCAGGAGGCCGCAGCAGATGATCGATCCCCGGCAGGGACACCGGAGGGGTCCTGTCCGTCATTACCAGACGTGGATTGGGACGAGATGGCGCGCCTGGATAACGTCGCCTACACCGCCCAGTGGGAACGTGAGTGGCAGCGTCGCGAGGAGAAGCAGCAACGCCAGCAGGAGGAAGAGCGGGAAGCTCAGCGCAACCGACAGCGGCAACATGCAGAGCTGATCGCGGACAAGGAAAGTGTCCGTCGAGAAAAAGGTACTCTGAGGGAACCGCGGCGGCAGGGGTGTGTGACAGAGTTCCAGCTCCGAAAGGGTTGGGGCTTCATCAGAGAACCGGGCCTCTACCCAGGGGTCTTTGTCAGCAGACGTGATGTAGAATCCCACCTACCGCAAGGCCATCCCGGGAGGGACCTAGTTAATGGAGACATTGTCACCTATACACGACACTGGGGTATGAAGGGATGGTATGCCCTTAATGTCACAATCGTCCGTGACCCCGTCCCCGACGCTGGTAACGTCACCACGACCGCAGCGTCCCCGTCTCCAGCTCAAACAGCACCAGGCCATGCCCCAGCATCGCCCCCTGCAGGCTCCTCGCAAATGGAAGCAACGTCTACATACTCTTCATTATCTTGTCATCCTTCTACATCGCAACTTGCGACCCAGTTTCCATCGCAATCTATGACACGATCGATATCGCTAACTGTAACGCAAATTGAAACTCAATCGGTGTCTCGCAAGGAGAAAGTACCCGTTGCACCCCTAGAGGTTCGCACGAGAACTGTGGCGACCCAGACCCTAATAGCAGCTCACGACTTGTTAGTCATGGGATCTAGGGACCATCGCATTGTTCCAGCCCCCGGGGTGGAAAATGTAGTCGAAATAGTTAAACAGTAAAAGAAAAACCGGTAAGATCCAGACAGGGGTCTACCATATGTAATGTTGTAAAAAGTTTGAGAATGTTTGCCAATTTTGCACTTTATTGCTAGAGATAATTTCTATGTTTTTCTATATTTAGTAGAATGCCCGGCTGGGTACCAAAGTAAAAAAATTGAAAATTTAATGCATATTAGAAATGTATTTATATCTGTGTCTTTTCTTATCGTGTTTCACAATGGACTTCGAGGTTGAGGACTGAGCCAGCCCAAGAACTGATTTTGTATATAGTTGCACCTTGTGCATTATCTTGGTTTTACATAAAACCACCACAACTACCTCTGAATAATAAAACCCGTGTGGTGTGGCACTGAGTGAGGTCTGCATTCCTAAGTCCTGCAGCCCACCCAGGACCCACGTTGAAGGTTTGGTGCGGGTCCTTCACAAGAATCTTACTGTGTATTATATGAAAATGTATATTTAATATTTTGTATTTTTCTATATTTAATGTTTTGTTTGCAACGTTCAAGAAATCCTTACCTCCCGGATGGGACGAGTTCATGTTAATGTTTAAATGCATAAACAAAAATTTCTGTCTCTTTGTATTTCACAGCCCGGGAGTGCTGTCGTTTACCATGGGGGAATGTGTAGCCCTGGTGTGAAGGCACACGCAGTACCCTGGAGGATGTGTGGAGAGATAGCAGTTTAATGCTCTATAAACATTCATTCCAACACACACTTAGACACGCCCACAGATATATATAGTCTAGTCACAGTCAGGGAGTAGTCAGAAGTCAGTGTGGAGTCGAGTTCAGTTTCCTGTCAGGAAGACAGAGGAGGGATTGATTGTGCAGTTCAGAAAGTGGAGGCCAGTACAGGTGAGCCAGTTCACCTCAGCCTGGTCAGAGCTGTGCCCCACTTCTTTAAGAAGAAAGAAGTAAGTTGCAGATATACTTCAGTCTCCTGTCCCAAGGACAGTGAAGGTTCAGAGACGTGCTCCTGCCTAGAAGATTACTGAGTTTCTGGCAACAAGCTCAAGAAAGAAGTTAAGAAAGGGACTGACTTTATTAACCTGTGAAGTGAGAAATGCTTATGCTACCAGCGTGGACAAGGCGAAAGGCACAGTGGTAGGAATTCTGAGTGCTATAGGATTGGAGAAGTCCTGCACGTTGTCACCGGTCACTGGAGACCGAAGCATCACCATAGCTTCACGCATGGTGGTAGAAAACCCAGAGGCTTACTGAACCTTAGGTAACAGCAAGCAGCCCCTGGAGTGTCAGTACGTAACTGGGGTCAGGTGGAATAGGAACTTTGAGCTAGGCCAAGCAGAGAAGAACCTAGTTTCATCACAGGAAGGCTCCGACCACAACACTGACCGGGCAGTACAGCTTGGAGAAGCTGGAGTTATAGAGGGAACTACGCTTTATGCTGGTTGTACTCATCTTTGTGAAAGTAAAGGAGGCCCCTAACTTGTCCAGCTGCTATCTTGAAACACATCCTCCATTGGATCAGCCTCCCTGGGACCTGCATAACCATCTTGCAAGTAAAAAGGTATGGAAAGACGCTGATGTGTGAGACTGTGTTATTTGATTGCATCCCTGCACAACCTGCCCATTACTATCGACCTGAGGGAAGAGTCCCACCTGTAGGGGACCCGACATCTAGCTGCCTCACCATCCCCTCAGAGCTCAACAGCAGCACTGGTACATATTACCAGAAGACTACAGGTGGCGTCACGAACTGTATATATATCCCCTGTAAATATACCCCCCAACATACGCCTGACCGCCAGGGCCACAGACCGAGCCACCGCTGCCTGTGACATCCCCATAGACTTCCATGGGCTCGGCTCTGAGTACCCCATTGCCCTGGTAACCCACAATTGTGGTGCGTGGTCGAGACATATATATATATATATATAATATATATATATATATATATATATACACCATGTTCCAAATTATTATGCAAATTATATTTTTCTCTGATTTTCCTAAGTGGTCGGTGCAAATGACAGTCAGTCTAATAAAAGTCATCACCCGTTGGAATATACATCAAATTTTATTGAAGAAACCTCCCAATGATAACAGTATAATCTCCAAAATGAATAAAAACTCAAAATGCACTGTTCCAAATAATTAGGCACAGTAGAATTTCTGAACATTTGATCTGTTTTAAAGAACTGAAAATGCTCATTTGTGGAATTTGCAGCATTAGGAGGTGACATTCACTGAACAAAAAAGCTATTTAACTAAAAAACATCCTAACAGGCCAAGTTACATGTTAACATAGGAACCCTTCTTTGATATCACCTTCACAATTCTTGCATCCATTGAACTTTTGAGTTTTTGGAGAGTTTCTGCTTGTATTTCTTTGCATGAAGTCAGAATAGCCTCCCAGAGCTGCTGTTTTGATGTGAACTGCCTCTCACCCTCATAGATCTTTTGCTTGATGATATTCCAAAGGTTCTCTATTGAGTTGAGGTCAGGGGACGATGGTGGCCATGAGTTTATCTCCTTTTATGCCCATAGCAGCCAATGACTCAGAGGTATTCTCTGCAGCATGAGATGGTGCATTGTCATGCATGAAGATGATTTTGCTCCTGAAGGCATGTTTCTGCTTTTTATACCATGGAAGAAAGTTGTCAGTCAGAAACTCTATATACTTTGCAAAGGTCATTTTCACACCTGCAGGAACCTTAAAGGGCCCTACCAACTGTTTCCCCATGATTCCTGCCCAAAACATGACTCCTCCACCTCCTTGCTGACGTCGCAGCCTTGTTGGGACATGGTGGCCATCCACTAACCATCCACTACTCCATCCATCTGGACCATCCAGGGTTGCTCGACACTCATCAGTAAATAAGACTGTTTGAAAATTAGTCTTCATGTATGTCTGGGCCCACTGCAACTGTTTCTGCTTGTGAGCACTGTTTAGGGATGGCCGAATAGTAGGTTTATGCACCACAGTAAGCCTTTGAAGGATCCTACCCCTTGAGGTTCGAGGGACTCCAGAGGCACCAGCAGCTGCAAATATCTGTTTGCTGGTTTGTAATGCTTTTTAGCAGCTGCTCTCTTAATCCGATGAACTTGCCTGGCAGAAACCTTCCTCATTCTGCCTTTATCAGCACGAACACGTCTGTGCTCAGAATCAGCCACAAATCTCTTAACAGTACGATGATCATGCTTAAGTTTTCGGGATATATTTAATGTTTTCATCCCTTGACCAAGGCATTGCACTATTTGATGCTTTTCAGCAGCAGAGAGATACTTTTTCTTTCCCATGTTACTTGAAAACTCTGGCCTGCTTAATAGTGTGGAACATCCAGTTTTCCTTTTATTGGGCTCACATGGCAAACTAATTATCACAGGTATCTGAGATTGATTTCAGTGATCCAAAGAACCAAGAGACACAATACCATCAATGAGTTTCATTTACAAAAAAATAAATGCTATGACACTTAAAACCAATATATATATATACAGTACAGACCAAAAGTTTGGACACACCTTCTCATTTAAAGATTTTTCTGTATTTTCATGACTATGAAAATTGTACATACCACACTGAAGGCATCAAAACTATGAATTAACACATGTGGAATTATATACTTAACAAAAAAGTGTGAAACAACTGAAAATATGTTTTATATTCTAGGTTCTTCAAAGTAGCCACCTTTTGCTTTGATGACTGCTTTTCACACTCTTGGCATTCTCTTGATGAGCTTCAAGAGGTAGTCACCGGAAATGGTCTTCCAACAATCTTGAAGGAGTTCCCAGAGATGCTTAGCACTTGTTGGCCCTTTTGCCTTCACTCTGCTGTCCAGCTCACCCCAAACCATCTCGATTGGGTTCAGGTCTGGTGACTGTGGAGGCCAGGTCATCTGGCATAGCACCCCATCACTCTCCCTCTTGGTCAAATAGCCTTTATACAGCCTGGAGGTGTGTTTGGGGTCATTGTCCTGTTGAAAAATAAATGATGGTCCAACTAAACGTAAATTGGATGGAATGGCATGTCGCTGCAAGATGCTGTGGAACCAATGCTGCTTCAGTATGCCTTCAATTTTGAATAAATCCCAAACAGTGTCACCAGCAAAGCACCCCCACCCAATCACACCTCCTCCTCCATGCTTCACGGTGGGAACCAGCCATGTAGAGTCTATCCGTTCACCTTTTCTGCGTCACACAAAGACACGGTGGTTGGAACCAAAGATCTCAAATTTGGACTCATCAGGCCAAAGCACAGATTTCCACTGGTCTAATGTCCATTCCTTGTGTTCTTTAGCCCAAACAAGTCTCTTCTGCTTGTTGCCTGTCCTTAGCAGTGGTTTCCTAGCAGCTATTTTACCATGAAGGCCTGGTGCACAAAGTATCCTCTTAACAGTTGTTGTAGAGATGTGTCTGCTGCTAGAACTCTGTGAGGCATTGACCTGGTCTCTAATCTGAGCTGCTGTAATCCTGCGATTTCTGAGGCTGGTGACTCGGATAAACTTATCCTCAGAAGCAGAGGTGACTCTTGGTCTTCCTTCCTGGGGCGGTCCTCATGTGAGCCAGTTTCTTTGTAGCGCTTGATGGTTTTTGCAAATGCACTTGGGGACACTTTCCCAGTATGGCTGGCATACAGGTGGGTACAGGCAGGTGCAGGCAGATATAGCTGGTGTACAGATTGGCACTGGCAAGTGCACGCGGGATGGCTGATATACAGGCTGGTACTTGCGGGTGCAGGCAGGTATGGCTAATATACAGACTGGTACTGGCAGATGCAGGCAGGGACGGCTGATATAAAGACTTGCACTGGCTTGTGCAGGCAGGTATGGCTGATATACAGGCTGGTACTAGTGAGTGTAGGCAGGTACGGCTGATATACAGGTGGACAAAGGCAGGTGCGGCTGGTATACAGACTGTCACAGCTTGTGCAGACAGGTACACTGGAATGCACAAGCAGGGACAAGCAGAAATGAGTATAGCAAGCGGATACAGGTAGGTACTAGCAGGAACAAGTGGGTACTGGCGGGCACACACAGACAGGGGACCTGAGAACTAGCAAAAGTGCAGACTAACAGATAAAACACATTGCTCAAGCACCTCCATCAGGTGGAGGTGCCTTAAACAATAATTTTCTCCCAGCCATTGGCTGGGGACTCTTTAGGATGGTGCAAATAATCCATTTTTAAGCACAGTGCCCGGAGATTTACAAGCCGTGCGCAGACCCAGGGCAGCAGCAGAAGGAGGAGGAGGGAATGCAGGGACCACTGCAGTGAGCAAGTCTGCATCCCTGCTGGGGGAGTGAAGAAGGGGCACAGGTGCTACACTGATATGTTGTCATTTGTGCCATGAGCATAATGAATAGAAGATAAGGGGATGTGGTAGGTCCCGGGTGCTGCCGTTGCAATACGATGGGAAACGGTGAGTATAAAAGCGGTAAGAAGGAGTAAAACCTACCATATATACTCGCGTATAAGCTGAGATTTTCAGCCCATTTTTTAAGGCTGAAAGTCCCCCTCTCGGCTTATACGCGAGTCATATACCGGGGGGTCGGCGGGGGAGGGGGAGCGGGGGTGTCAGAGATCATACTTAGCCCCCCGGTGCGTCTCTGCAGCCCCTGCTTCTCCCATGATCTCAGGCTCCTTCCTGCAGCGGTCATGCGCATATTCATGACTTTAATTAGCGGTACCACGTGACCACTGAAGGAAGGAATAGCTGCCGGAAACCACGGGAGAAGCATGGGGGCTGCAGAGACGCTCCAGGAGGGGTAAGTATATGCGATATTCACCTGTCCCCGGTCCACTGCTGCACTCCGCTCTATCCTCTGCGTCCTCTGGCTGTGACGTTCAGGTCAGAGGGTGAGATGACGTAGTTAGTGCTCACCGCGCCCTCTGCCTGAGCATTCACTGCAGGAGGACCCGGAAGACAGCGGCTCGCAGCGGTGGACCGGGGACAGGTGAATATCTCAGGTGCCGGGGCCCTGAGACAGGGGTGACACCGGCACCTGTCCCCCATAGCGCGCCGGTGTCCTCGCCTGCTCAGGACACCAGCACCTGGCCCCCAGCGACGAGAGGTGAGTATGTCATTTTTTTTTCATTTGCAGCAGCAGCGGCATATGGTGCATATTCTATGGAGCATCTTATGGGGGCATAATTTATGGAGCATCTTATGGGGCATAATCTATGGAGCATCTTATGGGGGCATTATCTATGGAGCATCATATGGGGCATAAAATATATGGAGCATTTTATGGGGGCATAATCTATGGAGCATCATATGGGGCATAATCTATGGAGCATCATATGGGGGCATAATCTATGGAGCATCATATGGGGGCATAAAATATATGGAGCATCTTATGGGGGCATAATCTATGGAGCATCATATGGGGCATAAAATATATGGAGCATCTTATGGGGGCATAATCTATGAAGCATCATATGAGGCCTATTCTATGGAGCATTTTATGGGGCATAATCTATGGAGCATCATATGCGGGCATAATCTATGGCGCATCATATGGGGGCATAAAATATATGGAGCATCATATGGGGGCATAATCTATGGAGCATCATATGGGGTCTATTCTATGGAGCATAATATGGGGACATAATCTATGGAGCATTATATGGGGGCATAATTTATGGAGCATCATATGGGTGCATAATCTATGGTGCATCATATGGGGCATAATCTATGGAGCATCATATGGGGGCATAATCTATGGAGCATCATATGGGGGTATAATCTGTGGAGCATCATATGGGGGCATAATCTATGGAGCATCTTATGGGGCATAATCTATGGAGCATTTTATGGGGCCATAACCTTTATGGAGCAGCATATGGGGCATATTATTCTATGTAGCATCTTATGGGGCCATTATTAATCTTTATGGAGCATTATATGGGGCATATTTTGTATGGAGCATCTTTTGGGGCCACCATGAACTGTATGGAGCATTATATGGGGCTCCTGATTCAATATGGATATTCAAAAACATTTTACCTACTGATGTCTCAATTAATTTTACTTTTATTAGTATCTATTTTTATTTTTGTAATTTACCAGTAGCTATTGCATTTTCCACCCTAGGCTTATACGAGAGTCAATAAGTTTTCCCAGTTTTTTGTGGCAAAATTAGGAGGTCGGCTTATACACGGGTTGGCTTATACATGAGTATATACGGTACCTCGAAACTCGTTGCACGAATAAAACCTATATTTTATACTCCCCATCTCATCGTTCTGACAGCGGCAGAGCCTGGGATCTACTGCACCCCTTATCCTCTAATTGTTATGTGCTCCATATAACAGGTGTGAATACAGTGGCCAGAGCAGCAGCCATCATTCAGGATATACACAATTTTTTCAGAGTTGTGCTGCACACAACCCAAACAGATGAGCGACAAATTCTTCCACCCACTTTCACCTGTGGTTCACGGTGTTACACAGGGAGTGCCTCTTTCTTTTTTTCTTTCCAGGGGTGTAGTGAAGGCCCCCAGATCTGCCATTACTCTACAGGTAAAAGTTTAAAGGAGAATGCAGAAAAAATACAATATGGCAAAATTCCTATTTCTTGGTCACCTCACATACAAAAATAAAATAAAATGAATACATGTTTGTTGTGAATGGACTTGAAATGAGTTCTGAGCAGAGGCTCCCTCTGGTGGTTACAAGCGGTACTGGACTGTCCAGTGAAGATTGTGAGGATTGTGAATCAGGTGTTACTGACTGGTCTTATATAAGGGAGTCGCCTTCCCATCAGGGTTGCCGGTGAACAATTGTTCTGGTCTCAATCCTTGATTCCTGTTTCCTTTGTAGCCTGCTGTGTCGTGTCTGCATCTCCTGCTAACAGATAAGACATTTTCTTCTTTTTGTTTTTGTGCTTGATTTGTGCATTTTGTCCTGCACTTCTGTGGGGGCCTTCAGGGTCCCCTCCGGGGGCTTTTGCCCTCTCAGTTTAGTTCAGCCACTGATGTTTGTACATTTGATTTTTCCAGTTTTTTCAGTGGCTGCTGTTTTGATTTTGTTACACCAGAGAACTAATTTAGGTGGTAGAGGTCGTGTGATCTCAGGTGTTTTTGAAATTAGTAGAGTTGGTGCTTTTCAGGGTTTTTTGGGATTGCAGTAAGTGCCCTTCCTATCCTTTTCTATTTAGGTAGTTTGGGCCCCAACGTTTGCTCATACTATTTTCTGTCTGTGTCAGTATTTCTTCTTGTCTAACCGCCATTACATGTTTGGGGGCTTTCTATGTTCTTTGGGGATCTGCTCCGGGGCAGATAGCTTTCCTCTTTCTATCTTTAGGTGTAGTTAGTTTCTCAGGCTGTGACGAGGCGTCTAGGACCAACGTAGGAACGCTCCACGGCTGCCTCTAGTTGTGGTGGTTAGTCAGGGTACTGCAATCTCATAGATTCCAACTGCTCTGGTGTATTGCCTTTTTTACCTGCACTCCTCAGCTACCGAAACATAACAGTATCACCGGCCCAAAAATTGAAAATTGTATTGTACTCACAGAAGGGAAAAATATTGTGAAAGAAAAAAGGTTGTCAGAGTTGTCAGAGATATTTTTCTGTTTGTTGCATTTTTTTTTTTCTCCCTCTGTATCTCTGGGTGCTGGGGAGGATTTTTTTCTCTCAATGGAGTTTGCACAGCTGTCTGGCCGTGTGGATCAGCTTGCCACTGAGGTTCGGAGTATTTCTACCTATCTTGCTAGGTTGCCTGTTGTGGAACCTAGGATTCCCATGCCAGATTTGTTTTTGGGGGATTGAGCCAAGTTTCTGAATTTCAAAAATAATTGTAAATTGTTTTTTGCCTTAAAATCTAAGTCCTCAGGGAACGCAGCGCAGCAGGTTCAAATTGTCATCTCTCTCCTGCGCGGCGATCCTCAGGATTGGGCTTTTTCCCTGACACCTGGGGATCCTGTTTTGAGTGATGTTGATGCATTTTTTCAGGCCTTGGGGTTATTGTACGATGAGCCTAATGTCACTGATCAAGCTGAAAAAGCCTTGTTGGCATTAAATCAGGGGCTTGATGACGCTGAGTTATACTGTCAGAGATTCCGTAGGTGGGCAGTCCTGACCAAATGGAATGAAGACGCTTTGGCAGCCCTTTTTCGGAAGGGTCTGTCAGATAATGTAAAGAATGTTATGGTGGGATTCCCTGTCCCCTCTGGTCTCAATGATTCTATGTCATTAGCGATTCAAATTGACAGACGTTTGCGTGAGCGGAGAAGTATGCGTGGAATAGTGCTGCCTTGTGAACCTGCTTCTGAATCCATGCAGTGTGATAGAGTGGTTTCTGGGGCACAGCGTCATGAGTTTCGAAAGCGCAATGGGTTATGTTTCTACTGTGGTAATGCCTCTCATGCTATTTCAGTCTGCCCTAAGCGGGGAAGACGTTTTGCACGCTCAGTTGTCTTGGGTAGTGTTCAGACTAAGTTTTTATTAACTGTTACTCTGATATGCTCTCTGTCCTCATTTTCTGCTCAGGCTTTCGTTGATTCGGGAGCAGCTATTAACCTGATGGATTTTGATTTTGCTAAACGTTGTGGGTTTCCCTTGATACCCCTACGGAAGTCTATTCCCCTACTGGGGATCAATTCTACCCCTTTAGCTGAGAATAAACCTCAGTTCTCTACTCAGGTGATAATGAGGGTTGAACCTGATCATCAGGAGAGCTGCAAATTTTTGGTTCTGTATAATCTGCATGACATTATCGTACTGGGTTTCCCTTGGTTACAGTCTCATAATCCTGTTTTGGATTGGAAATCTGTGTCTGTAACCAGTTGGGGCTGCCAATGTGTTAATACCAACACTCCTGTTTTTTCTGCCTCCCCCCAGGCTCAGGATGTTCCTGACTTTTTGATTGATTTTTCTGATGTGTTTAGCGAAAGTAAATCTGCATTCTTGCCTCCCCATAGGAGCTATGACTGCGCTATTGAATTAGTGCCTGGTAGTAAATTCCCTAAAGGTCGCCTTTTTAACTTGTCTGTACCTGAACATAACGCTATGCGGTCTTATATCAAGGAGTCATTGGAGAAGGGTCATATCAGACCATTCTCTTCACCCTTGGGTGCCGGTTTTTTCTTTGTGGCCAAAAAGGATGGTTCATTAAGGCCGTGTATTGATTATCGTCTTTTGAACAATATTACTGTGAAATATCAATATCCGTTACCCTTGATTTCTGACCTGTTTTCCAGGGTGAAAAACGCTACTTGGTTTACCAAGCTTGACCTCAGGGGGGCATATAACCTTATTCGCATTAAGCACGGGGATGAATGGAGGATGGCATTTAATACCCCTGAGGGGCATTTTGAGTACCTTGTGATGCCCTTTGGGCTCACTAACGCTTCTTCTGTCTTCCAGTCCTTCATGAATGACATTTTCAGGGATTTTGTGGATAAATTTAATAATAATAATAATAATAATAATAATAATAATCTTTATTTATATAGCGCCAACATATTCCGCAGCGCTTTACAGTTTAACAGTTTCAAAACACAAGTCATAGGTAACAACGTTAACAATACAATAATTAAAGCAAAATAAGCCGACCCTGCTCGTGAGAGCTTACAATCTACAATGAGGTGGGGGAGATACAAAGTACAGGTGTGTATATACAATGGTGCATTTACAATAATGGTCCAGCCATCTTGAGGGAGTGAGGCATGGATGGAGATAGTGAATGGGCTACACATACACACTTAAACATAGAACGACTTTGGTTAGTGAATGTGATAGGCCACTCTGAACAAATGTGTTTTGAGGGAGCTCCTGAAACCATGCAAATTGTGGATAGTCCTAATTTCTTGGGGTAGAGCATTCCAGAGGATTGGCGCAGCGCGGGAGAAGTCTTGGAGTCGGGAGTGGGAGGTACGGATTAGTGCAGAGGTTAGTCGAAAGTCATTTGCAGAGCGCAGCAGTCGGTTAGGCCGATAGATAGAAATGAGGGAGGAGATGTAGGGGGGTGCTGCACTGTGGAGAGCTTTGTGGGTGAGAACCAGTACTTTGAATTGGATCCTATAATGAATGGGCAGCCAGTGTAAGGACTGGCGAAGAGCGGACGCGTCCGAGTACCGATTAGCCAGATGGATGACCCTGGCTGCTGCATTAAGGATGGACTGGAGAGGGGATAGTCGAGTAATGGGGAGGCCAAGTAATAGAGCGTTGCAGTAGTCCAGGCGGGAGTGGATCAATGCTACAGTGAGGGTTTTTGTTGTTTCCATGGTGAGAAAAGGGCGGATTCTAGAGATGTTCTTTAGGTGTAGACGGCAAGAGCGGGCAAGAGATTGTATATGGGAGGTGAAGGAGAGATTGGTGTCAAACATAACACCCAGACAGCGAGCTTGCTGCCGGGGTGTTATTATGGTGCCGCCCACAGAGAGGAAAATGTCAGATTTAGGGAGGTTAGTAGACGGCGGGAGCAGAAGGAGTTCAGTCTTGGAGAGGTTAAGTTTCAGATAGAGAGCGGACATGATGTTGGAGACTGCGGACAGACAGTCGGTGGTGTTCTGTAGAACAGCGGGGGTAAGGTCGGGGGATGACGTGTATAGTTGTGTGTCATCGGCATAAAGATGGTACTGAAAGCCAAATCTGCTGATGGTCTGTCCAATTGGGGCCGTGTAGAGAGAGAAGAGAAGGGGGCCAAGGACTGAGCCCTGGGGTACACCGACAGTGAGAGGAAGAGGAGATGACGTGGAGCCAGAGAACAAAACACTGAAGGAGCGGTCAGAAAGATAGGAGGAGAACCAGGAGAGAACAGTGTCCTTAATACCTAGTGACTGGAGCCTAGACAGTAGGAGACGGTGGTCAACCGTGTCGAAAGCTGCAGAAAGGTCGAGAAGAATGAGCAGAGAGTGGTCGCCGTTACGTTTTGCTGTAAGAAGGTCATTGGTCACTTTGATGAGTGCAGTTTCAGTCGAATGTAGGGGGCGGCTGATTGTTTATTTGGATGATATCTTGATTTTTTCCAATGACTGGGACTCTCATGTGAAACATGTTCGAACTGTATTCCAGATTTTGAGAGAGAATGCTCTGTATGTGAAGGGATCAAAGTGTCTTTTTGGCGTACAGAGGATCTCATTTTTGGGATTCATTTTGTCCCCATCTATTATTGAAATGGACCCGGTCAAGGTTCAGGCCATCTGTGATTGGGTCCAACCTACTTCATTAAAGGCTCTTCAAAGATTTTTGGGTTTTGCCAATTTTTATCGTAAATTTATTGGTAATTTCTCGGTTATTGTTAAACCATTAACTGATTTGACCAAAAAGGGTTCTGATGTGGTGAATTGGCCTCCTGAGGCAGTCTCTGCATTTCAGGAACTTAAGCAGAGATTCACTTCTGCTCCTGTTCTACGGCAGCCTGATGTTTCTCTGCCATTTCAGGTGGAGGTTGATGCCTCTGAAATTGGGGCAGGTGCCGTTTTGTCCCAAAGAGATCCAGAGACCTCTAAAAGTAACCCTTGTGCCTTTTTCTCTCGAAAATTTTCTCCTACTGAACGTAATTATGACGTGGGTAATCGGGAGTTATTGGCCATGAAGTGGGCTTTTGAAGAGTGGAGACATTGGTTGGAGGGAGCCAAACATCAGGTGGTGGTCCTTACGGACCATAAGAATCTGGTTTATCTGGAATCTGCCAAGCGACTTAATCCTAGACAGGCCAGGTGGGCCTTGTTTTTCACACGTTTTAATTTTGTGGTTTCCTTTCTTCCTGACACTAAGAATGTTAAGGCGGAAGCCCTCTCGAGGAGTTTCCTTGCGGACTCTCCTGAGGTATCTGATCCTTCTGTTATTTTGAAAGAAGGTGTAGTTCTTTCCGCCATCTCGCCCAATTTGAGACTGGCTCTGGAGGGGTGTCAGGAGGATAGGCCCGAGCGCTGCCCTGTTGGGAAATTGTTTGTCCCGGACCAGTGGAAAAAGAGTGTGATGTCTGAGATTCATTGTTCCGCGTTGGCCGGTCATCCCGGAATTTTTGGTACCAGAGACTTGGTTAGTCGGTCCTTTTGGTGACCTACCTTGTCTCGTGATGTCAGGGAATTTGTGCAGTCCTGCGGGACTTGCTCTCGCTCCAAGCCTTGCTCTCGCTCTAGTGGTTTGTTGATGCCATTGCCTGTGCCCAAGAGACCATGGACCCATATCTCTATGGATTTCATTTCCGACCTCCCTGTTTCTCAGAGAATGACCGTCATCTGGGTGATTTGTGATAGGTTTTCCAAGATGATACATCTTGTGCCATTACCTAAGTTGCCTTCCTCCTCTGAATTGGTGCCTTTGTTCCTTCAGCACGTGGTTCGTTTACACGGCATTCCTGAGAACATTGTGTCTGACAGAGGAGTCCAGTTTGTTTCCAGATTTTGGAGGACCTTTTGTTCTAAACTTGGTGTTCAATTGTCTTTCTCCTCGGCGTTTCACCCTCAGACCAATGGTCAAACTGAGAGAACAAACCAGACATTGGAGACTTATCTAAGATGCTTTGTGTCTGCTGATCAGGATGACTGGGTCTCTTCTTTGCCTTTGGCTGAGTTTGCTCTTAATAATAGGGCTAGCTCTGCCACTTTGATGTCTCCATTTTTCTGTAATTCTGGGTTTCACCCTCGATTTTCTTCAGGACAGACGGAGGCTTCTGTCTGTCCAGGTGTTGACTCTGTTGTGGAGCGTATGCAACAGATTTGGGACCAGGTAGTGGAGAGGTTGTCTCTCTCTCAGGAGAGGGCCCAGCGGTTTGCTAACCGGCATAGGACTGATGGTCCTCGCTTTAAAGTGGGGGACTTGGTCTGGTTGTCCTCAAAAAATATTCCTATGAGAGTGGCATCTCCTAAATTTAAGCCTAGGTTCATTGGACCTTATAAGATCATGGAGATTCTTAATCCTGTTTCTTTTCGTTTGCTTCTTCCAGGGACATTTAAGATCCATAACGTGTTCCACAAGTCCTTGTTGAAGAGGTTTGTTGAGCCAGTGGTTCCTACTGCTTTGCCTCCTGACCCTGTTCTGGTTGAGGGCAATATGGAGTTTGTGGTTGAGAAAATATTGAATTCTCGTTTTTCTAGACGGAAACTCCAGTATTTGGTTAAGTGGAGAGGTTATGGTCAGGAAGACAATTCTTGGGTGTTTGCTTTGGACATCCATGCTAGGAGACTCATCCGTGCGTACCATAGAACTCATCCTGACCGACCTGGTTGCTCAAGTGAGGGTTCGGTGACCCCTCCTCAAGGGGGGGGTACTGTTGTGAATGGACTTGAAATGAGTTCTGAGCAGAGGCTCCCTCTGGTGGTTACAAGCGGTACTGGACTGTCCAGTGAAGATTGTGAGGATTGGGAATCAGGTGTTACTGACTGGTCTTATATAAGGGAGTCGCCTTCCCATCAGGGTTGCCGGTGAACAATTGTTCTGGTCTCAATCCTTGATTCCTGTTTCCTTTGTAGCCTGCTGTGTCGTGTCTGCATCTCCTGCTAACAGATAAGACATTTTCTTCTTTTGTTTTTGTGCTTGATTTGTGCATTTTGTCCTGCACTTCTGTGGGGGCCTTCAGGGTCCCCTCCGGGGGCTTTTGCCCTCTCAGTTTAGTTCAGCCACTGATGTTTGTACATTTTCTTTTTCCAGTTTTTTCAGTGGCTGCTGTTTTGATTTTGTTACACCAGAGAACTAATTTAGGTGGTAGAGGTCATGTGATCTCAGGTGTTTTTGAAATTAGTAGAGTTGGTGCTTTTCAGGGTTTTTTGGGATTGCAGTAAGTGCCCTTCCTATCCTTTTCTATTTAGGTAGTTTGGGCCCCAACGTTTGCTCATACTATTTTCTGTCTGTGTCAGTATTTCTTCTTGTCTAACCGCCATTACATGTTTGGGGGCTTTCTATGTTCTTTGGGGATCTGCTCCGGGGCAGATAGCTTTCCTCTTTCTATCTTTAGGTGTAGTTAGTTTCTCAGGCTGTGACGAGGCGTCTAGGACCAACGTAGGAACGCTCCACGGCTGCCTCTAGTTGTGGTGGTTAGTCAGGGTACTGCAATCTCATAGATTCCAACTGCTCTGGTGTATTGCCTTTTTTACCTGCACTCCTCAGCTACCGAAACATAACACATGTTGTATTTACCACAACATAGTGGCTGTAACGCCGCTGTGTTTGTATTTTGTTTTCCTGGCGTTACTCTGCATATCTCTGCTTTAACCCTTCGTGCCTTTCCCTCTAATGAGCTGTAATGCTGTTGTCAGTTACCTGTATAGATGCTGCTCAGTTCCCGGCTCTGCTTTGTAGCCGTACATGCGTGAGTGTCTCCGCTGTGCTGCATGACCACCTGCATGTGCGGTCCCTGGCCACCACTGTGAAAGCTACCTGCAGGTTGCAAGGTCCTCTGCAGCTGTGCATGACTTACCACATGTGTTCAGGCTTACAGTCACTGTCAGGTGTCCTTTGCTATGCTGATTAGTTTCTGGTTGTGCTTAGGGTGCACGCGTCCGCACCTCCCCTGCTTATATGAGGAATGTGTGCTTGAATTTCTGCTCCCAGCCTATCGCTGTGAGGCAGCTCTTATAATAAGTTCCCCTGCCCTGTGGGGTGTTGCCAGAGCTTTGCATCAAGTTTCTGAGTCTTGCTATGTCTGCTTGGTGTTCAGCACCTGTCCTGCCTGCCTGCAGTTTTAGGTGAGCTGATGCCTGTCTTCCACCTGCTCTGGGGGCAGAATACCTAGATCCTTTTCTATTGTCAGCTTTGGGACAGCTGATGTCTAAGTCCCTGGACTTATCCTATTTATGTGTTGGTACCAAAGTCCTAGTCCTGATTCTTGCTGTGTTGTGTTCTTGAAGTCCTGATTCCTGCTGTGTAGAGTTGAGCGATACTTTCCGATATCCAAAAATATCGGATCAGAATGGTATCGACGATATCCACAAAATATCGGCGATACCCGATACCGATACCGGAAATCCAATGTAAGTCTATGGGAACAAAATATCGTAATTAAAAAAAACCCATTCTTGGCTTGTTGGATAATTGTACATGAAGGAAAACAACAAAGAGTAATGTAGAATGTATTGGGGGAGGTTGAGGAGACATTAAAGGCATAGATGTTTAACCCCTTAAGGACAGAGCCATTTTGCAGCTTAATGACCGGGCCAATTTTTACAATTCTGACCACTGTCACTTTATGAGGTTATAACTCTGGAACGCTTTAACGAATCCCGCTGATTCTGAGACTGTTTTTTCGTGACATATTGTACTTCACGTTAGTGGTAAAATTTCTTTGATATGACTTGTGTTTATTTATGAAAAAAACGGAAATATGGCGAAAATTTTGAAAATGTAACAATTTTCAAACTTTAAATTTTTATGCCCTTAAATCAGAGAGATATGTCACACAAATTTCTTAATAAATAACATTTCCCACATGTCTACTTTACATCAGCACAATTTTGGGACCAAAATTTTTTTTTGTTACGAAGTTATAAGGGTTAAAAGTTGACCAGCGATTTCTCATTTTTACAACACCATTTTTTTTTTAGGGACCACATCACATTTGAAGTCACTTTGAGGGGTCTATATGATAGAAAATACCCAAAAGTGACACCATTCTAAAAACTGCACCCCTCAAGGTGCTCAAAACCACATTCAAGAAGTTTATTAACCCTTCAAGTGCTTCACAGGAGCTGAAGCAATGTGGAAGGAAAAAATTGACATTTAACTTTTTTTGCAAAAGCTTTACTTCGGAACCAAGTTTTTTTATTTTCACAAGTGTTAAAAGAAAAAATGAACCACAAAATTTGTTGTGCAATTTCTTCTGAATACTTCGATACCCCATATGTGGGGGTAAACCACTTTTTGGGCACGTGGCAGAGGTCGCAAGGGAAGGAGCACCGTTTGACTTTTTCAACGCAGAATTGGCTGAATGCCATGTCGCGTTTAGATAGCCCCTGATGTGCCTAAGCAGTGGAAACACACCACAAGTGACCCCATTTTGGATACAAGACCCCTTAAGGAACTTATCTAGATGTGTGGTGAGAACTTTGAACCTCCAAGTGCTTCACACAAGTTTATAACCTAGAGCCGTGAAAAAAAATAAATTTTTTTTCCACAAAAATTATCTTTTCACCCCAATTTTTAATTTCCCAAGGGTAATAAGACCGCAAAAGTTTTTGTGCAATTTGTCCTGAGCATGCTGATACCCCATATGTGGGGGTAAACCACTTTTTGGGCGCACGGCAGAGGTCGCAAGGGAAGGAGCGCTGTTTGACTTTTTCAACGCAGAATTGGCTGGATGCCATGTCGCGTTTAGAGAGCCCCTGATGTGCCTAAACAGTGGAAACCCCCAACAAGTGACCCCATTTTGGAAACTAGACCCCCTAAGGAACTTATCTAGATGTGTGGTGAGCACTTTGAACCTCCAAGTGATTCACACAAGTTTATAACGTAGAGCCGTGAAAATAAAAAATCATATTTTTTCCACAAAAATGATCTTTTCACCCCAATTTTTATTTTCCTAAGGGTAACAAGACCCCAAAAGTTTTTGTGCAATTTGTCCTGAGCATGCCGATACCCCATATGTTGGGGTAAACCACTTTTTGGGCGCACGGCAGAGGTCGCAAGGGAAGGAGCTCCGTTTGACTTTTTCAACGCGGAATTGGCTGGACGCCATGTCGCATTTGTAGAGGCCCTGATGTGTCTAAACAGTGGAAACCCCCCACAAGTGACCCCATTTTGGAAACTAGACCCCCTAAGGAACTTATCTAGATGTGTGGTGAGCACTTTGAAGCCCCAAGTGCTTCACAGAAGTTTATAACGCCCGGGCGTGAAAATAAAAAATCATATTTTTTCCACAAACCTGATCGTTTAGTCCCCAATTTTTTATTTTCACAAGGGTAACAGGAGAAATTGGACAACAAAAGTTGTTGTACAATTTGTCCTGAGTATGCTGATACCCCATATATGGGGGGGGACCACTGTTTGGGCGCACGGCAGGGCTTGGAATGGAAGCAGCACCGTTTGACTTTTTCAAACCAAAATTGGCTGGAATTGAGATTGGACACCATGTCGCGTTTGGAGAGCCCCTGATGCGCCTAAACAGTGGAAACCCCCCACAAGTAACACCATTTTGGAAACTAGACCGCCTATGGAACTTATCTAGATCCACTGTGAGCACTTTGAACCCCCAAGTGTTTCACAAAAGTTTATAATGCCTGGGTGTGAAAAAAAAAAAAAAAACAATTTTCCACAAAAATGATTTTTTAGTCCCAAATTTTTGATTTTTCACAAGGAAATTGGACCCCAAAAGTTGTTGTCCAATTTGTCCTGAGTACGCTGATACCAAATATGTGGGGGGGGAAACTGTTTTGGCGCACAGCAGGGCTTGGAAAGGAAGTAATAACGTTTTGGAATGCAGACGTTGGTGGGGGTCATGTTCCGTTTGCAGTGCCCCAGATGAGCCTAAACAGTGGAAAACCCCCACAAGTGACCCCATTTTGGAAACTAAACCCCATAAGGAACTTATCTAGATCTGTGGTGAGCACTTTGAACCTCCAAGTGTTTCACAAAAGTTTATAATGCCTGGGTGTGAAAAAAAAAAAATCAATTTTCCACAAAAATGATTTTTTAGTCCCAAATTTTTGATTTTTCACAAGGAAATTGGACCCCAAAAGTTGTTGTCCAATTTGTCCTGAGTACGCTGATACCAAATATGTGGGGGGGGGGAACTGTTTTGGCGCACAGCAGGGCTTGGAAAGGAAGTAATAACGTTTTGGAATGCAGACGTTGGTGGGGGTCATGTTCCGTTTGCAGTGCCCCAGATGAGCCTAAACAGTGGAAACCCCCCACAAGTGACCCCATTTTGGAAATTAGACCCCTTAAGGAGCTTATCTAGATGTGTGGTGAGCACTTTGAACCCCCTAGTGCTTCACAGAAATTTATAAACGCAGAGCCGTGAAAATGAAAAATAATTTTTTTTCTCAAAAATGATTTTTTAGCCAGCTATTTTTTATTTTCCCAAGGGTAATCGGAGAAATTAGAACCCCAAAATTGGTGTCAATTTGTCCTGAGTACGCTGATACCCCATATGTTGGGGTAAACCACTGTTTGGGCGCACGGCAGGGCTCGGAAGGGAGGGAGCGCCATTTGACTTTTTGAACGCCACATCGTGTTTGGAGACCCCCTGATGTGCCTAAATAGTGGAAATCCCTCAATTCTAGCTCCAACCCTAATCCCAACACACCCCTAACCCTAATCCCAACCCTAATCCTAACCTAAATCCCAACCCTAATTCCAACCCTAATTGTAACCCTAACCTTAATTATAACCTTAATTATAACCCTAACCCTAATTGTAACCCTAACCCTAATTCTAACCCTAATTATAACCCTAACCCTAAGGCTAGGTTCATTTTGCGTTTTACCAGCCCGTTCAACACATAGTGTTGACGGGCTGGTAATGGTATAGCATAACGCGATCGCATTATGCTATACCCGCTAGCGCAGAGGAATCAGCAGATGATTCATCTGCGCTAGCGGTGACGGAGCCCAAACGCTGCAGCCCGCGTCCGAGGCTCCGTCACTGAATGATGGCACGTCGCAAACGCATGCCGCTTTACGGCATGCGTCGCAATGCGCCCTCAAATGGGGGTGAATGGCAGCGTTAACGGACTGCGTTACACCGCGTTATACCGCGGTGTAACGCAGTCCGTCTAACGGACTGCCATAACGCAGTATGAACCCAGCCTAACCCTAACGCTAATTATAACCCTTACCCTAAGGCTGCTTTCACACTTCCGGCGGGCGCCTGTCGGCGCCCCCGGCATTTTGCCGCAACGCCGCATCAGAAAACCTGATGCGCCGCCGGCGGCCGCATGCGGTTTTTTGCCGGATGGTTTCTGATGCCCGGAGACATCAGAAACCATCCGGCAAAAACAAAAAACGTTACATGCAGCGTTTTGTCCGGCCGCCGCAATGTACATTTGCGCCGCATCCGGACAAAACCGCATGCAACGCATTGACATGCGGCGCCATCCGGCGCTAATGCAAGTCAATGCAAAAAAAACGCATGCGGCGCATCAGATTTTCTGATGCGGCGCTGCGGCTAAATGCCGGGGGCGCCGTCAGGCGCACACCGGATGTGTGAAACCAGCCTAATGCTAACCCTAACCCTAATTATAACCTTAACCCTAATTATAACCCTAACCCTAATTATAACCCTAACCCTAACAGAAAAATGAAAATAAATATAATTTCTACTTTTTATTATATGTCCCTAACTAAGGGGGTGATAAATGGGGGGGTTATGTACTGTTTTTTTTATTTTGATCACTGTGATAGTTTATCACAGTGATCAAAATGTACTTTTATGAGAATGAATGAAAAAAAAATTGAATCTGCCGCCAAAGCAGATCGGCGGGCGCACTGCGCATGCGCCCGCCATTTTTTTTTTTGCGATCGCGGCTATGCTTGCATATTAGATATCCCACAGCACACATAGGAATCACCTAAACTGCAGGCACCATAGAGTCGGCTAACCCGAATGCAACACGACAGGACAACTTATTGGAGGCTAATTAACGTTGACACTGCCAGTAAACAGCTGTCGTGCTGTAACCAGGCTGGGCAGGAGTCAGCACCCGTGCCAATTACTTCCGAGCAACAACTGGCGGTGTTGGAGCCCAGGGATGAGAGGAAGACAGGGTGGAGGCAGCATGATTTTTTGGCGTACACACAGCAGGGTAACAGCTGACATTACTGAACCCCAGTAACACAGGAGCAAGTGTTGACTGTGCTAACAGCACTTCCGAGCGTTCCTTTATGTGCACTTTAGTAGGAGGTCGGCGTACCCCCCTGCTGCGGGAAGAACAAATTGAAGCCGTTGTTGCTTGGATGGCAGTCAATGCATCAACTTCAATTGCTTCCACCTCCTCTCAGGAACACAGCACTGTTGAGCAACCATCTGTCTCTTCACCGCCTGCCAAATTGCCCAGGCAGTCAGACAGTTCTGTACAGGATCCAGCTGAGTCTCTGCTTCTGTTCTCAGAATCTGTTGGCTTGCAAACAGGGGCCCAGCCAAGCAGCATTCTGGAATGTGAAGAAGAGGGAGTATGCAGTGATGCGCAACAGCTGTGTCTCTCAGAATCTGAAGAGGCGGGTGAGCCAGTGCCGATGCTCAGCACACCGCAGAACGCATCTGATGATGATGAGACTCAGGTGCCAGTTTCTGTTGAGCATGGTGCTGGCCAGACCACCCAACAGCAGCAGGTTTTGGAAGAGGGTAGTGGAGATGATGAGGTCCAAGTCCCAACATGGCGTGAGGAACAGGAAGGTGGTGGGAGCAGCTCTGAGGAAGAGATTGCCCCAACGGTACAAACAGGAGGGAGAGTTAGGCTGCAGACTCGGTTGACTGTAGCCTCCAGTTTGGAACCTGTTCGGACAGTTCTCTTCCAAAAGTCAAAACGGGCGCTCCCAGGACTTGCACTGCGTGGTCCTTTTTTGACACACTTGCAGATGATATTTGCTATGTGAAATGCAAGCTGTGTAATCTAAAAGTAAAAACAGGTAAAAGTGTCAGTAACGTCAATACCAGTATTATTATTATTATTATAGATTTTAATAGCGCCATTTATTCCATGGCGCTTTACATGTGAAGAGGGGCAAATATAGACAATTACAGTAAACATGAGCAATACAAGGCACACACAAGTACAGAAGGAGTGAGGACCCAGCCCGCGAGGGCTCACAATCTACAGGGGTGGTTGAGGATACACTAGGAGAGGGAAGAGCTGATCGTGTGGTGGTTCAGTAGACTGATGATCATTGCAGGTTGTAGGCTTGTCGGAAGAGGTGGGAAATATGTGCAAACATGTGGGTACAAAGCACGCAGTTGAGTTACAAAGACACACTGGAGATGTAGGCCAACCTACAGCAGCACCTACATCTTCAGGTCGTGTCGGAGCCTCTTCCTCCAGCTGACACACAGCTGGTTCGGCTTTCTCACAGGATCGCCATGGAAGAACCTCGGTCAATGTTGTCCAGAAACAAAGTGTTATTCCACCCACAGCAGCAAGTTCCCTGTCATCCTCACACACCCAGGCCACAAAACAGCCATCGGTACCACAGGCATGGGATAAAAGACGGCCATACTCGGCAAGCCATCCACGAGCACAGGCTCTGAATGCTGGCATTGCAAAACTCCTGTCCCTTGAAATGCTGTCATTCAGGCTGGCATTGGCAGTCCCACAATACAATGTGCCAAGCCGATTTTATTTCAGCAGGCAAGCCGTCCCTGGTCTGCAAAAGCATGTTGCGTGAAAAATTAAACATGCGCTACTAAACTTCGTCAGTAGCAATGTCCACCTGACCACCGCTGCGTGGACCAGTACCCATGGCCAGGGACGATACCTTTCCCTCACTGCCCATTGAGTCAATGTTGTGTAGCCGGGTACAGATCTTGCGAGTGGCGCTGTACGTGTTCAGCCAACTCCAAGGATTGCAGGAATCAAGTCTGTACACATTGACTCCTCCTCCTACTCCAGTTCTTCAGAAACATTGCTGCAGGAGCCGTCACGGTCTACCTCCACATGGACCAGTGAACGCTTAATAATAATAATAATAATCTTTATTTATATAGCGCAAACAGATTCCGCTGCGCTTTACAGTTTAACAGTTTCAGAACACAAGTAATAAGTAACAACGTTAACAATAAAATAATTAAAGCAATAGAAGCCGCCCCTGCTCTTGAGAGCTTACAATTTACAATGAGGTGGGGGAGCTACAAAGTACAGGTGTTTATATACAATGGTCTATTTACAATGATGGTCCAGCCATTTTGAGGAGTGAGGGATGGATGGAGATAGTGAATGGGCTACACACACACACTTACACATAGAATGACTTTGGGCCTGGGGTCCGATATATGACCGCTACTCTGAGGAGAGGGGACGAAAGAGCATGATGGTGTGGACCTCAAAAGAAGGGAATGAGAGTGATGGAATTGGGGGGATGACCTGGAAAGTGCATTGTGGGGACAGGAGTATGCCGACTCCACCACCATGTCTGTTTGAGGGTCTCGGGGAATGTGAGAACTATAAGCCACCATAGGAAATGGCAGGAGGGGAAACCGTGTCAGAATCCTGAATCCAGGTTTCAGTCAGGGCCAACAGATGAAGAGAGTTGTTCAGAAAGTAGTTGTGCAGGAAGGTTAGCTTGTTGCATGCAGACCGTGGATTCCAGAGGGCACAGGTAAACGAAGGAGATGAGGGAGTGCAATTAATATTAATAAGATTATTATGGTTTCGATATGAGGTAGGGTAGGGATTGAGGTTGGGGGATGGTGGACCAGGGTTGGGGGAGATGTCCCCTGAAATCAATAGGAGTAGGAAGATAAAGAGCAGGTAGTTGTTGGTGTTGTAAGTTGTTTTTTTCAGTGATGTGTTTCGGCTAGATGGGCTGAGGTTTCTCAGGAAGGTGATGAGTGCATGGGAACTGTACATGGGAGAGGGAAGTATGGAGGGGCTCATGTGTATGAGTCATGATGAAGGGGGGATGGGGCAGTGTTTGTGGAAGGCAAGGGAACACAGGAGGATACAGTTAATGTACATAATTAAAAACATAACAAAAAACAAGAAACAAATATCTAAAATAAAATTTAAAATATATTGCAAAACATGCATGAGGTTGTAATAATAATAATAATAAGGGTATTTGATAAACATAATATTTATGAAAATTTTTTGTTCAGGATTAAAAATATTAACTGCCATGAATAACTGCCGTTTACTGAATGCTTGTCTTCTATGATGCTTTGCTTTCTGTGATGCGTGCACCCCACACATGCACCACACAACGCTTAGCTGTTGCGACCGATATGAGCACTGCCGTGGGCAAACGTCAACAGGTCGTCCTGAAATTAATTTCCCATGGGGAATCGAAGCCACACAGCGCAGGAGCTCTGGAATGCCATGAAGCAGGAGAGCGACGTGTGGTTTTTGACAGCGAATCTCCAGCTAGGCTTGGTAGTGTGTGACAATGGCCGAAATCTGGTGGCAGCTCTGGGCCTTGTCAACCTCACTCACATACCATGTCTGGCACATGTGCTCAACTTGGTCGTGCAGAGTTTTTTGAGGGACTATACGGATATTGATGCACTGCTGCACAAGGTCCGCCTACAGTGCGCTCACTTGCGACGTTCCAGCATGGTCAGATCGCGCATTGCAGCTCTGCAACGCAGATTTCGCCTTCCTGAACATCGCATCATATGTGACGTATCCACCAGGTGGAATTCCACGTTACATATGTTGGAGCGGTTGTGTGAGCAGCAGCCAGCAGAATGGAGTATCAGCTGCATCAGGCGCAATCAACTCGCAATTTGCGCCGTTCACACTTCACCACTACTGAGTGGGCCTCTATAATAATAATAATAATCTTTATTTATATAGCGCCAACAGATTCCGCAGCGCTTTACAGTTTAACAGTTTCAGAACAAAAGTCATAAGTAACAACGTTAACAATACAATAATTAAAGCAATATAAGCCGGCCCTGCTCGTGAGAGCTTACAATCTACAATGAGGAGGGGGAGCTACAAAGTACAGGTGTTTATATACAATGGTGTATTTACAATGATGGTCCAGCCATTTTGAGGGAGTGAGGGATCGATGGATGGAGATAGTGAATGGGCTACATACACACACACACACACACACACACACACACATAGAATGACTTTGATTAGTGAATGTGATAGGCCGCTCTGAACAAATGTGTTTAGAGGGAGCGCCTGAAACCATGCAAATTGCGGATAGTCCTAATTTCTTGGGGTACAGCATTTCAGAGGATTGGCGCAGCGCGGGAGAAGTCTTGGAGTCGGGAGTGGGAGGTACGGATTAGTGCAGAGGTTAGTCCAAGGTCGTTTGCAGAGCGCAGCAGTCGGTTAAGGGCCCATAGATAGAAATGAGGGAGGAGATGTAGGGGGGTGCTGCACTGTGGAGAGCTTTGTGGGTGAGAACAAGTACTTTGAATTGGATCCTATAATGGATGGGCAGCCAGTGTAAGGACTGGCGAAGGACTCTATGAAGGACATCTGCCACGTTTTGTGTGCGTTTGATGAGTCAACGCGGATGGCGAGTGTAGATGATGCACTAGTCAGCCTGACTGTCCCCCTTATCTGCCTGCTTGAAAAAACACTGCAAGCACTAAGGGATGAGGTTTTGGAAGAGGTGGAGGATGAGGAGTCACAAATTCCATCACCTTATGTACAGTCAGTGCAACGTGGTTCCTCACAAAGGGCTGGGCAGGGCTCACTTTGTGAGGAGGATGAGGAGGAGTCAATGGAGGAGGAAGACATCGCTCCAGAGGGAGGTACACAACGCTCTAGTCAGTATGTAGAGCGAGGGTGGGGTGATGCAGAGCAGGCAGAGATGACGCCTCTTGCAGGGGACAGCGTTTCTTGGCCAGTTGGAAGTCTGCAGCACATGGTTGATTTCATGCTGCAGTGCCTGAGAAACGACCGCCACATCACCCACATTCTCACCACGTCTGATTATTGGGTGTACACCCTCCTAGACCCTCGCTACCGGGACAACTTTCAAAGCCTCATCAGACCGTTGAACCGGGAGCGTAAAATGCGGGAGTAACAAGACACACTGCTGCAATTATTATTATTATTATACATTTATATAGCGCCATTTATTCCATGGCGCTTTACATATGACAAGGGAAAAATATAGACAGGTACAATAAAGATGTGCTGGACAAGGGACACACAAGTACAGAAGGAGAGAGGACCCTGCCCGCGAGGGCTCACAGTCTGCAGGGATGGGTGAGAATGCAATAGGAAAGGGTACAGCTGGTCGTACGATGGTTGAGTACACTGAGGATCATTGCAGGTTGTAAGCTTGTCGGAATCCATAATGTTCTCCATTCCAGCCGAGAGCACTGCTGCTGCTACTGCTTTACAAAGCAGCTCTGTGCGTCGAGGCAGTGGAAACAGCTCTGCAACAAGAGTGAGCACAAGCAGCGCCTCTGCACAGGGCAAGACCAGTATGTTCCAAATGTGGCGAAGTTTTGTGGCAGCGCCACCAATGTCTACACCATCCGAGACGGCTCCAGTCAGCAGGAGGCAACGTTTCCGTAAGATGGTGACAGACAAACATGTCTTGCCCTCTCAGTGTACTCCCAGATGGCTCTTCCCCATTCAAGTTTTGAGTCTCTAAGCTGGATACATGGCCAGAGCTTAGCCAGTATGCATTGGAGGTGCTGGCTTGCCCTGCTGGCAGTGTATTATCGGAGCGCGTCTTTTGTGCTTCAGGTGGTGTACTAACAGACCGTCGCATGCGACTATCCTCCGATAATGTAGACCGGCTTACTTTGCTGAAAATGAACAAGGCATGGATCACGCATGAATTTGCCTGTCCTGTTTCCGATTAAATAACTGGTTGGCAACGTTATACATGTATCCTGTTATGTTCATCTTTCTACCACCTGAACTGTACAGTCATGGCCAAAAGTTTTGATAATGACACAAATATGATATTTTCACATGATCTGCTGCCCTCTGGTTTTTATGTGTGTTTGACAGATATTTTTATCACAGACAGAAATATAATTGCAAACATATGAGTAACAAAAGCTTATATTGACAGTTAGAATGAGTTAATGCAGCAAGTCTAATTTTGCAGTGTTGACCCTTCTTCTTCAGGACCTCTGCAATTCTCCCTGGCATGCTCTCAATCAACTTCTGGACCAAATCCTGGCTGATAGCAGTCCATTCTTGCACAATCAATGCTTTCATTTTGTCAGAATTTTTAATTTTTTGTTTGTCCACCCGTCTCTTGATGATTAACCACAAGTTCTCAATGGGATTAAGATCTGGGGAGTTTCCAGCCCATGGACCCAAAATCTCTATGTTTTGTTCCCTGAGCCATTTTGTCACTCCATAACTTAGGCAAATCAAACTCACATCATGCCTCAAAAGCTGCAATGTTGGAAGTGCATAATGTGGGTTGAACTTTGACAAGAGCTGCAGTGCGAATGTTTGCCTTCATTGTTCTTGGCTTTTAAATAAAAGCATACAAGTAAATATAATAATACCTGAAAACCTCAGACTACAGTGAACACTTCACACAACTGTTCAATAGCTGTGAAAGCCCTCTTTGTGTAATTCTATATTCTTTGCAACCAATGTATTGGATACGGATGGAAGCATGTCACACTAATAGATTTGAATTATTTGAAATTGAATGTAGCAGCACCAATTTTAGAAAAATGACAAGGATGAGCCAGTGACAGACACTCAGCAGAGTACACGCAGCGGTGGTTGAAGTAAGTGGAGCGGGATCTATAATCCTACCAAAAATTTAAACCTCAGACTAGAGTGAACACTGAACACAACTGTTCACTTGGTGTGAAAGGCCTTTTTGTGGACTTCTATTATGTTTGCAAGCAATGTATTGTATTTTGATGGAAGAGCGTCACACTAATAGATTTTAGTAAATTTAAAATAGAATAAAGCAGCACCAATTTTAGAAAAATGACAAGGATGAGCCAGTGACAGACAGTCAGCAGAGTACACGCAGCGGTGGTTGAAGTAAGTGGAGCGGGATCTACACTCCTACCAAAAATTTAAACCTCAGACTAGAGTGAACACTGAACACAACTGTTCACTTGGTGTAAAAGGCCTTTTTGTGGACTTCTATTATGTTTGCAAGCAATGTATTGTATTTTGATGGAAGAGCGTCACACTAATAGATTTTAGTAAATATAAAATAGAATAAAGCAGCACCAATTTTAGAAAAATGACAAGGATGAGCCAGTGACAGATAGTCAGCAGAGTACACGCAGCGGTGGTTCAAGTAAGTGGAGTGGGATCTACACTCCTACCAAAAATTTAAACCTCAGACTAGAGTGAACACTGAACACAACTGTTCACTTGTGTGAAAGGCCTTTTTGTGGACTTCTATTATGTTTGCAAGCAATGTATTGTATTTTGATGGAAGAGCGTCACACTAATAGATTTTAGTAAATTTAAAATAGAATAAAGCAGCACCAATTTTAGAAAAATGACAAGGATGAGCCAGTGACAGACACTCAGCAGAGTACAGTCATGGCCAAAAGTTTTGAGAATGACACAAATATTATATTTTCACATGATCTGCTGCCCTCTGGTTTTTATGTGTGTTTGACAGATGTTTTTATCACAGACAGAAATATAATAATTGCAAACATATGAGTAACAAAAGCTTATATTGACAGTTAGAATGAGTTAATGCAGCAAGTCAATATTTGCAGTGTTGACCCTTCTTCTCAGGACCTCTGCAATTCTCCCTGGCATGCTCTCAATCAACTTCTGGACCAAATCCTGACTGATAGCAGTCCATTCTTGCACAATCAATGCTTTCATTTTGTCAGAATTTTTAGGTTTTTGTTTGTCCACCCGTCTCTTGATGATTGACCACAAGTTCTCAATGGGATTAAGATCTGGGGAGTTTCCAGGCCATGGACCCAAAATCTCTATGTTTTGTTCCCTGAGCCATTTAGTTATCACCTTTGCTTTATGGCAAGGTGCTCCATCATGCTGGAAAAGGCATTGTTGATCGCCAAACTGCTCTTGGAGGGATGGGAGAAGTTGCTCTTGGAGGACATTCTGGTACCATTCTTTATTCATGGCCTTTGTTTTTAGGCAAGACTGTGAGAGAGCCGATTCCCTTGGCTGAGAAGCAACCCCACACATGAATGGTTTCAGGATGCTTAACAGTTGGCATGAGACAAGACTGGTGGTAGCGCTCACCTTGTCTTCTCCGAATGAGGCGTTTCCCTGATGTCCCAAACAATCGAAAAGGGGATTCATCAGAGAAAATAACTTTACCCCAGTCCTCAGCAGTCCACTGCCTGTACCTTTTGCAGAATATCAGTCTGTCCATGATGTTTTTTTCTGGAGAGAAGTGGCTTCTTTGCTGCCCTCCTTGAGACCAGGCCTTGCTCCAAGAGTCTCCGCCTCACACAGTGTGTGCAGATGGACTCACACCTTCCTGCTGCCATTCCTGAGCAAGCTCTGCACTGCTGGTAGCCCGATCCCGCAGCTGAAACACTTTTAAGAGACGGTCCTGGCGCTTGCTGGTCTTTCTTGGGCGCCCTGAAGCCTTTTTGGCAACAATGGAACCTCTCTCCTTGAAGTTCTTGATGATGCGATAGATTATTGACTGAGGTGCAATCTTTCTAGCTGCGATACTCTTCCCTGTTAGGCCATTTTTGTGCATTGCAATGATGACTGCACATGTTTCTTTAGAGATAACCATGGTTAACAGAAGAGAAACAATGATGCCAAGCACCAGCCTCCTTTTAAAGTGTCCAGTGGTGTCATTCTTACTTAATCATGACAGATTGATCTCCAGCCATGTCCTCATCAACACCCACACCTGTGTTAATGGAGCAATCACTGAAAAGAGGTTAGCTGGTCCTTTTAAGGCAGGGCTGCAATGATGTTGAAATGTGTTTTGGGGGATAAAGTTCATTTTCTAGCCAAATATTAACTTTGCAAGTAATTGCTGTTAAGCTGATCACTCTTTATAACATTCTGGAGTATATGCAAATTGCCATTAGAAAAAGTGAAGCAGTAGACTTTGTAAAAATTAATATTTGTGTCATTCTCAAAACTTTTAACAAACAAGAAGAAAAGGTAGCACACTGTAGCGCTATAGCTTGCAAACACGAAATATGAAAAATATGAAAAATGAATTACATCATTACCTTAGAAATATGAAAAATTGAGAAGTCTTAGCGCATAAGATGGCCAAATTATGTGAGCCTGATAGCCACGTCAAGGCTCTTCTCGTATATCAGGTCCCTAACTAATGCCTATCCTCGCTTTAGAAAAGTCTGTCTGCATGGGAACCTATGAATCCTCTTTTCAGACTAAAATCTACATCTCTGTGGAGGGGTGATGAACCTGCTGTAATTAAAAGGCCTGTGACCACCAGGTGGAGTGCTCAGGCAGAAGGTAAATGAATACATATCAAAAAACTGACCGGCACATCCAAACTTAGATTCAGTGTGAACAGGTGCTAAACCTAGAGTCACCAACTCATATACATACAAGAAGAAAAGGTAGCACACTGTAGCGCTATAGCTTGCAAACACGAAATATGAAAAATATGAAAAATGAATTACATCATTACCTTAGAAATATGAAAAATTGAGAAGTCTTAGCGCATAAGATGGCCAAATTATGTGAGTCTGATAGCCACGTCAAGGCTCTTCTCGTATATCAGGTCCCTAACTAATGCCTATCCTCGCTTTAGAAAAGTCTGTCTGCATGGGAACCTATGAATCCTCTTTTCAGACTAAAATCTACATCTCTGTGGAGGGGTGATGAACCTGCTGTAATTAAAAGGCCTGTGACCACCAGGTGGAGTGCTCAGGCAGAAGGTAAATGAATACATATCAAAAAAGCACCGGCACATCCAAACTTAGATTCAGTGTGAACAGGTGCTAAACCTAGAGTCACCAACTCATATACATACAAGAAGAAAAGGTAGCCACTGTAGCGCTATAGCTTGCAAACACGAAATATGAAAAATATGAAAAATGAATTACATCATTACCTTAGAAATATGAAAAATTGAGAAGTCTTAGCGCATAAGATGGCCAAATTATGTGAGCCTGATAGCCACGTCAAGGCTCTTCTCGTATATCAGGTCCCTAACTAATGCCTATCCTCGCTTTAGAAAAGTCTGTCTGCATGGGAACCTATGAATCCTCTTTTCAGACTAAAATCTACATCTCTGTGGAGGGGTGATGAACCTGCTGTAATTAAAAGGCCTGTGACCACCAGGTGGAGTGCTCAGGCAGAAGGTAAATGAATACATATCAAAAAACTGACCGCACATCCAAACTTAGATTCAGTGTGAACAGGTGCTAAACCTAGAGTCACCAACTCATATACATACAAGAAGAAAAGGTAGCACACTGTAGCGCTATAGCTTGCAAACACGAAATATGAAAAATATGAAAAATGAATTACATCATTACCTTAGAAATATGAAAAATTGAGAAGTCTTAGCGCATAAGATGGCCAAATTATGTGAGCCTGATAGCCACGTCAAGGCTCTTCTCGAGAAGACGAGAAGGTAATGATGTAATTCATTTTTCATATTTTTCATATTTCGTGTTTGCAAGCTATAGCGCTACAGTGTGCTACCTTTTCTTCTTGTATGTATATGAGTTGGTGACTCTAGGTTTAGCACCTGTTCACACTGAATCTAAGTTTGGATGTGCCGGTCAGTTTTTTGATATGTATTCATTTACCTTCTGCCTGAGCACTCCACCTGGTGGTCACAGGCCTTTTAATTACAGCAGGTTCATCACCCCTCCACAGAGATGTAGATTTTAGTCTGAAAAGAGGATTCATAGGTTCCCATGCAGACAGACTTTTCTAAAGCGAGGATAGGCATTAGTTAGGGACCTGATATACGAGAAGAGCCTTGACGTGGCTATCAGACTCACATAATTTGGCCATCTTATGCGCTAAGACTTCTCAATTTTTCATATTTCTAAGGTAATGATGTAATTCATTTTTCATATTTTTCATATTTCGTGTTTGCAAGCTATAGCGCTACAGTGTGCTACCTTTTCTTCTTGTATGTATATGAGTTGGTGACTCTAGGTTTAGCACCTGTTCACACTGAATCTAAGTTTGGATGTGCCGGTCAGTTTTTTGATATGTATTCATTTACCTTCTGCCTGAGCACTCCACCTGGTGGTCACAGGCCTTTTAATTACAGCAGGTTCATCACCCCTCCACAGAGATGTAGATTTTAGTCTGAAAAGAGGATTCATAGGTTCCCATGCAGACAGACTTTTCTAAAGCGAGGATAGGCATTAGTTAGGGACCTGATAACGAGAAGAGCCTTGACGTGGCTATCAGGCTCACATAATTGGCCATCTTATGCGCTAAGACTTCTCAATTTTTCATATTTCTAAGGTAATGATGTAATTCATTTTTCATATTTTTCATATTTCGTGTTTGCAAGCTATAGCGCTACAGTGTGCTACCTTTTCTTCTTGTATGTATATGAGTTGGTGACTCTAGGTTTAGCACCTGTTCACACTGAATCTAAGTTTGGATGTGCCGGTCAGTTTTTTGATATGTATTCATTTACCTTCTGCCTGAGCACTCCACCTGGTGGTCACAGGCCTTTTAATTACAGCAGGTTCATCACCCCTCCACAGAGATGTAGATTTTAGTCTGAAAAGAGGATTCATAGGTTCCCATGCAGACAGACTTTTCTAAAGCGAGGATAGGCATTAGTTAGGGACCTGATATACGAGAAGAGCCTTGACGTGGCTATCAGGCTCACATAATTTGGCCATCTTATGCGCTAAGACTTCTCAATTTTTCATATTTCTAAGGTAATGATGTAATTCATTTTTCATATTTTTCATATTTCGTGTTTGCAAGCTATAGCGCTACAGTGTGCTACCTTTTCTTCTTGTATGTATATGAGTTGGTGACTCTAGGTTTAGCACCTGTTCACACTGAATCTAAGTTTGGATGTGCCGGTCAGTTTTTTGATATGTATTCATTTACCTTCTGCCTGAGCACTCCACCTGGTGGTCACAGGCCTTTTAATTACAGCAGGTTCATCACCCCTCCACAGAGATGTAGATTTTAGTCTGAAAAGAGGATTCATAGGTTCCCATGCAGACAGACTTTTCTAAAGCGAGGATAGGCATTAGTTAGGGACCTGATATACGAGAAGAGCCTTGACGTGGCTATCAGGCTCACATAATTTGGCCATCTTATGCGCTAAGACTTCTCAATTTTTCATATTTCTAAGGTAATGATGTAATTCATTTTTCATATTTTTCATATTTCGTGTTTGCAAGCTATAGCGCTACAGTGTGCTACCTTTTCTTATTGTATGTATATGAGTTGGTGACTCTAGGTTTAGCACCTGTTCACACTGAATCTAAGTTTGGATGTGCCGGTCAGTTTTTTGATATGTATTCATTTACCTTCTGCCTGAGCACTCCACCTGGTGGTCACAGGCCTTTTAATTACAGCAGGTTCATCACCCCTCCACAGAGATGTAGATTTTAGTCTGAAAAGAGGATTCATAGGTTCCCATGCAGACAGACTTTTCTAAAGCGAGGATAGGCATTAGTTAGGGACCTGATATACGAGAAGAGCCTTGACGTGGCTATCAGGCTCACATAATTTGGCCATCTTATGCGCTAAGACTTCTCAATTTTTCATATTTCTAAGGTAATGATGTAATTCATTTTCATATTTTTCATATTTCGTGTTTGCAAGCTATAGCGCTACAGTGTGCTACCTTTTCTTCTTGTATGTATATGAGTTGGTGACTCTAGGTTTAGCACCTGTTCACACTGAATCTAAGTTTGGATGTGCCGGTCAGTTTTTTGATATATATTCTCAAAACTTTTGGCCATGACTGTACACGCAGCGGTGGTTGAAGTAAGTGGAGCGGGATCTACACTCCTACCAAAAATTTAAACCTCAGACTAGAGTGAACACTTAACACAACTGTTCACTTGCTGTGAAAGGCCTTTTTGTGGACTTCTATTATGTTTGCAAGCAATGTATTGTATTTTGATGGAAGAGTGTCACACTAATAGATTTTAGTAAATTTAAAATAGAATAAAGCAGCACCAATTTTAGAAAAATGACAAGGATGAGCCAGTGACAGACACTCAGCAGAGTACACGCAGCGGTGGTTGAAGTAAGTGGAGCGGGATCTACACTCCTACCAAAAATTTAAACCTCAGACTAGAGTGAACACTGAACACAACTGTTCACTTGGTGTGAAAGGCCTTTTTGTGGACTTCTATTATGTTTGCAAGCAATGTATTGTATTTTGTTCGACGAGCGTCACACTAATAGATTTTAGTAAATTTAAAATAGAATAAAGCAGCACCAATTTTAGAAAAATGACAAGGATGAGCCAGTGACAGACAGTCAGCAGAGTACACGCAGCGGTGGTTGAAGTAAGTGGAGCGGGATCTACACTCCTACCAAAAATTTAAACCTCAGACTAGAGTGAACACTGAACACAACTGTTCACTTGGTGTGAAAGGCCTTTTTGTGGACTTCTATTATGTTTGCAAGCAATGTATTGTATTTTGATGGAAGAGCGTCACACTAATAGATTTTAGTAAATTTAAAATAGAATAAAGCAGCACCAATTTTAGAAAAATGACAAGGATGAGGCAGTGACAGACAGTCAGCAGAGTACACGCAGCGGTGGTTGAAGTAAGTGGAGCGGGATCTACACTCCTACCAAAATTTAAACCTCAGACTAGAGTGAACACTGAACACAACTGTTCACTTGGTGTGAAAGGCCTTTTTGTGGACTTCTATTATGTTTGCAAGCAATGTATTGTATTTTGATGGAAGAGCGTCACACTAATAGATTTTAGTAAATTTAAAATAGAATAAAGCAGCGCCAATTTTAGAAAAATGACAAGGATGAGCCAGTGACAGACACTCAGCAGAGTACACGCAGCGGTGGTTGAAGTAAGTGGAGGGGGATCTACACTCCTACCAAAAATTTAAACCTCAGACTAGAGTGAACACTGAACACAACTGTTCACTTGGTGTGAAAGGCCTTTTTGTGGACTTCTATTATGTTTGCAAGCAATGTATTGTATTTTGATGGAAGAGCGTCACACTAATAGATTTTAGTAAATTTAAAATAGAATAAAGCAGCACCAATTTTAGAAAAATGACAAGGATGAGCCAGTGACAGACGCTCAGCAGAGTACACGCAGCATTATTAATATTATTATTATACATTTATATAGCGCCATTTATTCCATGGTGCTTTACATATGAAAAGGGGAAAAATATAGACAGGTACAATAAACATGTGCTGGACAAGGGACACACAAGTACAGAAGGAGAGAGGACCCTGCCCGCGAGGGCTCACAGACTGCAGGGATGGGTGAGAATACACTAGGAAAGGGTAGAGCTGGTCGTACGATGGTTCAGTACACTGAGGATCATTGCAGGTTGTAGGCTTGTCGGAACAGGTGGGTCTTCAGGTTTATCTTGAAGGTCTCCGTTGTTGGTGAAAGTCTGATGTTTTGCGGCAGGGAGTTCCAGAGTATGGGGGAAGCCCGGGAGAAGTCTTGTATGCGGTTGTAGGAAGAAGAGATGAGGGGGGAGTCGAGAAGGAGATCTTGAGAGGATCGAAGGTTGCGTGTAGGTAGGTAGCGGGAGACCATGTCACAGATGTATGGGGGAGAAAGGTTGTGGATGGCTTTGTATGTCATGGTTAAGGTTTTGAACTGGAGCCTCTGGGCAATAGGGAGCCAGTGAAGGGCCTGGCATAGGGGGAGGCTGGGAAATAGCGGGGAGACAGGTGGATTAGTCGTGCAGCAGAGTGTAGGATGGACTGGAGTGGTGCCAGAGTGCTAGAGGGGAGGCCAGACAGTAGGAGGTTGCATTAGTTGAAGAAGTAACTGGAGCGTGATCTGCACTCAAAAAAAAAAAAAAACTCACAGACTGCAGTGAACACTGAAACACAACTGTTCACTATCTGTGAAAGGCTCCTTTGTGTACTTCTATAGTGTTTGCAAGCAATGTATTGTATCAGGATGGAAGCACGTCACACTCATAGATTTTAGTTTTTTTCAATAGAATGGAGCAGCACCAATTTTAGAAAAATGACAAGGATGAGCCAGTGACACACGCTCAGCAGAGTACACGCAGCATTAGTTGAAGAAGTAACTGGAGCGTGATCTGCATTTAAAAAAAAAATAAAAAATACCTCACAGACTGCAGTGAACACTGAAACACAACTGTTCACTATCTGTGAAAGGCTCCTTTGTGTACTTCTATAGTGTTTGCAACCAATGTATTGGATACGGATGGAAGCACGTCACACTATAATTTCAATTGAATGGAGCAGCAAGAATTACACTAAAGAAAAAAATAAGTCTGTGAGTGACACGTGCAGATGCCTACAAACAGCGTTGGATGCAGAGCAAACTGCAGCGTCACCTGCACGCACACACACACCTTGCAGAGCTGTGAAAACAACACTGCAAGGCAAAAGGAAGCTTTACACAGCGGTTGGTAAACTAGCCTGCCTAAAGCACAGTACACAAAATCGCAATCTCTAACTGTCCCTCAGAGTCAGCAGAGCAGCGTTCTGTCCCTATCTGAATTCACAGCACAGTGACGCTAAAATGGCGGCGGCGCCTTTTATAGTGCATTCTGACATCATTTCAGCATCCAATCACAGCCATGCCATTAGTTAACATGACGGCAGCAGTACAGGATGTGCCCACACTTCTTAGGATTCCTCATTGGCTGACTAAAATCACATTGCCTCTCAAAGAATTATGGGAACTTCCGATTCCGGTATACGATATATGGAAAATATCGGAACTAAGTATCTAAAGTCCGATACAGCGAATATCGGCCGATACCCGATACTTGCGGTATCGGAATGCTCAACTCTACTGCTGTGTTATGTTCCCGAAGTCCTTCTGTGTCCTGAACCCTGTGCCCAGTGACTGTGACTCTTTGCTAACTGACTTACTGTGATCCAGCCTGGGTTCATCTTGGAAGTAGGAGTCAGGTGTGTCTACTGAGTCTCTTCTACTCTGTGCTCAGCTTGTTATTCGGTGCAATCCCTGGCCAGCTCCGGTTCAACCTGGTGGGGCTTGCAGCAGACTGCTTGAGTTCCTTTTTAGGTCGTTGCCAGATGTCCAGAGCCCGATGACCGTGGCCTCTTGTCTGGAGCCTGATGACCGTAGCCTGATGTCTGATGACCACTTCCAGATGTCCGGATCTTATCCTTCTCTGCCCGATGCCCGGAGCCTGCTGATCGCTGCCAGATGTCTGGAGTCCGATGCCAGTGTTGTGATGTTCTACCTGAGATCCTCATGTCCTGTCTGAGACCTGATGTCCGCCTGGTGCCCTGAGTCCAGATGTCCTGATGTCCTACCTGAGGTCCTGATATCCGGCTTGTGCCCTGATGTTCTGATGTCCAGTCCGTGTTCCGATGTCAATTCCATGTTCCGATGTCCAGTCCGTGTTCCAATATCCCGCCTGTGTCCAGATGTCCTGTCCATGTTCTAATGTCGAGTCCTTGTTCCGATATCCCGCCTGTGTCCAGATATCCTGTCTGAATCCGGATGTCTGTCCGTGTTCCGATGTCCAGCCTGTGTCCAGATGTCCAGTCCCTGGTTCTGGTGGTCCAAGTTGTGCTCTTGAGCCGGTCCCGCTTGTGTTCCTGGATGGATTCCTCCTCCGTGGTTTCCAGGAGTCTCCAGCTCTGTTCCCCAGTGACTGTCACGCCAGTCAGTCCTGCACTTGACCAGCCGATGCCCGGTGCTGTAATGCCAATGTTCCTGGACCTGTGCTATCCGTGTCTTGCTTATGTTCAGATGTCCTGCCGGTTCCCTGGGGTCTTACCCGTGATGGCTCCTGCCGTTGTCTGAAGGCTGCCTGAGGTCAGTGTCTGATGCTCTCCTTCTGTGCCTGTGCTATGCCTGAGGCCTGAGAGAGAGGCCATCCTAGTATACCCGTGCCAGATAACCCTGGACTACATCAACCCGTGATGACCCTAGCCATCATCTGAAGTCTGTCTGAGGTCGATGTCTGATGTTCTCCTGCTGAGCCTGTGCAACGCCTGAGGCCTGAGAGAGAGGCCATCCTAGTATGCCCGTGCCAGACAACCCTGGACTGCGTCAACCCTGATGACCTCCTGCCATCGTCTGAAGCTATTCCGAGGTCGGTGTCTGATGTTCTCCTGCTGTGCCTGTGCTGTGCCTGAGGCCTGAGAGTGAGGCCATCCTAGCATGCCCGTGCCAGATGACTCTGGACTGCATCAACCCGTGATGACCTCTTGCTTCGCCTGTCAACCTGAGATGTGTTTCCTTCGTGATGTGCATATTCCGGAACCTGGTGTTTACATGTCTTTTGCTTTATTTAAGTAAACTTTATGTTTCTTCATACCTGAAGTTGTGCGGTGTCCTTTAGTCCTGCATATGGTCATCTTGTCTATAAGCTCAGCTGCACAGACCCTGGTCCCTACCCTTCCCTAGTCCAGGTAGGCCCGGGTCCCCCCTGTGGTCCAGTGGGTCCACATTCCACAATCAGCTAGGACGCAAACCGCGTCATCGTTATGGTTCGACGACATGGGAGCGTTGGCTGGGTAAGCCACGCTGCGTCCCCGATCATAACCGTGGCTACCCTGTGGCTCATCAAATGTGTAAGCTACTTTACCAATAAATGCTCTGGATCGCTGTAGGACTAACTTCAACAGCTTCAGCTTCAACACCCTATTCTTTATAGGAAATGGGTTGTACCATGTCCATGTTCTTGCCCACTTGTCTCATCGAATAGATTCTTCTATTGATTTCTAGAGAAGATAGAATTTCTCAGTCCTTTCTTGTCCCATTGCCCTTACATTTTTTTAAGTCACTCTCGCCCTATAAAACCGCTCAGTCCTACAGCCAGGTCTCTGTAATCCCTCCATACGAGTATAAGTGGTCATCAGTCACAGCAATCAAAAAGGGTTCTCCAAATGACCGTAATTAAATTGATTACCCCAGCCCTTGGGGATACCTATACTGTATATCTGGATGTAATTTTATTATGGAGAATTTATGCCGTCCATCAATCATAAAATGGAGACAATCTCTCAATAATGTCCGGAGTTATGCTGACATTTGCAAAAAGCTTAGTTTATGTTATGGCAAGAATTATAAAAAAAATACTATAAAAGTAGTTTATTTCCATTACCCTTTTTAATGGGAATCTGTAATGTTGAAAATGTTATCGGAACTTCAGGTAGGATGTTATAGAGCAGTAGGAAGAAGAAGAAGAGATCAGATTAATAGACATTAGTGTTAGAAAAGTTTCATTATAACTTGTATTTTATTCATTGAAAACTCTGGTGTTTCTCTGCATGAGTCCATTGGGTGATCCTTCTAGTGCTTGACCTGTCTAACTGTACATGCAAACATAGCAGTCAATCACTGAGTGAGATTGCGTACTGGGCTCCTGAGTAGGACCACCCAACGGACTTTTGAGTAGGACCCACCTGTGGACTTCAGAGTAGGACCGCCTAATGGACTCCCAAGTAGGACTTCCCACTGTAATCCTGAGTAGCACCACCCACTAGACCACTCTTTGTCTACAAATACCAGGGATTTCAATGAATAGTGTGCAAGTTATTCTGAATCTTTTACAACAAACCTTTGTGTCATTCTTCTCAGCTTCTCCTTTTCTATGCCATGCACAGATCGGGTTTCATATACAATTTGACATGTTCTCTTTAAACCCATTCTGAATGTTTGCAGAATAAAGGTAAAGAATAGCTTTTGCACTATTTTACTGGCCATACGTTATACACCTTAAGGAATTTTCTAATACACTATGTAGTGCAGCTCCATAGAGTGTTATGTCTCAGTGAAATAGAAGCTAAAAGCCCATGGTCTAGATGAGCAGTTAAGCGATGAAGCTCGGACCGATGACGTTGGTGCAGCAGATAGATCCAGAGGAATAACAGAAGATGTGGTAGAACAGCAACAGGAGGAGACAACTGGTACCACTGCATCCGAAGAAATTGATTAGACTCAGCGATGAAGAACTGGTGGAGCAGAGTTAAGTTGCACAACAAAATGGCACATTTGACTCAGCAACAAAGTAGAGCTGATATTGTGACAGAATCCAATATAGAGCCAGCAGCTTTATGGCAGAGTTGACTCAGGAATATAGCAGAGCAATGTTTGTCATAGAGTTCAATGCAGAGCTGACAATGGTACATCATAGTTGACTCAGCAATATGACAGAGTCCAATACACCGCTGGCAGAGTTGAATCAATGATGTAGCACAGTTGGGTTTGTCACAAGATCCAGGACAGAACTAGCAAGTGGTATAATTAAGTTACTTAATGTTTTAGCAAACTTGGGTTTGTTACAAGGTCCTAAGCAAAAAAAGCACAAGGAAGCATGGACACTAACTACCTGAGTACTCCGGCAAAAGCCTTTCGCCTGTGCTAGCATTATAAGTTCAGGGAGCATGATGCTTCAGAAAAGATGAGAGAGCTTGCTTCAGCAGGAGGGAGATGAATGATAGAATCCAGGAGAAGTGAGTAACATGGAGTTACAGTGGGAAAAATAAGTATTGACACACTGTCGTTTTTGAAAGTTTTCCCACCTACAAAGAATGGAGAGGTATGTGATTTTTATCGTAGGGACACTTCAACTGTGAGAGACAGAATAAAATATAAAAACAAGAAAAGCACATTGTAATGATTTTTAAAAGAATCCAATTGCATTTATTGCACGAATAAGTATCTGATCACCTACCAACAAGCAAGAATTCTGTCTCTCACAGATCTATTCATTTTTCATTAAGAAGTCCTCCTATTCTGCACTCATTACCTGTATTAATTGCACCTGTTCGAACTTGTTAATTGTAAAAAAACACCTATCTACACGCTCAGAAATCACTCTCCAACCTCTCCACCTGTAAGGTTCTTTGTCTCTGTTGACATGTTCCTTGAAACTCAGTTTTCCGTCGGCCATTTTGCTTTCTGTCTTTCTGCAGCTCTTGCCCTCATTAATATGGAGTTTCCAGTTTTCATGTTCCCGCCCTGATTCTTCCCTCTTGCTTCTTAAGCAGCCTCAGCTGAACAATCATGCTCCTGAATCAAGCCTCAGTCAGTCTGTGACCTGACTCCTGGAA
>JARQOD010000001.1:421847715-421993476 GCA_033576555.1 Oophaga sylvatica | reverse complement strand
AAAGAGCAAGTAGTTGTTGGAATTGTAAGTCGGTTTTTTCTGCGATGTGTTTGGGCAAGATGGGCTGAGGTTTTTCAAGAAGATGAGAAGTGCATGGGAGCTGTACATGGGAGAGGGAAGTATAGAGGGGCTGATGTGTATGAGTCGTGATGGAGGGGGATGGGGCTGTGAATTGGAGGGCAAGGGACCACAGGAGGATAGCAATAAAGTACATGGTGAAAAGGGAAAGCAAAGTGTTGGTTACCTGATTCCTGCCCTGATTAACTGCCATGGATAACTGCCGTTCACATGATGATTATCTTCTGTGATGCTTTGCTTTCTGGGATGCATGCGCCCCTTAGACTACTCCTAAATATATAGCCCACACTACAGGCACAGGAGAGATGGATTGTGGGAGCTGGTTTGGGATAATTTGGCAGCTGGGGCCAGCACACCAGGGGGTGGTTAGATCATCAAAGGCACTAGACCTGGCTACATCTCTATGTTATAGCACCTTCCACCTGATGAGATCTAGGGAGGCCCCAGTCACATGGATATAAAGCAGTATTAAATACAGTGCAATATATGAATTATACCAAAGCTTTAGCAGGCACATTAAAAAATGTAGCAAGATGGTAAAGAAGTGGATGACAGCAAGCAGAAGTATGGAGTGCATACCATTAGGATATATTGCAGCATACAAGACAGCCAGCAGAGGTGGGGATTGTACCATTCAGCTGTTTGCTTTCAATGAATGGAGTGCATACCATTAGGATATATTGAAGCATACAAGACAGCCAGCAGAGGTGGGGATTGTACCATTCAGCTGTTTGCTTTCAATGAATGGAGTGCATACCTGTGTGAAGAGAAAAGTAGAATGTTAATTCCTTGCCATGGATAACTGCCATTCACATGATGCTTATCTTCTGTGATGCTTTGCTTTCTGGGATGCATGCGCACTGAACATAGTTCACTCCAGGAGGGGTCCTTCAAAAGTGTTCTACTTGTTCCAGTTTTGTTGCATTTTAATCACTGACAAACTGCGAGAGTATGAATGAAGGACTGATCCAGAACTCTTGTTTTTGTAAATAGTTTTGCACCAGTTTAGGGGCTCCATCTTGGTTTTACATACACTTTAGGAAAATGTTTTAAGTCCCATCATTGCAACCATAGATCCGAAGAAAAACCCGCTAGATGTGGCAGAAGACAGGGTCTACTGGGTCGGGCTTATGTCTTGCAGCCCACCCAAGACCAACGTTGGGGGTTTTGAGCGGGTCCCCCACAAGTACAAGGACACTTGAAGATCCCCGGCTGGGCTAGTATCTGCCACCTACCTCATTTGATGACAATAATGATTGTGTATTAATAAAGGTGTTACTATGTTTGTACAATATGCTTAGAGTGAAGTAAGAATTGTTTTATCCTGAAGTGTTTTATATAGCAGACTTGTTTTATATGGCAGAATCATAGAAGAATACTTGTAGACAATGTTTAAACTAGTTTTTGGGTAATAGATATTACTTAGTGTAAATATGTACAGACAGATAGTCATTTTAGAACTGAGAGCACTTTTGTAAATATGTTTTAAGAGTAATAGTACTTAGAAGAGTATTATTGTAGGGGCAGAGCAGTCCAAATTCAGTGGCGAACCACCTAGCAACGGTTGCTACGAAGAGGGCATCCCGCTTGGGGTTTGCACTATAAGTGTTAATGTAGTGACAGTACTTTTATAGGAAAAGAAGTTAGTGTAAATATGATAGTACCTTTTATAGAGAAGAGGAGCAAATGTAAATATTATAGTATTTTTATATTTTTGGTAAGAAAAATAATGTTCTATCCTGGTAGCGAACTTGATAGTTTTAGCAGGCGCTACACGGAAAACACCCCGGATGGGGATTGCACTCATAGAGCAGAATGAGTGTTAGTAAGGTCACAGTATTTTTGTAGGAAAGGAAACTAATGTGAATATAATGTTGTGACTGTAGGGATAGAAGACCCTATCTTGGTGGCGAACTTGGAAGTTTTGACGGTTGCTGCCACAAGCACTTTTAGAGTAAATAAGCCAAAAAATGTTGTATTGTATAGTGTCAGTCATGTTGCTTATCTGTGTATCTGTTTTGTAACATTCGTGAAGTACTGCCTCCCCTACTGGGGTGTTGAGTTGAAAAGTTATTTTTCTATTTGTTGTTATGCATAACTAAAAAATTTTGTATGTTTCCTGTAACATCATTTACTCTGTTTCAGCGCGTGGACGTGCTGCGTTTAACAGGGGGGGTATGTGGCGCCCCTGAGGGTCCAGTCGCCACAGAGGTATAGCATCTCAGCCCGAGATGTGGTATTTCAACTCTCAGGTAAGGTGGAGACATTACACCTGGCTTTGGCAACACTGCATCCATCACACACACTAGTTGAGTTTTCTTAGCATGTCTGCAGCTAGCAAAGGGTGTAGATGGTGGGTGGAGCTTGTGGGTCAGAGCAGGAGTTGGAGGGAAGTGAAAGGGAGTTCCCCCTTGGGGGAGGAAGAGAGCAGATGTGTTTTGAGACAACTCTCCTGTAGGGGAGAGGAGAAGGAGAGAGGATCTTGGAGCAGGCTCCAATCCTAAGGAGCTGCTCACACACAGACGCTCACTCAGTATGGATTTGACCATAATACAAACAGCAGATATACGGTACTGTATAAGAAGCGTACAGCTGTATACGGTGTAGGGGAAAATTTAAATCTCGGTATTTATTTCCGGAGTTACACACAGACGCTCACTCAGTATGGATTTGACCGTAATACCAGCAGATATACGGTACTGTATGAGGAGCGTACAGCTGTATACGATGTAGTGGAAAATTTAAATCTCCGTATTTATTTCTGGAGTCACACACAGACTCTCACTCAGTATGGATTTGACCGTAATACCAGCAATATATGGTACTGTATGAGGAGTGTACAGCTGTAACGATGTAGTGGAAATTTAAATCTCCGTATTTATTTCCGGAGTCACACAGACTTCACTCAGTATGGATTTGACCGTAATACCAGCATATATATGGTACTGTTGAGGAGCGTACAGCTGTATACGGTGTAGGGAAAATTTATTCTCCGTATTTATTTCCGGAGTCACACACAGACGCTCTCTCAGTATGGATTTGACCGTAATACAAACAGCAGATATATGGTACTGTATGAGAAGTGTACAGCTGTATACGGTGTAGGGGAAAATTTAAATCTCCACATATATTTCCGGAGTCACACACAGATAGTCAGCATGTATTTGTCCATCATACCAGCCAGTACACGGTAGTGTGTGAGGAGCGTACAGCTCTATACGGTGAGGGAAAAAATGAATGCTCGGTAACTGTGCAGAAAAAAAGAATAAAAGTATTAATGCTGTGTAAAAAGCAGTCTGTACACACAGCAATACAGCTATCAGGCAGCCTAATAACCAGCGCTGCTGCACACAAGAAAATCCTCCCTGTCACTGCACACTAACTGTACAGCACAATTGCTTCAGCACAAGCAAAAGAACTTTTCTCTTTCCTGCCCTAACTCTCTCCTACTGATAAACAGCGTCAGCAACCTCTCCCTACTGTTAAGATCGGCAGAAGTAAAACGGCGGTCGGCAGTCAGGGCTTTTATAGACACTATGACGCCCCCCAAAGCAAGCCAATCACTGCAATGCCTTCTCTAAGATGGTGGTGGACGCTGCCCATGTCATCTCGTTGCCCACAGTGTACGTCCCTGCTCATTGGCTGAAAAAGGCGCCTGCAAGCATTCTGGGAAATACGACTTTGGCGTTCGTTTCGACGACCGCATTGCCGACCTCACGCTATGGTCGTGTTTCGGTTGACGAAACTCGACTTTGGCTAAAGTCGGCGACTTTTGAATCTGACCAACCTGTTTCGCTCAACTCTACTTATGATTAGTGGGATCCTCTCTCCTATAGAGTGTAATCTCTTATGATCCGTGGGGTCCTCTTTCTCTACTTTGGCATATAAGCTCTTATGATCAGCTGGCACCTCTCTCTCTCCTCCGCTCATCTCTACTTGTTGCACATGACTTTGCCATTTGAAGGCACATACAGAAATCTTGTAGGTGCAGATAAATTGTTTAAAGCACATCTGTTACCATATTTCAAAATACAAACTGCATGCAATGATGGGGCTGTTGCTTTTACTGCTACAGTGCATGTCAGATTGGCTATATGGTAATATGTGGGCTGAAATAATAGGGATTTAATAAAAATGAAAGGGTTTACTTTTTCTTACTTCACAAAGCCTATTTTTTTTAAATCCTATCTGGTTGTGAACCCAACCACTCCTCAGATTGAAGCCATGTACAGCAGCTCTCCCTTCTAAGTCCTACTGCCTACCACAAATAACTTTCTTCTGCATGATTTCTATACGATTACTAGGAATGCAAATCAGGGAGACAGAGAAGAAATCATTTAGTTTTATGGCTCATTCTTATAACAATAACTGCAAAGTAATATTCCGCTATGTACGGAAGACTGTCGCCTGCAGAAATACAACTTTATACTTCTGCTAATATATATTCCTCAAAATATTCTAAAACAAAGCGACTTGTTCAGAATCAGGTCAACAATAGCTAAAATGTATAATAAATAACCATGTAATATTGAGGGATACGTGTTCTCCTCCTGGCATTTTGTTTTACCCAATCCCGTATTCCACATTCACTATTTTCCTCCAATTCTTAGTGTTATTAAAATATATTTCATCTACATTATATTCTATAATATACTGTATAAATGGTTTCATATTCAGAATTATTTATTTTATAATGGTTATATTCCTGTACATAGGAGCAGTACTAAAATAGTTATATTCTTATACATAGGGGCAGTATTATAGGACTTATATTCTTGTACATGGGGCAGTATTATAGTAGTTATATTCTTGTATATAGGAGCAGTATTATAGTAGTTATATTCTTATACATAGGAGCAGTATTATAGGACTTATATTCTTTACATGGGCAGTATTATAGTAGTTATATTCTTGTATATAGGAGCAGTATTATAGTATTATATTCTTCTATATGGCAGTATTATAGTAGTTATATTCTTGTACATAAGGCATATTATAGTAGTTATTTTCTTGTATATAGGAGCAGTATTAATAGTTATATTCTTGTACATAAGGGCACTATTATAGTAGTTATTTTCTTGTACATAGGGCAGTAATAGTAGTTATATTCTTGTATATAGGAGCAGTATTATAGTAGTTATATTCTTGTACATTAGAGGCAGTATTATAGTAGTTATATTCTTGTAATAGGGAGCAGTATTATAGTAGTTATATTCTTGTACATAGAGTGCAGTATTATAGTAGTTATATTCTTGTACATAGGGGGTCGTATTATAGTAGTTATATTCTTGTATATAGGAGTAGTATTATAGTAGTTATATTCTTGTACATAGGGGCAGTATTATAGTAGTTATATTCTTATAATAGGGTAGTATTATAGTAGTTATATTCTTGTATATAGGGCAGTATTATAGTAGTTATATTCTTGTACATAGGGGCAGTATTATAGTAGTTATATTTTTGTAATAAGGGGCACTATTATAGTAGTTATATTCTTGTATATAGGGCAGTATTATAGTAGTTAGATTTCTGTACATAGGGGCAGTATTATAGCAGTTATATTCTTGTACATAGGGGCAGTATTATAGTAGTTATATTCTGTGCACAGGGGCAGTATTATAGTAGTTAAATTCTTGTACATAGGGGCAGTATTATAGTAGTTATATTCTTGTATATGTGAGCAGTATTATAGTAGTTATATTCTTGTACATAGGGGGCAGTATTATAGTAGTTATATTCTTGTATATGTGAGCAGTATTATAGTAGTTATATTCTTGTACATAGGGGGCAGTATTATAGTAGTGATATTGCTGTACATAATGGCAGTATTATAGTATTTATATTCTTGTACATAAGTGGCCATATTATAGTACCGTAATTATATTCTTGTACATAAGAGCAATATTACAGTAGTTATATTGTTGTACATAGGGGCAGTATTATAGCAGTTCTATTCTTGTCCATAGGAGAGGATAGACGTGTGTTTGTGAGTTCCCAGCAGAGCGAAGGCATGGTTTGTGACTCAGTGTCATGTATAGTGTACAGTTCCTATAGCGTCTTGTGCTTGGGTGCGAGGAAAACACAGGAGACATAGGTTGAAATGAAATGACTTGTATTACTTCATACAAGCATGCTGAAAAGTTCACACAGTTTGCAGGAACAGCGACAGGAGACACAACAGGCCAGAGTAACTTCAAGCACTACAATAAATCTCCAAAGCAGGTTCAGGATCTCTTCTCTGTACCGTAATTCCTCTGCAAACATGGATTCACCAAACAGCAGGTTTCCAGAGTCCAAAAGTGTTCCAAGGTTCCTCAGTAGGAATAGCTGGAGTACAAGTCCAAGGTTTCAGGAGTCAGGTCACAGACTGACTGAGGCTTGATTCAGGAGCACTGATTGTTCAGCTGAGGCTGCTTAAGAAGCAAGAGGGAAGAATCAGGGCGGGAACATGAAAACTGGAAACTCCATATTAACTGAGGGCAAGAGCTGCAGAAAGACAGAAAGCAAAATGGCCGACGGAAAACTGAGTTTCAAGGAACATGTCAACAGAGACAAAGAACCTTACATTACTCCCCCCTTAGGGACAACCTCCGGATGACCTCAGACCAGGCTTGTCAGGGTACCTCTGATGAAACTGGCGGAGCAGACGAGGAGCATTTACATTATTGACTGGTTCCCATGAGTTGTCCTCCACTGGGTAGCCCTGCCATTTAATCAAATATTGCAACTGATTTCTGTACAACCTGGAATCTAGAATCCTTTCCACCATAAATTCTTCCTGACCATCGACCAGCACTGGGTCAGGGCAAGGAGAAGAACGTCCAGGAAACGTATTGGGTGTTGCAGCCTTTAGTAGGGATACATGAAAGACAGGGTGAATTCTCATAGTTCTGGGCAGTTGAAGACGACAAGCAACAGCACTTATAATCTTATTGATCTTATAAGGTCCAATGTACTTATGTCCCAATTTAGACGATGGAATCTTTAATTTAAGATTTCTGGTTGACAGCCAGACCAATCTCCTACCTTGAAAGCTGGTGCAGGTTTACGAAATTTATCTACTGCTTTCTTGTACCTTTCCTGAGCCAATTCTAGATTTTCCTTTAGAAGATCCATATTCTTTTGTAAAGAAGTGATTCTTTCAGCCACTGCCGGCAAGGGCGTATCTATGGGAAATCGAGGAAGAATGTTAGGATGATAACCTAGATTGGAGTAAAAAGGAGACTGCTTAGTGGAGGCGCTCTGAGAGTTGTTATAAGAGAACTCAGCCAGTGGAAGTAGATCCACCCAATCATCCTGTAGGTGGCAGATAAAACAGCGAAGATACTGCTCCAGAGTCTGATTGGTTCGTTCTGTCTGTCCATTAGTCTGGGGATGAAAAGCAGAAGAAAGGTTTACTTTAATGTCCAATGCTGCACAGAAATTTTGCCAAAACCTTGAAGTGAATTGCACCCCTCGATCCGAAATGACCTCATCCGGTACTCCATGTAAGCGAAACACATTCTTAATCATCAAGTCTGATGTCTGTTTTGCAGTGGGTAAGCCGACACAAGGGATAAAATGAGCTGCCTTTGTTAGACGGTCAACCACCACTAGAATGGTGTTCTTCCCTTGAGAGGTTGGTAACTCCACAATGAAGTCCATAGAAATGGATCCCCACGGGCGGGATGGGGTGGGAAGAGGTTGCAACAGACCAGTTGGTGAGGAGCGAGGTGTTTTGCATCTTGCACAGACTTCACATGAAGTGACATAGTTTAAGACATCTTTCCTGTAAGTGGGCCACCAAAAGAAACGAGAAAGAAATTCTTGTGTCTTTAGAATTCCCCTATGCCCGGCTATCTTGGAATCGTGGATGAGTTGCAATACTCTCAATCTGACTGTTTCAGGTTTATACAGACGTTGTCCCTGAATCCACACACCATTCTTAAAGACAAGACTTACATCCCTTGGGGGTTGAGCCAACAAAGAATCCGCATGGTATGCTTCCTTGATGTCCTTAAGTAGGTCTTGATTATGAATCACTCCCAGGAATCTAGAGTCAGGAAGAATAGTCTTAGGAGGAGTAAGTGGACGTGTCTCTGCTGAATGAATCCTAGAGAGTGCATCAGCCTTTCCATTGCGCGATCCTGGTTCATAAGAAATGACAAAATTAAATTGGTTTAGGAAAAGATTCCAGCGAGCCTGGCGAGGAGTCAGGCACTTAGCCGTCCTGATAAATTCAAGGTTACGATGGTCTGTCAGGACGACTATTTGCTGTGCAGCTCCCTGAAGAAGGTGTCTCCATTCCTTGAAGGCGGCAATAATGGCCAACAATTCTCTATTGCCCACATCGTAGTTCCTCTCAGCCGAAGACAACTGCTGGGAAAAGAAGGCACAGGGATGCAAGACATTCTTCTCACCTGTTCTCTGAGAGAGTATAGCTCCAACGGCACAGTCTGAAGCATCCACCTCTATTATGAAGGCAAGCTCGGGGTTGGGATGTACTAAGATAGGTGCAGTGGTAAATTTATCCTTTAAACAGGAAAATGCTTCCTGAGCTTGCGGGGTCCAGGAGAACCTAGACTGTTTCCGGGTAAGTTGGGTGATAGGTGACACTACCTCAGAAAAATTCTTAATGAAACGTCTATAGAAGTTGGCAAACCCGATGAAACGCTGCACCTCCTTCACATTTCTAGGAATTGGCCAATCCTTGATGGCTTGGGTCTTGCTTCCATCCATACTAATCCCTTGCGTAGATAGTACATACCCAGAAATTGAATTTCGGTCCTATGGAATTCACATTTTTCAAGTTTGATGTAGAGATGGTTTTGTCTTAGGCGTTCTAAGACCATTCTCACATGTCCATGATGTTCCTCTGTGGAGTTAGAAAAAATTAGAATATCATCCAGATAAATCACCACAAATGTATCTAGGAGATCCCTGAAGATATCATTCACGAAGTGTTGGAAAGTGGCTGGGGCGGTACTCAGACCAAAAGGCATAACTAGATATTCAAAGTGTCCATAGCGTGACCTGAAAGCAGTCTTCCATTCATCCCCAGGTCTAATACGGACCAAGTTATAGGCCCCACGGAGATCCAGTTTACAGAAAATTTTGGCATGCCGCACTCTCTCCAACAACTCAGGGATTAAAGGCAATGGATAACGGTTTCTAATAGTAACCTTATTGAGTTCCCTATAGTCTATGCAGGGTCTCAGAGATCCATCTTTCTTCTTCACAAAGAAGATGGGTGCACCTGCGGGAGATGAAGAGGGGCGTATGAAGCCCTTGGCTAAATTTTCGTCTATATAATCCTTCAAAGCTTTTAGCTCGGGCCCCGCTAGGGGGTAGATCTTACCAAAAGGTATCTCGGCTCCAGGCAATAATTCAATTGGACAATCATATGGACGGTGAGGAGGAAGCTGATCAGCGTTCTTCTTGTCACATAAATCCACATAGTCCTGGTATACAGCTGGTAGTTCAGGGACTGACATGGTTCCTTTAGGAACAGAGCAAGCTGAAACTCCTTGACTCATCTGTTTCTCCGGAAAGTGTAATTCCTTGGTCTCCCAGTTAATCGTAGGATTCTGCGCCTGCAGCCATGGTAGCCCTAGAATAATGGGAAAGTGGGGAGAAGAGATAAGCAAAAAAGACATTTTCTCCTGATGATCTTTACCCATAAGGACCCTCAAAGGCTCTGTTTCTTGATCCACTGGTCCAGAAGTCAGTAGAGAGCCATCCACAGTCTCCATCTGTACTGGAGTAGCCTTCTTCACTGAACGTATCCCCTGTTTCAGAGCAAAGGAGATATCCATAAAATTTCCACTTGCTCCTGAGTCGATCATAGCAGAGCTAGACACCCAGACTGAGTCAACCCAGAGTTTGATGGAAAGGAAGCAATGAGAATTGTTTCTTTTACAACTCAGCTGGGACACCGCTGAGGAAACTTGAAAAATTGCAGCGTTTATACCGTCATCGTCCCCAGAACTAACAGAGTTTAAGTCCGAGAAATCAAGATCTCTTGCAGCAGATCTCTCTGGAGCCTGAGGCTCGGACATGACAGAGCTCCTCTCGCAACACTCACAGTGAATGACTGCTGCAGTAGTCTTACGAGAACGGCTGGGGCAGTTTATAATGAAGTGCCCTGACTTACCACAGTAGAAACATAGATTTTCCTTTATACGATGTTCTTTGCGTGCATCACTAACCCGTCTTTGTAAAGAGTCCACCTGCATGGGTTCAGGTTCTGGTTCCCTTGTGATCCTACTCAAAGGTTCCTTAGCTGAGGAGGGAGGTAGTAAAAGGTTAGTGCGATTATTTTCGAACCATCTCTCTTGTCTGCGTTCAGTCAGACGAGCATCAATACGGATACAATAGTTAAAAAAGTCACCTAACGCAGTGGGAGGGTCGGCACAAGCAAGTTCATCCTTAATCAGTGGAGACAACCCTTTCCGAAAAATAGATTTTTTAGCGGAAGTGTCCCAAGTGGTATCAAGAGCCCATCTCCTGAAATCCAGGGCATATTCGGCTACTGAACGCTTACCTTGGCGCAAAGTTAACATGGCTGCTTCAGCTGTTGCACCTCGATTGGGGTCATCAAACACCTGCCCCATGGCTGAAATAAAAGCATCAAGGTGATTCAAACAATCATCCTCAGTCTCAATCAGAGGGTTTGCCCACATCAAAGCCTTATTGGTAAGCAACATGATTATAGTAAGCACTTTGGATCGTTCAGTGGGAAATTGTGAAGCATGTGCAGAGAAAAATAAATTGCATTGATTAATAAATCCCCTGAATTTCTCACGTTCACCGCCAAAACGAAAAGGAGGTAATTTGGGGATCCCAGAACTCGGGGTTATGGCAGGAGCCTGGGCTCGTTCCTCTAGAGCCTCAATCCTGGCTCGCAATTCCTGGGTAGTCTGTCCAAACACTTGCAAATTATGATTAGTGAGGTCCTGTAGGCTTGCAAAGCGGGTTTTTAAAGTCTGTACATCTGAAAGGATTGTATCAGTCACTCCGCAAAGTTCCTTTATGCGGGCCTCCATCTTCCAGATCTTTTAAGGCAGAAGTGCTGGAAGAGGAAAGGAAAAAAAAAAACAAAAAAAAAAACAATAGTGTTTACCTGTGGTAACACTCCAGAGTAAAATTTTAAGGGAATGCGCTCACCTGGAATGGTTGTGAGAAGTCACAACCACTGTCATCACATAAGGTATTAAACGGACATCTGATATCCACAGTCACAGCAGACATGGCTTTCCCAGACCCAGCAGACACTAAACATTGGCTCCTGAATCTTGTCATGTATAGTGTACAGTTCCTATAGCGTCTTGTGCTTGGGTGCGAGGAAAACACAGGAGACATAGGTTGAAATGAAATGACTTGTATTACTTCATACAAGCATGCTGAAAAGTTCACACAGTTTGCAGGAACAGCAACAGGAGACACAGCAGGCCAGAGTAACTTCAAGCACTACAATAAATCTCCAAAGCAGGTTCAGGATCTCTTCTCTGTACCGTAATTCCTCTGCAAACATGGATTCACCAAACAGCAGGTTTCCAGAGTCCAAAAGTGTTCCAAGGTTCCTCAGTAGGGAATAGCTGGAGTACAAGTCCAAGGTTTCAGGAGTCAGGTCACAGACTGACTGAGGCTTGATTCAGGAGCACTGATTGTTCAGCTGAGGCTGCTTAAGAAGCAAGAGGGAAGAATCAGGGCGGGAACATGAAAACTGGAAACTCCATATTAACTGAGGGCAAGAGCTGCAGAAAGACAGAAAGCAAAATGGCCGACGGAAAACTGAGTTTCAAGGAACATGTCAACAGAGACAAAGAACCTTACACTCAGGTGGAGGGAAGGAAAGCTGAGCTGATGGACCTTATGGTAATAGAAAACTGGAAATGGTGGCTGGTGAGTCTTCTAAACCTGCTTGTTATGATGCTGGATAAAGTGCTAAAGTTACAAAGCAAAGTATTTTTAAGCTGGAACTACAAATCAGCAAATTAAAAGATGAAATTAAGAATGAGACTGATCCAAAGATAAAACTGATAAAATGTGAGTGCCGAGGTGATTGCAGACGAAAGCTGGTCATTCGGAAAGACAAACTGGAAAAAGATGTAAACTCTGTACCCTGAAAGGAAACTTGTGAAATAGATGGTGAAAAAGATAAGAAAAAAAGATATAATTATTTGTGAGCGATGTTCTAGCAGTTACATTCTTTTCCTCTGGGGGCAGTGTTATAGTAGGTATAGTTATTTTGGGGGGCGATGTTCTAGCAGTTACATTCTTTTCTTCGGGGGGCAGTGTTATAGTAGGTATAGTTATTTTGGGGGCGATGTTCTAGCAGTTACATTCATTTCCTCTGGGGGCAGTGTTATAGTAGGTATAGTTATTTAGGGGCGATGTTCTAGCAGTTACATTCTTTTCCTCTGGGGGCAGTGTTATAGTAGGTATAGTTATTTTGGGGGGCGATGTTCTAGCAGTTACATTCTTTTCCTCTGGGGGCAGTGTTATAGTAGGTATAGTTATTTAGGGGCGATGTTCTAGCAGTTACATTCTTTTCCTCTGGGGGCAGTGTTATAGTAGGTATAGTTATTTAGGGGCGATGTTCTAGCAGTTACATTCACTTCCTCTGGGGGCAGTGTTATAGTAGATATAGTAATTTTGGGGGGTGATTTTCTAGCAGTTACACTATTTTCCTCTGGGGGCGGTGTTATAGTAGGTATAGTTATTTAGGGCAATGTTCTAGCAGTTACATTCTTTTCCTCGGGGGGCAGTGTTATAGTAGGTATAGTTATTTAGGGGGCTATGTTCTAGCAGTTACATTCTTTTCCTCGGGGGGCAGTGTTATAGTAGGTATAGTTATTTAGGGGGGCGATGTTCAAGCAGTTATATTCTTTTCCAGGGGCGTAACTAGAAACGGCAGGGCCCCACAGCAAACTTCACAATGGGGCCCCCCCCGCCTCCGGCCGCCATTTTAAAAAAAATATATATTTTTTTAAAAAATCACTAATCGCAAACGGCGAATGGATTGAATAATCCAGTCGCCATTTGCAAATTTTTAGCCGCTTTGGCGAGCATTTTGGTCGCCATCTGCAGCACTGTAAAGAGGCCTGCTGTTTTCGGGGCCCCATTAGGGGCCTGCTGTTTCCTGGGACCCTAGGCCCCTGATGGGGCCTGCTGTTTCCTGGGGCCTGCAGTTTCCTGGGGCCCTAGGCCCCTGATGGGGCCTGCAGTTTCCTGGGGCCCAAGGCCCCTAATGGGGCCTGCAGTTTTCTTTGGAGCTAGGCCCCTAATGGGGCATGCTGCTTCCTTTGGACCTAGGCCCCTAATGGGGCCTGCTGCTTCCTTTGGACCTAGGCCCCTAATGGGGCCTGCTGTTTCCTAGGACCCCATTAGGGGCCTGCTGCTTCCTGGGGCCTCTAATGTGGCCCGCTGTGTCCTGCCCCCCCCCAAGCACACATGCGATTTGCACACTTAGTCATGTACCCACGAGCTGCTCTCCCTAATGCTCTCAATGTTCAGTGAAAAACGGAGAGAAGCAGGAAGAGAAGCTCGTTGTCACAGGACCATAAGTATAAAAATCGCATATGAGTGAAGTGTCCATGAGATGACTGCTGGAACCTGCAGAGCTGAATCCTGACATTGCAGCTTCTGAATTCTCACAACGAATGCACTGCACACTTTTAGGATTCTCCATTACCGGTGGCAAGAGTACAGTCATGGCCAAAAGTTTTGAGAATGACACAAATATTATATTTTCACATGATCTGCTGCCCTCTGGTTTTTATGTGTGTTTGACAGATGTTTTTATCACAGACAGAAATATAATAATTGCAAACATATGAGTAACAAAAGCTTATATTGACAGTTAGAATGAGTTAATGCAGCAAGTCAATATTTGCAGTGTTGACCCTTCTTCTTCAGGACCTCTGCAATTCTCCCTGGCATGCTCGCAATCAACTTCTGGACCAAATCCTGACTGATAGCAGTCCATTCTTGCACAATCAATGCTTTCATTTTGTCAGAATTTTTAGGTTTTTGTTTGTCCACCCGTCTCTTGATGATTGACCACAAGTTCTCAATGGGATTAAGATCTGGGGAGTTTCCAGGCCATGGACCCAAAATCTCTATGTTTTGTTCCCTGAGCCATTTAGTTATCACCTTTGCTTTATGGCAAGGTGATCCATCATGCTGCAAAAGGCATTGTTGATCGCCAAACTGCTCTTGGAGGGTTGGGAGAAGTTGCTCTTGGAGGACATTCTGGTACCATTCTTTATTCATGGCTGTGTTTTTAGGCAAGACTGTGAGAGAGCCGATTCCCTTGGCTGAGAAGCAACCCCACACATGAATGGTTTCAGGATGCTTAACAGTTGGCATGAGACAAGACTGGTGGTAGCGCTCACCTTGTCTTCTCCGAATGAGGCGTTTTCCTGATGTCCCAAACAATCGAAAAGGGGATTCATCAGAGAAAATAACTTTACCCCAGTCCTCAGCAGTCCACTGCCTGTACCTTTTGCAGAATATCAGTCTGTCCATGATGTTTTTTCTTGAGAGAAGTGGCTTCTTTACTGCCCTCCTTGAGACCAGGCCTTGCTCCAAGAATCTCCGTCTCACAGTGCGTGCAGATGCACTCACACCTGCCTGCTGCCATTCCTGAGCAAGCTCTGCACTGCTGGTAGCCCGATCCCGCAGCTGAAACACTTTTAAGAGACAGTCCTGGCGCTTGCTGGTCTTTCTTGGGCGCCCTGAAGCCTTTTTGGCAACAATGGAACCTTTCTCCTTGAAGTTCTTGATGATGCGATAGATTGTTGACTGAGATGCAATCTTTCTAGCTGCGATACTCTTCCCTGTTAGGCCATTTTTGTGCATTGCAATGATGACTGCACGTGTTTCTTTAGAGATAACCATGGTTAACAGAAGAGAAACAATGATGCCAAGCACCAGCCTCCTTTTAAAGTGTCCAGTGGTGTCATTCTTACTTAATCATGACAGATTGATCTCCAGCCATGTCCTCATCAACACCCACACATGTGTTAATGGAGCAATCACTGAAAAGAGGTTAGCTGGTCCTTTTAAGGCAGGGCTGCAATGATGTTGAAATGTGTTTTGGGGGATAAAGTTCATTTTCTAGCCAAATATTGACTTTGCAAGTAATTGCTGTTAAGCTGATCACTCTTTATAACATTCTGGAGTATATGCAAATTGCCATTAGAAAAAATGAAGCAGTAGACTTTGTAAAAATTAATATTTGTGTCATTCTCAAAACTTTTGGCCATGACTGTACACGGTCATGTCAGCACAAGCATGTGATTTATATACTTCTGGCCACATTCCGACTAGACGTGCCCGGCCTCGCTCCGTTCATTTTCATTGAGGCCACACGTCTAGTCAGCATGTGACCGCTTGTATGTAAATCACCGGCACGAGAGAATCCTAACAGCGTGCAGTGAGCACTGTGAGAATTCTGAAATTGACTAATTCTCATGTTTTTATTTATGTTAGGAGCATTAAAGGGGCTGTCCAGGTTTGTGCTGAGTCTGCAGTCATTCTATGTGACACAGACCTGGAGAACCCCTTTAATGCTCCTAACAAATAAAGACATGAGAATTAGTCAATTTCACAAATAATATTTACATCCAGGTACCTTATAGATGACGTCGTCTCTGGAGTCGTTCTCCTTTTCTTCATCTTGTCCAGATCCCATGATGAGTTTTCTCATCCACAGTCGTCTCTGCAGATTTCCATCTTCTCCGGTCTTCTGCACCAACTCTCCACACGATGCCCTTAAAGACAGAAGAGTCATTATAATGCCCCTAAATAAAAATATCTGCAATATACTGTCGCCTCACACTATTCCCCTCCCTCCTCACACTGTCTCCTCTCACATCCCCCCTGTTCAGCATACTGTCTCCTCATATATTTACCCCCTCACTCTCTATACTGTCTGCTCACACATACCCCTGACTCCCATACTGTGTCTGCACACATCCCATCACCCTCACTCCCCATACTGTGTCTGCACACATCCCATCACCCTCACTCCCCATACTGTGTCCACATACATTCACCCGTTCGCTCCCAATACTGTCTGCACCCATCCCCCATACTGTTTCCTCATACATACTCTTCAGTACCCTCAAATCCCCCCACACATATTAAATGCCCCCATCGCCACTCCAAATCCCCCCACACATAAAATAACCCCCCATCCCCACTCCAAATCCCCCCACATACATTAAATCCCCCCATCCCCACTCCAAATCCTCCCACACATAAAATAACCCCCATCGCCACTCCAAATCCCCCACACATAAAATAACCCCCATCGCCACTCCAAATCCCCCACACATAAAATAACCCCCATCGCCACTCCAAATCCCCCCACACATAATGTATCCCCCCATCCCCACTCCAAACCCCCCCACACATAAAAGAACCCCCATCCCCACTCCAAATCCCCCCCCACACATAATGTATCCCCCCATCCCCACTCCAAACCCCCCCACACATAAAAGAACCCCATCCCCACTCCAAACCCCCCACACATAAAAGAACCCCCATCCCCACTCCAAATCCCCCCCACACATAATGTATCCCCCATCCCCACTCCAAACCCCCCACACATAAAAGAACCCCCATCCCCACTCCAAATCCCCCCCACACATAATGTATCCCCATCCCCACTCCAAACCCCCCACACATAAAAGAACCCCCATCCCCACTCCAAATCCTCCCCACACATAATGTATCCCCCATCCCCACTCCAAATCCCCCCACACATAAAAGAACCCACATCCCCACTCTAAATCCCCCCCACACATAATGTATCCCCCCATCCCCACTCCAAATCCCCCCACACATAAAAGAACCCCCATCCCCACTCTAAACCCCCCCCCATACACACACACTCACACAGTATGTCCCCCATTTATCTTCTGTGGTATCTTCAGCTCCATAATGAAGCACACTCACCACCAATCTTCACCCTTCTGGCGCCGACGACGAGTGACGTCAGCAGCGTGATCACATGACCTGATCACGCTGCAGACGTCGCTCTGACCCGGCGGTCAGAGCTTCAATTGTACTGGCGTCTGTATAGACACCAGTGCAATTGATCCTGGGAGCCGGCACGCAGCAGCTTCTCTGCGTCGGCTGTCAGCTTGACAGCCGGCACAGGGAACCGCCGACTCCCAGGCAGGGGGCGGCAGAACGCAGCCGCAGGGGAGACAGCTGCAGCAGGGACGGGCCCCCTTCTAGCCCGGGCCCTGTGGCAGCTGCTTCCCCTGCTTCCACGATAGTTCCGCCCCTGTTCTTTTCCTTGGCGGGGCAGCGTTATAGTAGATATAGTAATTTTGGGGGCTGATTTTCTAGCAGTTACACTATTTTCCTCTGGGGGCAGTGTTATAGTAGGTATAGATATTTAGGGGGCGATGTTCAAGCAGTTACATTCTTTTCATATGGGGGCAGTGTTGTAGTAGGTATAGTTATTTTGGGGGGCGATGTTCTAGAGCAGTTACATTCTTTTCCTCGGGGGGGCAGCGTTATAGTAGATATAGTAATTTTGGGGGGCGATGTTCTAGCAGTTACATTCTTTTCCTCTGTGGGCAGTGTTATAGTAGGTATAGTTATTTAGGGGCGATGTTCTAGCAGTTACATTCTTTTCATATGGGGGCAGTGTTATAGTAGGTATAGATATTTAGGGGGCGATGTTCTAGCAGTTACATTCTTTTCCTCGGGGGGGCAGCGTTACAGTAGATATAGTAATTTTGGGGGGTGATTTTCTAGCAGTTACACTATTTTCCTCTGGGGGCAGTGTTATAGTAGGTATAGTTTATTAGGGGGCGATGTTCTAGCAGTTACATTCTTTTCTTCTGGGGGCAGTGTTTATAGTAGGTATAGTTATTTAGGGGGCGATGTTCTAGCAGTTACATTCTTTTCCTCGGGGGGGCAGCATTATAGTAGATATAGTAATTTTGGGGGGCGATTTTCTAGCAGTTACATTATTTTCCTCTGGGGGCAGTGTTATAGTAGGTATAGTTATTTAGGGGGCGATGTTCAAGCAGTTATATTCTTTTCCTCTGGGGGCAGTGTTATAGTAGGTATAGTTATTTAGGGGCGATGTTCTAGCAGTTACACTCTTTTCCTCTGGGGGCAGTGTTATAGTAGGTATAGTTATTTTGGGGGGCGATGTTCAAGCAGTTATATTCTTTTCCTCGGCGGGGCAGCATTATAGTAGATATAGTAATTTTGGGGGTGATTTTCTAGCAGTTTCACTCTTTTCCTCTGGGGGCAGTGTTATAGTAGGTATAGTTATTTTGGGGGGCGATGTTCAAGCAGTTATATTCTTTTCCTCGGCGGGGCAGCGTTATAGTAGATATAGTAATTTTGGGGGGCGATTTTCTAGCAGTTATACTCTTCTCCTCTGGGGGCAATATAGTCAAAGCTATTTGTTTATATTCTCTGCCACTACAATGCAAATATGTCCAAAGAAACAATGATTTATAATGTTTTATGTAGTCAGCTGAGAAACCGCAGGCATATAATTTGTCATATAACATGCTAATGTGGGTAAAGCTCTTACATCTCAAGTTATGCACCGAGCCCCTAGATGGACTCCTGATGATATACAGTGGAACCTATAAGCGTGATAAGCCAAGGTATCATCATTCCATCACTCCATTTCCCTAAGTATGCCCCGGGGTCCACTGTGAAAAGAATAAGTATATGTCTGCGTATCGCAGCTGATAGATCATTCCGCAATTAATGACAACAATTTCATTATCAGCATGGCGCCTTATCAGATATGTCTCATTTGTTTCAGTTTTTTCCAAGTCATAAATACGATGTCCCATAGACCGCAGTAGATGCTATTTGTAGGGTAACGATATGGACGTTGTTCGTGAATATGATAAATGAGTCCGATTTGCATAATTCACCCGGCGTTTTCGTCTGTACATGGATCGCTCTATACGGGGCGCACTTCAGCTCTACGTCCCATTAACTCCGGAGAATTCCCCTCCTATAACTATCTACATCCTTAATTACATGGAGCCGTTTAGGAATTGTTTGCTAAAAGGTTTATGTAAATATTAATTATTAGTAACTGGGAGATAGTGAGCGGTGTAAGAGCCGCTCCTGGCGCTCATCATGTAGACATCAGAGAGTGAAATCCTGGCGTTCTAGCGTGTCTGTTATAATAGGACATACGAGCCAACATTAGCCAAAAGAAGCAGCTGCTTAAAGGATATGGACACGTTCGGGGGCGATTTATTTTTGCAAAAATGCATGCAATTTGGATTTATTAAAAACTTTTACACTCTTTGCCTTCTATATCCTCTGTATTGTCTACTGATAGCAGCAGAATAAGTTAACTGAGAATCTGTCAGTGAGCTTGTTGTGATGGGAGAATTATAACAGTGCAGAAGTGTCCATCCACATGTGATATACCGTACAGACCAAAAGTTTGGACACACCTTCTCATTTAAAGATTTTTCTGTATTTTCATGACTATGAAAATTGTAGAATCACGCTGAAGGCATCAAAACTATGAATTAACACATGTGGAATTATACATTACACTTTACAAACAAGTGTGAAACAACTGAAAATATGTCTTATATTCTAGGTTCTTCAAAGTAGCCACCTTTTGCTTTGATGACTGCTTTGCACACTCTTGGCATTCTCTTGATGAGCTTCAAGAGGTAGTCACCGGAAATGGTTTTCACTTCACAGGTGTGCCCTGTCAGGTTTAATAAGTGGGATTTCTGGCCTTATAAATGGGGTTTGGACCATCAGTTGTGTTGTGCAGAAGTCTGGTGGATACTGTACACAGCTGATAGTCCTACTGAATAGACTGTTAGAATTTGTATTATGGCAAGAAAAAAGCAGCTAAGTAAAGAAAAATGAGTGGCCATCATTACTTTAAGACAGGGGTGGGGAACCTTTTTTCTGCCGAGGGCCATTTGGAATTTTATAATAGTGTTCGGGGGCCGCATAAAATTATTAATAATGATGAGCGAGTATACTCGTTGCTCGGGTTTTCCCAAGCATGCTCAGGTGTCCTCTGAGTATTTTGGCGTGCTCTGAGATTTAGTTTCTGTCGACGCATTTGCATGATTTGCAGCTGCTGGACAGCCTGAATACATGTGGGGATTCCTTAACAAACAAGCATTCCTCACATGTATTCAGGCTGTCCAGCAGCTGCAAATCAGGGAGCTGAGGCAACGAAAACTAAATCTCCGAGCATGCCAAAATACTCGGAGGACACCCGAGCATGCTCAGGAAAGCCCGAGCAATGAGTGTACTCACTCATTAATAAACTTAAACATTAGCCAACTATATTTATTCTGTGGAAAGACTCCCCATTATCATCATCATTGTCTCCCCATCATCATTATCTCCTCCCCATCATCATTATTGCCTCCCCATCATCATCATTGCCTCCTCATCATCATTGCCTCCCCATCATCATCATTGCCTCCCCATCATCATCATTGCTTCCCCATCATCATCAATGCTTGCCCATCATCATCATTGCTTCCCCATCATCATCATTGCTTCCCCATCATCATCAATGCCTGCCCATCATCATCATCGCCTCCCCATCAACATCATCGCCTCCCCATCATCATCATTGCTTCCCCATCATCACCAATGCCTGCCCATCATCATCATTGCTTCCCCATCATCATCATTGCTTCCCCATCATCATCAATGCCTGCCCAACATCATCATCGCCTCCCCATCATCATCATTGCCTCCCCATCATCATCAATGCCTGCCCATCATCATCATCATTGCCTCCCCTTCATTATCATTGCCTCCCCATCATCATCATTCATTGCCTCCACATTAATATCATCATCATCATTGCCTTCCCATTATCATTGCCTCCCCATCATCATCATTATCATTGCCTCCCCATTAATATCATCATCATTGCCTTCCCATTATCATTGCCTCCCCATCATCATCATTATCATTGCCTCCCCATTAATATCATCATCATCGCCTTCCCATTATCATTGCCTCCCCATCATCATCATCATCATTCTTCCTCACCACCATCACTGCCTGCCTCCCCCCACCACCATCACACATACAGCACGGTAGGCAGCACTCTCTCACATACACACAGGCACACACACACAGGCAGACACACACAGACACACACACAGGCAGGCACACACACACCGATCTCACCTGTCCGCGCGCTCTCTGCCACAGCTGGCCGCTGAATGATGACGTCATTCAGCGGCGCTGCTGTGAGAGAGGAAGCACCAGCGCCCCCTGGAGCTCGGAGCTGCGGCAGCGGAGGCACGGGGAGAGGTGAGTATTGCGCCGGCTCCTGCAGGGGCCCTGAGCAAGCGGGGGGGGCCCAGTGGCGGCGCTGACACCGCTAACAGGCGCGACAGCGAGTGGGCCCCCCCGCCTGCTCAGGGCCCCGGCACTTGCCCGGCCCTGCTATGTGCACACACTTACCCAGTGGCTCTACCCACACACAACAGGCGGAGTGCAGGAGAGGGGCGGAAGGATCGCACAGTCCCGGCTTTCGCTGCTGTCACTGTGGGGGGGAAGCAGAGATGGATCTTCTGCTTTCGCTCACCAGGAACACGGGTGGGGGTTCCGGTGCGCCACACTGCGAGAGGTCTGCAGGTGGCGCAGACACCAAAACTTTATTGAAAAAGTGTCGGCTGCCTGCCGGGCCGGACCAGATGATATGGCGGGCCGTATACGGCCCGCAGGCCGGACGTTCCCCACCCCTGCTTTAAGAAATGAAGGTCAGTCAGTCCGAAAAATTGGGAAAACTTTGAAAGTGTCCCCAAGTGCAGTTCAAAAAACCATCAAGCGCTACAAAGAAAAAGGCTCACATGAGGACCGCCCCAGGAAAGGAAGACCAAGAGTCACCTCTGCTGCAGAGGATAAGTTTATCCGAGTCACCAGCCTCAGAAATCGCAGGTTTACAGCAGCTCAGATTAGAGACCAGGTCAATGCCACACAGAGTTCTAACAGCAGACACATCTCTACAACAACTGTTAAGAGGAGACTTTGTGCAGCAGGCCTTCATGGTAAAATAGCTGCTAGGAAACCACTGCTAAGGACAGGCAACAAGCAGAAGAGACTTGTTTGGGCTAAAAAACACAAGGAATGGACATTAGACCAGTGGAAATCTGTGCTTTGGTCTGATGAGTCCAAATTTGAGATCTTTGGTTCCAACCACCGTGTCTTTGTGCGACGCAGAAAAGGTGAACGGATGAACTCTACATGCCTGGTTCCCACCGTGAAGCATGGAGGAGGAGGTGTGATGGTGTGGGGGTGCTTTGCTGGTGACACTGTTGGGGATTTATTCAAAATTGAAGGCATACTGAACCAGCATGGCTACCACAGCATCTTGCAGCGGCATGCTAGCCCATCCGGTTTGTGTTTAGTTGGACCATCATTTATTTTTCAGCAGGACAATGACCCCAAACACACCTCCAGGCTGTGTAAGGGCTATTTGACCAAGAAGGAGAGTGATGGAGTGCTACGCCAGATGACCTGGCCTCCACAGTCACCAGACCTGAACCCAATCTAGATGGTTTGGGGTGAGCTGGACCGCAGAGTGAAGGCAAAAGGGCCAACAAGTTCTAAGCATCTCTGGGAACGCCTTCAAGATTGTTGGAAGACCATTTCCGGTGACTACCTCTTGAAGCTCATCAAGAGAATGCCAAGAGTGTGCAAAGCAGTCATCAAAGCAAAAGGTGGCTACTTTGAAGAACCTAGAATATAAGACATATTTTCAGTTGTTTCACACTTTTTTGTTAAGTATATAATTCCCCATAGTCATGAAAATACAGAAAAATCTTTAAATGAGAAGGTGTGTCCAAACTTTTGGTCTGTACTGTATATACAGATGCTTCTCACAAAATTAGAATATCATCAAAAAGTTAACTTGTAGCTTAAGACCAGACAACCCCTTTAAGTATCAGAAATGGGTCAACTATGCACAACCTCTGATCATAGAGTTCTCTTGGAGAAGAAGATGGAGAAAAAAAGTTTCCATCTTCGCCATTCTGTCAGTCTGTGGAAATTTCAAAATGTCATCCGAGTGCAGTCTGATGGTTTCTATGCACTCATTGACTTGCATGATCGAGTGCGATCCGAATATCAGATCAAAATTGGGCATGCTGCAATTTTCTCCTTGGACCCACTCAGTCCGAGACAAAATCGGTCATGTGTACGGCCCCATAGACTAACATTGATCTGGGTGAAGTCTGATATTTTCCACCAACTCATTGACTTGCATGACCAGTGCGATCTGACTAGGCATGCAGCAGTTTTTTCCTTGAACCGACTTGGTCCGAAGACAAAATTGGAAATGTGTCCGTCACTATACAATAACATTGGTCCGGGTGAGATCTGATGTTTTATCGCACTGGGATACGCCCATGTCCACGAGCCCTTACTGGAATTCTACTTTAAGACTCGTAGTTCCGCAACAGAAAACCACAAGTTGCCTCCACTTTCCGTGATGGACAGCATTAGGATGCTCATTTTTGCATAGCGGTTGACTGACCACTAAATTACCGTCTTAAAAGAGGATTAGTATTCCTCACAGCCTGACGCAGGCTGCATTCAAATACCGAAACTCTTATCTCCATCGCTCGCTCCATATGAATGCAAATTCTGACTGGACAAAATACTTAAATATGCTATTATAAACCTTCACATTTGGCTGCAGTTCAAACTGACATGGACATTTTCTGCTTGTGCGCCTGCCAATCTCATTACAGTACCGAGGAGCGCTGCTTTTAATCTGGTTTCCTTCGTGCTGTCGTCAAGCAATAGTCAATTAGTATAAAAACAACAAAAAAGAAACAACATAAAGTGAAACAATACAAACACACAGAGCTGAATATGTAATCTGCGGAACACCTGGGTGTAAATTCTTGTTTCCTGACGTGTGAACACTAATTTCACTTTTTTTTTATCCTAATTTTATTGCAACAGAAAAAAAAACTGGAACTGGAAGTGGAACAAATGAGATCTGAATTTTATTATGCTTTTATAGTGTTGCAATATAGATAGTTAATTATCTTATTTTATTGCGTTAGGTACCTATGAAATGGATCCACCAAATGCAATTACCACAGAGGCAGAACTATCCTTTCAAAGGCAGTTTTATTGAAGGACAGAAAAACCAAGAGAACTTCATCAAGTTAACGAGAATGTTCACTGACTATCCTTAAATTATGTGATTTATTTAGTGTTTGAGGTTTTTTTTGTTGTTTGGACCATTCTACAGTCTGGATGTGTAGTCCGCAGCCCCCTATAACTGCAGTCTGGGTTTGTAGTCGGGAGCCCCCCCATAACAGCGTCTGGGTGTGTAGACTGGAGCCCCTATAACAGCAGTCTGGATGTATAGTCTGGAGCCCCCTATAACAGAGGTCTGAATGTGTAATTTAGAACCCCCCCTATAAGCAGTCTAGATGTGTAGTCTGGAATCCTCCTATAATAGCAGTCTGGATGTGTAGTCTGGAGGACCCTATAAGAGCAATCTGAATGTGTAGTCTGGAGGACCTATAACAGGAGTCTGGATGTAGCCTGGAGCCCTCTATAACAGCAGTCTGGATGTGTAGTCTGGAGCCCCCTATAACAACAGTCTGGATGTAGTCTGGAGCCCTCTATAACAGCAGTCTGGATGTGTAGTCTGGAGCCCCCTATAACAGGAGTCTGGATGTAGTCTGGAGCCCTCTATAACAGCAGTCTGGATGTGTAGTCTGGAACCCCCTATAACAGCAGTCTGGATGTGTAGTCTGGAGCCCCCCTATAAGCAGTCTGAATGTGTAGTCTGGAACCCTCCTATAATAGCAGTCTGGATGTAGTCTAGAGCCCCTATAACAGCAGTCTGGATGTGTAGTCTGGAGCCCCCCTATAACGGCAGTCTGGATGTAGTCTAGAGCACCCTATAAGAGCAATCTGAATGTGTAGTCTGGAACCCTCCTATAATAGCAGTCTGGATGTGTAGTCTGGAGCCCCCTATAACAGCAGTCTGGATGTAGTCTAGAGCCCCCTATAAGAGCAATCTGAATGTGTAGTCTGGAGCCCCTATAACAGCAGTCTGGATGTGTAGTCTGGAGCCCCCTATAACAGCAGTCTGGATGTAGTCTAGAGCCCCCTATAACAGCAGTCTGGATGTGTAGTCTAGTTTATGTTCCCATTTGTATCCGCTGTCAGTTGTTGTTAACCCTCTATAACAGCAGTCTGGATGTGTAGTAATACCGTATACAGTATACTCGAGTATAAGCCGACCTGAGTATAAGCCGAGGCCCCTAATTTTGCCACGGAAAACTGGGTAATCTTATTGACTCAAGTATAAGCAGGGTGTATAAACCGCCGTCCTGCTGTGCTCCCCCGTCCTGCTCCGTGCTCCCCCATCCAGCTCTGTGCTCCCCATTCTCCTCTGTGCTCCCCCTCCTGCTCAGTCCTCCTCTGTGCTCCCCCCTACTGCTCCGTCCTCCTGTGCCCCCTGTCCTGCTCCGTGCTCCTCTATGCTTTCCATCCTCCCCCTCATTCTGCTCCATGCTCTCCATCCTCCCCCCATCCTGCTCTGTGCTCCTCTGTGCTCTCCTGTTATGTTTCGGTAGCTGAGGAGGACAGGAACAACAGCAGGGCAGCAGAACACCTGAGATGTTGGTAACTGATGGGTTGCAGATTCCTAAACTAACGACACAACTAGAGGTAGCCGTGGAGCGTTCCTACGTTGATCCTAGACGCCTCGTCACAGCCTGAGAGATAACTACACCTAAAGGCAGAAAGATGAAAGCTATCTGCCCCGGAGCAGATCCCCAAAGAAAATAGGAAGCCCCTAAACATATAATGGCGGTTAGACAAGATGAAAACACAAACATAGGCAGAAAATAGATTGAGCAAACGCTGGGTGTTATGAATGTTTTAGAAATTAATTCTGAGCAGACGCTCCCTCTGGTGGTTACAACGGTACTGAACCATTCAATGAGGATTGGCAATCAGGAATCACGGACTGGCTGGATATAAGGGAGGTTTCCCCCATCATGGTTGCCGGTGATCAATTGTTCTTGTCTCAACGTTGTTTCCTGGTTCACTTCGAAGCTTGCTGAGTCTTGCCTCTTCTCCTGCTCTCAGATAAGATATTTTCTGTTTTTTGTTTTTGTGCTTGCCATTTGCAATTTTCTCTGCATTTCTGTGAGGTTGGCCAGGTTCCCCTCCTCGGGGGGCTTGGGCGCGTCTCGGTTCCTCTGGAGCCACTGTTGTTTGTTTATTTGCCTTTTCCAGTTTTTTCTGTGGCTGCGGCTTAGTTTTGTTACACCAGAGAACTAATTTAGGTGGTAGAGGTCGTGTGATCTCAGTGTTTTTGTAATTAGTAGCGTTGGCTTTTTTTAGGGTTTTTTTGGATTGCAGTAAGTATCCTTCCTATCCTTTTTCTGTCCAGGCAGATTGGGCCCCAGCGTTTGCTCATACTATTTTCTGTCTGTGTCTGTATTTCCTCTTGTCTAACTGCCATTACATGTTTGGGGGCTTCCTATGTTGTTTGGGGATCTGCTTCGGGCAGATAGCTTTCCTCTTTCTATCTTTAGGTGTAGTTAGCCTCTCAGGCTGTGACGAGACGTCTAGGACCAACGTAGGAACGCTCCACGGCTGCCTTTAGTTGTGGTGGTTAGTCAGAGTACTGCAATCCAGTAGATCCCAACCTCTCTGGTGTATTGCCTTTTTTGCCTGCTCTCCTCAGCTACCAAAACATAACAGTATCACCGGCCAAACTGAAAATTATATGGTACTCACAGAAGTGAAAAATAGTGTGGAAAGAAAAAAGTTGTCAGAGATTTTTTTTTTTTTTCTGTTTGTTGCATTTTTTTTTCCTCCCTCTTTTTCTCTGGGTGCTGAGGAGGATTTTTTTTTTCTCTCAATGGAGTTTGCACAGTTGTCTGGCCGTGTGGATCAGCTTGACACTGAAGTTCGGAGTATTGCTACCTATCTTGCAAGGTTGCCGGTTGTGGAACCGAGGATCCCCATGCCAGATTTATTTTTGGGGATTGAGCTAAATTTCTGAATTTCAAAAATAACTGTAAGTTGTTTTTTGCCTTAAAACCTAAGTCCTCAGGGAACGCAGCACAGCAGGTTCAAATTGTCATCTCTCTCCTGCGCGGCGATCCTCAGGATTGGGCTTTTCCCTGACACCTGGGGACCCTGTTTTGAGTAATGTTGATGCATTTTTTCTGGCTCTGGGGTTATTGTACGATGAACCTAATGTCACTGATCAAGCTGAAAAAACCTTGTTGGCATTAAATCAAGGGCTCGAGGACGCTGAGTTGTACTGTCAGAAATTCCGAAAGTGGGCAGTTCTGACCAAATGGAATGATGATGCTTTGGCAGCCCTTTTTCGGAAGGGTCTGTCAGAGAATGTAAAAGATGTTATGGTGGGTTTCCCTGCTCCCTCTGGTCTCATTGATTCTATGTCATTGGCGATTCAAATTGACAGACGTTTGCGTGAGCGTAGAGGTATGCGTGGAATGGTGTTGCCTTGTGAACCAGCTTCTGAACCCATGCAGTGTGATAGAGTGGCTTCTGGGGCACAGCGTCATGAGTTTCGAAAACGCAATGGGTTATGTTTCTACTGTGGTGATGCCTCTCATGCTATTTCAGTCTGCCCTAAGCGGGGAAGAAGTTTTGCACACTCAGTTGTCTTGGGTAATGTTCAGACTAAACTTCTGTTGACTGTTACCCTGATTTGCTCCCTGTCCACATTTTCTGCTCAGGCTTTTGTTGATTCGGGAGCAGCTATTACTTGATGGATTTTGATTTTGCTAAACGTTGTGGGTTTCCCTTGATACCCCTACGGAAGTCTATTCCCCTACTGGAGATTGATTCTACCCCTTTAGCTGAGAATAAACCCCAGTTCTCTACTCAGGTGATAATGAGGGTTGAACCTGATCATCAGGAGAGTTGCAAATTTTTGGTGCTGTATAATCTGCATGACATTATTGTACTAGGTTTCCCTAGGTTGCAGTCTCATAGTCCTGTTTTGGATTGGAAATCTGTGTCTGTAACCAGTTGGGGCTGCCAATGTGTTAATGCCAACACTCCTATTTTTTCTGCCTCTCCCCAGGCTAAAGATGTGCCTGACTTTTTGACTGATTTTTCTGATGTGTTTAGCGAAAGTAAATCTGCATCCTTGCCCCCCCATAGGAGCTATGACTGCGCTATTGAATTAGTGCCTGGTAGTAAATTCCCTAAAGGTCGCCTTTTTAACTTGTCTGTACCTGAACATGACGCTATGCGGTCTTATATCAAGGAGTCATTGGAGAAGGGTCATATCAGACCATCCTCTTCACCCTTGGGTGCCGGTTTTTTCTTTGTGGCCAAAAAGGATGGTTCATTAAGGCCGTGTATTGATTATCGTCTCTTGAACAATATCACTGTGAAATATCAATATCCGTTACCCTTGATTTCTGACCTGTTTTCCAGGGTGAAAAGTGCTACTTGGTTTACCAAACTTGACCTCAGGGGGGCGTATAACCTTATTCGCATTAAGCACGGGGATGAATGGAAGACGGCGTTTAATACCCCGAGGGGCATTTTGAGTACCTAGTGATGCCCTTTGGGCTCACTAATGCTCCTTCCGTCTTCCAGTCCTTCATGCATGACATTTTCAGGGATTTTGTGGATAAATTTCTGATTGTTTATTTGGAGGATATCTTGATTTTTTCCAATGACTGGGACTCTCATGTGAAACATGTTCGAACTGTGTTCCAGATTTTGAAGAGAATGCTCTGTATGTGAAGGGATCAAAGTGTCTTTTTGGCGTACAGAGGATCTCATTTCTGGGATTCATTTTGTCTCCATCTGTTATTGAAATGGACAAGGTCAAGGTTCAGGCCATCTGTGATTGGGTCCAACCTACTTCATTAAAGGCTCTTCAGAGATTCTTGGGTTTTGCCAATTTTTATCATAAATTTATTGGTAATTTCTCTGTTATTGTTAAACCATTGACCGATTTGACCAAAAAGGGTTCTGATGTGGTGAATTGGCCTCCTGAGGCAGTCTCTGCGTTTCAGGAACTTAAACAGAGATTCACTTCTGCTCCTGTTCTACGGCAGCCTGATGTTTCTCTGCCATTTCAGGTGGAGGTTGATGCCTCTGAAATTGGGGCAGGTGCCGTTTTGTCCCAAAGAGATCCTGAGACCTCTAAAAGTAACCCTTGTGCTTTTTTCTCTCGAAAATTTTCTCCAACTGAACGTAATTATGATGTGGGTAATCGGGAGTTATTGGCCATGAAGTGGGCTTTTCAAGAGTGGAGACATTGGCTGGAGGGAGCCAAACATCAGGTGGTGGTCCTCACGGACCATAAGAATCTGGTTTATCTGGAATCAGCCAAGCGACTTAATCCTAGACAGGCCAGGTGGGCCTTGTTTTTCACACGTTTTAATTTTGTGGTTTCCTTTCTTCCTGGCACTAAGAATGTTAAGGCGGATGCCCTCTCGAGGAGTTTCCTTGCGGACTCTCCTGAGTTATCTGATCCTGCTGTTATTTTGAAAGAGGGTGTAGTTCTTTCCGCCATCTCGCCCAATTTAAGACTGGCTCTGGAGGGGTGTCAGGAGGATAAACCCGAGCGCTGCCCTGTTGGGAAATTGTTTGTCCCAGACCAGTGGAAGAAGAGTGTGATGTCTGAGATTCATTGTTCCGCGTTGGCCGGTCATCCCGGAATTTTTGGTACCAGAGACTTGGTGAGTCGGTCCTTTTGGTGGCCTACTTTGTCTCGTGACGTCAGGGAGTTTGTGCAGTCCTGTGGGACTTGCTCTCGCTCCAAGCCTTGCTCTCGCTCTAGTGGTTTGTTGATGCCATTGCCTGTGCCCAAGAGACCATGGACCCATATCTCTATGGATTTTATTTCCGACCTCCCTGTTTCTCAGAGAATGACCGTTATCTGGGTGATTTGTGATAGGTTTTCCAAGATGATACATCTTGTGCCATTACCTAAGTTGCCTTCCTCGTCCGAATTGGTGCCTTTGTTCCTTCAGCACGTGGTTCGGTTACACGGCATTCCTGAGAACATTATGTCTGACAGAGGAGTCCAGTTTGTTTCCAGATTTTGGAGGACTTTTTGTTCTAAACTTGGTGTTCAATTGTCTTTCTCCTCGGCTTTTCATCCTCAGACCAATGGACAAACTGAGAGAACAAACCAGACATTGGAGACTTATCTGAGATGCTTTGTGTCTGCTGATCAAGATGACTGGGTCTCTTTTTTGCCTTTGGCTGAGTTTGCTCTTAATAATAGGGCAAGCTCTGCCACTTTGATGTCTCCATTTTTCTGCAATTTTGGGTTTCACCCTCGATTTTCTTCGGGACAGACGGAGGCTTCTGTCTGTCCGGGTGTTGACTCTGTTGTGGAGCGTATGCAGCAGGTTTGGGACCAGGTATTGGAGAGGTTGTCCCTCTCTCAGGAGAAGGCCCAGCGGTTTGCCAACTGGCATAGGACTGATGGTCCTCGGTTTAAAGTGGGGGACTTGGTCTGGTTGTCCTCAAGAAATATCCCTATGAGAGTTGCATCTCCTAAGTTTAAGCCTAGGTTCATTGGACCTTATAAGATCATGGAGATTCTTAATCCTGTTTCCTTTCATTTACTTCTTCCAGGGACATTTAATATCCATAACGTGTTCCACAAGTCCTTATTGAAGAGGTTTGTCGAGCCAGTGGTTCCTATGGCTGCGCCCCCTGACCCTGTTTTGGTTGAGGGCAATCTGGAGTATGTGTTTGAGAAAATATTGGATTCTCGTTTTTCTAGACGGAAACTCCAGTATTTGGTTAAGTGGAGAGGTTATGGTCAGGAGGACAATTCTTGGGTGTTTGCTTCGGACATCCATGCTAGGAGACTGATCTGTGCGTATCACAGAACTCATCCTGACCGACCTGGTTGCACAAATGAGGGTTCGGTGACCCCTCCTCAAGGGTGGGGTACTGTTATGAATGTTTTAGAAATGAATTCTGAGCAGAAGCTCCTCTGGTGGTTACAAACGGTACTGAACCATTCAATGAGGATTGGCAATCAGGAATCACGGACTGGCTGGATATAAGGGAGGTTTCCCCCATCATGGTTGCCGGTGATCAATTGTTCTTGTCTCAACATTGTTTCCTGGTTCACTTCGAAGCTGCATGAGTCTTGCCTCTTCTCCTGCTCTCAGATAAGATATTTTCTGTTTTTTGTTTTTGTGCTTGCCATTTGCAATTTTCTCTGCATTTCTGTGAGGTTGGCCTGGTTCCCCTCCTCGGGGGGCTTGGGCGCCTCTCGGTTCCTCTGGAGCCACTGTTGTTTGTTCATTTGCCTTTTCCAGTTTTTTCTGTGGCTGCGGCTTAGTTTTGTTACACCAGAGAACTAATTTAGGTGGTAGAGGTCGTGTGATCTCAGGTGTTTTTGCAATTAGTAGCGTTGGCTTTTTTTAGGGTTTTTTTTGGATTGCAGTAAGTATCCTTCCTATCCTTTTCTGTCCAGGCAGATTGGGCCCCAGCGTTTGCTCATACTATTTTCTGTCTGTGTCTGTATTTCCTCTTGTCTAACTGCCATTACATGTTTGGGGGCTTCCTATGTTCTTTGGGGATCTGCTCCGGGGCAGATAGCTTTCCTCTTTCTATCTTTAGGTGTAGTTAGCCTCTCAGGCTGTGACGAGGCGTCTAGGACCAACGTAGGAACGCTCCACGGCTGCCTTTAGTTGTGGTGGTTAGTCAGGGTACTGCAATCCAGTAGATCCCAACCTCTCTGGTGTATTGCCTTTTTTGCCTGCTCTCCTCAGCTACCAAAACATAACAGCTGGGGCCACAAGCTGACTAAATAGGATAGGAAAGGAGAGATTACTTTCTGCAACCCAGAAAACCCTACAAAAATCCAACAATTATGATTGCAAAAATACTGAGATCACACGATCTCGCCACCCGCTAAATCAGATCTCAGTGTGAACAAAACCAAGCTGCAGCCGCTGAAAAAACAGGAAAAAGCAAATGAGCAAATAACAGTGGCTGCAGATAAACTGTGAGGAGCTCAGGCCCCAGGAGGGGACCTGGCTGACCTCCACAAAAGTGCAGAAAACAATGCAAAAAGCAAGCACAAAAAGAAAAGCAAAAAATATCTTATCTGAAAGCAGGAGAGCAGGCAAGACTCAGCAAACTTCCAAATGAACCAGGAACCACAATTGAGACAAGAACAATTGATCACCGGCAACCATCATGGGAGGGAACCTCCCTTATATCAGACCAGTCAGTGAACCCAGATTGCCATTCCTCGCTGAAAGGTTCAGTACTGTCTGTAACCACCAGAGGGAGCCTCTGCTCAGAAACCATCTCTAGCACATTCATAACACTCTCCGTCCTCCTTCCCGTCCTGCTCCGTGCTCCTCTGTGCTCTCCATCCTCCCCCCGTCCTGCTCTGTGCTCCTCTGTCCTTTCCATCCTCTCCCTCGTCCTGCTCTGTGCTCCTCTGTGCTTTCCATCCTCCCCCCGTTCTGCTCTGTGCTTTCCATCCTCCCCCCGTCCTGCTCCGTGCTCCTCTGTGCCCTCCATCCTCCCCCCCTCCTGCTCCGTGCTCCTCTGTGCTTTCCATCCTCCCCCTCGTCCTGCTCTGTGCTTTACATCCTCCCCCCGTCCTGCTCCGTGCTCCTCTGTGCTCTCTGTCCTCCCCCCGTCCTGCTCCGTGCTCCTTGTCTTCCTCCATGCTCCCCCCATCCTCCTCCATCATACTCACCCTCCCCGTGCCATCGCTGAATGTCCCGGCAATCCTGCGTTGTACCCGGCTTCCTGCAGCTCTCCTGTGCTGAGCGGTGACGTAATACCGCTCATTAAGGCCATGAATATGGATGCCACGCCTATGGGAGTGGTGTCCCGTCCATATTCATAGCCTTAATGAGCGGTATTACGTCACCGCTCAGCACAGGAGAGCTGCAGGAAGCCGGGTACAACGGAGGATTGCCGGGACATTCAGCGATGGCACGGGGAGGGTGAGTATGATGTCCCAGCCACAGCCTCCTGCCGCGGCACCCCCTCCCCCGCTGGTTTCTGCCCAATGACTCGTGTATAAGCCGAGGGGGCATTTTCAGCACAAAAAAAGTTTTAAAAATCTCGGCCTTATACACGAGTATATACGGTATTTATTATTATTATTCCTGTTATTATTATTGTTATTATTATTGTTGTTAACCCCTTAATGACCGCCGATACGCCTTTTAACGCGGTAGGTAAGGGTACTTAAACCACATCGCCGTTAATTAATGGCGCTGTGGAAAAAGTATATAGCGCCCCCCAGAGTCGGATTTTCTACGGGGTCTCAGCTACAGGCGGTAGCCGAGACTCGAGAGAACATGATTCGGGTCGGTTTTTACTGACCCCGCCTTTGCGATCGCCGTTATTAACCCTATAACGTTGATCACAAAAAAAAAAATCCGCGATTCTCCATTTAATTTCTCTCCCCTCTGATGTGATCGGCGTATTCAGGAGAAATTGCACAACAAATTTTGTGGTTAATTTTTTTTTTAACACTTGTGAAAATAAAAAAAATTGGTTCTGAAGTAAATTTTTTGCAAAAAAAGTTAAATGTTAATTTTTTCCTTCCACATTGCTTCAGTTCCTGTGAAGCACGTAAAGGAAAGGGTTAATAAACTTTTTGAATGTGGTTTTGAGCACCTTGAGGGTGCAGTTTTTAGAATGGTGTCACTTTTGGGTATTTTCTATCATAGAGACCCCTCAAAGTGACTTCAAATGTGATGTGGTCCCTATAAAAAAAAATGGTTTGTAAAAATGAGAAATCACTGGTCAACTTTTAAACCTTATAACTTCGTAACAAAAAAAAATTTTGTTCCCAAAATTGTGCTGATGTAAAGTAGACATGTGGGAAATGTTATTTATTAAGAAATTTGTGTGACATATCGCTCTGATTTAAGGGCATAAAAATTTAAAGTTTGAAAAGTGCTAAATTTTCAAAATTTTTGCCATATTTCCGTTTTTTCATAAATACCGTATATACTCGTGTATAAGCTGAGATTTTCAGCAGCTTTTTTGTGCTGAAAATGCCCCCTCGGCTTATACACGAGTCATAGGGCAGAAACCAGCGGGGGAGGGTGGCGGCAGGAGCCGGTGGCTGGGACATCATACTCACCCTCCCCGTGCCATCGCTGAACGTCCCTGCAATCCTGCATTCTCCCCGGCTTCCTGCAGCTCTCCAGCGCTGAGCGGTGATGTAATACCCGCTCATTAAGGTCATGTAATATGGATGGACGCCACTCCCATGGGCGTGGCCTCCATATTCGTGGCCTTAATGAGCGGTATTACGTCACCGCTCAGCGCTGGAGAGCTGCAGGAAGCCAGGGAGAACGCAGGATTGCCGGCCGGGACGTTCAGCGATGGCACGGGGAGGGTGAGTATGATGGAGGAGGATGGGGGGAGCATGGAGGAGGACAAGGAGCACGGAGCAGGACGGGGGAGGACGGAGAGCACGGAGCAGAAGGGGGGAGGACGGAGAGCACGGAGTAGAACGGGGAGGACAGAGAGCACGGAGCAGGACGGGGGGGAGGACGGAGAGCACGGAGCAGAACGGGGGGAGGACGGAGAGCACGGAGCAGAACGGGGGAGGACGGAGACCACGGAGCAGGATGGGGGGGAGGACGGAGAGCACGGAGCAGAACGGGGGGAGGACGGAGAGCACGGAGCAGAACGGGGGAGGATGGAGAGCATGGAGCAGAACGGGGGGAGGATGGAGAGCACGGAGCAGAACGGGGGGAGGACGGAGAGCACGGAGCAGGACGAGGGGGAGGACGGAGAGCACGGAGCAGAACGGGGGGAGGACAGAGAGCACGGAGCAGAAAGGGGGGAGGACGGAGAGCACGGAGCAGGACGGGGGTGGGCACAGAGGAGAATGGGGGAGTGCAGAGCTGGATGGGGGAGCACAGAGCAGGACGGGGGAGGATGGAAAGCACGGAGCAGGACAGGATAATGGAGCAGGAGGAGGGGAGCACAGAGGAGAATGGGGGCGCACAGAGCTGGGTGTGGGAGCACAGAGCAGGACGGCAACTTATACACCCGGCTTATACGCGAGTCAATAAGTTTTCCAAGTTTTTTGTGGCAAAATTAGGGGGGTCGGCTTATACACGGGTCGGCTTATACATGAGTATATACGGTAAACGCAAGTCATATAAAAAAAAAATACCACTAACGTGAAGTACAATATGTCACGAAAAAACATTCTCAGAATCAGCAGGATCCGTTGAAGCGTTCCAGAGTTATAACCTCATAAAGTGACAGTGGTCAGAATTGTAAAAATTGTCCCGGTCATTTAGCTGCAATTTGGCTCTGTCACTAAGGGGTTAATGTTAGTTACCAATTTCTTTATTGAACCTTTCTCTTGTTCGTTATCGTTACCTTTTTCTGGGAACAGAACAAGATTTCTTGCACATATACAGAATCCTGCATAATCCGGGGGCTACCTGGGGGATCGTGTGGTGCTAGAATACGTTTGCCTGTGTCACCGCCGCCGTCCAGATGCCTCGCGCCACCTATGAATGACTGCGGTGCTTATCTCCTGAGAGACTTATTAAGGAAATCACATTTTGTGCTTGACTTCACCTGTAAAATAAATGCAGCCTGAAATTTCATCTCATATTTCGCCTCCAATCTCTGTCCCTCATTCTCCTCTCAGCATGCAGTCCTGATCGCTTGCCCCGTCTCCAGGAACCAAAACCTATTTGTTAATGAGGTGCAGATAATGAAAGAAAGACTAAACTTTTAAAATCTGCTGTAATAAATGGAGCGCTGCTGTAACGTGGCGGTTTTGTCTGGACGACCTGACATTGTGTATTACACGCGCTTTGCGTGGGTCACGTCTTCCTTTGTACCAGGGATAAGTAATGTTTCCACCGTCTGTTCAGATGTTTACCGGACTCATGAATGAACATCTGTGGCAGTGAAGAATATCTCACCACAGCTTCCCCACGGCAATGATTGCCGAATTATGCAGTGTCGGAAGCGTCAAGGCGTGGGGTGACGCTGACCTGTGTCATGGAATTATCTCACATTCCAGTTTACCAATATCATCTAGAAAAAATTGAAGCTGGGTGTGAGAAGTGTGACCGATCTTATTCGCATCTTCCGCTACATGAGGAAGCACAATATGTCCCCTCAGAGCAAATGCAGAATATGAAAAACAGGCCCATAATATCATCCCTCCTCCAACAAATTTTGCAGTCAGCCATTTAACGTCGTCCTGGCATTCGCCAAACTCAGAGTCGTCCATCAGATGCCAGATAGAAAATGTGATCCACAGTGGCGTATCTAGAGACCCATGAACCCCAGTGCAAAATTTGGACCTTGACCACAACCTTCCTGTTGGTCAAATGTATGGGCCTTTGATTCGTTCGGAATCCTATAAAGACATAGGTGTTCACTCTCCATGTAATAATGACCTCATACAGTCACCTTTTTTTTAATAATCCACGATCCTGGTCCCTTTTTGGTTATAATGTCCCCCCTTTGCATCCCTTTTTTGGTAATAATGTCCCGTTTGCAGCCCTTTTTGGTAATAATGTCCCCAGTCCTGGCATCCATTCTGTAATAATGTCTCTCATCCTAGGCCCCTTCCTAATATAATGTCCCTCATCATAGGTCCCTTCCTAATATAATGTCCTCCATCCTATAAGAATGTTCCCCATCCTGGGTCCGTTCCTGGTCTAATGTCCCCCATCCTATAAGAATATCCCCTATCCTGGGCCCGTTCCTGGTCTAATGTCCCCCATCCTATAAGAATGTCCCCTATCCTGGGCTCCTTCCTGGCATATTGTTACCCATCCTACAAGAAGGATCCTCTTCCTGGAACTCCTCTAGCTATAATGACCCCCATCCTGGTATAGTGACCCCCATCATTGTATAATGATCCATGTCCTGTTCTCCTTCCTTATATAATGTCCCCCATCCATTTCCACGATGTGCGGCATCCTCTTCTATAGCCTGCAACGGACTTTGGCATGCGAGCCATGGACAGCGCATGACGACAATACCATATGCCGCTTGTGACGGACACACTGACATCACTTGATTTCTTCTGATTGGTCAGCAGCGTGTATAGCAGTGCAGTGAGCCAGCGGGCATCTGTACCACAATACACTTCAGCTGAATGAGAGTCCTAAGATGCACATCCAGCTGAAATCGGCACTGGCATCAGTGGGCCCCCTTCCCGCACAGGCTCGGTCGTGGTTGTATAAGCAGGCTGCGGGAAGCAGTAACGCAAGGCAGACAGAGCAAGGGTTAACAATTTAAGTTTAATTAACAAGGGGTTAATGCAATTAATGCAAAAAGAAGCAAATGCAGATTAATAGCAGTCCAGTTATCAACTTATCCTGTCCTTTATGTTCCTCCTCCGCAGATGATCCTGCAGGATTGTAGGAATGATGGTCCATCTTCTGCAGCAGTCGGTCGCCGGTACCTTTTGCTGAGCCCCTAGTCTGCTTAACTGCAGAGCAAAAGAGTAAAGTTCTCCGCAAGGTTCCTCGTGGCACGTGTCTCTCTGAGCAGCTGCCGTCACCTGAATGGCTGCTCTGCTCGGCGTGCACTCCTCTATGTGCCAGACAAAGTGAGGATCGCTGCAGTAGTCTCTGTCTCACATGGGTGCCGCTGTGCGTCTGTAAGTAATAGGGGACGCACCTCAGGGTTCTGCACCTGGCCCCTGTTCCTCCGCTCGTGCACAGCACTCTGTCTAGCAGGGGGTACAGTGCTCTGCACACACAATGTCTCTCTGGAGCACTCGTTCTCTGCCTCTGCTTGTCTCCGCGCTGTCTGTCACCCTGCAGAGCACGCCGCACGCCTGCCTCTGTTCTCGCTGCCAGCGGGAAACTCACTCTTTCTTTGGACGATTTCAGCTTTGCTTCCTCACTGCCTGGCTTAGTCACGCTCTCTCTTCCCAGGTCATGGGGCCTGTCCTGTCCCCTATCCTTTCTCCCAGGCAACATTGGGCGAAGCATCAGCAGTTCTGGACCCAGCATGATGCAGGCACCTGCAGCCCGGTCTTCCTCCTTACAGTTGCACCCTCTGCAACCTTGATCGTTACTCCCCTGGTGATGCATCACTTCACAGAACACATTTCCACTGCCCAAAAGTCCAATTGTGATGGCTTTACAGCACGCCATCTGACACATGGCATTGAGCGAAATGATGTAAGGCTGCATTCTAACATGTAACTAATGCACATGGTGGTATTTATTGGCCAGAATATATATGCACACTGACTGTTAGCGTTCTCTCTCCCCTTTCTTACTGACAAGTGCTACTTCTATAGTGTATAAATGGAGAACCCGCCAGGGCCGTGGGGATCTTAAGGGGATGTGTCACGGCAGCAGTGACCCAGTCCGTGGCCCTGGGCTTCCAATGAAAAATGATGATTAAGGGAAAATAAAGTTTATAACAGATGATTCGTGACGCCACTTGTGGTATTCAGCAATAAAGGTGTTAGCCGACGCTGCTTCAGAGTCCGCTGGGTGCTGATGGAGATGCAGCAGAAATTGTTACAGCTCTCCACAGGTAGATCTAGGCCCCAGGGCAGCTGTATGTGTAATAGATGAAGGTGATGATGTTTGTAGTGCAGGGCTGAGGTGACGCAGCAAATAAACAGGAGGACACAGCGGGTGGAGTCTTCACAGGTTTTACTCACAGTTCTGATGTTACAATCCCCAGCTGAGGTGCTGTGTCCTCAGGGTTGTGGTCCAGACAGCTCTCAGGTAAATTGGGGTACACCGTCCCAGAACCCCCTTTAGATGTTCCTATCCTGGCCGTCTCTCTGCGCTGGCTCCTTCCTCTCCTGCCCTGCGCCTGCCACACAGTGTCCCAAGCCAGCAGCCTCGGTTCCTGTCGGGTGACATTTTCTAGTCCCCTTGAGCCTATATGGCTGACGTTTCAGCAAATGTGTGCAGATTTGGCTGTAGCACTTGCAGATACTGCAGCCTCCGGTTAGCTAGCTGAGTCCTCAGTTTCTCCACTAGACTGGGGCCGGTCCCCTAACTGCAACCTGGGCCTCCACCTGACTGCAGTCAGCGTGGATATGGGCCCCACGGGTGGATTGCTCACTACCTGTGCCCCTAGGACCTGCTCTTTCTCCCTCAGGAGTCACTCTCTCTCTCTTCTACCTTACTCTCGTCCTTCTCTGTAGTCTGAGGATGAGTTCCTGGCTCTTTCTTTCCCCTCAGTCGACTCACTCTGATCTCTCAGACCACTGCACCCACTCTCTGACTCTTCCCTCTTCTAACTTCCTCCACACACACCCTCTGCCCAGTCCCTCCCTGCGCCTGAGAGGTCTGGTGTTGGATGTAAGTATGTGGATTCTGGGTGGTGTCCCTTCCTTACCTGAGAGCGGAGTACCACACCTCTGGTTGAGGTGCAGTACTTCTATGATGACTGAACCCTCTGGGGCACGACATATCTATACTTCTGTAGTCTGGGGACAAGCTCCTGGCTCTGTCTGTCCCCTCAGTTGACTCACTCTGGTCTCACAGACCACTGCACACTACTCTCTGACTTCTCCCTCCTCTATCTTCCTCCACCCACACCCTCTACCAGTCCCTCCCTGCGCGTGAGAGGTCTGGTGTTGGATGTAAGTGTGTGGGTTCTGGGTGGTGTCCCTTCCTTACCTGAGAACGGAGTACCACATCTCTGGTTGAGTTGCAGTACCTCTGTGGCGACTGAACCCTCAGGGGCACCACATACTCCCCCCGTTAAACACAGCAGGTCCTCAGGCTGGAACAGAGAAGAACAATGTTATGACATGCAAAAATTTTTTGATATGCATTTGAACATGGTAAAATTTTTGAATATATAACTCTTCCCTTTATGGGACGCACTTTTACTGAAACATTACATATAACCACTATCTTTATGAATATAAGTTTAATAACACTATCTTTACTATTTGCAATATCTTTATCATAGGTAGAAACTAGAGATGAGCGACTTTGCCTCCGGGAGGGTCGAGTCGAGTTTCGGACCACCCGACTTTACCAAAAGTCGAGTCGAACGAAATCGGCCGACTATCGGCAAAAGTTGGAGTTCCGACCGAAACCCGACCCGACCCCAATGCAAGTCAATGGGAATAAAAGTCGGCAGTGAGTGGAGGACAGTAAACACACCTACAGTGCCCATTTCAATGCCAATGACATCAATTCTTATTACTTAAGCTTGTCAACCTTAATTTGCTTTATAATAATAGTAACACATTGAAAACTGGGGTTATTTGGCTAAAGTTGTAGGGGGGGGCAGGGCTGGCTCCAGGTTTTCGTGGGCCACGGGCGAAAGAGTCTCAGTGGGCCCCTTTAACACATGCCACAATTCATGATTCTCCGATACGGCAGAGAAATATAGGTATAGTACAGTCATGGCCAAAAGTTTTGAGAATGACACAAATATTATATTTTCACATGATCTGCTGCCCTCTGGTTTTTATGTGTGTTTGACAGATGTTTTTATCACAGACAGAAATATAATTGCAAACATATGAGTAACAAAAGCTTATATTGACAGTTAGAATGAGTTAATGCAGCAAGTCAATATTTGCAGTGTTGACCCTTCTTCTTCAGGACATCTGCAATTCTCCCTGGCATGCTCTCAGTCAACTTCTGGACCAAATCCTGACTGATAGCAGTCCATTCTTGCACAATCAATGCTTTCATTTTGTCAGAATTTTTAGGTTTTTGCTTGTCCACCCGTCTCTTGATGATTGACCACAAGTTCTCAATGGATTAAGATCTGGGGAGTTTCCAGGCCATGGACCCAAAATCTCTATGTTTTGTTCCCTGAGCCATTTAGTTATCATCTTTGCTTTATGGCAAGGTGCTCCATCATGCTGGAAAAGGCTTTGTTGATCGCCAAACTGCTCTTGGAGAGTTGGGAGAAGTTTTTAGGCAAACCTGTGAGAGAGCCGATTCCCTTGGCTGAGAAGCAACCCCACACATGAATGGTTTCAGGATGCTTAACAGTTGGCATGAGACAAGACTGTTGGCATGAGACAAGACTGGTGGTAGCACTCACCTTGTCTTCTCCGAATGAGGCGTTTTCCTGATGTCCCAAACAATCGAAAAGGGGATTCATCAGAGAAAATAACTTTACCCCAGTCCTCAGCAGTCCACTGCCTGTACCTTTTGCAGAATATCAGTCTGTCCATGATGTTTTTTCTGGAGAGAAGTGGCTTCTTTGCTGCCTTCCTTGAGACCAGGCCTTGCTCCAAGAGTCTCCGCCTCACAGTGCGTGCAGATGCACTCACACCTGCCTGCTGCCATTCCTGAGCAAGCTCTGCACTGCTGGTAGCCCGATCCCACAGCTGAAACACTTTTAAGAGATGGTCCTGGCGCTTTCTGGTCTTTCTTGGGCGCCCTGGAGCCTTTTTGGCAACAATGGAACCTCTCTCCTTGAAGTTCTTGATGATGCGGTAGATTGTTGACTGAGGTGCAATCTTTCTAGCTGCGATACTCTTCCCTGTTAGGCCATTTTTGTGCATTGCAATGATGACTGCATGTGTTTCTTTAGAGATAACCATGGTTAACAGAAGAGAAACAATGATGCCAAGCACCAGCCTCCTTTTAAAGTGTCCAGTGGTGTCATTCTTACTTAATCATGACAGATTGATCTCCAGCCATGTCCTCATCAACACCCACACCTGTGTTAATGGAGCAATCACTGAAAAGAGGTTAGCTGGTCCTTTTAAGGCAGGGCTGCAATGATGTTGAAATGTGTTTTGGGGGATAAAGTTCATTTTCTAGCCAAATATTGACTTTGCAAGTAATTGCTGTTAAGCTGATCACTCTTTATAACATTCTGGAGTATATACAAATTGCCATTAGAAAAAGTGAAGCAGTAGACTTTGTAAAAATTAATATTTGTGTCATTCTCAAAACTTTTGTCCATACTGTACAATGCCAAATACTTCACTTCTTACATTACATGAGTGATATCTATTGTAAATTCTACAATAGCTCAAAAATCGGACAGTATAGTCCTCCATACAGTATTATGGGCACCACATAGTGCGCCATACAGAATAATGAGCCCCATATATTGCTCTATACAGAATAATGAGCCCCATATATTGCTCCATACAGAATAATGGGCCCAATATGCTTCATACAGTATAATGAGCGACATATATTGCTCCATACAGAATAATGAGCCCCATATATTGCTCCATATATAATTGGTCCCATATAATGTTCCATACAGTATAGGATGAGCTCCATATAATGCTACAGTATATGATGGTCCCCATATAATGTGCCATAAAGTATAGGACGGTCCACATAGAATATAATGAGCCCCACATATTGCTCCATACAGTATAATGAGTCGCATATAAAGCTCCATACAGTATATGATTGGCCCCATATATTGCTCCATACAGAATAGGCTCCATATAATGCTCCATACAGAATAGGCCCCATATGTGCTCCATATGATGCTCCATATATAAAGGGCCCGATATGATGCCCCATAAATAATGAACCCCATATAATGCTCTAGTATAAGATGGGCCCCATACATGATGCTCCAGTGTATGATGAGCCCCATATAATGCTCCAAATACACTGTGTTCCAAATTATTATGCAAATAATATTTTCTCAGATTTTCCCAAATTACCTATATGAATTTCAGTCATTGTAATTTTCCAGTCAAATAACTATTAGAGTACAATTGAAAGGTTTTTGTACAAACTGCCTATGATAACAGTATATTTTTTAAAAAAATAAAACACTCAAACTGCACTCAAAATGCATGTTCCAAATTATTATGCACAGCAGAGTTTTCTACCTTTTCATTTTAATAAAGAACAAAAAATGGTCATTTTTGAAATTATAAGATTAGCAGGTTATTACGAACTGAAATCAAACAGTTTTCAACTCAAAACTTTTTTCTAGGTGATGTTACATTTGCACATAGAACCCCTTGTTCGAAAGGAGCTTCTGAACTCTCTCGTCCACTGAATTTGTCAGGTTTTGGATGGTTTCTGCTTCAATTGTTTTGCATGAGGACAGAATACCCTCCCAGAGCTGTTGCTTAGATGTGAACTGCCTCCCGCCATCATAGACACTCCTTTTGATGATGCTCCAGAGGTTCTCAATGGGGTTGAGGTCAGGGGAGCATGGGGGCCACACCATAAGTTTGTCCCCTTTTATGCCCATAGCAGCCAGAGATGCAGATGTGTTATGTGCAGCATGAGACGGTGCATTATCATGCATGAAAATGATCTTGCTGCGGAATGCACGGTTCTTCTTCTTGAACCATGGCAGGAAGTGCTGTTTGAGAAACTCAACATACACTATGGAGTTAATTTTTACCCCTTCAGGGATCCTAAAGGGGCTGACAATCTCTCTCCCCATGATTCCAGCCCAAAACATTACTCCACCTCCTCCTTGTTGGCGCCGTAGCCGTGTTTGCATGGGGTGTCCATCAACCAGCCATCCTCCACTCCATCCATCTGGACCATCGAGCGTTGCACGGCACTCATCGGTGAACAAAACAGTTTTGAAGTCAGTCTTCATGTATTGTTTGGCCCACTAGAGCCGTTTCTGCTTGTGTGCAGTGGACAGATGAGGTCGACAGGATGGCTTACGCACAGCTGCAAACCTCTGAAGGACCCTGCATCTTGTTGTTCGAGGGACATTGGAGGCACCAGCAGCTTCAAAAACTTGTCTGCTGCTATGACAAGGCTTTTTTGCCTCTGCTTTTTTAACCTGACATAATTGGCTGTAGGAAAGAGTCCTCAATTTTCCACACGTTTTTGCACACGTGTGTACTGTGAATCATCTACATACTTCTTGATTGTGCGATGATCACGATGAAGTGTCTTGGCAATGTTGATTGTAGTCATGCCTTGACCTAAACACTCCACAATTTGTTGCTTCTCAGCAGCCGACACATCCTTTTTCTTTCCCATTTTGGCAGAAAATGTAGGCTGCTTAATAATGTGGGACAGCCTTCTTAAGTAGTCTTGCCTTTCATTGGACACAGCTGCCAAAGTAATTAGCACAGGTGTCTGCAATTGCTTACAGTGATATAAAGAGCCCTGACACACATCACCATCAATGAGTTTAACTGACAAACAAAAAAATTCTTACCTTATCACTCCTAAACAATTTTTGCATAATAATTTGGAACACAGTGTATAATGGTCCCCATATATAATGCTCCATATATAATGGGCTCCATGTGATGCTCCATATTTAATGTGCCCCATATGATGCGCCATATATAATGGGCCCCATATGATGCTCCAGTATATGATGGGCCCCATGGATGATGCTCCAGTGTATGATGGGCCTATATAATGCTCCATTTATAATGGGCCCCATATGATGCTCCAGTATATAATGGGCCCCATATATGATGTTCCAGTGTTTATTGGGCCCCATATATGATGCTCCAGTGTATGATGGGCCCCATTTATAATGCTCCAGTGTATGATGGGCCCCATATATAATGCTCCAGTGTATAATGGGCCCTATCTATGATGCTCAAGTGTATGATGGGCCCCATATATAATTCTCCAGTGTATAATGCTCCCCATATATTGCTCCAAATGTTAAAAAAAATGAAATACCTCTCCTCACTGGGCACTGCTCTATTCTGGACTCCTCAGCGTCGCCATCTTCCAGCTCTCTGCCCTGTGACTGTTCAGGCAGAGGGGGCACAGACGTGACGTCATCGCGCTCTCTGACCTGAATGTCACTGTCAGGAAACGCGGAAAACGTCACAGCGGTGGAGCAGGGAGAGGTAAGTACTGCAAATGCTGGGGCCCTGAGCAAGCTGGGGTGCCCACTCGTGGGCGCCGGCACTGGCACAGGGCCCCTCATAGTACGCCGGTGTTTCTGACGGCGAGTGGGCCCACCCACCTGCTCAGGGCCCCAGCCCTGGGGGGTACAGCCCAGTTAGGGAGGTGGAAAAATTGGCATATGTTGAGGTGTAGGCTGGACGTTCAGCAGCTGCAAATGGAGGAATTAGAGAAGTCGGAGGAAGAGGAGGACAATGCGAGCCATTTTGCTGGCAACCTATGTGTCATCAGGGGAAGGTGGTACAAAATCCTTTGAAACCCAGGCATGGTTCATTTAATGAAGGTGAGATCACCTACATTTTGGGTCGAAAGCCGGGTCCTTCTTTCTGTCAGGATTGATCCAGCAGCACTGAAGACTCTTTCTGATAGCACACTACCAGCAGGGCAAGCGAGCTCCTGTAAGGCATATTGCGCCAATTCAGGCCAGGTGTCCAGTTTACAGGCCCAGTAGTCAAAGGAGAATGAACTGTGAGGGAGAACATCGATAGGAAAGGAGAGGTAATTTTGAACCATAGTTTACAACTGCTGTCTCCTGTCTGTTGCAATCGATTCAGTATTACCAGTCGTGTGAGGGGTACTCGAGAAATCAGTCCACAACATGGTCATGAAACCCCTGTCTCCAACACCACTTCAGCTGTGTGCATCACGAACACCTCTTCCATGTTGCCCAGTATGGCTCGTGGTTGAACCTGCACCGCTGCTATGTGCTGGGAATGCCTCTAACAAACGGTTTACCAGCGGTGCTTGTTTGTTCGCCAACATTAGCTCCAGGTTCTCCTGTGGCATGATGTTCTGTAATTTGCCTTTATAGCATGGACCGAGGATGCTGGCCAACCAGTAGTTGTCATCCTTCATAATTGTGGCAATGCGGGGGTCCCTTTTTAGGATCCGCAAGAGATAATCACACATGTGGGCCAATGTTCCAGGTGTCAATGATGCACTGCCAGTGGTGGGTGAAGGAGCACTTTCTGCCAAATCCACATCCCTCCAGTCACGCACAAACCCTGTACCTGACCTTGGAAAGCCAACATTTTCTCTTGCCCCCTGAGAAGCATCCTCCCCAAAATAATCATCCTCCTCATCCTCCTCCTCTTCCTCTTCTTCCTCCACCTCATCCAGGACAGTTCCCTAAGCAGACAATGCCTGACTGTCATCAAGGCTTCCCTCCTCCTCCTCCGCTGCAGACAGTTGATCCTTAATGTGCGTCAAAGTTTGCATGAGCAGACTTATAAGTGGGATGCTCATGCTTATGATGGCGTCGTCTGCACTTACCAGCCATGTGCATTCCTCAAAACACTTAAGGACTTTACAGAAGTCTTTCAGCTTTGACCACTGCACACCCGACAACTCGATGTCTGCCCTCAAACTGCCTGCCCGTGTATCCTCCCACAAATGCATTACAGCCTGCCTCTGTTCGCACAGCCTCTCAACCATGTGCATGGTGGAATTCCACCTTGTTGCAACATCTATGATTAGGCAGTGCTTGGGGAGGTGGAGCGATCGCTGCAGCCTCTGCATACGACTGGAGTCTACGGGCGAGCGACGGATGTGCGAGCACAGTCTTCGCACCTTATAGAAGCAGGGCTGGTAACTCCGGATAATTATTTATGAAGCACTGCACCACCAGGTTCAAGGTGTCAGCCAGGCAAGGTATGTGTCTGAGTTTTGCCAGGGCTATGGCCTCCACAAAATTACATCCGTTATCACTGACTACCTTGCCTGGCTCAAGATGTAGACTGCCCAGCTATGACTGAGTTTTTCGCTGCAAGTAGTTGGCCAGTACCTCCACGGTGTGTCTGTTGTCGCCCAAAGACATCATCTTTAAAACAGACTGCTGACGCTTACCACTAGCTGTTCGATAGTGGGACACCTCGTGTGCAACACGGGCAGCTGCGGAAGGAGTGCTCGTGCGACTGTGCTCTGTCGACAAGCTTTCGCTTCTGAAGGAGGAGGAAGATCGAACGCCTACAGCCAACTGTTGCCTATACCATGGGCTAGGCAGCACTGTCCCACCACCGCTGTCCCCTGTGGACCCTGCATCCACCACATTAACCCAGTGCGCAGTGATGGACACGTAATGACCCTGGCCATGCCTACTGGCCCATGCATCTGTTGTGAGGTGCACCTTTCCACTCACTGATTGTTTGCGTGCATGGACAATGCAGTCTTTCACATGCAGGTGGAGGGCAGGGATGGCTTTTCTAGAAAAGAAGTGCTGACTGGGTAGGTCATAGCGTGGGACAGCGTAGGCCATGAGCTCTCGGAACGCTGCGCTTTCAACCAACCGGAAGGGCATCATCTTTAATGAAAGCAGTTTGCAATGTAGGCGTTCAAAGTCTGTGTACTCGGATGAGAGGATGAGTACTTTCTTGTCCTACTCAGAGTCTCTGCTAGGGTGAGCTGGACTTGAGAGTTGCATATGGTGGAACTAGCGGTGTACATGGCGGACTGAGAGGGGGTTGGTGATGGTGATGGTGGTGGTGGTGGTGATGATGGCCTAGATGCAGTCTTTAGTTGGGAAAACATTGTGATTCCCTGACTGCTTTGGCCTTGCGATGATACCTCAACATTTCTTGCTGGTGGTGTGCTATCCGGTGAGCTTACAGTGGGGGAAGCGATGTAGCGTTGCTGGCTACTTTCAGTTGGAGCAGGTGCACGAGTGCTACCTGAGCTTTTGTAGTCCGTCCATGCTTGCAAGTACATGGTGTTTACATGTCTAAGCATGCAACTGGTATTCAAATTTCTGAGATTTTTCCCTCGGCTAAAGGTCCTTCCGCACTTCTTACAGATAATCTTTGCCTCATCAATAGGATTTTGGTCAAAAAAGTGCCACACTGCACTCTTCCTACTATGGGAAAAATTTTCAGGGCTTGCACGCTGTGCTAATCTGACAGTCTGGCCAAGCTGTCCTGCAACTGTTTTTGTTTTTTTAACACATTTTTGGACTGCTACAGGCCTGCCAGATAACCGCAGCTGCGATGTCAATGCCTGCTGCAGATCCTCCTACTCTTCTGAGCTATTGCCAGCGGCACTCTCTTCCCCCAATGGATGCCAATCCGGGTCAACAACTGGTCATCCATCACCTCCTCTTCAATTTCATCTGCACCTTCCTCTGTGTCACCGTGTAAGGTGGTATAGTATGCGGGAAGGGGCACCTGAGTTTCATCAGGGTCAGAATTTGGCTCAGTAGACTGCGAGGGCAATGTAGTGCTCTGGGTGAATGTGCCAGCAGAATCATATAGCAGTGGCTGTGCATCAGTTCACTCCATGTCATATTTATCTTGGACTGGGAATTCAGGATTTCACTTGATAAGTTAGGCATGGTATGTGAAAAGAGCTCCAGGGAGTAATCTGAAGTGTGGCCTGCCTCATCCTTCACTTTTGGTGGGGTGAAGGACACAAGGAAAGGTGTTGTTCCTGACCAGGAGCCTGCACTGACGACTCAGTGCTTGCATTTTTTTTAAACTTCAGAAGAGTAGGCGATAGAGCTGGAGGCTGTTTCGGCAATGTAAGCCAAAACCTGTTCCTGATGCTCCAGCTTTAAAAGCGGTTTACCTACTCCCAGAAAAGGTAGCCTTCCAGGCCTTCTGGAGCCAGAAAATGACACAGGCTCAACACCTCCTGCCTTAGATGCTATTGTGCTTTTGGCACTATCAACAGATGCACCACCACCACCATCAGTACCAGCTGGCCCTCCCGCCCACATCCGCGGCCTCTTCCACCATCCTTCCTCATGTTTGGGAACATGTACCAAAAATACCAACTGATATATGGTACTGTATGAGGAGAGCACAGCTGTATTGTTATGTTTCGGTAGCTGAGGAGAAATTGCAAAAAAAGCAAAAGTAGTAATACACCAGAGAGGCTAGAAACTATTGGATTGCAGTACCCTAAACTAACCGCCACACTAGAAGTAGCCGTGGAGCGTACCTATGGTGATCCTAGACGCCTCGTCACAGCCGGAGAGATAACTACACCTAAAGGCAGAAAGATGAAAGCTATCTGCCCCGAAGCAGATTCCCCAAAGAAATAGGAAGCCCCCAAACATGTAATGGCGGTTAGACAAGAAGAAAATACGGACACAGACAGAAAATAGAATGAGCAAACGCTGGGGTCCAATCTGTCTAGATAGAAAAGTATAGGAAAGAATTCTGACTGCAACCCAAAAAAAGCCTGACAAAAATACCAACACTTCTGATTAACAAAACACCTGAGATCACACGATCTCTACCACCTAAATCAGATCTCAGGTGTAACACACAGCAATTCAGCAGAAAAGTGACAAAGGAACAGAGCAAAAGTGCAAATACAAAATGAGCACAACTGCAGCGCCAGACACCAAAAGGGGACCAGGCTGAAATCCCCTGCAAGCAGCAAAACAGGCAAGGAAAATCCAACCAGAGGAAAAAAAACAACAAATCACTTATCTGAAAGAGCACAGGAATGCAAGCTGAGCTCCAAGCAAAACCAGGAAGAACAATTGATTACCGGCAAGGCTGATGGGAACTCAGGTCACTTATATGAGACCATTCAGAGCCAGCTGAAGGCCATTCAGTAATTAGTTCATTACCCTCAGCAACCACCGGAGGGAGCCCCAGCTCAGAAGTCGCCTCCAGAGTATTCACAACACTGTATACAGTGTAGGGGAAAATTTAAATCTCCGTATTTATTTCCGGAGTCACACACAGACGCTCTCTCAGTATGGATTTGACCGTAATACAAACAGCAGATATACAATACTGTATCAGAAGCGTACAGCTGTATACGTTGTAGGGGTAAATTTAAATCTCCATATTTATTTCCGGAGTCACACACAGACGCTCTCTCAGTATGCATTTGACCGTAATACAAACAGCAGAGATACGGTACTGTATCAGAAGCGAAAGGCTGTATACGGTGTAGGGAAAAATTTAAATCTCCGTATAATTTTCTGAGTCACACACAGATGCTCACTCAGTATGTATTTGACCGTAATACAAACAGCAGATATACGGTACTGCATCAGAAGCGTATAGCTGTATACAGTGTAGTGAAAAATTTAAATCTCCGTATTTATTTCCGGAGTCACACACAGACACCCTCTCAGTATGGATTTGACCGTAATACAAACAGCAGATATATGGTACTGTATGAGGAGTGTACTGCTGTATACGGTGTACTGGAAAAATTTTTATCTCCGTATTTATTTCCGGAGTCACACACAGACGCTCTCTCAGTATGGATTTGACAATAATACAAACAGCAGATATACGGTACTGTATCAGAAGTGTACAGCTGTACACAGTGTAGGGAAAAATTTAAATGTCCTTATATATTTCTGGAGTCACACACAGACGCTCTCTCAGTATGGATTTGACCGTAATACAAACAGCAGATATACCGTACTGTATGAGGATCATACAGCTGTATAAGGTGTAGGGGAAAATGTAAATCTCCGTATTTATTTCCGGAGTCACACACAGATAGTCAGCATGTATTTGACCGTGATACCAGCCGGTACACGGTAGTGTGTGAGGAGCGTACAGCTCTATACGGTGTGGGAAAAATGAACGCTCGGTAACTGTGCAGAAAAAAAGAATAAAAGTATTAGTGCTGTGTAAAAAGCAGTCTGCACAGCAGTGTACACACAGCAAAAACAGCTATCAGGCAGTCTAATAACCAGCGCTGCTGCACACAAGAAAATCCTCCCCTGTCACTGCACACTAACTGTACAGCACAATTGGTATCAGCACAAGCACATAAGAACTTCTTCTTAGATCTTTACAGCCCTAACTCTCTCCCTACTGATAAACAGCAACCTCTCCCTACTGTTAAGATCGGCAGAAGTAAAATGGAGGTTGGAGCTCAGGGCTTTTATAGACACTGACGCCCCCCAAAGCAAGCCAATCACTGCAATGCCCTTCTCTACGATGGTGGTGGACGCTGCACATGTCATCTCGTTGCCCACAGTGTACGTCCTTGCTCATTGGCTGAAAATAAGGCACCTGCAAGCATTCTGGGAAATCCGACTTTGGCACTCGTTTTGCAGACCGCGTGGCCGACTTCACGCTATGGTCGGGTTTCGGTCGGCTAAACCCGACTTTGGCAAAAGTCGGCGACTTATGAATCTGGCCGACCTGTTTCGCTCAACTCTAGTAGAAACTATTTGAGACACATGAAATATCCTATCAAGTGCAATAAAACATGAAATATACTTTACTATCATAAAACCTTTCTTATTAAGTGCAATAGAGTTGAGTACCATCCCGAACCGGGAATTCTTCTTCTTTAGTGCAATATGGGGGACCCGTCTCAAACCACCAATGTAGACCCAGGGTATGGCTACAGGGCATAGCTGGTCTCCTCGTTGGACCACTCTTTCGGCTACACCAGACGGATTTTGTTCTGTGGTCAAGTGCAAAAGACAGAGTGACATTTTCCACACTCTAGGGTTTTGTGTAAAACCAATAAGGAGCACATTAAGAAGTGCTAGCTATTTACATTAAAGTTCAGATCACCCACTGTCCATGATCCTATTGTCTCTGCATAAACAGAAACAAAACGTAACCGGGTCACTTAACTGTTAACTATTTACAGTCACAAATGGCTTACTTTCTATGGTTTCTGTTGTTTCCAGGATAGTTCCTGGGGACTGTATCCTCCTGATCCGGGATATTCTGGGTACAGTGTTAGAATGAGTAACACCAAAAGGTCAGGTCCTACTACCGGGGTTTGGGTAGCCTGATTGTGCATTATTGATCTGATTGGAACTGCAGATGTAGATGATGCAGTAGGTACCGGTTCTGCTTCTGGTGCTGGTGGACTTTTAACAGAGACTGGTACAGCTTTTGGTACTGTGGGCATTGATGGACTCGTTGTCACTGAACCAGGAGCTGCCTGCTTACTTTTTCTGACGTTAAGGACGTACCAACCCTTTTCACCTCAAGTGCCGGGTGTAGGTCCTCTGATGTTGATCCTGATCAGGGTGTCCCTCCAGGAGGTGCGATTCCACATCTCTCCGAGTGAAAAAAATTTCTGCAAGCAGTCTGGGCTCTTTAAAAAAAACTGAAGTTTGAAGGTCACAACTGTGCCCTGCCTCAGCGGACCCCGGTCTGGCCTTGCGGGCCTGGGCCTTGGCCTGCAGATTTCTTTCTTCTATGGCCTTCTTCTGGGCCACACCCTTTTCTGCCTCCTTTCCACTTGAGCACCACCTGTTGGTCATACTCCTCTCAGCTAAGGACTTCTATATGGGACCCCTTTGGTTGGGCCTCCCCAGGGAACCAGATCATTTTGGTTCCCGGGTTTTCCCAGCGGAACGCCATCTTCTCTGCCTGCACCTCCAGGGGCACACCCGTGGGCTGGAGTGGGGCCTCCAGACAATCCTCAAAGCCGATGACTCAGTCACCGGGTCACAATACCAGCTGATGTTGATTCTCTGGTGCCGGACTCCTCCTCCGCTGGGGTCGGGGATGCTGGTCGCTGGATGGGATGCGACTCCTCTATCTTCCTCCGGAACTATGGCGGTCGACTGGTCCGGGTCCTCTTCCCGACGGCTGGGGAAGCCCTCTGCTGCCACCCCACGCTCCGGGTCACCACCGCTCATCATCTTGTTTTCCGGGTTCCTAGAAGAACTGACATTGTGTATTACACGCGCTTTGTGGGGGTCACATCTTCCTTTGTACCAGGGATAAGTAATGTTTCCACCGTCTGTTCACGTGTTTACCGGACTCATGAATGAACATCTGTGACAGTGAAGTATATCTCACCACGGCTTCCCCACGGCAATCATTGCCGAATTGTGCAGTGTCGGAAGCGTCAAGGCGTGGGGTGACGCTGACCCATTTCATGGAATTATCTCACATTCCAGTTTACCAATATCATCTAGAAAAATTGAAGCTGGGTGTGAGAAGTGTGACCGATCTTATTCGCATCTTCCGCTACATGAGGAAGCACAATATGTCCCCTCAGAGCAAATTCAGAATATGAAAAACAGGTCCATAATATCATCTCTCCTCCAACAAATTTTGCAGTCAGCCATTTAACGTTCTCCTGGCATTCGCCAAACCCAGAGTCGTCCATCAGATGAACAACTCTCTTCATCTGTTGGCCCTCACTGAAACCTGGATTCAGGATTCTGACACGGTCTCCCCTGCTGCCATTTCCTATGGTGGCTTACAGTTCTCCCATTCCCCGAGACCCACAAACAGACATGGTGGTGGAGTTGGCATACTCCTGTCCCCACAATGCACTTTCCAGGTCATCCCCCCAATTCCATCACTCTCATTCCCTTCTTTTGAGGTCCACACCATCAGGCTCTTCCATCCCCTCTCCCTCAGAATAGCGGTCATATATCGGCCCCCAGGCTCATCCACCCAGTTCCTTGACCACTTCTCAGCCTGGCTGCCGCACTTCATGTCCTCAGAACTACCAACCCTTATCCTTGGAGACTTCAACATCCCCATTAACAGTCCTACTTCCACATCTGCATCTCAGCTTCTATCACTAACCACTTCTCTAGGCCTCTCACAGCTTTCAACCTCTGAGACACACAAGGATGGCAACACCCTTGACCTGGTCTTTGTCCGCCTCTGTTCAATTTCCCACCTAAATAACTCACCGCTTCCACTCTCTGACCACAACATTCTCTCCTTCACGCTCACAAATCCTCCACCACCCCAGCGAACTCCTACCTACCGCACATTCAGAAATCTGCAAGCCATTAACCCTCAGACACTTTCAGACTCCCTACACTCTTCGCTGTCCCCAATCTCCTCTTTTTCTTGTCCTAATCTGGCTGTTCAGCACTACAATGACACTCTTAGAAGCACCCTTGACCAAGTAGCACCGCTCACCCTCAGAACTTCCAAACACACAGTAAAACAGCCTGGCTCACATCGCAAACTCACCTTCTCCAGCGATGCTCTAGGAGTGCTGAACGCCTATGGAGAAAAACCCGCACACCAGAAGACTTCATCCACTTTAAATTCATGTTAAGAACTTATAATGCTGCCCTTCACCTCGCCAAACAGACCTACTTCACCACACTGATCTCCTCACTAGCCAACAACCCCAAGAAACTTTTTGACACTTTTCACTCCCTCCTCAGGCCAAAAGCACAAGCCCCTATCACAGACATTTGTGCTGATGACCTGGCCTCCCACTTTATAGAAAAAATAGATACTATCCGTCAGGAGATCTGCTCTCAACCACCAAGTGCTGTGACTCCCATCCCACCCTGCATTTCCCCTGGCTCAATTTCCACTTTTGATCCCATCACAGAAGAAGAAGTCTCCAGACTCCTCTCTTCCTCTCATCCGACTACATGCACTACCGACCCCATCCCCTCACATCTCCTCCAGTCTCTTTCTCCTGTTGTCACAACTCACCTAACTACAATCTTCAATCTCTCACTCTCCTCTGGCATTTTCCCATCCTCCTTCAAACACTCCATCATTACTCCACTACTAAAGAAACCCGCTCTTGACCCTTCCTGCACAAACAACTACAGACCGGTCTCCAATCTCCCCTTCATCTCCAAACTTTTGGAGCGCCTAGTCTACTCCCGCCTCACCCGTTACCTCTCCACTCACTCCCTCCTAGACCCTTCACAGTCCGGCTTCCGAACCCTACATTCGACTAAAACTGCACTCATCAAAGTGACCAATGACCTTCTGACAGCAAAACGTAACGGCGACCACTCTCTGCTCATTCTACTCGACCTTTCTGCAGCTTTCGACACGGTTGACCACCGTCTCCTACTGTCCAGGCTCCACTCTCTAGGTATTAAGGACACTGTTCTCTCCTGGTTCTCCTCCTATCTTTCTGACCGCTCCTTCAGTGTTTCGTTCTCTGGCTCCACTTCATCTCCTCTCCCTCTCACTGTCGGTGTACCCCAGGGCTCAGTCCTTGGCCCCCTTCTCTTCTCTCTCTACACCGCCCCAATTGGACAGACCATCAGCAGATTTGGCTTTCAGTACCATCTTTATGCTGATGACACACAATTATACACGTCATCCCCGACCTTACCCCCGCTGTACTACAGAACGCCACCGACTGTCTGTCCGCAGTCTCCAACATCATGTCTGCTCTCTATCTGAAACTCAACCTCTCCAAAACTGAACTTCTTCTGCTCCCGCCGTCTACTAACCTCCCTAAATCTGACATTTCCCTCTCAGTGGGCGGCACCATAATAACACCCCGGCAGCAGGCTCGCTGTCTGGGTGTTATGTTTGATACCAATCTCTCCTTCACCTCCCATATACAATCTCTTGCCCGCTCTTGCCGCCTACACCTAAAGAACATCTCTAGAATCCGCCCTTTTCTCACCATGGAAACAACAAAAACCCTCACTGTAGCATTGATCCACTCCCGCCTGGACTACTGTAACGCTCTATTACTTGGCCTCCCCATTACTCGACTATCCCCTCTCCAGTCCATCCTTAATGCAGCAGCCAGGGTTATCCATCTGGCTAATCGGTACTCGGACGCGTCCGCTCTTCGCCAGTCCTTACACTGGCTGCCCATTCATTATAGGATCCAATTCAAAGTACTTGTTCTCACCCACAAAGCTCTCCACACTGCAGCACCCCCCTACATCTCCTCCCTCATTTCTATCTATCGGCCTAACCGACTCCTGCGCTCTGCAAACGACTTTCGACTAACCTCTGCACTAATCCGTACCTCCCACTCCCGACTCCAAGACTTCTACCGCGCTGCGCCAATCCTCTGGAATGCTCTACCCCAAGAAATTAGGACTATCCACAATTTGCATGGTTTCAGGCGCTCCCTCAAAACACATCTGTTCAGAGCGGCCTATCACATTCACTAATCAAAGTCATTCTATGTGTAAGTGTGTGTGTGTGTGTAGCCCATTCACTATCTCCATCCATCCCTCACTCCCTTAAGATGGCTGGACCATCATTGTAAATGCACCATTGTATATACACACCTGTATTTTGTATCTCCCCCACCTCATTGTAGATTGTAAGCTCTCACGAGCAGGGCCGTCTTATTTTGCTTTAATTACTGTATTGTTAACGTTGTTACTTATGACTTGTGTTTTGAAACTGTTAAACTGTAAAGCGCTGCGGAATATGATGGCGCTATATAAATAAAGATTATTATTATTATTATTATTATCAGATGCCAGATAGAAAATGTGATCCACAGTGGCGTATCTAGAGACCCATGGACCCCAGTGTAAAATATGGACCTTGACCACAACCTTCCTGTTGGTCAAATGTATGGACCTTTGATTCGTTATGAATCCTATACATAGGTGTTCACTCTCCATGTAATAATGACCTCATACAGTCACCATTCTGTAATAATCCACCATCCTGGGCCTTTCTTGCAATAATGTCCCCCCGTTGCATCCCTTTTTGGTAATAATGTCCCCTGTTGCAGCGCTTTTTGGTAATAATGTCCCAGTCCTGGCATCCATCCTGTAATAATGTCTCTCATCCTAGGCTCCTTCCTGATATAATGTCCCTCATCATAGGTCCCTTCCTAGTATAATGTCCTCCATTCCTATAAGAATATCCCCCATCCTGGGCCCGTTCCTGGTATAATGTCCCCCATCCTATAAGAATGTCCCCTATCCTGGGTTCATTCCTGGCATATTTTTACCCATCCTACAAGAAAGATCCTCATTCTGGACCCCCTCTAGCTATAATGACCCCCATCCTGGTATAGTGACCCCCATCATTGTATAATGATCCATGTCCTGTTCTCCTTCCTTATATAATGTCCCCCATCCATTTCCACGATGTGCGGCATCCTCTTCTATAGCCTGCAACTGACTTTGGCATGCCAGCCATGGACAGCGCATGACGACAATGCCATGTGCCGCTTGTGACCGGCACACTGACATCAGTTGATTTCTTCTGATTGGCCATCAGCGTGTATAGCAGTGCAGTGAGCCAGCGGGCATCTGTACCACAATACACTTCAGCTGAATGAGAGTCCTAAGATGCACATCCAGCTGAAATCGGCACTGGCATCAGTGGGCCCCCTTCCCGCACAGGCTCGGTCGTGGTTGTGTAAGCAGGCTGCGGGAAGCAGTAACCCAAGGCAGACAGAGCAAGGGTTAACAATTTAAGTTTAATTAACAAGAAGTTAATGCAATTAATGCAAAAAGAAGCAAATGCAGAATAGTAGCAGTCCAGTTATCAACTTATCCTGTCCTTTATGTTCATCCTCCGCAGATGATCCTGCAGAGATTGTAGCACCGGCAATGGACAGTGGGATGTCCACAGATGGGGTTGTAGGAACGATGGTCCATCTTCTGCAGCAGTCGGTTGCCGGTACCTTCTGCTGAGCCCCTAGTCCGTTTAACTGTGGAGCAAAAGAGTAAAGCTCTCCGCAAGGTTCCTCGTGGCACATGTCTCTCTGAGCAGCTGCCGTCACCTGAATGGCTGCTCTGCATGGCTCTGCTCGGCGTGCGCTCCTCTTCGTGCCAACCAAAGTGAGGATCGCTGCAGTAGTCTCTGTCTCACATGGGTGCCACTGTGCGTCTGTAAGTAATAGGGGTGGACACCGCGTCGGCAGCACACCTCACTGGCTGCAAACTTCGATAGCCTGAGACATTCTGCGTCATCCCTGTGGCGTTACTCTTGAATATCTCCCTGGGCACTGACGATTTGAAATAAGAAAAGCTATATAGCTGCGTCATTGAAACATTTCTCTCCACCTCAGCGGTATGTTCACATAGACCCTGGTATCACCATGGTGGTTTTGTACACAATATTTTTCTGATATCACCAACTGTTTGTAGGTTATCTTCTCTAAACTGCTTCATTTGGCTCTATGATTGATACAGCTTTCTGAAAACGGTATGTCGATACGGTTTCTTTTCCATGTTCCCCACTCGTCTTTAGAATCAAGACTGTGTTAAATAAGCCCTCTTCCTATGTTCTATATTATGATTATGCCGATTTTTGACTACATCAGAGTCTTTTGTATATACTTTATTTATGATCTTTACCCAATTGTTTATGTTATACAGCAACTGACGAAGGTCCGGTTGTGGACCGAAACGTTTTGCTGACTGCTGTTATTCTTTTTGGACACAATAAAAATTCAAAAAATTTCAAAGTTGAGTGCCAGATTTATATTATTATTGTAAGTAATAGGGGACGCACCTCAGGGTTCTGCACCTGGCCCCTGTTCCACCGCTCGTGCACAGCACTCTGTCTAGCCGGGCACACTGTGCTCTGCACACACAATGTCTCTCTGGAGCACTCGTTCTCTGCCTTTGCTCGTCTCCGCGCTGTCTGTCACCCTGTGGAACGCGCCGCACGCCTGCCTCTGTTCTCGCTACCAGCGGGAAACTCACTCTTTCTTTGCACGCTTTCAGCTCTGCTTCCTCATTGCCTTGCTTAGTCACGCCCTCTCTTCCCGGGTCATGGGGCCTGTCCTGCCCCCTATTCTTTCCCCCAGGCTACATCGGACGCAGCCTCAGAAGTTCTGGACCCAGCATGATGCAGGCACTTTTTGGAAGTGCATTTGAGCAGAAGGGTGATTTGCTGTTGAAGGAGAAGAAAAAAAAAAAAATCTCTTTAAATCTTCTGCTTCAGCGAGTGTGACCGGTGCGCAAGTGCGAACGGTGGTAAGTGTGACTTGAGATTCAGTGACTTTGGATTCAGGGAGTTTCCAAGGGAGGATTTACTGAATTGCTGTTATATTTTAGAAAATATTTAGACTTGAGAGTCCTCAGTGGTTGATACCTTTTAATGGCTAACTGAAAAGATGGTAACAAATTGCAAGCTTTCGAGACTACTCCGGTCTCTTCATCAGGCAAAGACTAAAACAAAAACTGAAGAATCACATATATATATATACACAAGAGGACACAGGAATAGTGCAATAGGTAAGACAAGTGACGTGAAGCAGAACTGTCATTATGGCAGAGGAATGAACATAAATATTGGAACAGATCATAGATAAGGAGTTTTATTACCCTCTGATTGGGGTCTGGTGTTGTGTTTTGATGCCCCTAGAAGGTCAGAGACGCAGATTCCTTAATTGATATAGAATGACATGAATCCATGTGACACGTTCATTCCAGCACTAAGAGTGTCAAAGGTCATCATAAGTTTGTATTCCCAAACCTTTCTATCTTTCTCAGATTTGAAGTTAGATTTTAATACCAGTAATTCCATATCCATTATGCTATGACCGGGCATACAAAAGTGTTTTGCCACAGGTAAATCCATTCTTTTTTCTCTTATCGTGTGGCGATGAGAATTCATCTCAAGTCTAAATATTTTTCTATCTACTGGCTAACACGGTACGAAGATACACATCTTTGTTATATTTTATTAATACTTTTTATTTATTTTTACTTATCTTTGCTGTCTGGTGAAATCCCCATTAGAAATGTGCTCCACTATTGCCAATGCCATCCAGTGTACATCTTGCCACATGTATGCAGTCCTTGAACAGCCGGTCGAGGGTGCATACTGCTGTGTGAGATGTGAGCACGTTGTGCATTTAGAAGCCCAAATACTGGATCTAAATGTGCAGCTGGCAACACTGAGATCCATAGACAATATGGAAAGGAGTCTTCTGCTCACTGAGCAGACGCTCAATAGGATAGATGAGGGGGGATGCTAGGTTGGAGCTGCAGGACACTGAAGTAGGAAGCTGGGTGACAGTTAGAAAGCGGAGTAGATCGAAGAGCGCCAGGGAGGCTAGTCCTGATCTGGCACACCCCAATAAGTTTGCAAAGTTGGCAGATGAGGGGGTTGTCAGTACAGGGGTAGCATTGCTGCAGCCAGGCATGTCCTCTGAAAGCCGGGGGAGTGTCTGCTCCAGTAAGGGGGGAATTAGGAGAGCAGGGCAGGCCAGACAGGTGCTGGTAGTGGGGGACTCAACTATTAGGGGAACAGATAGGGCAATCTGTCACAAAGACAGGGATCATCGAACAGTGTGCTGCCTACCTGGCGCTCGAGTCCAACACATCGCTGATCGGTTTGACAGATTACTGGAGGGGCTGGTGAGGACCCAGCGGTCATGGTGCACATTGGCACAAATGACAAAGTTAGAGGTAGGTGGAAGGTCCTTAAAGACGATTTCAGGAATTAGGTTGCAAGCTTAAAGCAAGGACCTCCAACGTGGTATTTTCTGAAATACTGCCTGTACCACGTGCAACACCAGAGAGGCAACGGGAGATTAGGGAGGTTAATAAGTGGCTCAAGAATTGGTGTAGGAAGGAGGGGTTTGGGTTCCTGGAGAACTGGGCCGACTTCTCAGTTGGCTACAGGTTCTATTCTAGGCGCGGGCTGCACCTCAATGGGGAGGGTGCAGCTGTGCTGGGGGAGAAAATGGCTAGAAGGTTGGAGGAGTCTTTAAACTAGGGACTAGGGGGGAGGGTATTCATTTTATAGGAGGGGAAGGCAGTGCAGATAGAGACCTGGGCACAAATAATGAAATTGGGGGTGGGGGTGGCATGGGGGGTGGGGTTAGAACAGTTAATAATTTAAGAAAGAATAGAGGCTCAGAGAGATACATAAAGTGCATGTATACTAATGCTAGAAGCCTCACCAACAAAATGGCGGAATTAGAATTAATTTTGTTGGAACATAATTATGACATGGTGGGGATATCTGAGACTTGGCTGGATGAGAGCCACGACTGGGCGGTTAATTTACAGGGCTATAGTCTGTTTAGAAATGACCGTAAAAATAAGCGAGGTGGGGGTGTGTGTTTATATGTAAAATCAACCTTAAAACCCATCCTGCATGATATCTGTGAATCTAATGAAGATGTAGAGTCTCTGTGGGTGGAGATTAGGGGAGGGGGGAAAAATAATAAATTACTGATAGGGGTTTGTTATAAGTCTCCTAAAATAATGGAAGCAACTTAGAATATCCTCGTAAAGCAAATAGATGAAGCAGCGACTCCAGGAGAAGTCATTATTATGGGGGTCTTCAACTCCCTGAAACACATTGGGGAACAGAAACCTGTAGTTCCAGCAAAGGTAATAGGTTTTGGCAACTATGGAGACAATTACCTTTCACAACTAGTTCAGGACCCAACAAGAGGGGGGGCACTGCTAGACCTAATATTAACCAACAGACCAGACCGCATATCAAATATAAGGGTTGGGGGTCACTTGGGTAATAGTGATCACAAAATAATAAGCTTTCATGTATCCTTTAATAAGATGTGTAGTCGAGGGGTTACAAGGACACTAAACTTCAGGAAGGCAAATTTCCAACGGATGAGAGATGATCTTGGTGCAATAAACTGGGACGACATCCTGAGACATAAAAATACACAAAGAAAATGGGAGACGTTTATTAGTATCCTGAATAGGACCTGTGCACAGTATATACCCTATGGGAATAAACATGCTAGAATTAGGAGGAAACCACTATGGCTAAATAGAGCTGTAAGGGGCGCAATAAGGGACAAAAAGAAAGTGTTTAGGGAATTAAAGCAAGTAGGTAGTGATGAGACATTAAATAAATACAGAAGACTGAATAAATTCTGTAAAAAGCAAATCAAGACAGCAAAGATTGAGGCAGAGAGACTCATTGCCAGAGAAAGTAAAAATAATCCCAAAATATTCTTTAACTACATAAATAGCAAGAAACTAAAAAATGATAGTGTTGGTCCCTTAAAAATAGTCTGGGTGAAATGGTGGATGAGGATGAAGAAAAAGCCAATATGCTAAATGACTTTTTTTCAACTGTATTTACACAAGAAAATCCCATGACAGATAACATGATCAGTGATAAAACAATTTTCCATTAAATGTCACCTGCTTAACCCAGCAGGAAGTACGGCGGCGTCTAAAAATCACTAAAGTTGACAAATCCCCGGGCCCGGATGGGATACACCCCGAGTACTGCAGGAATTAAGTACAGTCATAGATAGACCATTATTTTTAATCTTTAAAAATTCCATAATAACGGGGTCTGTACCACAGGACTGGCGTATAGCAAATGTGGTGCCAATATTCAAAAAGGGGGCAAAAACTGAACCTGGAAATTATAGGCCAGTGAGCTTAACATCTACTGTGGGTAAAATCCTGGAGGGTTTTTTAAGGGATACTATATTGGAGTATCTGAGGGTGAATAACCTCATGACACAGTATCAGCATGGGTTTACGAGGGACCGTTCTTGTCAGACTAATCTGATAAGCTTTTATGAAGGGGTAAGTTCAGGACTGGACCAAGGGAATGCAGTGGACGTGGTGTTCATGGACTTCTCAAAAGCTTTTGATACAGTGCCACACAAAAGGTTGATACATAAAATGAGAACAATGGGGATAGGGGAAAATATGTGTAAGTGGGTTAAGAACTGGCTCATGGATAGAAAACAAAGGGTGGTTATTAATGGAGCACACTCGGACTGGGTCACGGTTAGCAGTGGGGTACCACAGGGGTCAGTATTGGGGCCGCTTCTCTTTAACATATTTATTAATGACCTTGTAGGGGGCATACAGAGTTTCAATATTTGCAGATGACACTAAACTCTGCAGGGTAATAAATACAGAGGAGGACAATTTTATATTACAGGAGGATTTATGTAAACTAGAAGCTTGGGCTGATAAATGGCAAATGAGCTTTAATGGGGATAAATGTAAGGTCATGCACTTGGGTAGAACAAACAAGATGTATAATTATGTGCTTAATTGTAAAACACTGGGCAAAACTGTCACTGAAAAAGACCTGGATGTATGGGTGGACGACAAACTCACATTTAGTGGCCAATGTCAGGCAGTTGCTGCCAAGGCAAATAAAATAATGGGATGCATTAAAAGAGGCATAGATGCTCATGAGGAGAACATAATTTTACCTCTATACAAGTCACTGGTGCGACCACACTTAGAATACTGTGTGCAATTCTGGTCTCCGGTGTATAAGAAAGACATAGCTGAACTGGAGCGGGTGCAGAGAAGAGCGACCAAGGTTATTAGAGAACTGGGGGGTCTGCAATACCAAGACAGATTATTACACTTGGGGTTATTTAGTTTGGAAAAACGAAGGCTTAGGGGTGATCTTATTACAATGTATAAATATATGAGGGGACAGTACAAAGACCTTCTAATGATCTTTTTACTCTTAGACCTGTGATGGGACAAGGGGGCATCCTCTATGTCTGGAGGAAAGAAGGTTTAGCCATAATCACAGACGCAGATTCTTTACTGTAAGAGCAGTGAGACTATGGAACTCTCTGCCGTCTAATGTTGTAATGAGTGATTCCTTACTAAAATTTAAGAAGGGACTGGATGCCTTTCTTGAAAAGTATAATATTACAGGCTATATTCACTAGTTTCCTAGATACAGCGTTGATCCAGGGAGCTAGTCTGATTGCCGTATGTGGAGTCGGGAAGGAATTTTTTTCCCCAATGTGAAGCTTACTGTTTGCCACTTGGGTTTTTTTTTGCCTTCCTCTGGATCAACAAGTTAGGGCAGGTTAGGATAATAATAATAATAATAATCTTTATTTATATAGCGCCATCATATTCCGCAGCGCTTTACAGTTTAACAGTTTCAAAACACAAGTCATATGGGATAGGATAGGATATGGGTTGAACTAGATGGACTTAAAGTCTTCCTTCAACCTTAATAAATATGTTACTATGTTACCTGCAGCCCGGTCTTCCTCCTTACAGTTGCACCCTCTGCAACCATGATCGTTACTCCGTTGGTGATGCATCACTTCACAGAACACATTTCCACTGCCCAAAAGTCCAATTGTGATGGCTTTACAACATGCCATCTGACGCTTGGCATTGAGCGAAATGATGTAAGGCTGCATTCTAACATGTAACTAATGCACATGGTGGTATTTATTGGCCAGATTATATATGCACACTGACTGTTAGCGTTCTCTCTCCCCTTTCTTACTGACAAGTGCTACTTCTATAGTGTCTTAATTGAGAACCCACCAGGGCCGTGGGGATACTCGGTACCGGGCCGTTCTTAAGAGGATGTGTCACGGCAGCAGTGACCCGGTCCGTGGCCCTGGGCGTCCAATGAAAAATGATGATTAAGGGAAAATAAAGTTTATAACAGATGATTCGTGACGCCACCTGTGGTATTCGGCAATAAAGGTGTTAGCTGACACTGCTTCAGAGACTGCTGAGGTTGATGAAGATGCAGCAGAGTTGTTTCAGCTCTCCACAGGTAGATCTAGGCCCCAAGCAGCTGTATGTGTAATAGATGAAGGTGATGATGGTTGCAGTGCAGGGCTGAGGTGTCACAGCAAATAAACAGGAGGACACAGCAGGGTGCAGTCTTCACAGGTTTTACTCACAGTTCTGATGTTACAATCCCCAGCCAGGGTGCTGTGTCCTCAGGGTCTGTGTTCCAGACAGCTCTAATGGTAAATTGGGGTACACCGTCCCAGAACCCCCTTTAGATGTTCCTTTCCTGGCCATCTCTCTGCGCTGGCTCCTGCCTCTCCTGCCCTGCGCCTGCCACAGTGTCCCAAGCCAGCAGTCTCGGTTCCTGTCGGGTGACGTTTTCTAGTCCCCTTGAGCCTAGATGGCTGCCTTTTCAGCGAATGTGTGCAGATTTGGCTGTAGGACTTGCAGATACTGCAGCCTCCGGTTAGCTAGCTGAGTACTCAGTTTCTCCACTAGACTGGGGCCAGTCACCTAACTGAGACCTGGTCCCTCCACCTGACTACAGTGAGCGTGGATATGGGCCCACGAGTGGATTGCTCACTACCTGTGCCCCTAGAACCACTTCTTCCTCCCTCAGGAGTCACCCTCTCTCTCTTCTTCCTTACTCTCTTCCTTCTCTGTAGTCTGAGGACGAGCTCCTGGCTCTTTCTTTCCCCTCAGTCGACTCACTCTGATCTCTCAGACCACCGCACCCACTCTCTGACTCGTCCCTCTTCTAACTTCCTCCACACACACCCTCTGCCCAGACCCTCCCTGCACCTGGTGCTGGATGTAAGTGTGTGGATTCTGTGTGGTGTCCCTTCCTTACTTGAGAGCGGAGTACCACACCTCTGGTTGAGGTGCAGTACTTCTGTAACAATGAGGAAAATACCCGACCGGAATGCCCGGAGGAGAGGTTGCTACTGAGAGACTAAACGCGTTTCGAACACGTGTTCTTAGACTTCAGTAAGTCATAGAATCATAGAATCATAGAATCATAGAATGGTAGAGTTGGAAGGGACCTCCTGGGTCATCTGGTCCAACCCCCTGCTCAAAGCAGGATTCTCTAAATCATCCCAGACAGATGTCTATCCAGCCTCTGTTTGAAGACTTCCATTGAAGGAGAACTCACCACCTCTTGTGGCAGCCTGTTCCACTCATTGATCACCCTAACTGTCAAAAAGTTTTTTCTAATATCTAATCTGTGTCTCCTCCCATTCAGTTTCATCCCATTGCTTCTAGTCTTTCCTTGCGCAAATGAGAATAAAGATGATCCTTCTACAATGTGACAGCTCTTGAGATATTTGTAGACAGCTATTAAGTCTCCTCTCAGTCTTCTTTTTTGCAAGCTAAACATTCCCAAATCCTGCAACCGTTCCTCATAGGACATGGTTTGCAGACCGGTCACCATTCTGGTGGCTCTTCTCTGAACTTGCTCCAGTTTGTTGATGTCTTTTTTAAAATGTGGTGCCCAAAACTGGACACAGTATTCCAGATGAGGTCTGACCAAAGAGGAGTAGAGGGCAATAATGACCTCACGTGATCTAGACTGTATGCTTCTGTTGATACATCCTAGAATTGCATTTGCCTTTTTTGCTGCTGCATCACACTGTTGACTCATGTTAAGTCTGTGATCAATTAGTATACCCAAGTCTTTTTCACATGTGCTGTTACTTAGCCCTATTCCTCCCATTTTGTATATGCTTTTTTCATTTTTATTGCCCAGATGTAGTACTTTGCATTTTTCCCTGTTAAAATCCATTCTGTTAGTTGCTGCCCACTGCTCCAGTTTATGTATATCTTTTTGAATCCTCTCTCTCTCTTCTCTAGTATTAGCTACCCCTCCTAGCTTTGTGTCATCAGCAAATTTGATCAGTTTACCCTCAATTCCTTCATCTAAATCATTGATAAAGATGTTGAACAATACAGGGCCCAAAACAGAGCCTTGTGGTACCCCACTTGAGACATTCTTCCAACTGGATGTGCAGCCATTTACAACCACTCTTTGGGTCCAATCACTAAGCCAGTTATGAATCCACCTAACAGTTGCCTTGTCCATTCCATACTTAGTCATTTTTTCAATAAGGATTGTGTGAGATACTTTGTCAAATGCTTTGCTGAAGTCAAGATATACTATATCTACAGCATTTCCCTGATCCACCCAGTCAGTGATTCTGTCATAGAAGGAAATTAAGTTAGTCTGACATGACTTATTAGTTACAAACCCATGCTGACTCTGTTTAATCACTTCATTTTTATCCAGGTACTTGCATACATGTTCTTTAATAATTTGTTCAAAGATCTTTCCTGGTATAGAAGTCAGACTCACCGGCCTGTAGTTCCCTGGGTCCACCTTCTTCCCCTTTTTGAAGATAGGAACAACATTTGCTCTTCTCCAGTCTTCTGGGACTTCTCCTGTTCTCCAAGAATTTTCAAAGATTATGGACAGTGGTTCAAGAATTTCTTCTGCTATCTCCTTCAGTACCCTGGGGTGTAATTCATCTGGACCTGGAGACTTGAATTCATTTAGGTTAGCTAAGTGTTTCCTCACTGTCTTTCTGTTTATAGATATCCTGGATTCTTCTATTCCTTTAATAGGACAGTGAAGATCAGTTGATGTTACATTTCCTTTCTGAGAGAAAACAGATGCAAATAGGAATTTAAAAGTTCAGCCTTCTCAACATCCTGACTTACCATTTCATCATTTTCATCCTGTAAAAATCCTATAGCATCTTTGACTTTTCTTTTACTTTTGACGTATCCCCAAAATCCTTTTTTGTTGCTTTTGACGTCACTTGCAAGCCTTAATTCATTGTCAGCTTTAGATAATCTGATTTGTGCCCTGCAGGTTCTGCAGACGGCATTATATTCTTCTTTAGATATGCCTCCCTCTTTCCATTTGATAAACATTTCTTTCTTCCTTTTTAGCATGTGTTTAAGTTCTATGTTCATCCATCCTGGTTTCCTTAAATGCTTCCCATTCTTCCCTCTTTTCGGAATTGTTAACGATTGTGCTTTGAGAATCTCATTTTTCAAGATTTTCCATCCTTCCTGGACATTTTTGTCCTTAAGGATATCCAGCCATTGGATCCCTCCAATTCTCTTTCTGAGTTCCTTAAAATCTGCCTTTCTGAAATCTAACCTTGACGTCTGAGTCTTCACAGGTCTTCCTCCTCTTGTTATCCAAAATTCTAAAATAGCATGGTCACTACCTCCTAGGGTCCCAGCCACTCTTACCTCCTCCACCATTTCCTCCCTGTTTATGAGGATTAGATCCAAGGTAGCAGATCCCCTTGTTTTCTCCATTACCTTTTGGAAGATAAAGTTGTCAGCAAGAGAGGATAAGAATTTCCTGGACCTGTTAGTTTTGCCTGAGAGAGATTCCCAACAAATGTCTGGATAGTTGAAATCTCCCATGACCACTATGTCATATTTTTTGGAGAACTTGGCCATTTGATGCATAAAGTCATACTGAAGTCTAAGAACACCTGTTCGAAACGCGTTCAGTCTCTCACTAGCAACCTCTCCTCCGGACATTCCGGTCGGGTATTTTCCTCATTGTTATTTGGATCTTGAATAAAGAATTTTGGATTTCATCTTCTTGAGCTGGATCGTTTTGTTTCTAGGCATTCATCATCCACCGGCTTACAGCGACGTGATCCGTATCTCGAAGATTTATTGGCATTCAAAGGGTGAGCTGGAATTTTTTCCTTGTATGCTGCAGTACTTCTGTGATGACTGAACCCTCAGGGGCACGACATATCTACACTTCTGTTTACACTGTAATCAACCAATAGGTTTTTTCACCCTATCCCTCATAGGGCCTTTAAGGATAAGAAGGGAGAGTCGACGGTGAGCGGGGACACCAATTGCTCAGGAATAGGGTGCTAACCTCCGCTGTTAGGTAGGTTGCATATAGTTATAGAATAGAGGTAGGCACACCCCCTTCTGCCTTTTCTATCTAGTGTCTATTTAGTGTCTTTTTTATAATTGGTGATGGAATTGTGTTGATTGCACTGATTGTTAATATTAGATTGATAAATAAAAGTTATCTTTTAGTATAGTGAAATAATTTGGGTCTTTTCTGTGAATTTGTTGAAATTGTATACTCCCAAAACTATCTTCTTGAGCTGTGAATTAGGGCGCATATATGTCAATATCACTTGGCAATATTTTGGTCAGTACTACGCATTTTATAGCAGTATCTAGTTATTTTAATTATTATATCACTGAATTATTTATGCTCTGTATGGATTCTATTTGTTCATTATATCACTGTTTTATTTTGACACTGTATGGGAGTATTACAGTATGTGTTCCTTATATCACTGTATTATTTGACCACTGTATGGGGTTTATTTCTTCATTTTATCACTGTATTATTTGGGCATTGTATGGGGATGCTATATGTTCATTATATCACTATTATTTGGGCACTGTATGGTGGCATTATGTATAATTTAGGGACATTAGATGTATTTGTAGACTGAATGGCACAGTTAATAGAGAAAAGCATCACTTTCATTTGGTTTGATTTTTGTCTGAACCATGTTCCATTGCTCTCAACCACAAATGGAAGGGAATCCATACAATGGTGCCCAGGGGCTTCCACGCGCCTTGATCTGACCCTGATTGATACAATGCAGGTATGAGATTCTGTTGGTAAGCGAATGAATGTATTTCCATACAAGTGATCTTATATCATTTCCAGCCCACCGCTGTCATTAGTGTGTCCCATTTCACATCTAAAAGGCAATCTTTCTAAACTGCTCCAGCACATCAAAGATTTTCTACTTCAATCAAATACAATTATGTCTGAGTTCCTAATTACAGCTCTTCAGCTTTCAGGCGCTGATAACATTTGAACTTCCCATTCACCCTGGAAAAATAACATTCAACCTTTTCAGCTATTTTCCATGCCCTAACATCTCAACGAGGGCAACTATGAAACAAGGTTTAATATCTATCTATCTAGCTATCTATCTATCTACCAACAGTGGGAAAAATTATTTAGCCAGCCCCAATTGTTAAAATTCTCCCACTTAAAAAGATGAGAGAGGCCTGTAATTGACATCATAGGTAGACCACAACTATGAAAGACAAAATGAGAAAACAAATCCAGAAAATCACCTGTCTGATTTGGCAAGATTTATTTTGCAAATTATGGTGGAAAATAAGTATTTGGTCATTAACAAAAGTTCATCTCAATATTTTGTTATTCTGCTCTGGCAAAAAATAAGAGACCACCGCATCAAAACCCTGTCATGCGCAGCCCATTCTCCAGACCTGAACTCCATTGAAAACTTCTCGAATGTAATCAAGAGGATGATGGATCGTCACAAGCAAAACAAACAAAGAACTGCTTAAATTTTTGCACCAGAAGCAGTGTGAAAGACTGGTGGCAAGTATGAAAAATATTTAGACTTGAGAGTCCTCAGTGGTTGATACCTTTTAATGGCTAACTGAAAAGATGGTAACAAATTGCAAGCTTTCGAGACTACTCAGGTCTCTTCATCAGGCAAAGTGGCATTTGGTGGCAAGTATGAAAGCTGTTTTTAAAAATCATGGTTATTCTACAAAATAATGATTTCTGAACTCTTCCTGAGTTAAAATATTAGTATTGTTGTTTCTAAATGATTATGAACTTGATTTCTTTTCATTATTTGAGGTCTGAAAGCACTGTTTTTTTTTAATTTTGACCATTTTTCTTTGTCACAAAAAAAATGCAAAATTTATTGCTTGGAAATTTGGAGACATGTTGTCAGAAGTTTATAGACTAAAAGAACAATTCACATTTTACTCAAAAATGTACCTATAAAGAGAAAAATCAGACAAACTGAACATTTGAAAGTGGTCTCTTAATTTTTGCCAGGGCTGTATATCCTTTGTTGGCAATGACATAGGTCAAACTTTTTCTGTAAGTTTCACACTGTTGGTGGTCTGTTGGCCCATTCCTCCATGCAGATCTCCTCTAGGGCGTGATGTTTTGGGTCAACACGGACTTTCAAATCCCTCCAAAGGTTTTCTGTGGGGTTGAGATCTGGAGCCTTGCTAGGCACTCCAGGACCTTCATATGCTTCTTACGAAGCCACTCCTTCATTGCCTTGGCAGTGTACTTGGATCATTATCATGCTGAAAGACCCATCCATGTTTCATCTTCAATGCCTTGCTCATGTAAGGAGTTTGCACACAAATCTCATGATACACGGCTCCATTCATTCTTTCATGTACATGGATCAGTGTCCTGCTCCCTTTGCAGAGAAACAGCCCAAAGCATGATGTTGCCACCCCTATACTTCACAGTAGGTATTGTGCTTTTTGGATGCAACACAGCATTCTGTCTTCTCCAAACACGACAAGTTTTGTTTCTACCAAATAGTTTACTTTAGTTTCATCAGACCATATGACATTCTCCAATTACTCTTCTGGATAATCCAATGCAAACTTGAGATGGGCCCGAACATGTACTAGCTTAACCCTTCATGACCCAGCCTATTTGACCTTAACCCCTTCACCCAAGGGTGGTTTGCACGTTAATGACCGGGCCAATTTTTACAATTCTGACCACTGTCTCTTTATGAGGTTATAACTCTGGAACGCTTCAACGGATCTTCGCGATTCTGAGATTGTTTTCTCGTGAATATTGTACTTCACGTTAGAAGTAAAATTTCTTCGATATACTTGCGTTTATTTTTGAAAAAAATGAATATGGCGAAAATTTTAAAATTTTGCAATTTTCAAACTTTGAATTTTATTCCCTTAAAACAGAGAAATATGTCACATAAAATAGTTAAGAAATAACATTTCCCACATGTCTACTTTACATCAGCACAATTTGGAACCAAAATTTTTTTTTGTTAGGAAGTTATAAGGGTTAAAAGTTGACCAGCGATTTCTCATTTTTACAACAAAATTTACAAAGCATTTTTTTTAGGGACCACCCCCATTTGAAGTCACTTTGAGGGTCTATATGGCAGAAAATACCCAAAGTGACACCATTTAAAAACTGCACCCTCAAGGTACTCAAAACCACATTCAAGAAGATTATTAACCCTTCAGGTGCTTCACAGGAACTAAAGCAACGTGAAGGAAAAAATTAATATTTAACTTTTTAGCCACAAAATGATCTTTTACAAACTTTTTTTTTATTTTCACAGGGTAAAAAAGAGAAAATGGACAAATAAGGTTGTTATGCAATTTCTCCTGAGTACACCAATACCCAATATGTGGGAAAACCACTGTTTGGGCACACGGCAGGCTCGTAAGGAAGGAGCGCCGTTTGACTTTTTGCAACTAAAATTGGCTGGAATTGAGATTGGACGCCATGTCGTGTTTTGGAGAGCCCTGATGCGCCTAAACATGGAAACCCCACAAGTGACACCATTTTGGAAACTAGACCCCCTAAGGTACTATCTAGATCTGTTGTGAGCACTTTGAACTCCCAAGTGTTTCACAAAAGCTTATAATGCCTGGGTGTGAAAAAAAAAAAAACAATTTTCCACAAAAATGATTTTTAGTCCCAATTTTTGAATTTTCCCAAGGAAAATTGGACCCCAAAAGTTGTTGTCCAATTTGTCCTGAGTACGCTGATACCCCATATGTGGGGGGGAACTGTTTGGGTGCACGGCAGGGCTTGGAAAGGAAGTATAACGTTTTGGAATGCAGACGTTAATGGGGGTCATGTTCGTTTGCAGTGCCCCAGATGAGCCTAAACGTGGAAACCCCCCACAAGTGACCCCATTTTGGAAACTATACCCCTAAGGAACTTATCTAGATCTTTGGTGAGCACTTTGAACCCCAAGTGCTTCACACAAGTTTATAATGCCCGGCATGAAAATAAAAAATCCTATTTTTTTCCCACAAAAATTATCTTTTAGTCACTAATTTTTTATTTTTCTCAAGGGTAACAGGAGAAATTGGACCACATAAGTTGTTGTCCAATTTGTCCTGAGTACGCTGATACCCCATATGTGGGTGGGAACCACTGTTTTGGGCGCACGGCAGAGCTCGGAATGGAAGGAGCACCATTTGACTTTTTCCAACCAAAATTGGCTGGAATTGAGATTGGATGCCATGTTGCATTTGAGAGCCCTGATGTGCCTAAACAGTGGAAACCCCCACAAATGACCCCATTTTGGAAACTAGACCCCTAAGGAACTTTCTAGATCTTTGGTGAGCAATTTGAACCCCAAGTGCTTCACACAATTTATAAACGTAGAGCCGTAAAATTTAAAAATTCATATTTTTTCCACAAAAATGATCTTTTCACCCCAATTTTTATTTTTCAAGGGTAACAAGTCCAAAAGTTATTGTGCAATTTGTCCTGAGTGCGCTGATACCCCATATGTGGGGGTAAACCACTGTTTGGGTGCATGGCAGAGTTTGGAAGGGAAGGAGCGCCGTCTGACTTTTTCAACGCAGAATTGGCTGGACGCCATGTCGTGTTTGGAGAGCTCCTGACTGCCTAAACAGTGGAAACCCCCATATGATGCCATTTTGGAAACTAGACCCCTCAAGGAACTTATCTAGATGTGTGGTGAGAACTTTTAACCCCCAGGTGTTTCACTAAAGTTTATAACGTACAGCCGTAAAATAAAAAATCTTTTTTTTTTTTACAAAAATGATTTTTTTCGTCCCCAATATTTTATTTTCACAAGGGTAACAGAAGAAATTGGAACCCAAAAGTTGTTGTCCAATTTGTCCTGAGTACGCTGATACCCAATATGTGGGAGAAAACTACTGTATGGGCGCACGTCAGGGCTCGGAAGGGAAGTAGTGACGTTTTGGATTGCAGACTTTGATGGAATGGTCTGGGGGCGTCATGTCACATTTGGAGAGCCCCTGATGCACCTATACAGTGGAAACCCCCCACAAGTGACCCCATTTTGGCAAATAGACCCACAAGGAACTTATCTAGATGTGTGGTGAGCACTTTGAACCCCGAAGTGCTTCACAGAAGTTTCTAAGGTACAGCCGTAAAAATAAAAAATCTTTTTTTTTTTACAAAAATGATTTTTTTTGCCCCCAATATTTTATTTTCACAAGGGTAACAGGAGAAATTGGACCCCAAAAGTTGTTGTCCAATTTGTCCTGAGTACGCTGATACCCAATATGTGGGGAGAAAACTACTGTATGGGCGCACGTCAGGGCTCGGAAGGGAAGTAGTGACGTTTTGGATTGCAGACTTTGATGGAATGGTCTGGGGGCGTCATGTCGCATTTGGAGAGCCCCTGATGCGCCTAAACAGTGGAAACCCCCCACAAGTGACCCCATTTTGGAAAATAGACCCCACAAGGAACTTGTCTAGATGTGTGGTGAGCACTTTGAACCCCGAAGTGCTTCACAGAAGTTTATAACGCACAGCCGTAAAAATAAAAAATCTTTTTTTTTTTGCAAAAATGATTTTTTTGCCCCAATATTTTATTTTTACAAGGGTAACAGGAGAAATTGGACCCCAGAAGATGTTGTCCAATTTGTCCTGAGTACGCTGATATCCAATATGTGGGAGAAAACTACTGTATGGGTACACGTTGGGGCTCGGAAGGGAAGTAGTGATGTTTTGGATTGCAGACTTTGATGGAATGGTCTGGGGGCGTCATGTCGCATTTGGAGAGCCCCTGATGCGCCTAAACAGTGGAAATCCCCAACAAGTGACCCCATTTTGGAAAATAGACCCCACAAGGAACTTATCTAGATGTGTGGTGAGCGCTATGAAGCCCCAAGTGCTTCACAGAAGTTTATAATATACAGCCATAAAAACAAAAAAATATTTTTTTTTGTACAAAAATGATATTTCGCCCCCAGTTTTTTATTTTCCCAAGGGTAGCAGAAGAAATAGGACAAATTGCACAATAACTCTTGGGGTCCAGAGTACGCTGATACCCCATATGTGGGGATAAACTACTGTTTGGACGCATGGCAGAGCTGAGAAGTGAAGGAGCACCGTTTGACTTTTTCAACGCAGAATTGGCTGGAATTGAGATCAGACGCCATGTCACATTTGGAGAGCCCTGATGTGCCTAAACAGCGGAAACCCCCCAATTCTAACTCCAACTCTAACCCCAACACACCCCTAACCCTAGTCCCAACCCTAACCACAAACCTAACCCTAACACACCCCTAATCCCAACCCTAACCCTAATCCTAACTTTAGCGCCAACCCTAACCCTAACTTTAGCCGCAACCCTAACCCTAACCCTAATGGGAAAATGGAAATAAATACTTTTTTTTAATTTTATTATTTTTCCCTTACTAAGGGGGTGATAAAGGGGGGTTTGATTTACTATTTATAGCGGGTTTTTATGATTGGCAGCTGTCACGCTAAAAGACGCTTTTTATTGCAAAAATAGTTTTTGCATCATCACATTTGAGAGCTATAATTTTTGCATATTTTGGCCCACAGAGTCATGTGAGGTCTTATTTTTTGCGGGACGAGTTGACGTTTTTATTGGTACTATTTTCGAGCACGTGACGTTTTTTGATTGCTTTTTATTTCGATTTTTGGGAGGTTAGAATGAACAAAAATCAGCAATTCATGAATTTCTTTTGGGGGAGGCGTTTATACCGTTCCGCGTGTGGTAAAATTGATAAAGCAGTTTTATTCTTCGGGTCAGTACGATTATGGCGATACCTCATTTATATCATTTTTTCATGTTTTGGCACTTTTATAGAATAAAAACAATTTATATAAAAAATAATTTTTTTGCATCGCTTTATTCTGCGAGCTATAACTTTTTTATTTTTTCGCTGATGATGCTTTATGACGGCTCGTTTTTTGCGGGGCAAGATGACGTTTTCAGCGGTACCATGTATTTTTATATCGGTCTTTTTGATCGCGTGTTATTCCACTTTTTGTTCAGCGGTATGATGATAAAGCATTGATTTTTTGCTTCGTTTTTTTTTTTTTAAGGGGTTCACTAAAGGGGTTAACTAGTGGGACAATTTTATAGGGGGGGTCGTTACGGACGCGGCGATACCAAATATGTGTACTTTTATTGTTTTTTTTTTTATTTACAGGAAGAAGTGAATTTATTGGGGAATATTTTTTTTTTTTTTTATTTTTTGGATTTTTTTTTTACACATGTTTATTTTTACTTTTTTAACTTTTTTACTTTGTCCCAGGGTGGGACATCACAGTATTTTATCAGATCGCTGGTGTGGCAGTGTGCACAGCACTCTGTCACACCAGCGATCGCACAGGCATAGATGCAGGCTTCTCAGTGCCTGCTCTCGGCAGGCACTGAGGTAGCCACCTCCCTCCAGGACCCGGCGCCATCTTGGATCCGGGTCCTGGGAGGGAGGAAGCCCTCAGAACAGCGCGATCACATCGCGCTGCTCTGAGGGTCTCAGGGGGGCGCGCAGGGAGCCCCCACCCTGCGCGATCCTCCCCTGTGCCCCCAGTACACCGCGATCATGTTTGATCGCGGTGTGCTAGGGGTTAATGTGCCGGGAGCGGTCCGTGACCGCTCCTGACACACAGTCATGGGTGTCAGCTGTGATAATCAGCTGACACCCGGCGGCGATTAGCTGCGCTCCCCTCAGGAGCGCAGCTGATCGCCTATGACGTACTATCCCATCCCCGGTCATACGGGCCCAGGTACCATGGACGGGATAGTACGTCCGATGGCAGTAAGGGGTTAAAGACCTTGCCATTTTTTGCAATTCTGACCAGTGTCCCTTTATGAGGTAATAACTCAGGAACGCTTCAACGGATCCTAGCGATTCTGAGATTGTTTTTTCGTGACATATTTTGCTTCATGTTAGTGGTAAATTTAGGTCGATAATTTTTGCGTTTATTTGTGAAAAAAATGGAAATTTGGCGAAAATTTTGAAAAATTTTGTAATTTTCAAATTTTTAATTTTTATTCTGTTAAACAGAAAGTTATGTGACACAAAATAGTTAATAAATAACACTTCCCACATGTCTACTTTACATCAGCACAATTTTGGGAACAACATTTTTTTTTGTTAGGAAGTTATAAGGGTTAAAAGTTGACCAGCGATTTCTCATTTTTACAACAAAATTTACAAAAACATTTTTTTTAGGGACCACCTCACATTTGAAGTCACTTTGAGGAATCTATATGGCAGAAAATACCCAAAAGTGACACCTTTATAAAAACTGCACCCTCAAGCTACTCAAAACTACATTCAAGAAGATTATTAACCCTTCAGGTGCTTCACAGGAACTAAAGCAAAAGTGGAAGGAAAAAATGGACATTTTAATTTTTCCAACAAAAATTTTCTTTTAGCATCAATTTTTTCATTTTTACATGGGCAACAGGATAAAATGGATCCTAAAATTTGTTGGGCAATTTCTCCTGAGTACACCGATACCTCATATGTGGTCATAAACCACTGTTTGGGCGCACGGCATGGCTCAGAAGGGAAGGAGCGCTATTTGACTTTTTGAATGGAAAATATGCTGGAATATTTAGCGGTTGCCATGTTGCATTTGGAGAGTCCCTGTGTGCCTAAACATTGGAGCTCCCCCACAAGTGACCCCATTTTGGAAACTAGACCCCCTAAGGAACTTATCTAGATGCAAAGTGAGCACTTTGAACCCCCAGGTGCTTCACAAATTGATCCGTAAAAAAAAGAAAGTACTTTTTTTTCACAAAAATTTTCTTTTAGCCTCAGTTTATACATTTTCACATGGGCAACAGTATAAATTGGATCCTAAAATTTGTTGGGCAATTTCTCCTGAGTACACAGATACCTCATATGTGGTCATAAACCACTGTTTGGGCGCACGGCAGGGCTCAGAAGGGAAGGAGCGCCATTTGACTTTTTGAATGGAAAATATGCTGGAATATTTAGCGGTTGCCATGTCGCATTTGGAGAGTTCCTGTGTGCCTAAACATTGGAGCTCCCCCACAAGTGACCCCATTTTGGAAACTTGACGACCTAAGGAACTTATCTAGATGCATAGTGAGCACTTTGAACCCCAGGTGCTTCACAGAAGTTTATAACGCAGAGCCGTGAAAATAAAAAATTTTTTTTTTTCTCAAAAAATCATTTTTTAGCCCACTATTTTTTATTTTCACAATGGTTACAGGAGAAATTGGACCCCAAAAGTTGTTGTCCAGTTTGTCTTGAGTATGCTAGTACCCCATATGTGGGGGGGAACCACTGTTTGGGCACACGTCAGGGCTCGGAAGGGATGTAGTGACGCTTTGAAATGCCGACTTGATGGAATGGTCTGCGGGCATCTTGTTACGTTTGCAGAGCCCCTGATGTGCCTAAACAGTAGAAACTTCCAACAAGTGACCCCATTTTGGAAACTAGACCCCGCAAAGAACTTATCTAGATGTGTGGTGAGCACTTTGAACCCCCAAGGGCTACACAGAAGTTTATAACGCCCGGGCACGAAAATAAAAAAAATCATATTTTTTCCACAATCAGGATCTTTTAGTCCCCAATTTTTTTATTTTCTCAAGGGTAACATGAGAAATTAGACCCCAAAAGTTGTTGTCCAATTTGTCCTGAGTATGCTGATATCCCATATGTGGGAGAAAACTACTGTATGGGCACACGTCGGGGCTCGGAAGGGAAGTAGTGACGTTTTGAAATGCCCACTTGATGGAATGGTCTTCGGGCGTCATGTTACGTTTGCAGAGTCCCTGATGTGCCTAAACAGTAGAAACTCCCCACAAGTGACCCCATTTTGGAAACTAGATCCCCCAAGGAACTCCTCTAGATTGTGGTAAGCACTTTGAATCTCCAAGTCCTTCACAGAAGTTTATAACGCAGAGCCGTGAAAATATAAAATCATTTTTTTTTCCACAAAAATAATTTTTTAGTCCCCAATTTTTTTTCCCAATGTTAACAGGAGAAATTAGAACCCCCAAAGTTGTTGTGCAATTTTTCCAGAGTACGCTGATACCCCATATTTGGGGATAAACCACTGTTTGGGCATACGTCGGGGCTTGGAATAAAGGAAGCACTGTTTGACTTTTTGAACGCAAAATTTGCAGGAATCAATGGTGGCGCCATGTCACGTATGGAGACCCCCTGATGTGCCTTAATAGTGGAAACCCCTCAATTCTAACTCCAACCCTAACCCCAACACACCCCTAACCCCAACCCTAACCCCTACACACACCTAACCCTAATACAAACCCTAACCATAACCCTAACCCCAACACACCCCTAACCCTAATCCCAACTCTAACCATAAACCTAACCACAAGCCTAACCCTAATTCCAACCCTAACCCTAATTCCAACCCTAACCCAAATTCCAACCCTAACCCTAATTCTAACCTTAACCCTAATTCTAACCCTAATGCTAACCCTAACCCTAGTTCTAACCCTAAGGCTGGGTTCATATCGCGTTTTACCAGCCCGTTCAACACGTAGCGTTGACCGGCTGGTAACGGTATAGCATAACGCGATCGCGTTATGCTATACCCGCTAGCGCAGATGAATCAGCAGATGATTCATGTGTGCTAGCGGTGACGGAGCCCAGACGCTGCAGCCCGTATCCGAGGCTCCGTCACTGAATGACGGCACATCGCGAACGCATGCCGCTTTACGGCATGCGTTGCGATGCGCACACAAATGGGTTGAATGGCAGTGTTAACGGACTGCGTTACACCGTGTTATACCGCGGTGAAACGCAGTCCATCTAACGGACTGCCATAATGCAATATGAACCCAACCTAACCCTAACCCTGAGGCCACATGCACACGTTGCGGATTCACTTGCGGATTTTTCTTAAATCCGCAGGTAAAATGACCTGCGTTTTACCTGCAAATTTAGCGCGGATTTGCTTCGGTTTTTCCCTGCGGTTTTACACCTATAATGAAATAGGTGTAAAACCGCTGCGGAATCCGCACAAAGAATTGACATGCTGCGGATTTAAAACCGCAGCAAATCCGCATGTGCACAGCGTTTTTTTTAACCATTTATTTGCATTGTACTGTACATGATTTCTGGATCTGCTGTGGATCCGCAGCGCCAATTCCGCTGCGGATCCGCAGCAAAATCTCCGCTGCGATCCGCAAAATCCGCCGCGATCAGCAGCAAAATCCGCCGCGGATCAGCAGCAAAATCCGCCGCGGATCAGCAGCAAAATCCGCCGCGGATCAGCAGCAATATCAGCCGCGGATCAGCAGCAAAATCAGCCGCGGATCCGCAGCAAAATCAGCCGCGGATCCGCAGCAAAATCAGCCGCGGATCAGCAGCAAAATCAGCCGCGGATCTGCAGCAAAATCAGCCGCGGATCTCCAGCAAAATCCGCCGCGGATCCCCAGCAAAATCCGCCGCAGATCAGCAGCAAAATCCGCTGCGGATCAGCAGCAATATCCGCCGCGGATAGGCAGCAAAATCCGCCGCGGATCAGCAGCAAAATTCGCCGCGGATCAGCAGCCAAATCCGCCGCGGATCAGCAACAATATCCGCTGCGGATCCGCAGCAAAATCAGCTGCGGATCAGCAGTAAAATCCGCTAGGAAAAAAAAAAAAATCTTTATTTTTTTATTTGTCCCTACTCCCTACCTATGATAAAGGGGGGTTCATTTACTTTTTTTTATTTTGATCACTGTGACAGTTTATCACAGTGATCAAAATAAATTTTTGTACACTGGAGGACGCACTGCGCATGCGCCGGCTGGCGGGCGCACTGCGCATGCGCCCGCCATTTTCCAAGATGGCGGTGCCCATGAAGAATCCCGGGCAGCCGCCGGGACGGATCCAGGGACATCGGTGGACCGGGAGAGGTGAGTAGGGGGGGTCGGAAGGTGAGGGGGGGTCGGAAGGAGGGGGCAGCGGATCGCAGGAGCAGGGGAGCAGATAGTGACGGCGGTGACCGATCACCGCCATCTTTCGGTGGCGGCAGCCGATCACCGCCGTGACTCGATGTGGGGGGGTCAGATCGCGGTGTCCAGCCATGGCCGATGCTATTGCAGCATCGGCCATGGCTGGATTGTAATATTTCACCAGTTTCATTGGTGAAATATTATAAATCGCTCTGATTGGCTGTTTCACTTTTAACAGCCAATCAGAGCGATCGTAGCCACGTGGGGGTTAAGCCAACCCCCCTGTGGTGATGCACTAAGGGTCCTGTGCCTGCGGGTCGGGTGACCTTTCAGTGACCCCGGTCACCTGGCCCGCAGGAACATGATTTATAGCATGACGCCTACGTTGGCGTCATGGGTCGGGATGGCACAGGTTTTCATGACGCCAACGTAGGCGCCATGGGTCGGGAAGGGGTTAAGCAGGGAGATACTTCTGGCACTGCAGAATCTGAGTCCATGGCAGCGTAGTGTGTTACTGTTGGTATCCTTTGTTACGGTGGTCCCATCTCTATGCAGGTCGTTAAGTAGGTCCCCGTGTGGTTCTGGGACTTTTGCTCACTGTTCTTGTGATCATTTTGACCCCACGGTGTGAGATCTTACGTGGAGCCCCAGATTGAGGGAGATTATCAGTGGCCTTGTATATCTTTCATTTTCTGATTACTGCTCCATAGTTGATTTCGTCACACCAAACTTCTTGCCTATTGCAGATTCAGTCTTCCCAGCCTGGGGCAGGGCTACAATTTTGTTTCTGGTGTCCTTTGACAGCTCTTTGGTCTTTACCATAGTGAAGTTTGGAGTGTGACTGAGGTTGTGGACAGGTGTCTTTTTTACTGATAAAAAGTTCAAACAGGTGCCTTTACTACAAGTAATGAGTGGAAGACAGAGGAGCCTCTTAAAGAAGAAGTTACAGGTCTGTGAGAGCCAGAAATCTTGCATGTTTTTAGGTGACCAAATACTTATTTTCCGCCATAATTTGCAAACTGTATCTTACCAAATCAGACAAGGTGATTTTCTTGAATTGTTTTCTTATTTTGACTCTCATAGTTGTGGTCTACCTATGATGTTAATTACAGGCCTCTCTCATTTTTTAAGTGGGAAAACTTGCACAATTGGTGGCTGACTAAATACTTTATTTCCCCACTGTATCTATCCCATATCTATTGTAATAGATAGATATGACATAGATATGAGATAGATAGATAGTATGACGACACAGCATTTCTTAATTATGCCAGACGTAAATTCAGTAGGCATAGACACAGACTACTATATTTATGTTGACTTTTCAGTTGATGTTTATTGTAACTTATTGTCTGCTATCTTTGCAAGGCACGCACGCAGAGACATTGAACAATGGAGGTTTGCTTAATATGTTGATTGGGTCCTGTGGCTTGTTGACTTGCAAAACAGAGAAGGACAAACTATGCAAATTGATTATATTGTAAAACAATGTTAATCTGTAATTTTTATCATAGGTACACTTCGGGTATGTGCTGTCGTTCAGTATTAGGAAGCGTTTTGGACGCAGCACATGTCCTCTGTGTCCAAAGCACTGCCGGTTATTGAATGCAGGTGATTTTGCGTGTGTTCACTAAACTGTGCGGAATCACCGCATCCTATACATTGCACTGGTGATATTTATTTTGTGGAGACTCGCATCTTCGCAAGATAAATAGACATGCTGCGGTCTGGAAATATGCGCCGCATGTGCATTTCCGCAGGTAAGCCGCAGGCGCACGTGCACACATAGTGGCCATGGGAATTTTGAAATCCCATCCACTATCCTGTAACATCTGGCCACTGCTGGTTGGATGCTGCTAATGTACGCAGTGTCAAACCCGCAACGTTTACTCATCGTGGAAACATACACTTCAACTGTGAGAGACAGAATCTAAAAATAAAAACAGACGGTTGGGAACGGTGTTTTTGTTAGAACTCTCCTGTTAGGTTTTTTCTATATTGCTGGTCACATTTAATCCTGCTCCGCCCTTCTGGCTTTGCTGGACTTCATTGTAATTTCTACTCTTAAGCTAGCCAGGTGCTCTGTTACCTTACTCAGTTAGTTTTGTTTGGTCTTCGGACCTCTACGTTCTATATTGTTTGTTTGTGTTTTACTGCTACAACTTCTGTTAGGAGGTGACCATCTTTCTCCCAGTCCCTAGTTCTTGTAGGGATCCCTCCCTCGCATCTATAGGTCTTCGTTCAGACTAGCTGAGGACTTTAGCGGGTCTGATCGCAGGATCAGGTTCCCCGTTACATTGTAGGGATCTAGCTTAGTTCTATCGTAGGGACAGATTTCCCTTCTTTCCTTAGTGCTTGTAGCAGAACATAACAGTAAGTCCAGCCCAAAAATATCTCTAAGGAAAGATTTCCAGTTTCCATCATGGTGTTGGTTCAGGACTTGGCTCAACGCCTACAGGGACTCTCTCTGGAGGTGGCCGAGCTCCAGCAACACGTGAGTAGCTGTTCTGGACCACATTTCGTAGAGCCAAAGGTACGTTTGCCTGATTTATTTTTTGGTGAACAACAAGATTTTTTTTCTTTTAAAAATGCTTGCTTGTTGTATTTTCGTTTGAGACCCAGATCCTCTGGTGATGAATCACAGTGCATAGGGTTCATAATGTCACTTTTGCGCAAAGCACCTCAGGAATGGGCCTTTTCTCTACAACCTAGTGATCCATGCTTTAGATCAGTGGATAGTTTTTTTCTGCTTTGGGGTTGTTGTATGATGATCCTGATCGTGTCTCATCAGCTGAGACAGAATTGAGACGTTTGAGGCAGGGATCTGGTAATGTGGAAAAATATTGTACTCACTTCCGTCGGTGGTCTACTCAGATGGGGTGGAACGATTCAGCTTTGAAAAGTTTGTTTCTTGCAGGGATAAGTGAAAGGGTTAAAGATTTGCTGATTGCTTATCCCACACCTGGTAACTTGCAGGAGGCTATGCAATTAGCTATACGTGTGGATAGGAGACTGCGTGCAAGGGTTAATGAGAGTAAATCCTCTGCCATGTCAGCTCCCAGTCTTGAGAGGGTCTGTACTGACATTGGAGAGCCGATGGAGATTGGAGCGATGGCACCCCGCTCTCAGGAAAAAGACCGCAGGTTTTCTGAAGGTTTGTGCTTTTATTGCGGCAAATCTGACCATTTCATTAAGAACTGTGTGCTTCGTATGAAGAAAGAAAAAAAAAAGAGGTCAGTTCCGCCCGTATAGCCTGTTTAAACACTAAGGGTGTCTTTCTTTCTGCCTCTACTGCTGCTTTGGACTTGGTGTTGGAAGATGAGATTCTTAAAGCACAGGAGAATGCCCCATCTAACACTCCCCATGGGAGGTTGTTTGTGCCTGGGACCTTTAGGAGAGATTTGTTTGTTTAGTGTCATGAGTCTCGGTTGGCAGGTCATCCTGGAATCTCTGAGACCAAGAGACTTGTGGGTCGCAGTTTTTGGTGGCCTGGATGGCAGAAGGAAGTCATTAAGTGGGTGCGTCAATGCACTGTGTGTGCTAGATCTAAGTCTTCACATACTCCGCCTGCGGGGTTGCTTTGCCCTCTGGAGATCCCTAGTGCACCTTGGACACATTTGGCTATGGACTTTATTACTAACCTTCCCCCCTCTGAGGGTTTCACTGTCATCTGGTGGTCATGGACCGTTTTAGCAAGATGTGTCATTTGGTTCCTTTCATCAAACTGCCCTGCGCTAAGACTATTGCTAAGGTGTTTGTCAAGGAAATTGTCAGACTACATGGCGTTCCTACTGACATTGTTTCTGATAGGGGACCTCAGTTCGTGGCTCGTTTTTGGCGCGCCTTTTGTGACAGGTTGGGAGTTCATTTGTCGTTTTCATCCGGATATCATCCTGAGTCTAATGGCCAGACAGAAAGGAAAAACCAGGATGTTGAGCAGTTCTTGCATTGTTTTGTGGCAGACAATCAAGGGGGGTGGTCTGAGTTTCTGCCACTTGCTGAATTTGCTCTTAACAACCATACATCCTCTTCTGCTGGTTGTTCGCATTTTTTTTGTTGTACCGGGAGTAGTGTTGAGCATTCCGATACTGCAAATATCGGGTATCGGCCGATATTAGCTGTATCGGAATTCCGATTCCGAGTTCCGATATTTTCGTCTTATCGGATACCGGAATCGGGATTGTCACTGTCACTGTCAGTGTCCGTCGGTCGGGTCTGTCAGGAGTCAGCGGCACTTACCTGGCAGAAGATCTCCGGCGGTCACATCCCGGACTGCTTCATGGCCGCCATCTTCTTTCCCCGGCGGTCACATGCAGTTTCTCGCGATAACTGCAGTGACTGCTGGGTAATCCCGGCCGTAAAGCAGTCAGTCCGATGACGTCACCGCCGGGGAAGCAGGTAATCAGCTGTGCTGCGTCGCGATGACAGGCTCTGCCTGTCATTGCGATGTAGCACAGCTGGATCGTCGTGGGACTGTCGTTCTGGACTGCGTCGGACAGGTGGTATACTGTTGGTTTGTTTTTTTTCTTTTTTTACAGGAGATCGATGGCGTCGCAGGAATGAGAGTGTAATAAAAGAAATGAAAACTGTGTTGTCTCTTTTATTTCATTAAAAGACTTTTTTCTTGCTTTGTCTTTTTTTTATACATTTAATAACTTTGGGATTAATAATGGATCGGTGTCTTATTGACACCTCTCCATTATTAACCGGGCTTATTGTCACCGTGCAATCAACGGTGACAATAACCCCTTATTACCCCGCTTGCCACCGCTACAGGGCAAGTGGGAAGAGCCGGGTAAAGTGCCACAATTGGCACATCTTTTGATGCGCCAAATGTGGGGCTGCTGTAGCCTGGTATTATCAGGCTGTTGAGGGCCAAAATCCATGGGCCTTGACAGTCTTTTAATACCAGGCCACAGCAGTCTGCATTTTACTTGGCTGGTTAACAAAAATAGGGGGATCCCCACGCCGTTTTTTTTTCGAGGGGATCCCCTATTTTTGTTAACCAGCCAAGCTAAGCAGACTGCTGTGGCCTGGTATTATCAGGCTTGCAAGGTCCATGGATATTGGATCCTTACCAGCCTGAAAATCCAGGCCTCAGCGGTCTGCTTCATCTGGCTGGTTAACAAAATAGGGGGGACCCCACGCCAATTTTTTTCGAGGGGATCCCCTATTTTTGTTAATCAGCCAAGATATGCAGACTGCTGTGGCCTGGTATTATCAGGCTGGCAAGGTCCATGGATCTTGGCTCCTTAACAGCCTGAAAATCCAGGCCTCAGCGGTCTGCTTCATCTGGCTGGTTAACAAAAATAGGGGGGACCCCACGCCAATTTTTTTCGAGGGGATCCCCTATTTTTGTTAATCAGCCAAGATATGCAGACTGCTGTGGCCTAGTATTATCAGGCTGGCAAGGTCCATGGATCTTGGCTCCTTAACAGCCTGAAAATCCAGGCCTCAGCGGTCTGCTTCATCTGGCTGGTTAACAAAAATAGGGGGGACCCCACGCCATTTTTTTTTCGAAGGGAACCCCTATTTTTGTTAATCAGTTCCCTCTGACGTCACTGATTGTGTCCCTGGCTGACCTGAAGTGAAAGTGGAAAGCAATCAATTAAGCTTTCCACTTAAGGGCCCGTCTCACATAGCGATATCGCTACCGAGATCGCTGCTGAGTCACTAGTTTTGTGACGCAGCAGCGAGCTCACCAGCGATATCGCTGTGTGTGACATTCAGCGACGATCAGCCCCCCTGCCGGGTATCGCTGATCGTCGCTGAAATGTCAGGACCTTTTTTTGATCGCTGGTTTCCCGCTGACAGGCACACATCGCTGCGTGTGACAGGCGGGAGACCAGCGATCGGCTGGTAACCAAGGTACACAGCGGGTTTCCAGGCGCGGGGCTGTGCCTAGAAACCCGCTGTGTACCTTGGATACCAGCGCCCTGATGCAGGGAGCTGGTATCCAAGGTACACAGCGGGTTTCCAAGCGCTGCGCGGTGCCTGGAAACCCGCTGTGTACCTTGGTTACCAGCGGATCGCTGGTCTCCCGCCTGTCACACGCAGCGATGCGTGCCTGTCAGAGGGAAACCAGCGATCAAAAAAAGGTCCTGACATTTCTGCGACGATCAGCGATACCCGGCAGGGGGGCTGATCGTCGCTGAATGTCACACACAGCGATATCGCTGGTGAGCTCGCTGCTGCGTCACAAAACTAGTGACTCAGCAGCGATCTCGGTAGCGATATCGCTATGTGAGACGGGCCCTTAAGCGATGTTACCCGCAGTGTCGCTGTCCCAGATCGCTGCCTGAGCTGCCTGTTTGGCAGCTCAGCAGCGATCATGTAGCGATACACCAGCGATCCTGACAAGTGCATATCGTTGTCGGGATCGCTGGTGTATCGTTATGTGACACCCAGCCTTTACTCTCCTGTCAGGCAGGAGAGGAACTCATTCATTTGGGGTTTACTGTGAGGCTGCAGCATTAGCTGCGGTCCCTGCAGTAAACATTAACCCTTTCTGAAGGATTTCACCGTGGGACCTGACTGTGCATGGGATAGGTAAGAATAATTTTGCTTTTTTATTTTATTTTTATTACAGGAAATGGTTTTAGCAGGTAAATAAAATATGGTCAAAAACTGTGTGATTATTTCATTAAACTTCTTTTTTATTAAAGTGTGTGTGTTTGATTTTTCTTTCATACAATAGGATTAATAATTGATAGTTGTCTAATTGACAGCTCTCAATTATTAACCTGGCTTAAAGTGACCTTTCAATTGCAAGGTCATTTTAACCCCTTATTAACCCATTCGCCACCGCTACAGGGCAATGGGAATAGACGGGCAAAGTGCCAGAAAGGGCAAATCTAATTAGAGATTTGCCCTTTCTGGGGTGTCTGGGGGCAGATGTTAAGTAGCCGGGGGGGGCCAAAAATAATGGTCCCTCTCTGGGCTATTATTATCTGCCCCCACTCACTGGCTTTGTCTGTCTGGTTGCGAAAATAGGGCGGGAGCCCACGCATTTTTTTTCAGCAATTTTACACCTCATATATATATATATACATGTCATTGAATTTGTGACACATATATATATATATTTATATTTGTAGTTCATACACTTCTACATAGTATAATAGCCGCTAATTCAATTGCCGGCTTTTGTGAAAATGCAGAACCCGACATGAAATGACACTTGGTGTACATAGGGTTAACCATGTATTTTCATGTCCTTTGCTATCTAATTTGCACAAACAATTAAATCAGACTATGTGTGCAAAATTTCACACCTGTAGGGGTTAATTAAAGGTGTAAATTCGTAGCAAAAAAGTCCGTTTTTTTTACAACGAATTTACACCTTTAATTAACCCCTACAGGTGTGAAATTTTGCACACATAGTCTGATTTAATTGTTTGTGCAAATTAGATAGCAAACGACATGAAAAGACATGGTTAACCCTATGTACACCAATGTTCATTTCATGTCGGGTGCTTCTGTCTTTTCACTGAAGCCGGCTTTACCCGGCAATTGAATCAAAGGATATTTTACTATGTAGAAGTGTATAAACTATACATATATGTATATATATATGTCACAATGACATGTATATAATATATATATATGTATTCTATGTGTGTATATTTAGTGTTTACAAGGAAAGAATGGGGTTTTTTTAGTTGCGATATTTTGTTCCCATAGACTTACATGGGACTTCCGGTATCGGTATCGGGTATCGGCGATTTTTTAGTGATATCGGCGATACCATTCCGATTCCGATACTTTAGGATATCGGAAAGTATCGCTCAACTCTAACCGGGAGACATCCGTCGTTTGGGTTATTCTCCAAATTGGTATCGGCTGTGCCTGAAGAGGAGAATTTTTCCGGTGATTTGGAGAGAGTTTGGACGGATGTGCGTGGTAATCTTCAGGAGGCTAACAGAAAATCTAAAAGGTACCATATATACTCGTGTATAAGCCGAGATTTTCAGCACCTTTTTTCGTGCTGAAAATGCCCCCTCGGCTTATACACGAGTCATAGGGCAGAAACCAGCGGGGGAGGGGATGCCGCGGCAGGAGCCGGTGGCTGGGACATCATACTCACCCCTCCCGTGCTATCGCTGAATGTCCCTGCAATCCTGCGTTCTCCCCGGCTTCCTGCAGCTCTCCAGCACTGAGCAGTGAAGTAATACCCGCTCATTAAGGTCATGTAATATGGACGCGACGCCACTCCATAGGCGTGGCGTCCATATTCATGCCTTAATGAGCGGTATTACATCACCGCTCAGCGCTGGAGAGCTGCAGGAAGCCGGGGAGAACGCAGGATTGCAGGGACGTTCAGCGATGGCACGGGGAGGGGTGAGTATGATGGAGGAGAGGACAAGGAGCACGGAGCAGGATGGGGGGGGAGAATGGTGGACGGGGAAGCATGGAGGAGGACGGGGGGAGAACGGAGGACGGGGGAAGCATGGAGCAGGATGGGGGGAGAACGGAGGACGGGGGAAGCACGGAGGAGGACGGGGGGGAGAACGGAGGACGGGGGAAGCATGGAGCAGGACGGGGGGGAGAATGGTGGACAGGGGAAGCATGGAGGAGGACGGGGGGAGAACGGAGGACGGGGGAAGCATGGAGGAGGACAATGAGCATGGAGCAGGACGGGGGGAGGATGGAGGGCACAGAGGAGCATGGAGCAGGATGGGGGAGAGGATGGAGGGCACAGAGGAGCATGGAGCAGGACGGGGGGGCACAGGAGGACAGAGAAGGAATGGGGGAGCACAGCGGAGGACGGAGCAAGAGGGGGGAGTACAGAGGAGAATGGGGAGCACAGAGCTGGATGGGGGAGCAAGGAGCAGGATGGGGGCAACACAGAGCAGGAGGGCAGTTTATACACCCGGCTTATACACGAGTCAATAAGTTTTCCCAGTTTTTTGTGGCAAAATTAGGGGGGTCGGCTTATACACGGGTCGGCTTATACACGAGTATATACGGTACTTTCATAGGAAACGGCAAGAGGTTTTGTTTGCTATTGGTGACATGGTTTGGTTGTCCTCTAAGAATCTGCGGTTGAAGATTCCTACTAAAAAATTGGGTCCCAAGTTTGTAGGGCCCTTCAAGGTGCTTCAGGTTGTTAACCAATCTGCTGTTAGGTTGGAGGTTCCTACCTCCTGGAAGATTAATCCGGTGTTTCATGTTTCTCTGTTGAAAAGAGCTGATGTGTCGGATGGAGACGCCTCTGCCACTGTTCCCCTGATGGTGGTGGACGGGGAATATGAAATTTCCCGCATCCTAAATTCTAGACGGTATAGAGGGAGTTTGCAGTATCTTGTTGCTTGGAAGGGTTTCGGACCCGAGGATAACTCATGGGTGAGGGCGGATGATGTTTCTGCGTCCAGACTTGTCAGAGCGTTTCACAAGAGGTTTCCGGTAAGCCTGGGCCTAGGGGATCCGGAGGATCCTCTTAGAAGGGGGGGTACTGTTAGAACTCTCCTGTTAGGTTTTTTCTATCTTGCTGGTCACATGACCTTTTTTACCTATTTAATCCTGCTCCGCCCTTCTGGCTTTGCTGGACTTCATTGTAATTTCTACTCTTAAGCTAGCCAGGTGCTCTGTTACCTTACTCAGTTAGTTTTGTTTGGTCTTCGGACCTCTATGTTCTATATTGTTTGTTTGTGTTTTACTGCTACAACTTCTGTTAGGAGGTGACCATCTTTCTCCCAGTCCCTAGTTCTTGTAGGGATCCCTCCCTCGCATCTATAGGTCTTCGTTCAGACTAGCTGAGGACTTTAGCGGGTCTGATCGCAGGATCAGGTTCCCCGTTACATCGTAGGGATCTAGCTTAGTTCTATCGTAGGGACAGATTTCCCTTCTTTCCTTAGTGCTTGTAGCAGAACATAACAGTTTTTGGGGTTGTACTCCTCCTTCTTCCTTCTTCCTTCAAATAAGGCGAGTAGAGTTGATACCCAAAAGTTCTATTTTGGTTTTATCTGATCACATGACCTTCTCCCATGCCTCCTCTGGATCATCCAGATGGTCATTGAAGAAACTTCAAACAGGCCTGCACATCTGCTGGCTTGAACAGGGGGACCTTGCGTGCCCTGCAAGACTTAAATCCATGATGGCATAGTGTGTTTCTAATGGTAATGTTTGAGACGTAAGTCCCAGCTCTCTTCAAGTCATTGACCACATACTCGTGTGAAGTTCTGGTTGATTACTGACCTTTCTCAGAATCATCCTTACCCCACAAGGCAAGATCTTGCATGGAGCCCCAGCCCAAGAAAGATGGACAGTCATCTTGTGTTTCTTCCATTTTCTAATAATTGCATCATCAGTTGTTGCCTTCTCACCAAGCTGCTTGCCTATTGTCCTGTAGCCAATCCCAGCCTTGTGCAGGTCTACAATTTTGTCTTGGGGTCCTTAGACAGCGCTTTGGACTTGGCCATGGTTGAAAAGTTGGAGTATGATTGATTGAGTGTGTGGACAGGTGTCTTTTATGCAGGTAACAAGTTGAAACAGGTGCAATTAATACAAATAATGAGTGCAGAGTAGGAGAGCGTCTTAATGAAAAACTAACAGTTCTGCGAGAGCCAGAATTCTTGCTGGTTGGTAGGTGATCAAATACTTATTTTTTGCAATAAAATGCAATTTAATTATGTAAAAATCATACAATGTGATTTTCTGGATTTTTTTTAGATTCTGTCTCTCACAGTTGAAGTGTACATACGATAAAAATTACAGACCTCTCCATTCTTTGTAGGTGGGAAAACTTGCAAAATCGGCAGTGTGTCAAATACTTATTTTCTCCACTGTAAATAGATAATTATCTATCTCCTACATACCTGTAACAAATACTTATGTTGTAACTTCTGTATATCTGGATGTCGTCAGTGCTTTCTCCTGTGTGCAGATCAGATATCCTTGAGACGCTCCTTTTCCTCTCATCTCCGCGCCGCGCTGTCCTCAGGATCACTGCGGTGCTTTATTATGTAATGTTTTCTGTCTCATTCATTGCAGTACTGGTTTTGGTATTTTATTGCTCGCTATAAACATTCTTGTCAAATGAAAATGAAATCAACTTAATTTCCTTTAAATCTTCTTAACTTTGGCCACAAATCGAGTTTTATTGGATTAATTATAGAAACTATTAATTTTCCAAGCGAAAGTGGAATCTTATTCATGGCATTTTGTAAATGTGGAGCGCATTAAACACGACCCCCTAAACTCATTACCAGGGGAAAATCTTCTATTTGTTTAATCTATCGCTGGTCAATAGTTTATTAATATTACAGTATCATATCCAACAAGCATGGCTGAGCTTATTAAGCTGTCACTGCTGATTTACTCCCTGTAACAAATAATCGTCTCTCAACCAAAAAGAGACAAAAAAGCTCAAATAAACTAGATGAAAAAAGAATTTTTAGCTCGCTATTTTCAGACTTCGATTGCCCTCTAATCAAACCGATGGTTACAGGTTACTTCCACAAAATGTTGCTCTTTAAATTAAGATAAGGGGTTGTCCATTTTAATTTTTATTTTTTTTTCCCACAGGAGAACTGAAGGATTACACATTTTCTAATTTTATCATTGGATTGGGACTTTTTGGACCTGTTAATAAATGGGGGACCGGATTAGACTTTCAAGGTTCTCTAACAGATTTTTTTAAAATGGGTTTTCCTAACCATTATGTTCCCTGGTGTACTTGAATGGATGCTGTAGCTTAGCTTTCTTAAGGCATCATATATTCGGCCCTAAAGCAACCAGGCATGAGGCTATACTGTGTCTCTCTATGGCATTGTTTTACAGGGATGTTATTCTATCTAGAAGAGAAAGTCTCAATAACAGGACACCTACACCTGCACACTTTTGGCCTGAGTTTTTATAAGCCCCTTTTTTTGATCCGGAGGTCAGGATTATTGCCAAGTACCAGGATCTAATGGAGCATGATATAAAAAAGCCTCTCTATGCCTGCATAAAACGTAGTGCCATGCAGAGGTACAGCAAATGCACCATGCATTTTGAGGGGTGCCATATTATAGCTCCTTACAAGACAGAACCATTAATCAATCCTGTACATAGGGACAGAAAAAGAAAACTTAAAGGTGAACTTCATTTTTATGTGTTAAAGAGTTAGGCCGGCGTCACACTGCCGAGTTTGATGTGAGTTAGTCGCACGACTTTCTCGCATCAACACCCGGCATGGCCACCCGCTCTCGGACCCGAGTGTGCGGCTGCATGTATTTCTTTGCCGCCGCGCACTCGGGTCCGAGAGCGGGCGGTCGTGCCGGGTGTTGATGCGAGAAAGTCGTGCGACTAACTCGCATCAAACTCGGCAGTGTGACGCCGGCTTTATTCTCATTATTTTAAATGGGTAACATTAAAAAGCACTTGTAAAAACAAGCAACTTCTCAATTTATTTGTCATTAAAAATCTTCTTCGTTCTCAAGAACAAAGGAATGTTTCATGTTATTGTGTACGTCTCTTTGCCTAGGTTATTGGCCACCTCTGCCATCTATCTTTTCAGTAACAACACTACCCAAAATGATTTTTTTAGGGAAAAAGAGGATCCATTGCAACAGAATACTTAAAATCTTACAAATTTTTATAAAAATTAAAAAACAAAATTCAATGCATAGGGAACATACAAAGTGACACGTTATAGTTAAGAGATGAAAAATTACATATATCCTATTTAGCATTCACATAACAAGCACATATATGATGTCCATGTGGCACAATGAAGAAAAAACAAATCAAATCAGATACTAACTACCTCCATAAGCGTATATCACCTAGTCAATGTTTCACCAAATGCTTTCTCAACAGGGGCATTTGGCGAAACGGCGTTGTCCTGGGGTGGTGACACGCTATTATTTGTTTCAAGCACTCTGTCACTTTGTAAGTATACCATTCTTCTATAATCAGTAGATATAAAGCTTGCTATTTCATGCAATAATTATGTTTTATGCTTTATGAATAGGTCTATGCACATGCACTTTATATTTAAAAGCTGTTGACTAGGTGATATATGCTTATGAAAGTAGTTAGTATCTGATTTGATTTGGCTTTTCTTCATTGTGCCACATGGAAATTATATGTGCTTTTTATGTGAATCCTAAATAGGATGTATGTAATTTTTCATCTCTTATAACGTGTCACTTTGTATGTTCTCTATGCATTGAATTTTTAACAAAAAAAATTTTTTAAAGAAATTATGGAATAAAAATTTGTTAGATTTTAATTATTCTGTTGCAAAGGATCCTCTTTTTCCCTAAAAAAAAATCTTTTTAAGTTGTGTTGTTACTCAATGCTTATCCAGAGATTATTGCCTTAAAAACAAGATAATATAAAACTGTATTCATAAGCATCTATCTTTTCAATAGCGCTTGTAAGCACTGGATCGGACCAGCTTCAGTGATCCTGCGCTTCTCTGATGTTGCAGATCCAAAGTTGACAACAATGATGCCGCTGGCCCAAACTGTCAATCAATCAGGAGGACAACGCCCTGAATCAAGCAGTCAAGAGGCACCCTCGCAGTCAAGTGTTCTCTTTAGCCAGCACTGGGTGCAGCAGGTGCATGAGTGCAAGTATGAGATCTGCATACATGCGGTCACGTGCCAACTAGATGTGTGCAGTTTCAGGCAATGCAAGTGAATTGAGTGAGGTTGGACACGTCTAGTCAGAATGTGGCAGAAAGTATGCAAATTACCCCAAGCATCGGCATGGAGAATCTTGACAGTGAGAAGTGTGCACGCTGTGAGGATTCACAAGTCTGCAGTCACATAGAGCAGGGTTCCCCAACTCCAGTCCTCAAGGCCCACCAACAGGTCATGCTTTCAAAATTTCCTTTGTATTGCACAGATGATGCAATTATCAACTGGTCGATACTAAAGAAATCCTGAAAACATGACCTGTTGGTGGGCCTTGAGGACTGGAGTTGGGGAACCCTGACATAGAGTGATTGCACACTTGAACCGCCAAGCCTGGACACCCCTTTAAATTGATCTCAGTCCTTCAGGGTTATGATCAAATCAATATCACTTTTAGTGTATATTCATGTTCTGAAGTATTGCCGCAGGTAATCCCAGCAGAACAAAATCTTAACTGTGTTCTGTGTGTGCAATGTGTGGATTCACAAGTCTGCAATCACATAGCAGGGATTTCAAACTCGAATACACAGGGGGCTAAAGTTATAAACTTAAACAAAATCATCAGCCAACCTTGATATTTATTAAAAAGATGTCTACAATTGAAGTATTTTTTCCTTATCATCAAATTTAACGATGAACCATTTCATATGGGAACAAACTTAAAGAGGTTGTCATACAAACAAAGTACAATTTAATTAATAGATCTTAAGAGTCAGATCACATGACTGAAGCATTTCCTCTTGAGCAGGGGCATACATAGAAATCAATATGCCCAATAGCAGAACTTAGAATTGGGCCCTCTCACCCAATAAAAGTCTTAATATTCAGTGGGGTCACAGAAGAGTACATCTCACAACTTTGCTGCTCTTACTAAGTAATTTTCCTCCTATTGAAGCCCCTAGATTGACCTTTCATTGCCCCATAAAGTAAAAGTGCCCCCAAACACAGTATGATAATCCCACAGTAAATTCCTCCACAGTACCCTCCACACGCATGGTTCTATACAGTATAATGGGTCACACATAATTCTCCATGCAGAAAAATGGCCCCACATAGTCCTTCATACAGATAAATGGGCCCCACATCATCATCTATACAATATAATGGGCACAACATAGTTCTCCGTACAGAATAATGGACCCTACATAGTCCTCCATATAGTATAATGGGTCCCACATAATTCTCCATGCAGAATAATGGCCTCACATAGTCCTTCATACAGATAAATGGGCCCAACATAGTCGTCCATACAATATAATGGGCCCCATATAGTCCTTCATACAGTATTATGGACCCCACATAGTCCACCATACAGTATAATGGGCCCCATGTAGTCCTCCATACAGAAAAATGGGTCCCACATAGTTGTCCATACAATGTAATGGGCCCCACATAGTCCCCCATATAGTATAGTGGGCCCCACATAGTCCTCCATACAGTGTAATGGGCCCCCATAGCACTCCATAAGGAATAGTGGCCCTACATAGTCCTGCATACAGTATAATGGGCCCCACATTAGAAAAGTACAAATACTCACCTCTCGTCGTTCCTTCGCTGCTTGTTCTCAACAGCAGGCTCTCAGAGGAGCAGAAGGACAATGATGGTGGAGGGAGCAGACGGCTTTCATCTTTCATCATTGCTTTCATCTCTATCGGCATCCATTGCTGGCGTCGTGGGCCATAATCACCCTGCAGACCAGATTTGGCCTGCCCACAAGAGTTTGACATGTATAAAATAGAGTGACTACAGACTTCAACCCCAAGCCTGGACAACCCCTTTAACAACTAAAATTGGCCTGAGCTGCAATACCAGACACAGCCACTTGACACGAGTAGCGCTATTTCTGGAAGTATATAATTTTGTTCTAATTTGATATTGCTCCTTAATTCCCAATTTGGAATTTCAATGTCGAATAACATTTTATAGATTTGCTTATCTCTCGTCATCAGGTTCAGTCTTCCATAATCATTTGAAGCAAGTCAATTCCATCAAGTCCGCAGCAATGAAACCCTTTCATCAGCACAATTCTCGCTATTTTCCTTCACAGTCATTGCAGAAAGTCACACAAGTAGTTCTCTTTTGTTTCTTCCGCAGTGAAATCTTTCTTTGAATTTCCTCTCAATGCATAAACACGTCTGACGCTCTCCATCTGGACCCCGGTGCCGATACATCGTCAAAGTCTTGATGATTAACGTTCCCTTAGATACGTACAATGCTTCCTTTTTCATCCTCATCTTGAAACCTTCTTCTCCGTTGCAAAATTTAATATCATGTGGATTGAACAGTTGGGAGAAAGAACTAATTAAAAGTTAACAATCGAAAGCAAGACGGAGATCAAACGCAGTTATCTTTACAAACAAATACAATGCTAGCCATTATTAGCAATCCCGCTACATCTGAGACGTGTTTGATCACAATTTTAGCTTAGCAGACGAGTGCTTGAAGAAGCTCTGATGTGCACATCAAATTTCAATTTGTAGCACTTTGGATGTACTAGACGTCAGACACTGGCTCCAATTTTACTTGTTTTTTTATATATATGTGTTTTCGCTTCTTTGTTCTGACAACAAGATTAAATTATTATATTGTTTGGAAAATAAAAGACAGTTCAGATACAATGTTTGTGTCAAAAAAACAAAGAGGAATGATTTCCTCTTGGCCATGTAAGGTTGAAACATCTTCTCACTTTCTGCCTGGTTCACAGAGTAATAGATTTGTTGAATTTGAAAGTCAAAAGTACATAACAGGGCAAATATATTGCTTTCAATTTCATAAAACATTTCAGGCAGCGGCATAGCGAGAGTCCGATGGGCCCCAGTGCAGAATTTGCCCCCCCGCATGTTGTTCAGATATATGGGCCCTTGTAGCTTTCTAAATCATATAAGTACATACGTGTTGCCCTCCCAACACTATGTAGTAATGTCCCCCATTCTGTACTAATGTCCCCCTTCCTGAAAAATATGTCCCCCCCATCATGGGCCCCTTGCTGCTATATATATCCCCCACCCTTGTATATATGTCCCCCATCCTAGGCACATCCTGGTACACAGCATATGTCCCTCATCATTATATATATGTTCCTTATCCTGGGCCCATCCTGGAATTTATGACCCCCATCATGATATATATGTACTCATCCTGAGCCCATCCTTGTTTATATTCCCCATCCTCATATACGGTATATGTTTCCCATCCTGGTATACATGACCCCCATCCTAAGCCCATTCCTGCTGTATATTTCCCCCATTCTGGTTTATATGTCCCTCATCCTAGTATATATGTCTCCATTCTGTGCTAATATCTCCCATCCTGGTATATATGTCCCTTATCCTGTGCACCTTCCTGGTATGTACAGTACAGACCAAAAGTTTGGACACACCTTCTCATTCAATGATTTTTCTGTATTTTCATGACTATGAAAATTGTAGAATCAACTGAAGGCATCAAAACTATGAATTAACATATGTGGAATTATACATTACACTTTACAAAAAAGTGTGAAACAACTGAAAATATGTCTTATATTCTAGATTCTTCAAAGTAGCCACCTTTTGCTTTGATTACTGCTTTGTGCTCAGAAAAGGTGAACGGATGGACTCTACATGCCTGGTTCCCACAGTGAAGCATGGAGGAGGAGGTGTGATGGTGTGGGGGTGCTTTGCTGGTGACACTGTTGGGTCAATGCCACACAGAGTTCTAGCCGCAGACACATCTCTACAACAACTGTTAAGAGGAGACTTTGTGCAGCAGGCCTTCATGCTAAAATAACTGCAAGGAAACCACTGCAACAAGCAGAAGAGACTTGTTTGGGCTAAAGAACACAAAAAATGGACATTAGACCAGTGGAACTCTGAGCTTTGGTCTGATGAGTCCAAATTTGAGATCTTTGGTTCCAACCACCGTGTCTTTGTGCGACGCAGAAAAGGTGAATGGATAGACTCTACATGCCTGGTTACCACCGTGAAGCATGGAGGAGGAGGTATGATGGTGTGGGGGCGCTTTGCTGGAGACACTGTAGGGAATTTATTCAAAATTGAAGGCATACTGAACCAGCATGGCTACCACAGCATCTTGCAGCAGCATGCTATTCCATCCAGTTTGCGTTTAGTTGGACCATCATTTATTTTTCAACAGGACAATGACCCCAAACACACCTCCAGACTGTGTAAGGGCTATTTGACCAAGAAGGAGAGTGATGGGGTGCTAAGCCAGATGATCTGGCCTCCACAGTCACCAGACCTGAACCCAATCGAGATGGTTTGGGGTGAGCTGGACCGCTCACCACTTCAATTTTGAATGAATCCCCAACAGTGTCACCAGCAAAGCACCCCCACATCATCACACCACCTCCTCCATGCTTCACGGTGGGAACCAGGCATGTAGAGTCCATCCGTTCACCTTTTCTGCATGCAAAGCAGTAATCAAAGCAAACGGTGGCTACTTTGAAGAACCTAGAATATAAGACATATTTTCTGTTGTTTCACACCTTTTTGTAAAGTGTAATGTATAATTCCACATGTGTTACTTCATAGTTTTGATGCCTTCAGTGTGATTCTACAATTTTCACAGTCATGAAAATACAGAAAAATCTTTGAATGAGAAGGTGTGTCCAAACTTTTGGTCTGTACTGTATGTCCCTCATCCTGTTATGTCTACCATTCTGTGCTAATATCTCCCATCCTGGTATATATGTCCCCTATCATGGTATAAATTACCCCCATCCTTGCATATATGTCCACCATTCTCTTAGGCCTATCCTGTTACACAGCATATGTCCCTCATCTCATCTATATATATGTCCCTTATCCTGGGCCCATCCTGGTATATATGACCCCCATTCTTATATATTTGTATATATGTTTCCCATCCGGGTATACATGGCCCCCATTCTGCTGCTGTTCTTTAACACAAGAAAGAACAATTCTACGAGTGTACTCATCTTTTTCTGCTCCCACGATACGTGGCGTCCTATTCTATAGCCAGAGCAGAAGCTTGCAGCTGAATTCAGTGTGCAAGCAACAGGCAACACATGTCACTGCCATGCAACATTATTATTATTATTATTCATTTTTATAGCGCCATTTATTCCATGGCGCTTTACATGTGAGAAGGGGCGAATATAGACAAGTACAATAAATATGAGCAATACAGGACACACATAAGTACAGGAGGAGAGAGGACCCTGCCCGCGAAGGCTCACAATCTACCGGGGATGGGTGAGGATACACTAGGAGAGGGTAGAACTGGTCGTGCGGCGGTTCAGTAGACTGAGGATCACTGCTGGTTGTAGGCTTGTCGGAAGAGGTGGGTCTTCAGGTTCTTTTGCAACATCGGAAAGTGTCACTCCATTGTCAGCTGCCGACAACTGTAATGCCATGAAGGGACCCGGTAGGTACATGCACCACAATGCATTTCAGCTGAATATGCATCCTCAGATTCTGTTGTTGTTTTTTATGTTTGTCATTGTGGGTAGGGTTTGAGGATTCCAGATGTTCTCGGCTGATTTATCAACTGTAACATTTGAAAAAATGGAAAAATGTTACTTTCAATGTTCCCCAGAAATACATCAACATAGAAATGGATTCTTGACTGTATGAGCATAGAAGAGGATTCTTTCCTGTAAGAGCATTTAGACTTGATACTAAAAAAAAACCTGACATATTCAGAAACTATAATTTTCCATTTAAAAATGACAGTTATAAAAATACAGAAATCAAGTGACATTATCTAGAGGCATAATTTGGGCTCTTTTGCAAAATATGTTACAGTGCCACCCACTTAAATTATGCCATTTAGTATACTGGTGTCATATTATTTGTGCCTCCTGAGGCATAAAGAGTAAGACACGTGTATATCACTGCACCTCCTAAAGCTACGCCCTTGCTTAATTGGGATTCTGGAATTATTTGTCAAAAGCTACATGGAAACAGGTCCCCACTAGTGTTGAGCATTCCGATACCGCAAGTATCGGGTATCGGCCGATATTCGCTGTATCGGAATTCCGATACTTAGTTCCGATATTTTTCCTATATCGTATACCGGAATCGGAAGTTCCCATAATTCTTTGAGAGGCAATGTGATTTTAGTCAGCCAATGAGGAATCCTAAGAAGTGTGGGCACATCCTGTACTGCTGCGGTCATCTTAACTAATGGCATGGCTGTGATTGGCTGCTGAAATGATGTCAGAATGCACTATAAAAGGCGCCGCCGCCATTTTAGCGCACTGTGCTGTGAACTCAGTTAGGGATAGAACGCTGCTGTGCTGACTCTGAGGGACAGTTAGAGATTGCGATTTTGTGTACTTTGTTTTAGGCAGGCTAGTTTACCAACCGCTGTGTAAAGCTTCCTTTTGCCTTGCAGTGTTGTTTTAACAGCTCTGCAAGGTGTGTGTGTGAGAGTGCAGGTGATGCTGCAGTTTGCTCTGCATCCAACGCTGTTTGTAGGCATCTGCACGTGTCACTCACAGACTCTTTTTTTTTTTCTTTAGTGTAATTCTAGCTGCTCCATTCAATAGAAATTATAGTGTGACGTGCTTCCATCCGTATCCAATACATTGGTTGCAAACACTATAGAAGTCCACAAAGGGGCCTTTCACAGCTAGTGAACAGTTGTGTTTCAGTGTTCACTGCAGTCTGTGAGGTATTTTTTATTTTTTTTTTAAATGCAGATCACGCTCCAGTTACTTCTTCAACTAATGCTGCGTATACTCTGCTGAGTGTCTGTCACTGGCTCATCCTTGTAATTTTTCTAAAATTGGTGCTGCTTTATTCTATTTTCAATTTACTAAAATCTATTAGTGTGACGCTCTTCCATCAAAATACAATACATTGCTTGCAAACATAATAGAAGTCCACAAAAAGGCCTTTCACAGCAAGTGAACAGTTGTGTTCAGTGTTCACTCTAGTCTGAGGTTTAAATTTTTGGTAGGAGCGTAGATCCCGCTCCACTTACTTCAACCACCGCTGCGTGTACTCTGCTGAGTGTCTGTCACTGGCTCATCCTTGTAATTTTTCTAAAATTGGTGCTGCTTTATTCTATTTTCAATTTACTAAAATCTATTAGTGTGACGCTCTTCCATCAAAATACAATACATTGCTTGCAAACATAATAGAAGTCCACAAAAAGGCCTTTCACAGCAAGTGAATAGTTGTGTTCAGTGTTCACTCTAGTCTGAGGTTTAACTTTTTGGTAGGAGCGTAGATCCCGCTCCACTTACTTCAACCACCGCTGCGTGTACTCTGCTGAGCGTGTCTCACTGCCTCATCCTTCACATTTTTCTCGAATTGGTGCTGCTACATTCTATTTCAAATAATTCAAATCTATTACTGTGACGTGCTTCCATCCGTATACAATACATTGGTTTCAAACACTATAGAAGTACACAAAGGGGCCTTTCACAGGTAGTGAACATGGGTTTTTAATTTTTAACAAAAATATGTATTTTTTGAAATGACACAAATATAAGTAATGTTGAAGAGGAATAGTCCTACATCCATTGTTTGCACAATATTACAGGTGTACATCACGTCCCTTAATCAACAATGTATTATTATATTTACTTGTATGCTTTTATTTAAAAGCCAAGAACACAGAAGGATAACCTTCACACTGCAGCTGTTGTCAAAATTCAACCCACATTATGCACTTCCAACATTGCAGCATTTGAGGCATGATGTGAGTTGGATTTGTCAAAGTTATGGAGTGAGAAGGTTCACCATCAGTACCCTATAGCATAAGTATGCTTTTGTGTTAGCATTTGTGTTAGACATGTGGATATCTGCCATAATATGTCACAATTATTTAGTTACAGATTTGCTACCAACACTAATCATTGAATGGTTTTAAATGTGACGTTTGACTTATTTACAGCTTAGAAATAAGGGTGTAGCCTGATATCTATGTGTAGCACTAGCCACTTTAACATGTCATGTTTTTTTCAACATGTATAGCTAGGTAGCAGTAATTTTTGCCGGACACACAGCAGGGGAACAGCAGGCATTACTGAACCCCACAAACACATCATCGATTGTTTTGATCTGTGCATCCAACACTTCTGAGCCCAGGGTCAAGGAGGTTGTAGGCTGAGGCCTAGTATGAGATGTTTGAACTTTAATTTGAACTTTAATTTGGAGTTAGCAGCATTAATTTTTGTCAGACACACAGCAGGGGAACAGCAGGCGTTACTGAACCCCACTATCACTATAGCTTGTTTATTGGTCTGTGGACACGACACTTCTGAGCAGAAACTGGCAGTGTTGTAGCCCAGGGAGTATAGTTCAGGTGGTAGAAAGATGAACATAACAGGAGACATGGAAAACGTTGCCAACCAGTTAGTTTATCTGAAACCGGACAGGCAAATTCAGGCGAGATTCATGCCTAGTTAATTTTCAGAAAAGTAAGCCGTTCTACATTATCGGAGGATAGTCGCATGCAACGGTCTGTTAGTACACCACCTGCAGCAGTAAAGACGCGCTCCGATAATACACTGGCAGCAGGGCAAGCCAGCACCTCCAATGCATACTGGCTAAGCTCTGGCCATGTATCCAGCTTAGAGACAACAAACTTGAATGGGGAAGAGCCATCTGGGAGCACACTGAGAGGGCAAGACATGTAGTCTGTCACCATCTTACGGAAATGTTGCCTCCTGCTGACTGGAGCCGTCTCGGATAGTGTAGACATTGGTGTCGCTGCCACAAAACTTCGCCACATTTGGAACATACTGTTCTTGCCCTGTGCAGAGGTGCTGCTTGTGCTCCCTCTTGTTGCAGAGCTGTCTCCACTGCCTCGACGCACAGAGCTGCTTTGTAAAGCAGTAGCAGCAGCAGTGCTCTCGGCTGGAATGGAGAACATTATGGATTGCACCAGTGTGTCTTGGTACTTCCGCATTTTACGCTCCCGGTTCAACGGTGTGATGAGGCTTTGTAAGTTGTCCCGGTAGCGAGGGTCTAGGAGGGTGTACAGCCAATAATCAGACGTGGTGTGAATGTGTTCGATGCGGCGGTCGTTTCTCAGGCACTGCAGCATGAAATCAACCATGTGCTGCAGACTCCCAACTGGCCAAGAAACGTTGTCCCCTACAAGAGGCGTCATCTCTGCCTGCTGTGCATCACCCCACCCTTGGTCTACATACTGACTAGAGCATTGTCTACCTCCCTCTGGAGCGATGTCTTCCTCCTCCATTGACTCCTCCTCATCCTCCTCACAAAGTCCTTCAAATACATAAAAATTTACAAAATTTAAAACTCAAAATGTAAAAACATTGTATCATAATTCTGTAACATCACTTTATGGAAACACAATAGCATTACAAAAGGATAGACAAAAACTGTACATTATGTGCTTTGTAAATACATTAAAAGTTTGGAATGGTTATGAAAATATAGACAGCGACTCTGGAGGTTCAATTGTTGATACAGCATGGTACTTTGAAAGTCCTCCAGCCCTTTGTGAGGAACCACGTTGCGCTGACTGTCCAGAAGGTGATGGAATTTGTGACTCCTCATCCTCCACCTCTTCCAAAACCTCATGCCTTAGTGCTTGCAGTGTTTTTTGAAGCAGGCAGATAAGGGGGACAGTCAGGCTGACTAGTGCATCATCTGCACTCGCCATCCGCGTTGACTCATCAAACGCACGCAAAATGTGGCAGATGTCCTTCATAGAGTCCTTCGCCACTCATTACACTGGCTGCCAATTCATTATAGGATCCAATTCTAATTACTGGTTCTCACCAACAAAGCTCTCCACAGTGCAGCACCCCCCTACATCTCCTCCCTCATTTATATTTATCGGCCTAACCGACTGCTGCGCTCTGCAAACGACCTTCGAGTAACCTCTGCACTAATCCGTACCTCCCACTCCCAACTCCAAGACTTCTCCCGCGCTGCGCCAATCCTCTGGAATGCTGAACCCCAAGAAATTAGGACTATCCGCAATTTGGATGGTTTCAGGCGCTCACTCAAAACACATTTGTTCACAGTGGCCTATCACATTCAGTAATCAAAGTCATTCTATGTGTAAGTCTGTGTAGCCCATTCACTATCTCCATGCATCCCTCACTCCCTTAAAATGGCTGGACCATCATTGTAAAAACACCATTGTATATAAACACCTGTACTTTGTATCTCCCCCACCTCATTGTAGATTGTAAGCTTTCACCAGCAGGGGCGGCTGATTTAGCTTTAATTATTGTATTGTTAACGTTGTTACTTATGACTTTTGTTTTGAAACTGTTAAACTGTAAAGCACTGCCGAATATTATGGCGCTATATAAATAAATAATATTATTATTATTCTTATTATAGAGGCCCACTCAGTAGTGGTGAAGTGTGAACGGCGCAAATTGCGAGTTGATTGCGCCTGATGCAGCTGATACTCCATTACTGTTGGCTGCTGCTCACACAACCGCTCCAACATATGTAACGAGGAATTCCACCTGGTGGGTACGTCACATATGATGCGATGTTCATGAAGGCGAAATCTGCATTGCAGAGCTGCAATCAGCGATCTGGCCATGCTGGAACGTCGCAAGTGAGCGCACTGTAGGCGGACCTTGTGCAGCAGTGCATCAAGATCCGGATAGTCCCTCAAAAAACTCTGCACGACCAACTTGAGCACATATGACAGACATGGTATGTGAGTGAGGTTGCCAAGGCCCAGAGCTGCCACCAGAGTTTCGGCCATTGTCACACACTACCAAGCCTGCCTGTAGATTCGCTTCCAAAAACCACACGTCGGTCTCCTGCTTTATGGCATTACAGAGCTCCTGCGCTGTGTGGCTAAGAATCCCCATGGAAATTAATTTCAGGACGGCCTGTTGACATTTGGACACAGCTGTGCTCATATCGGTCGCAACAGGTAAACGTTCATGGGTCCATGTGGAGGTAGACCGTGACGGCTCCTGCAGCGATGAATCAGAGGAACTGGAGTAGGAGGAGGAGTCAATGTGTACAGACTTGATTCCTGCAATCCTTGGAGTTGGCAGAACACGTACAGCGCCACTCGCAAGATCAGTACCCGGCTACACAACATTGACCCAATCGGCAGTGAGGGAAAGGGATTGTCCCTGGCCATGGGTGTTAGAAGCCTCTTGTTAGGTTTTGTTTCAGTTTGCTGGTCACATGACCTTTTTTCCCTATTTAGTCTGGCTCCGCCCTTCTGGCTTTACTTGACTTCATTGTATTATCTACTGTTAAGCTAGCCAGGTGCTTAGGTGCCTTAATCAGTCAGTTTTGCTTGATGTTAGGATCGCAAAGTATTTTTTTTTCTGTTTAATTATCCATGCTACAATTTATGTTAGGAGGTGTCCACCTTTTCTCCCAGTCCCTAGATCTTGTAGGGATTCCTCCCTCGCAACTATAGGTCTTCGTTCACACTAGATGAGGACTTTAGCGGGTCTGGTCGCAGGATCAGGTTCACCGTTACATCGTAGGGATTCAGCTTAGTTGTATTGTAGGGACAGAATTCCCTTCTTTCCTTACTGGTTGTTGCAGATCATAACAATGGGTACTGGTCCACGCATCGGTGGTCAGGTGGACCTTGCAACTGAGGGCGTTTAGTAGCGCATGTTTAATTTTTCCCTCAACATGCTTTTGCAGACCAGGGACGGCTTGCGTGCTGAAATGAAATCGGCTTGGCACATTGTATTGTGGGACTGACAATGATATTCAGTTACGGAAACTGTCTGTCTCCACCAGCCTGAATGACAGCATTTCAAGGGACAGGAGTTTTGCAATGCCAGCATTCAGACCCTGTGCTCGTGCATGGTTTGCGGAGTATGGCCGTCTTTTATCCCATGCCTGTGCTACCGATGGCTGTTTTGTGGCCTGGGAGTGTGTCACGGGTGTGTCGCGGCGGAGATCGTCGCGATTGCACACCCTGACTTCGCACAGCTGAGTTTCTGGTGCTGGGTGTTTTTCGGCACTGAGGGAGTTAATTCTTTCTCTCTCGGTGCTGGGCTGACCAGCCTCGCCCAGCTGCGATTGATGTTTTGTTAATTAGCTTCCTTCATATACCTGCTGGTCTGCTGGGGAAGTTGCCGGTGAAAGCATTCATTCAGACCAGCAGAGCGGATCGTTTCTGAGAAGACTTAAGCTAAGAGTGCCTGTTGTGGTTTTTCCTCTCCTCGCTTATTGTTTATCTCCTTAACCTTTTGTGTTCCTCTGTAGTGGAAGTGTTGTATGCAAGGCTGTGTTTTCTTTACCCCTTGTCTGTCTCGTTTTTCTTAGACTGTGTGTAAGCTGTGACCTGCCCATTCCCTGTGGTGGTAATCAGGGTCCTTCTCAGGACTAGATTACAGTGGTCAGGTATCTACAGGAGACAGGGTTACGCTGGCGGCCTGGACCTCTGTACCATTAACAGTACCTCCAGGTAGAGGGACTAGTCAGGACCCCAGTTTAGGGTCAGCATAGACCCCGGTCCATCTCTATCCAGAGACAGCGTGACACGTACACAGTATTGACCCACAATACATAGGATATTATGTCAGGTAAGACATTGCTGGCAGATACTATGTATACATGTTGATTTTCTCTATTATATGAAATTTAGAATGATGTCACATTAGATATAGGTTGCTATCTTTGAATATATCTGTTATACGTCGTGACATTGTGTGAGGATGACAGGGAACTTGCTGCTGTGTGTGGAATAACACTTTGTCTCTGGACAATAGTGGCCGAGGTTCTTCCATGGCGATCCTGTGAGGAAGCAGAACAAGCTGTGTGTGAGCTCGATGAAGAGGCTTCAACACAACATGAAGATGTAGGTGCTGCTGTAGGTTGGCCTACATCTCCAGTGTGTCTTTGTAACTCAACTATGTGCTTGTCCGCACATGTTTCCACATATTTGTGGTAATGAGGTGACTGACACTTTTACCTATTTTTCATTTTTGATTACACAGCTTGCATTTGACATAGCAAATATCATCTGCAAGTGTGTGAAAAAAGGACCACGCAGTGCAAGTCCTGGGAGCGCACGTTTTGACTTTTGGAAGACAACTGCTCCGAACAGGTGCCAAACTAGAGGCTACAGGCAACCGAGTCTGCAGCCTAACTCTCCCTCCTGTTTGTACCGTTGGGGCAATGTCTTCCTCTATCTTCCTTCTATCACTAACCACTTCTCTAGGCCTCTCCCAGCTTTCAACCAAAGTACTGGTTCTCAGTCACAAAGCTATCCACAGTGCAGCACCCCTCCTACATCTCCTCCCTCATTTCTATCTATCGGCCTAACCGACTGCTGCGCTCTGCAAACGACTTTCGACTAACCTCTGCACTAATATGTACCTCCCACTCCCGACTCCAAGACTTCTCCCGCGCTACGCCAATCCTCTGGAATGCTGTACCCCAAGAAATTATTACTATCCACAATTTGCATGGTTTCAGGCGCTCCCTCAAAACACATTTGTTCAGAGCGGCCTATCACATTCACTAATCAAAGTCATTCTATGTATTCTGTGTAAGTGTGTATGTGTGTGTGTGTCTCTAGCCCATTCACTATCTCCATCCCTCAGTCCCTTAAGATGGCTGGACCATCATTGTAAATGCACCATTGTATATAAACACCTATACTTTGTATCTCCCCCACCTCATTGTACATTGTAAGCTGTCACGAGCAGGGGAGACTTATTTAGCTTAAATTATTGTATTGTTAACGTTGTTACTTATGACTTGTGTTATTAAAATGCAAAACTGTAAAGCGATGCGTAATATGATGGCGCTATATAAATTAATATTATTATTATTAGGATTCCTATGAGCTGCTCACACCACCTTCCTGTTCCTCACGCCATGTTGGGTCTTAGACCTCATCATCTCCACTACCCTCTGCCAACACCTGCTGCTGTTGGGTGGTCCAGCCAGCACCATGCTCAACAGAAACTGGCACCTGAGTCTCATCATCATCAGATGCGTTCTGCGGCGTACTGACCATCGGCACTGTCTCACCCGCCTCTTCTGATTCAGAGAGACACAGCTGTTGCGCATAACTGCATACTCCCTCTTCTTCACATTACAGAATGCTGCTTGGCTGGGCCCCTGTTTGCAAGCCAATAGATTCTGAGAACAGAATCTATCACTCAGCTGGCTCCTGTACAGAACTCTCTGACTGCCTGGGCAATTTGCCAGGCGGTGAAGAGACAGATGGTTGCTCAACAGTGCTGTGGTCCTGAGAGGAGGTGGAAGCGATTGAAGTCGATGCATTGGCTGACATCCAACCAACAACGGCTTCAATTTGTTCTTCCGGCAGCAGGGGGGTACTCCGAGCTCCTACAAAAGTGCGCATAAAGGAACGCTCACGGGGAAAACTGGTGGATGCTGTGTCAGTGGGGGCCGCAGCAGCCACAGAATCCCCACGTCCTCTCCCTGAAGAAACTCCACGGCCACGACCACGTGCCTTACTCCCTGCCTTCTTCATCTTGGTAGATTGATAAAGAAAGTCTGAAAAGTTATAAGGCCTAAGTGTGGTTATTCCGCAGAGACTGCAGTGAACACTGCACACAACTGTTCAGTAGGTGTGAAAGGCCCCTTTGTGTACTTCTATAGTGTTTGCAACAAATGTATTGTATACGGATGGAAGCGCGTCACACTAATAGATTTTATTTATTTGTAATAGAATGGATCAGCAACAATTAGAGAAAAATTTCAAGGATGTGCCAGTGACACACGCTCAGCAGACTACAACCAGCAGTGGTTGAAGAACTAACTGGAGGAAAACCTCAGAACTACAGTGAACACTGCACACAACTGTTCACTACCCAACGCGTCTCAGCAGGAAGGCAGTCTGTGCGTCAAAACAAAGGCGCAAGCATACATCCACGTACCCTGTTTATAAAGCTATATAAAAAAAATTATGTAGTAGTGACGCACACTTTATTGAGGTACAGTATTACATCGCCATTCACCATCTGTGGCTATGCAGTCTCATCTATATATACCTTATCTATCCGTTGTCATGCTTGCAAATCGACAGTCAGGCATAAATACCAATTTTCACTATGCACTATGCACTTTTTAAAGGTTATGTTTGTTAATAGTGTTGAGCGATACTGCTCGATATCTAAAAATATCGTATCGAAATGGTATCGCCGATATCACTAAATATCGTCGATATCCGATTCCGATTCCGGAAGTCCAATGTAAGTCTATGGGAACAAAATATCAACATTAAAAAAAACCATTCTTGCCTTGTTGGTTAATTGTACATGAAGGAAAACAACAAAGACTTATGTAGAATGTATTGGGGGAGGTTGAGGAGACAATAAAGGCATACATGTTTAACCCAATGCATTGGAATAGCATTAATATATTTTTTTTTGGAAATACGTTTGGATTGACTAACAAATTGACAATGTTGTTAACCTTTTTTCTATTTTGGCAAATATGTATGTTTCACAACTTCCATGCTCTTCACCTTTTTAACTTTTGCCAGTGCCACACTTTCTCCTTCATAATCTTCAGCAGCAGCATCATCTTTCTCATCAAATTATTCTTCATCTTCACCTTCTTAATCTTCTTCTTAAACTTCTTGCTATTCATGTTTTTGTTTACATTACTCATATTGTTATTATTAAACTAATTAATCTTCTTCATATTCAAATTCTTCATCTTCTTCCTCTTCATCTTCTTCATCATATTCTTATTTGTGACAGAGATTCCTGTACTTGTAATCTGTAAAAGTATGAATTGTTCATCCTTCCGTTCTTGCTGTCACAAAAGATTTAAATTACAACAGTATTTGTCCGTGTTCAGTTTAGCCTGCAGCAGCAGCAGGCATTTTCCAGGGGCACCACGAGGAGGAACGGACTCACCCCCATACACTGCTTAGTCTTCTTCTGCTTAGAATTTAGAGCATATATTTTGCTCTTCATTTTGGTCTTATACTTCATGTTCTTCTGCTTTTTGATCTTTTGCTTATTGTTCTTCTGTCTCTTGTTCTGTATCTTGTAGTTTGTCTTAACCTTCTTTGTCCTGTTGGTGATCTTCTTCTGGGTAATCTTTTATTTTTTCTTTGTGATGGTGTTCAGGCTGGTTGGCTTCATGCTCGTCGTCCTTGTTGTCGTCATCTTCTTCTGGGTGGTCTTTAAGGTCGTCTAATTTCCGAGAAACAGCTGACGTTACTGGAACCCTGACGGGTATCAGATGGAGCAAGAGACAATGGAAGTAACGAGGACCAGATGACTGTGCTGGACCCCGGACGGGTAGCAGAAGGAAAAGAGGCAATGTCACAACCGAGTACCAGCTGACGTTACTGTGATACGGTTACTAAGCAGGGGGTACCTGTGCTCCAAAGCACTACCAAGGACCAGCAGACGTTGCTGGAACTCGGATACGGAGATGGAGGCACCTAGGCCAAAGGCACTGGGAGAACCACTTGACGGTACTGGACCCCGGACGGGTAGAAGAACGCACCCATGAAAATGTAAGTTGACAGGACGCAAGCCGTCCGCAGTTACCGAATCACACAGTCCTACAGTGGGTGCTTATCCTATTGTCACAATGGAAACCGCCTTTATTTACATATCCCACAGCACACATAGGAATCACCTAAACTGCAGGCACCATAGAGTCGGCTAACCCGAATGCAACACGACAGCAGAACTTATTGGAGGATAATTGACGTTCACACTGCCAGGAAACAGCTGTCGTGCTGTAACCAGGCTGGCCAGGAGTCAGTACCCCTGTAAGGTTCTATGTATATATTCCTGAAACTCAGTTTGTTCGTCAGCCATTTTACTTTCTGTCTTGCTGCAGCTATCTTGCCCTCAGTCAAAATGGAGTTTCCAGCTTGCATGTTCCCGCCCTGATTCTCTCCTTTGCTTCTTAAGCAGCCACAGCTGAGCAATCAGTGCTTCAGAATCTAGCCTGCAGTGAACCTGTGACTTGACTCCTGTAAGCCTTGGACCTTGTACTCCAGCTATTCCTACTGAGGAACTCTGAAGCACTTGTGGACTCTGAACCCTGCTCTTTGAAAGACCCACGTTTGCATGGACTTACGGTAACAGAGAAGAAGATCCTGAATCTGTATTGGAGAGTGATTGCTGAGCTTGGATTACTCTGGCCTGCTGTGTCTCCTGTTTCTGTGTCTGCAAACTGTGTGACTATTTCTGCCAACTTGTATGAAGTAATACAGGACTTTTCTATATCAAACCTGTGACTCCTGTGTTTTCATCGCACCCAAGCACAAGACGCTATATGAACTGTACTACATACATTACAAGATTCTGAAGCCAAAACGTTAGTGTCTGCTGGGTCTGGAAGGCTGTGTCTGCTGTACTGTGGATATCAGACGTCCGGTTGTACTTTCTGTGATGACAGTGGTTGTGACTTCTCACAACCATTCCAGGTGAGCAATTCCCTTAAGTTTTTTCTTTTTGCAGTGTTACCACAGGTAAACACTATTGTTTTTTTTTTTTTCCTTTCTTTTCTCTTTTTTGTCTGCTGTAACTCTGGATATCAGATGTCTGGTTGAAACTTTCTGTGATGATAGTGGTTGTGACTTCTCACAACCATTCCAGGTGAGCAGTTCCCTTATTCTTTTTTTCTCTCTGCAGTGTTGCCACAGGTGAACACTATTGTTTTTTTTTCTCTCCTCTTCTTCCAGTAATCCTGTCTTAAAAGATCTGGAAAATGGAGGCCCGCATAAAGGAACTTTGCGGAGTGACTGATAATATCCTTGCAGATTTGCAGAATATAAAGACCCGTTTTACAAATCTACAGGACCTCAATAATCACAATTTGCAAGTGGTTGGACAGACTACCCAGGATTTGCGAGCCAGGATTGGGGTTCTAGAGGGGCGAGTCCAGGCTCCTGCCGTAGCCCCGAGTGCTGGGATTCCCAAGTTGCCCCCTTTTCGTTTTGGCGGTGAACGTGAGAAATTCAGGGGATTTATTAATCAATGCAATCTTTTTTTTTCTGCACATGCTTCACAATTTCCCACTGAACGATCTAAGGTGCTTACTATAATTATGTTGCTTACTAACAAGGCTTTAATGTGGGCAAACCCTCTGATTGAGACTGAGGATGATTGTTTGAATCACCTTGATGATTTTATTTCAGCCATGGGGCAGGTGTTTGATGACCCCAATCGAGGTGCAACAGCTGAAGCAGCCATGTTAGCTTTGCGCCAAGGTAAGCACTCGGTAGCTGAATATGCCTTGGATTTCAGGAGATGGGCCCTTGATACCACCTGGGACAGTTCCGCCAAAAAATCTATTTTTCGAAAGGGGTTATCTCCACTGATTAAGGATGAACTTGCTCGTGCCGACCCTCCCACTGTGTTAGGTGACTTTATTAACTACTGCATCCGTATTGATACTCGTCTGACTGAACGCAGGCAAGAGAGATGGTTCGAAAGCAATCGTACTAACCTTTTCCTACCTTCCTCTCCAGCTAAGGAACCTTTGAGTAGGATTACACGGGAACCTGAACCTGAACCCATGCAGGTAGACTCTTTACAACGACGGGTTAGTGATGCACGCAAGGAACATCGTTTTAAGGAGAATCTATGTTTCTATTGTGGTAAGTCAGGGCACTTCATTATAAACTGCCCCAGCCGTTCTCGTAAGACTACTGCAGCACTCATTCATTGTGAGTGTTGCGAGAGGGGATCTGTCAGGTCCGAGCCTCAGGCTCCAGAGAGATCTGCAGCAACAGATCTTGATTTCTCTGACTTAAACTCCGTTACCTCTGAGGACGTTGACTGTGTAAACGCTGCCATTTTTCAAGTTTCCTCAGCGGTGTCCCAGCTGAGTTGTAAGAAAAACAATTCTCATTGCTTTCTTTCCATCAAACTCTGGGTTGACTCAGCTTGGGTGTCTAGCTCTGCTATGATCGACTCAGGGGCAAGTGGAAATTTTATGGATGTCTCCTTTGCTCTGAAACAGGGAATACGTTCAGTGAAGAAGGCTACTCCAGTACAGATGGAAACTGTGGATGGCTCCCTGCTGACCTCTGGACCAGTGGATCAGGAAACAGAGCCTTTGAGGGTTCTTATGGGTAAAGATCATCAAGAGAAACTGTCCTTTATGCTTATCTCTTCTCCCCACTTTCCCATTATTCTAGGGCTACCATGGCTGCAGGCTCAGAATCCTACCATTAACTGGGAGACCAAGGAATTACACTTTCCAGAGAAACAGATGAGTCCAAAAGTTTCAGCTTGCTCTGTTCCTAAAGGAATCATGTCAGTCCCTGAACTACCAGCTGTATACCAGGACTATGTGGATTTATGTGACAAGAAGAACGCTGACCAGCTTCCTCCTCACCGTCCATATGATTGTCCAATTGAATTATTGCCTGGAGCAGAGATACCTTTTGGTAAGATCTACCCCCTGGCAGGGCCCGAGCTAAAGGCTTTAAAGGATTACATAGATGAAAATCTAGCCAAGGGCTTCATACGCCCCTCTTCATCTCCTGCAGGTGCACCCATCTTCTTTGTAAAGAAGAAAGATGGATCTCTGAGACCATGCGTAGACCCTAGGGAACTCAATAAGGTTACTATTAGAAACCGTTATCCATTGCCTTTAATCCTTGAGTTATTGGAGAGAGTGCGACATGCCAAAATTTTTTCTAAACTAGATCTTCGTGGGGCCTATAACTTAGTCCGTATTAGACCTGGGGATGAATGGAAGACTGCATTCAGGTCACGCTATGGACACTTTGAATATCTAGTTATGCCTTTTGGTCTGAGTACCGCCCCAGCCACTTTCCAACACTTGGTGAATGACATCTTCAGGGATCTCCTAGATACATTCGTGGTAATTTATTTGGATGATATTCTAATTTTTTCTAACTCCACAGAGGAACATCATGGACATGTGAGAATGGTCTTGGAACGTCTAAGACAAAATCATCTTTACATCAAACTTGAAAAGTGTAATTCCATAGGACCGAAATTCAATTTCTGGGGTATGTACTGTCTACACAAGGAATTAGTATGGATGGAAGCAAAACCCAAGCCATCAAGGATTGGCCAAGTCCTAGAAATGTGAAGGAGGTACAGCGCTTCATCGGGTTTGCCAACTTCTATAGACGTTTCATTAGAAATTTCTCTGAGGTAGTGTCACCTATCACTCAACTTACCCGGAAAGAGTCTAGGTTTTCCTGGACTCCCCAAGCCCAGGAAGCATTTTCCCGTCTAAAAGATAAATTTACCACTGCACCTATCCTAGTACATCCCAACCCCGAGCTTGCCTTCATAATAGAGGTGGATGCTTCAGACTGTGCCGTTGGAGCTATACTCTCTCAGAGAACAGGTGAGAAGAATGTCTTGCATCCCTGTGCCTTCTTTTCCCAGCAGTTGTCTTCGGCTGAGAGGAACTACGATGTGGGCAATAGAGAGTTGTTGGCCATTATTGCCGCCTTCAAAGAATGGAGACACCTTCTTCAGGGAGCTGCACAGCAAATAGTCGTCCTGACAGACCATCGTAACCTTGAGTTTATCAGGTCGGCTAAGTGCCTGACTCCTCGCCAGGCTCGCTGGAATCTTTTCTTAAACCAATTTAATTTTATCATCTCTTATAGACCAGGATCGCGCAATGGAAAGGCTGATGCACTCTCTAGGATTTACTCAGCAGAGACACGTCCAATTACTCCTCCTAAGACTATTCTTCCTGACTCTAGATTCCTAGGAGTAATTCATAATCAAGACCTACTTAAGGACATCAAGGAAGCATACCATGCGGATTCCTTTTTGGCACAACCCCCAAGGGACGTAAGTCTTGTCTTTAAGAATGATGTGTGGATTCAGGGACAACGTCTGTATATTCCTGAAACAGTCAGATTAAGAGTATTGCAACTCATTCACGATTCCAAGATAGCTGGGCATAGAGGAATTCTAAAGACACAGGAATTTCTTTCTCGTTTCTTTTGGTGGCCCACTTGCAGGAAGGATGTTTTGAATTATGTCACTTCATGTGAGGTCTGTGCAAGATGCAAAACACCTCGCTCCTCACCAACTGGTCTGTTACAGCCTCTTCCCACCCCGTCCCGCCCGTGGGGATCCATTTCTATGGACTTCATTGTGGAGTTACCAACCTCTCAGGGGAAAAACACCATTCTAGTGGTGGTTGACCGTCTAACAAAGGCAGCTCATTTTATCCCTTGTGTCGGCTTACCCACTGCAAAACAGACATCAGATTTGATGATTAAAGATGTGTTTCGCTTACATGGAGTACCGGATGAGGTTATTTCGGATCGAGGGGTGCAATTCACTTCTAGGTTTTGGCAAAATTTCTGTGCAGCATTGGACATTAAAGTAAACCTTTCTTCTGCTTTTCATCCCCAGACTAATGGACAGACCGAACGAACCAATCAAACCCTGGAGCAGTATCTCCGCTGCTTTATCTGCCACCTACAGGATGATTGGGTGGATCTACTTCCATTAGCTGAGTTCTCGTATAACAACTCTCAAGTGCCTCCACTAAACAGTCTCCTTTTTACTCTAATCTAGGTTATCATCCTAACATTCTACCACGATTTTCCATAGAAACGCCTTTACCAGCAGTGGCTGAAAGAATCACGTCTTTACAGAAGAATATGGATCTTCTAAAGGAAAATCTGGAATCGGCTCAAGAAAGGTACAAGAAAGCAGCAGATAAATTTCGTAAACCTGCACCAGCTTTCAAGGTAGGAGACTTGGTCTGGCTGTCAACCAGAAATCTTAAGTTAAGGATTCCATCGTCTAAGTTGGGACATAAGTACATTGGACCCTATAAAATCAGTAAAATATAAGTGCCGTTGCTTGTCGTCTTCAACTGCCCAGAACTATGAGAATCCACCCTGTCTTTCATGTATCCCTACTAAAGGCTGCGACACCCAATACGTTTCCTGGACGTTCCTCTCCTTGCCCTGACCCAGTGCTAGTCGATGGTCAGGAAGAATTTGTGGTGGAAAGGATTTTAGATTCCAGGTTGTATAGAAATCAGTTACAATATCTGATTAAATGGCAGGGCTACCCAGTGGAGGACAACGCATGGGAACCGGTCAATAACGTTAATGCTCCTCGCTTGCTCCGTCAGTTTCATCAGAGGTACCCACACAAGCCTGGTCTGAGGTCATCCGGAGATTCTCCTTAAGGGGGGAGTAATGTAAGGTTCTATGTATATATTCCTGAAACTCAGTTTGTTCGTCAGCCATTTTACTTTCTGTCTTGCTGCAGCTATCTTGCCCTCAGTCAAAATGGAGTTTCCAGCTTGCATGTCCCCGCCCTGATTCTCTCCTTTGCTTCTTAAGCAGCCACAGCTGAGCAATCAGTGTTTCAGAATCTAGCCTGCAGTGAACCTGTGACTTGACTCCTGTAAGCCTTGGACCTTGTACTCCAGCTATTCCTACTGAGGAACTCTGAAGCACTTGTGGACTCTGAACCCTGCTCTTTGAAAGACCCACGTTTGCATGGACTTACGGTAACAGAGAAGAAGATCCTGAATCTGTATTGGAGAGTGATTGCTGAGCTTGGATTACTCTGGCCTGCTGTGTCTCCTGTTTCTGTGTCTGCAAACTGTGTGACTATTTCTGCCAACTTGTATGAAGTAATACAGGACTTTTCTATATCAAACCTGTGACTCCTGTGTTTTCATCGCACCCAAGCACAAGACGCTATATGAACTGTACTACATACATTACAACCCCTGCCAATTACTTACGAGCAACAAATGGCGGTGTTGTAGCCCAGGGAGTAGAGTTCAGGTGGTAGAAAGATGAACATAACAGGAGACATGGAAAACGTTGCCAAACAGTTATTTAATCTGAAAACGGACAGGCAAATTCAGGTGAGATCCATGCCTTGTTCATTTTCAGAAAAGTAAGCCGGTCTACATTCTCTGAGGATAGTCGCATGCGACGGTCTGTTACTACACCACCTGCAGCACTAAAGACACGCTCAGATAATACACTGGCAGCAGGGCAAGCCAGCACCTCCAATGCATACTGGCTAAGCTCTGGCCATGTATCCAACTTAGAGACCCAAAATTTGAAAGGGGAAGAGGCATCTGGGAGTACACTTAGAGGGAAAGCCAAGTAGTCTGTCACCCACTTACGGAAACGTTTCTTCCTGGTGACTGGAGCCGTCTCGGATGGTGTAGACCTTGCTGGCGCTGTCACAAAACTTTGCCACATTTGTAACATACAGTTCTTGCCCTGTGCAGAGGCGCTGCTTCTGATCCCTCTTGTTGTAGAGGTGTCTACACTGCCTCGACGCACAGAGCTGCTTTGTAAAGCAGTAGCAGCAGCAGCAGCAGCAGCTCCTCGGCTGGAATGTACAACAGTATGGATTGCACCAGTGTGTCTTGGTACTCCTGCATTTTACGGTCCCGGTTCACCGGTGTGATGAGGGTTTGTAAGTTGTCCCGGTAGCGAGGGTCTAGGAGGGTGTACACCCAATAATCTGACGTGCTGAGAATGTGGGCGATGCGGCGGTCGTTTCTCAGGCACTGAAGCATGAAATCAACCATGTGCTGCAGACTCCCAACTGGCCAACAAAGGCTGTCCTCTGGAAGAGGCGTCATCTCTGTCTCCTCTGCATCACCCCACCCTCGCTCTACATACTGACTACAGCGTTGTGTACCTCCCTCTGTAGGGATTTCTTCCTCCTCCATTGACTCCTCCTCCTCCTCATCCTCCTCACAAAGTGAGCCCTGCCCAGCCCTTTGTGAGGAACCACGTTGCGCTGACTGTCCTGAAGGTAATTGAATTTGTGACTCCTCATCCTCCACCTCTTCCAAAACCTCTTCCTTTAGTGCTTTCAGTGATTTCTGAAGCAGGCAGATAAGGGGGACAGTCATGCTGACTAGTGCATCATCTGCACTCGCCATCCGCGTTGAGACATCAAACGCACGCAAAACGTTGCAGATGTCCTTCATAGAGGCCCACTCAGTAGTGGTGAAGTGTGAACGGCGCAAATTGCGAGTTGATTGCGCCTGTTGCAGCTGATACTCCATTACTGCTGGCTGCTGCTCACACAACCGCTCCAACATATGTAACGTGGAATTCCACCTGGTGGGTACGTCACATATGATGCGATGTTCAGGAAGGCGAAATCTGACTTGCAGAGCTGCAATGCGCGATCTGGCCATGCTGGAACGTCGCAAGTGAGCGCACTCTAGGCGGACCTTGTGCAGCAGTGCATCAAGATCCGGATAGTCCCTCAAAAAACTCTGCACGACCAAGTTGAGCACATGTGCCAGACATGGTATGTGAGTGAGGTTGCCAAGGCCCAGAGCTGCCACCAGATTTCGGCCATTGTCACACACTACCAAGCCTGGCTGGAGATTAGCTGACAAAAACCACACATCGCTCTCCTGCTTGATGGCATCCCAGAGCTCCTGCGCTGTGTGGCTTCGATTCCCCATGGGAATTAATTTCAGTACGGCCTGTTGACGTTTGGCCACGGCTGTGCTCATATCGGTCGCAACAGGTAAGCGTTCACGGGTCCATGTGGAGGTATACCGTGACGGCTCGTGCAGCGATGATTCTGAGGAACTGGAGTAGGAGGAGGAATCAATGTGCACAGACTGGATTCCTGCAATCCTTGGAGTTGGCAGAACACGTACAGCGCCACTGGCAAGATCTGTATCCGGCTCCACAACATTAACCCAATGGGCAGTGAGGGAAAGGTATCGTCCCTGGCCATGGGTACTGGTCCACGCATCGGTGGTCAGGTGGACCCTGCTACTGACGGCGTTTAGTAGCGCATGTTTAATGTTTCCCTCGACATGTTTTTGCAGAGCAGGGACAGCTTGCCTGCTGAAATAAAATCGGCTTGGCACATTATATTGTGGGACTGCCAATGCCATAAAGTTCCTGAAACTGTCAGTCTCCACCAGCCTGAATGACAGCATTTCAAGGGACAGGAGTTTTGCAAGGCCAGCATTCAGAGCCTGTGCTCGTGGATGGTTTGCCGAGTATGGCCGTCTTTTATCCCATGCCTGTGTTACCGATGGCTGTTTTTTGTTCTGGGAGTGTGACGATGACTGTGAACTTGCTGCTGTGGGTGGAATAACAGTTTGTCTATGGACAACAGTGACCGAGGTTCTTCCATAGAGATCCTGTGAGGAAGCCGAAACAGGTGTGTGAGAGCTGGAGGTAGAGGCTCGAACATGACCTAAAGATGTAGGTGCTGCTGTAGGTTGGCCTACATCTCCAGTGTGTCTTTGGAACTCAGCTACGTGCTTTGTCCGTACATGTGTCCACATATTTGTGGTATTCAGGTTCCTGATATTTTTACCTCTTTTAACTTTTTGCTTACACAGCTTGCATTGAACATAGCAAATATCATCTACAAGTCTGTCAAAAAAGGACCACGCAGTGCAAGTCATGGGAGCGCCAATTTTGACAGTTCTAAGAGAACTGCTCCCAACAGGTGCCAAACTGGAGGCTACAGGCAAGCGAGTCTGCAGCCTACCTCTCCCTCCTCTTTGTACCGTTGGGACAATCTCTTCCTCAGAGCTGCTCCCACCACCTTCCTGTTGCTCACGCCATGTTGGGTCTCGGACTTCATCATCTCCACTACCCTCTTCCAACACCTGCTGCTGTTGGATGGTCTGGGCAGCACCATGCTCCACAAAACCTGGCACCTGAGTCTCATCATCATCATAAGATGCGTTCTGCGGTGTGCTGTCCATCGGCACTGGCTCACCCGCCTCTTCAGATTGAGAGAGACACAGCTGTTGCGCATCACTGCATACTCCCTCTTCTTCAAATTGCAGAATGCTGCTTGCCTGTGCCCGTGTTTGCGAGCCAACAGATTCTGAGAACAGAAGCAGAGACTCAGCTGGCTCCTGTACAGAACTCTCTGACTGCCTGGGCAATTTGACAGGCGGTGAACAGACAGATGGTTGCTCAACAGTGTTGTGTTCCTGAGAGGAGGTGGAAGGAATTGAAGTCGATGCATTGGCTGCCATCCAACCAACAACGGCTTCAATTTGTTCTTCCAGCAGCAGGGGGGCACGCCGAGCTCCTACCAAAGTGCGCATAAAGGAACGCTCACGGGAAAACTGGTGGATGCTGTGTCACTGAGGGCGGCAGCAGCCACAGAATCCCCACGTCCTCTCCCTGCTGAAACTCCACGGCCACGACCACGTGCCTTACTCACTGACTTCTTCATCTTGGTAGATTGATAAAGAAAGTCAGAAAAGTTATAAGGCCTAAGTGTGGTTATTACGCAGAGACTGAAGTGAACACTGAAACACAACTGTTCACAATCTGTGAAAGGCTACTCCTTTGTCTACTTCTATAGTGTTTGCAACCAATGTATTGTATACGGATGGAAGCGCGTCACACTAATAGATTATATTTTAAATGGAATGGAGCAGAACCAATTGGAGATAAATAAAAAGGATGAGCCACTGAGACACGCTCAGCAGAGTACAAGCAGCAGTGCTTGAACAAGTAACTGGAGCGTGATGTGCACTCAAAAAATAAAAAACACAGACTGAAGTGAACACTGAAACACAACTGTCCACAATCTGGGAAAGGCTACTCCTTTGTCTACTTCTATAGTGTTTGCAACCAATGTATTGTATACGGATGGAAGCGCGTCACACTAATAGTTAAATTGCATGGAGCTGCAAGAATTACACTGAAGGAAAAAAAAAGAGTCTGTGAGTGACATGTGCAGATGCCTACAGACAGCGTTGCATGCAGAGCAAACTGCAGCGTCACCTGCACTCACACACACCTTGCAGAGCTGTTAAAACAACACTGCAGGCAAAAGGAAGCTTTACACAGCGGTTGGTGCTAGCCTGCCTACAGCACAGTACACTAAATCGCAATCTCTAACTGTCCCTCAGAGTCAGCACAGCAGCGTTCTGTCCCTTACTGAATTCACAGCACAGTGACGCTAAAATGGCGGCGGCGCCTTTTATAGTGCATTCTGACATCATTTCAGCATCCAATCACAGCCATGCCATTAGTTAACATGACCGCAGCAGTACAGGATGTGCCCACACTTCTTAGGATTCCTCATTGGCTGACTAAAATCACATTGCCTCGCAAAGAATTATGGGAACTTCCGATTCCGGTATTCGATAAGACGAAAATATCGAAACGAATTATCGAAAGGCCGATAGAGCTAATATCGGCCGATATCCGATATTTGCAGTATCGTATCGCTCAACACTATTTGTTAATAAAAATGATTATTGCCACATATTATGAGTATTACATGATGGAAATTGTATAATTTTGTATAAACTGTTTAGTGACATTATTCAGCAAATGTAACATTTTAGTAATGTCACAGATAACTTGTAATGCTGATGATGTTTTGAAGTCAGACATTCATTGTCTATACAATAAAAATGGTGTACATACTGTTACTTATCCATCATTAATGGATTCAGATATGTACTTGTATGCTTTTATGTACAACCGTATAGCAGATTTTCTAACTAATTTATTTTGTGGTTTGCATTGCTGTTCAACATGTTAATGTATGTGTTTATGTTGTCAATTCTTTATTTATCTAGATATTAGTTTCAATGAAATCATCATCTTATGGTAGTAAAGGTTATCTTTCTCTTGTTTGAAGTATAGACATTTAAAATTGACAGGTAACAAGGAAATTACTTGATCTAGTATTTAAACATCCTCCTTGACCCTAGGCTCCAACACCGCCAGTTGTTGCTCAGAAGTGCTGTTAGCACAGTCAACACTTGCTCCTGTGTTACTGGGGTTCAGTAATGTCAGCTGTTCCCCTGCTGTGTGTACGTCAAAAAGTCCTGCTGCCTCCACCCTGTTCTCTTCTCATCCCTGGGCTCCAACACCGCCAGTTGTTGCTCGGAAGTGCTGTTAGCACAGTCAACACTTGCTCCTGTGTTACTGGGGTTCAGTAATGTCAGCTGTTCCCCTGCTGTGTGTACGTCAAAAAGTCCTGCTGCCTCCACACTGTTCTCTTCTCATCCCTGGGCTCCAACACCGCCAGTTGTTGCTCGGAAGTGCTGTTAGCACAGTCAACACTTGCTCCTGTGTTACTGGGTTCAGTAATGTCAGCTGTTCCCCTGCTGTGTGTACGTCAAAAAGTCCTGCTGCCTCCACCCTGTTCTCTTCTCATCCCTGGGCTCCAACACCGCCAGTTGTTGCTCGGAAGTGCTGTTAGCACAGTCAACACTTGCTCCTGTGTTACTGGGGTTCAGTAATGTCAGCTGGTCCTCGGTTGTGCCATTGGCTCTTTTACTTCTGCTGCCCCTCCGGGTTCCAGTACCGTCAGCTGGTTCTCCGCAGTGCCTTTGGCCTAGGTGCCTCCATCTCGGTATCCGAGTTCCAGCAACGTCTGCTGGTCCTTGGTAGTGCTTTGGAGCACAGGTACCTCCTGCTTAGTAACCGTGTCCCAGCAACGTCAGCTGGTCCTCGGTTGTGCCATTGGCTCTTTTCCTTCTGCTGCCCCTCCGGCTTCCAGCACAGTCAGCTGGTCCTCGTTACTTGCATTGGCTCTTGTACCTTCTGCTACCCGTCCGGGTTCCAGTACCGTCAACTGGTTCTCCGCAGTGCCTTTGGCCTAGGTGCCTCCATCTCGGTATCCGAGTTCCAGCAACGTCTGCTGGTCCTTGGTAGTGCTTTGGAGCACAGGTACCTCCTGCTTAGTAACCGTGCCCCAGTAACGTCAGCTGGTCCTCGGTTGTGCCATTGGCTCTTTTTCTTCTGCTGCCCCTCCGGGTTCCAGCACAGTCAGCTGGTCCTCGTTACTTGCATTGGCTCTTGTACCTTCTGCTACATTTACAAATTGATGATTTTTTCAATGTTTTTTTGGGTAATCACTCTGTATCTCCAACAATGAAGACGACGACCCTGATGACCACCCCGAAGAAGATGACGACCACAAGGACGACGAGCATCAAGCCAACCAGCCTAAACACCATCACAAAGAAGATATAAAAGATTACCCAACAGGACTAAGAAGGTTAAGACAAACTACAAGATACAGAACAAGAGACTTAAGAACAATAAGTAGAAGATCAAAAAGCAGAAGAACATGAAGTATAAGACCAAAATGAAGAGCAAAATATATGCTCTAAATTATAAGCAGAAGAAGACTAAGCAGTGTATGGGGGTGAGTCCGTTCCTCCTCGTGGTGCCCCTGGAAAATGCCTGCTGCTGCAGGCTAAACTGAACACGGACAAATACTGTTGTAATTTAAATCTTTTGTGACAGCAAGAACGGAAGGATGAAAAATTCATACTTTGACAGATTACAAGTACAGGAATCTTTGTCACAAATAAGAATATGATGAAGAAGATGAAGTACAATATGAAGAAGAATAATAGTTTAATAAGAAGAATATGAGTAATGTTAACAAAAAGATGAATAGCAAGAAGTTTAAGAAGAAGATAAAGAAGGTGAAGATGAAGAATAATTTGATGAAAAAGATGATGCTGCTGAAGATTATGAAGTAGAAAGTGTGTCAAAAGTTAAAAAGGTGAAGAGCATGGAAGTTGTGAAATATACATATTTGCCAAAATAGAAAAAAGTTAACAACATTGTCAATTTCTTCGTCAATCCGAACATCTTTAAAAAAAAAATATTAATGCTATTCCATTTGATTGGGTTAAACATCTATGCCTTTAATGTCTCCTCAACCTCCCCCAATACATTCTACATTACTCTTTGTTGTTTTCCTTCATGTACAATTAACCAACAAGGCAAGAATGTTTTTTTTTAATTCCGATATTTTGTTCCCATAGACTTACATTGGATTTCCGGTATCGGTATCGGGTATCGCCGATATTTTTTGGGTATCGGCGATACCATTCCGATTCCGATACTTTGGGATATCGGAAAGTATCGCTCAACTCTAGTCCCCACCCAACAATGGAGTCCTCTTACCCTGATTTCTCGAAGCTTTCCTATTAAGGGATCTATGTGTGAAAATTACAATTTTGAATATCAATCTGTAAGAACTTGGTAGCTTGGCGTAGAATTAGCATTGTGAATTGGCAGATGGGTAGAGAGCTAAATAAAGTGGATATAAGAAGTTGAAAAAAAGAAATTTGGCAGGGATGCCAGCTGGGAGAAAATGGCACACTTGAGGTGAGATATAATTAATGAGTGTGGAAGATTATTGCTAGATTCTTGAGTCGGAGGCGAATGCTGCTCTTAATGAGCGGCTGAACGGAAGAAATGCTAAAGAGGATGAAGATAATGAGGACCTCCTACAGATCCGAATCATTGATATGATTGTAATAATGTCAGAGAAATGCTGTGGAAGGGAGGCACAATAGCAATGGGGTTCAGACGCTATCACCATGAATCCGACTATTCAATGCCTGTTTTTTTGGTTACAGCTGATGTTTTTGGTTACAAGCCAACAATGATTCTTCTAGACTAGCTTCCAAAGTGTATGCCAGTGGAGAACTAACAAGGAAAAAATTCTACCAAACTGCTCAGAAACTTAAAGGTTAGCTAGAACCAATGATTTGCTCCTAAACCACAGGAAAATGACCAGTGTATCCTATAGATATAATTAACACATTGGTATAAATTCAGACCAGGTCTTGTTGCCACTCATCATCCTCAGATCATAGTAGTAGAGCATACAATTGATATTGAGCCAACAGAAATGATGATGTCTTTAGCAGGTGAACAAGGATCAAACATTACATCCTTTACGCATTGTGATGGTTCTTTTCGGAGGAGACCCTGAATCGCAGTCCTTAACTGAGGTGCAGAGTCTAAGGAATTTACTTGTTCTTCACCCTTTAATCCTTACAATGATGACCATTTCCTTGGTCATTATCTTTAGAGTAGCCACCAAATTGTGCTGTAAAAATATCTGGAGATTGGCTGAACCAAAGTCAAAGTGGGAGAAATTACGTTGAAGTCACATTATTTGAATTAGGTTGCATAACCACATCAATCTCAATCTGACTATAAAGTGAAAAAATTGTTAAGTCCTCAGCTATTCTTCCCAACCTTTGTCCACACAATTGAATGCTTGGTTTAGAGGAGCATGCATGTGTTTTAAATGAAAAGGAAATAAGCTGTGCTCCCATGAGAACAAAAAGATCAAGAAAGTTAAAATTCTTATATTTGATCCTATTTTTACCCATCTGCCACCACCACCAAAATCAGTCTGCTAGGCCCACAACAACCTTTACATGCAGTAAACCCCATTTTGAGAAGACAACCTATGATCCCACCCTAGACCAGAATTTTCTATTACCTTAATTACAATTCTCCTATATCTTATGTATATTTGATTGGCTCAGAAAGTTTCACTATTCATTGATTCTACATAGTTAATAGTGATGAGTGAATTGATTCAATGCAAATTGACTTTGTATTGAATTTTTTGTAATTTGCTCAACCCAGCAAATTAATGTAAATCACCTAAAATGTCATCCGCTATTTTACAAATTGCAGAAGATTTCATCAGACAGAGAAGGAACTAATGACCTCAGGTGGTCTTCCCCATAATGCCTTGCAGCTATAACATCACATGGTATAGTGCAGCCAATTAGGAGGGACTATGTATAAAAGCTAAGGCAGTAAACGCAGCAGCCATTTTGTGGTGAATCTGAATAGTGAGAGTACATCATAGCTCACACCTTCGCAATAGAGCTGGAAAGAAAAAGCAAAAAAAAACTAAGCAAACTATACAGATAGTGTGTGACAGCACAGCACTAGTATGTGAGGAAAAGAGAATGGTGTCACATACATTTTTCATGACAAATGAGGGCTTTGGAGTACTCTCAATCCACTGTATAAATCAAATTTCTTGGACAAAATTTTGTGAATCTGGCAAATTCAAATTTCAAAGGAGTATCTCATCTCTAATCGTTAGATGTCATCACAATCTGTGGCACATAATGGCATTTCTGGCCAACTCTGTCAGAACCACTGTGGGGACAATGTAAAAAGGGAAGATCACCAATACTCCCAGAAGGTCCATGTAGGCTCCTTTAAAAAAAGGGAAGACCACCAAGACTCCCAGAATGTCAAGGTGGGCTCCTGTAAAAAAAGGGAAGACTTCAGAGGCACTCAGAAGATCTAGGTGGGCTCCTGGAAAAAAAGGAAAGACGACCTAGACTCCCAGAAGGTCCACGTAGGCTCCTGGAAAACAAAGGGAAGACCTCACAGACTCCCAGAAGATCAAAGTGGGCTCTTGTAATAAGAAGCCTACTAGAAGAAGGGTGGTGGAACGGCATCACGGGGGAGCTACATGTACCACAGTCTTTTCTATACTGTTACAATTGTGAATATGACCATATACTGAATATGTGCTTCAGCTGAATAAATCATATTTCTTTATGGCCCACACAAATCTTGCTATAGGCTATAATACTACTAATGAGACACAATCTCAAGTTGGCACTTGCAGTTTAGTCATAGCTTTTTTTAATATGTGGGTTTGTCCATTTATGTATGCATTTATTTATTTATTATAATTATAGCCCTAGATGGTCTGTTTATGCTCAATTCAGGTACTCCCCATTTGTTTCTTATTTTTATTCTATTTTTTTAATAGATGAAATATAACAAAGAATATATATATTTTAATATTTAAGCATACTGTGTGTCTCTTTATACCCTGTGACCGTATGTCTCTTCCATTAAACCAAAGATCACAGGGTATGAAGTGTGTAACATCCCTGCCGACATCACTGCATGGCTTCCCATCTCCCATCTTACTCACTACTCCAGGCAATGCTGTGAGTTCTGTCTTCTGCTGGCTCCTTGCTGTGAACCTCATTTCCTTGCTTGCTGCATACTTCCTGGCTGTATGCTTAGGGCGTTGGCCCTGGTACTTCCTGAGTCTTATAGAGACATTGTGCACCTTCCTAAGTTGTCTCCAGACAGTTGCCAAGAGGCATCAGGTACTTAAAGCATCCCCACCCATTGGAGGATGCCTGAGCAACACTCTGTCTCAGTCTGTGTCTTGCTACTGAGTTGCCAGGTCCTGTCCTGATTTTCCGCCTTCTCTGGGGACTGCATACACAGGCCCATTTCTGTTTGTCTTGTTTCCCACCTCCCTGGAGGCTGCATATCCAGGCCTGTTTCTGTGTTCTTTGTGTCTTGTTTTCCCGCCTCCCTGAGGGCTGCTTACTCAGGCCTGAATCCATGATCCTGTACCTGTTCCCATGCCTGACCCTGTCTGAACTGCGTCCTATACTTGTATCTATCTGCATCCTTGTCTGTAGCCTTTCCTACCTGCTGTGTGTATCCCTGTGTTAACTCCGGCCTGCTCTGTTCGCCGCAACCTGTAGTTCAGCTCGCCGCACTCAGCGGCTCTGCCCTGCTTGCCGCAGTCTACAGCTGTACTCTGCTCCCGTTCCGCTCCTTGCGGTTCTGTTCTGCTTCCTTTCCGCCTCGTGCGTTCTGCTCTGCTCCTGTTCCGCTCCTTGTGGTTCTGCTCTGCTTCCATTCCACCTCATGCGTTCTGCTCTGCTTCTGTTCCGCTTCTTGCGGTTCTACTCTGCTCCTGTTCCGCATCCTGCGGGTCTTGGTTCTTCCAGTCTGAAATGGTTCCTACCTGTTCCCACTCACAACTCATACCTGTCTGTGTACCTGTCCTTCCTGAATCAGTTCCAGCTCCTCAAGTCTGAACAGGTCCCTACCTGTTTCCATACACTACTCATACCTGTCTGTGTACCTGTCCTTCCTGAATCAGTTCCTGCTACTCAAATTTAAACAGGCCTCTACCAGCTTTCATATACAGCTCTTGCCTGCCCGTGTTCCTGTCACTTCTGAGTCAGTTCTTGTTCCTACTGCCCGCCTGCCTGCCAGAGTGCCAGCCATGCCCACCTGCCTGCCAGAGTGCCAGCCATGCCCATCTGCCAGCCAGAGTGCCAGCCGTGCCCATCTGTACAAACCTGCTCCTGTCATTAGAGTTCTGTTTCCCAGTAGTGTCAACTGCCACAGCCAGACACCGCCCTGGAGTGGTACCTTGCAGCTACATGTCGCACAAGCCTGACATCACCATCAGAGGCTCCAGCGAACACCAAGGTAGCTGCTTAGTCACGCCCCTTCCAGGGTAGTCTGGTTTGTGGCACAGTGGGGCCACAATCCCACGCTCGCGCCGCCCCACCAGAGCGCGAGTGTTACAGTTTGCTCAGGCCATGGTCTCCGCTGATCCCCCTGGCCTTTTGCTCTCGAAGCAAGATTCATTTTTTTTTTGCCAGTATGAGCAACCGAATAAATTTGTTCCCCGAATGGTAGTTCAGAATATTCCTGCACCAACTCGAATCGTAGTCTCTGATGCTATCTTTAATCAACTTATGGCTTGTGAAAGGCTCGTCCCAGCGGATCCGCCTAGGTACTATGGAGATCCTAAGGAGTGCCTAGGGTTCCTAGAGCAGTGCTTGTGGTACATCGAATGGAATGCTTCTGATTTTCCCTCTGATCGAGTCAAGGTGGGATTCCTAATGTCCTACCTAGCAGGAGATGCTTAGATGTGGATCAACCCCCTCTGAGAAGCAAGGGATCCTATCCTCACAGACCTGAAGGCCTTCCTGATGGCCTTCCTTAAAGCCTTCAATGTGCCTAAACCAGTTTTTTCTGTAAAGTCTTCCCTTTCTAGATCCAAGAGGCGGTCCAGACAGGCGAAACCAGTGCGAAAACCGTCATGTCCATCCATGACAGTCCAAAACCCACCTGTTCCTCAACCTGCAAAAGCAGCTACCCGAGCCAAATCCAAGAAGGCTGATTAAAGTGGGCTGGCAGAGCAGCAGCCTGAATCCAGCCATGAAAAGGAAATGTGTTATCGCTGCGGTGGTGTGAAACATCCTGACGGCCTCTGCCTTGAGAGGCTTAAACTCCAAAACCCTGGGCCAGTAGGAGAGGCTGCTCTTGGTGAGAGTACCTACTCTCACTACTGTTCTAGTGCCTTGTGGGAGCTTTGGTTCGGCAAAGCTGAAAGCAATACGGAGTCAGTGTGTGGTTCCTGTTCAACAGCTCCCAGAGAAGTTGGTCTTCCACGTGCTGTCCAGTATGCCCATCGGTCATTCAGAGCCAAGAACTCTACTGCCTGTTCCGGTCTGGAGACCCAGCGCGGTGCTGCGTTTGGAACTACCAAATCATGAGAGGTGTCTAGTTCCAATACGTCAAGGTCAGTCAACAGTGTCGTCACCTTCTCCACCTGATCTACTGGTCATTGAGTCACCGTGTGCTGACATCACTAAAGAAAGGGAAGCAGTGGCGTTCTCTCCAGATATCTCTAATGGTGGTAGAGGGATCAGTTCCCAGGAACATCCCTGCCACTTAAATGTTTTCCTCTGGACCACAGGCAGAAGATGTATCCTGAGAGGATGCCTTTGCATTCTATGTGGCAGGTGGTTGAAGATGTTGGAACAGAAGCTTTTGTGTCTCTTTTTTCCATCAACCGGGAGGAAGGGGTCCAGTTTTCTCGGGATAACATGCAGAAGTTGGACCCAGTGAGGATGTCTTCAGTTTCTTGGTGGCCAGCTGATGTAGATGTCAAAACAAAAGCTTCCAAGTCCCTGCTTTCCATCAATCTGGAGGAAGAGGTCCAGGTCATTGTATCTTCAGAGGTGAAAGCTGACCTCGTCGGGCACAGAGAAACTTGGCATTCCGGGATTCCTGATGTCACGCCTACCTCATTCTACCATATGGATGTTGTGATGGGCTGGACTGTGTATGGCCCTATACAACTTATACAGATCATCCTAGTGGACTTGAAGAAGAGGGGGCGTAAAAGGGGGGGTACTGTAACGTCCCTGCCGGCATCACTGCATGGCTTCCCATCTCCCACCTTACTCACCACTCACCACTCCAGGCCATGCTGTGAGTTCTGTCTTCTGATAGCTCCTTGCTGTGAACCTCATGTCCTTGCTTGCAGCATTCTTCCTGGCTGTATGCTTAGGGCAGCGGCCCTGGCATTTCCTGAGTCTTATAGAGACAGTGTGCACCTTCCTAAGGTGTCCCCAGCCAATTGCCAAGAGGCATCAGGTACTTAAATCATTCCCACCCATTGCAGGATGCCTGAGCAATGCTCTAGCTCAGTCTGTGTCTTGCTACTGAGTTGCCAGGTCCTGTCCTGTTTTTCTGACTTCTCTGGGGCTACATACCCAGACCCATTTCTGTTTGTCTTGTTTCCTTGAGGCTGCATATCCAGGCCTGTTTCTGTGTTCTTTGTGTCTTGTTTTCCCGCCTCCCTGAGGGCTGCTTACTAAGGCCTGAATCCTTAATTCTGTACCTTTTCCCATACCTGACCCTGTCTGAATTGTGTCCTATACTTGTATCCATCTGTATCCTTGTCTGTAGCCTTTTCTACCTGCTGTGTGTATCCCTTTGTTGACTCCGTCCTGCTCTATTCGCTGCAACCTGCGGTTCTGCTCGCCACACTCAGCGGCTCTGCCCTACTCGCTGCACTCAGCGACTCTGCCCTGTTCGCCGCAACCTGCGGTTCTGCTCGCCGCACTCAGCAGCTCTGCCCTGCTCGCTGCTCTCAGTGGCTATATCCTGCTCGCCGCACTCAGCAGCTCTACCCTGCTTGCCGCACTCAGTGGCTCTGCCCTGCTCACCGCAACCTGCAGCTCTACTCTGCTTTCTGCTCCACTCCTTGCGGTTCTCCTCTGCTCCCATTCTGCTCCTTGCGGTTCTGCTCTGCTTCTGTTCCACTTTGTGCGGTTCTGCTCTGCTCCCGTTCCACCTCTGCTCTGCCAGAGTGCCAGCCGGGCCCACCTGGAAAAAAAGTAAGACATCCTAGACTCCCAGGAGGTCTAGGTAAGCTATTGGAAATAAACCAAAGACCTCCTTGACTCCTAGAAGGTCAAGGAGAGCTCCTGAAAAAAGGAAAGAACTCCTAGACACCTAAAAAAGTTGGTGAGTCTTCCAACTGCCTCACTAACCACCTGTAAGGCAGCACTCCCCAGAATTTCATCTGTAGTGATATTGAGCCTTGGTGTCCAACGTCACATTCAGGGCACAGAAGAGGGTTCTGGATTGACAGTGGCATGAAAAAGGGGCCTTTGTTTTTGCAAACCCAAAATGGTTACGTGACTTTTTTGACAATAGTTTATAAGTTACAGTTGGCAAGTACTTAGAATACCCAGAAATATTGCAATGCAAGAGGTCTCAAGCCACCCACTGCACTTTTTCAGCATTTAAAAATCATATGTTTTATATCCTGAAACAATCATGACTAATTTTCTGCATCAGAAAGAATCAATCAAGCGATCAGTTCTTTTTTTTTTTTTGTCTTTTAACCACAATCACTTTTTCTGTAAGTGGCTCAGTCACCGAACACAAAACCTGCGATCCTCCTCTATATAAATCATCCGTGAGCAAAGAAACATTTCATCAAACTAAACTATTGTACTAGACTTGGCACAACCCAAGCGCAGATTGATCGCTCTCAAACACCTAATCATTTGCCATTCGCTTTACAGCCAGCTTAAAGTTTAAAGGATGAAATATTCACTTTTTTTTCCAGTGAGTTTACTCCTGTTCTAATGCCGAACAGCAATCAATTTGTGTAGAGCCATTTTCCTCCGCCTACAGTCAATAGTCTATCACTTGTACGAGCCGGAGGAGCAGCCGAGGCAGGAGCGGGTTATTATATGTGTTTTCAATGGGAAGAATTGGTTTTCTCTGCTCAGTGCATACATCAGCCGCCTGTGTCTTATATCTGTCGTGTTCATCCCAATGGCTTTTTGTTTGATTGCTTTGTCTCTATATTATATCAGTGAACGTAGAGAAAAGGAACGAGTCAGGTTATATGAAGGGGGCCATTCCAGCGTGGATTTGACCCGTTGTATAATTTTTTTTCATTTTTGGCTTATAAGGAGGTGCCGATATTTTTCTAAGCTGGAAGGTGAAGGGTTATATCCTAATATGCCTGTAGGTCAAGTGGCGCCTGCTTATATTTTAATTACTAACGCCCAGGGCTGTCTCCACAGGTTTCATTACTTCTCTGCATAAAACATGAACCAAGAACAGGTTTCAAAATTCGCAGTGGGATTAGGCATGAATTCTACAGTATTCTGGCGATATTAGTCTTTAATCAAATATGCCATTATATTTATGCCATATCAAGCTGGATGAAATGAATAATTCTTTAAATTGCCTTTTCATGGCTGCCAAACTGGGCAAAAAAAAATCATTTTTTCCCCCACTCAAATATTACTGATCTTTCTTGGCAAATACTGGCTAAGTTTCGTAATAAAAGCAGATGTATAAAATAAAATATAAAAACAAGTCCGAAAAAGGATGTTTCTTCTTTTTATTAAAACCACAGAGCAGCTACATGTGATTGTACTTTTGGTTTTTCTTGTTCTTCTAAGAATTATAGTCGACTTTAGCTCCATTCTCTGATGATTGGATAGGTTAGCATATGGTTTTCACTGAATTAAAGGGAATGTGTCATCAGAAAATGATATATTGTTTAAATTGGGTTTTTCTTATGTTTAATGTATTTTTTTTTTATGTTTGATAATGTTTTATCATTTTTCCATATAACTATTTCACTAGGCATATGACTAGGCTCATACTTTCTGTTCTGTTCAGAAGACTTTTCACCAGTTTCATTATCATCACAAATAGGATTACAATATCAGGTAACACCTCTAAATATAGTAGGTAACACAGGATCCACCATTCATTAAAGGTGATATCACAGCTCACCTCCTCCTGTACAATGACTGATAACACCTCTATATATACAGTAGATAACACAGGATCCACCATTCACAATAGATGATATCACAGCTCACCTCCTCCTGTACAATGACTGATAACACCTCTATATATACAGTAGATAACACAGGATCCACCATTCACAATAGGTGATGTCACAGCTCACCTCCTCCTCCTGTACAATGACTGATAGCACCTCTATATATACAGTAGATAACACAGGATCCACCATTCACAATAGATGATATCACAGCTCACCTCCTCCTGTACAATGACTGATAACACCTCTATATATACAGTAAATAACACAGGATCCACCATTCACAATAGATGATATCACAGCTCACCTCCTCCTGTACAATGACTGATAACACCTCTATATACAGTAAATACCATAGGATCTATCATTCACAATAGATGATATCACAGCTCACCTCCTCCTGTACAATGACTGATAACACCTCTATATATACAGTAGATAACACAGGATTCACCATACACAATAGATGATATCACAGCTCACCTCCTCCTACTGTACGTTGAAAACACATCTATACACAGTAGATAACATGGGATCCACCATTCACAATAGGTGATGTCACAGCTCACCTCCTCCTCCTGTACAATGACTGATAACATCTCTACAGTCATGGCCAAAAGTTTTGAGAATGACACAAATATTAATTTTTACAAAGTCTACTGCTTCACTTTTTCTAATGGCAATTTGCATATACTCCAGAATGTTATAAAGAGTGATCAGCTTAACAGCAATTACTTGCAAAGTCAATATTTGGCTAGAAAATGAACTTTATCCCCCAAAACACATTTCAACATCATTGCAGCCCTGCCTTAAAAGGACCAGCTAACCTCTTTTCGGTGATTGCTCCATTAACACAGGTGTGGGTGTTGATGAGGACATGGCTGGAGATCAATCTGTCATGATTAAGTAAGAATGACACCACTGGACACTTTAAAAGGAGGCTGGTGCTTGGCATCATTGTTTCTCTTCTGTTAACCATGGTTATCTCTAAAGAAAGACGTGCAGTCATCATTGCAATGCACAAAAATGGCCTAACAGGGAGGAGTATCGCCAGGGCTGCCACTAGGAATTTCGGGGCCCCATACTGGCAAAATTTATGGGGACCCCTTGAGACTCCGCCCAGGCTCCACCCCCCAGTTCCGCATCCACCCTAGCTCCTCCTCCACCACATAAACCTTCCAAAATCCCTCCGCCCTTTCATGGAAAAACTTCACTTCTGCACCATGCCCTCACCAATGACACATTAACACCAATCACTCGATGAATATGCAGCATTTTGCTTGTTTAGTATAATACACCACATAGTCCTCCATATATTATAATGTGCACCACAGTCCTCCATATTGTAAAGTGCACACCACATAGTCCTCCATATAATATAATGTATCCATAGTCCTCCATATAGTATAATACACTCCTAATAGCCCTCAATATATTAAAATACACTCAGTCATTCATATAGTATAATACACTCCTCATAGTGCTCCATATAGTATAATGCACCGCCATAGTCATCCATGTAGTACAATTCACTTCCCATAGTATAATGCACCCCATAGCTCTTCATATGGTATAATGTATTCCCCATAGTCCTCGATACAGTATAATGCAGCCCACATATAGTATAATGCAGTCACCCTATAGAGCATAATGCAGCCACCCCACAGAGCATAATGCAGCCACCCCACAGAGCATAATGCAACCACCCCAGAGTATAATGCAACCACCCCAGAGTATAATGCAACCACCCCACAGAGTATAATGCAACCACCCCACAGAGTATAATGTAAACCCCCATAGAATATAATTGAGCCCCCTTATATAGTATAATGTAGCCCCTCCATAAAATACAATGTAGCCCTCATATAGTATAATGCAGCCCCCATAGAATATAATGTAGTTCCCTCATAAAAGTATAATGAAGCCCCCATACAATATAATCTAGCCCCCCATAGAATACAATGTATCCACCTCATACAGTATAATGTAGCCCCCTCATAAGTGTATGATGCAATCACCCCTCATAGAATATAATAAATATAATACAGCCCCTCATAGAATATAATGTATCCCCGAATACAATATCATACAGCCCGCCTCCCCAAAGGAATATAACGTAGCCCCCCATAGTATATAACACAGCCACAAAGTATATAACACAGTCACCCTATAAAATATAATATATCTCCCAATAGTATATAACACAGCCAACATAGTATATAGCATGGCCCACATAGTATATAGCGTGGCCCACATAGTATACAACAGGACCCACATAGTATACAGCACGGCCCACATAGTATATAGTAGGGCCCACATAGTGTACAGCGTGGCCCACATAGTATATAGTAGCAGGGCCCACATTGTACAGCAGAGCCCACATGGTATACGGCAGGGCCCACATAGTATACGGCAGGGCCCACATTGTACGGCAGGGCCCACATAGTATACGGCAGGGCCCACATTGTACACGGCAGGGCCCACATTTTACAGCAGGGCCCACATAGTATACGGCAGGGCCCACATTGTCCAGCAGGGCCCACATAGTATACAGCAGGGCCCACATTGTCCAGCAGGGCCCACATAGTATACAGCAGGGCCCACATTGTCCAGCAGGGCCCACATTGTACAGCAGGGCCCACATAGTATACGGCAGTGCCCACATAGTATATAGTAGCAGGGCACACATTGTACAGCAGAGCCCACATGGTATACGGCAGGGCCCACATAGTATATAGTAGCAGGGCCCACATTGTACAGCAGAGCCCACATGGTATACGGCTGGGCCCACATAGTATATAGTAGCAGGGCCCACATTGTACAGCAGGGCCCACATAGTATACGGCAGTGCCCACATAGTATATAGTAGCAGGGCACACATTATACAGCAGAGCCCACATGGTATACGGCAGGGCCCACATAGTATATAGTAGCAGGGCCCACATTGTACAGCAGAGCCCACATGGTATACGGCAGGGCCCACATAGTATATAGTAGCAGGGCCCACATTGTACAGCAGGGCCCACATAGTATACGGCAGGGCCCACATAGTATATAGTAGCAGGGCACACATTATACAGCAGAGCCCACATGGTATACGGCAGGGCCCACATAGTATATAGTAGCAGGGCCCACATTGTACAGCAGAGCCCACATGGTATACGGCAGGGCCCACATAGTATATAGTAGCAGGGCCCACATTGTACAGCAGGGCCCACATAGTATACGGCAGGGCCCACATAGTATACGGCAGTGCCCACATTGTACGGCAAGGGCCCACATTGTACAGCAGGGCCCACATTGTCCAGCAGGGCCCACATAGTATACGGCAGGGCCCACATTGTCCAGCAGGGCCCACATAGTATACGGCAGGGCCCACATAGTATACGGCAGGGCCCACATAGTATACGGCAGGGCCCACATTGTCCAGCAGGGCCCACATAGTATACAGCAGGGCCCACATTGTCCAGCAGGGCCCACATAGTATACAGCAGGGCCCACATTGTACAGCAGGGCCCACATAGTATACAGCAGGGCCCACATAGTATACGGCAGGGCCCACATAGTATACGGCAGGGCCCACATTGTCCAGCAGGGCCCACATAGTATACAGCAGGGCCCACATTGTCCAGCAGGGCCCACATAGTATACAGTAGGGCCCACATTGTCCAGCAGGGCCCACATAGTATACGGCAGGGCCCACATAGTATACGGCAGGGCCCACATTGTCCAGCAGGGCCCACATTGTCCAGCAGGGCCCACATAGTATACGGCAGGGCCCACATTGTCTAGCAGGGCCCACATAGTATACGGCAGGGCCCACATTGTCCAGCAGGGCCCACATAGTATACAGTAGGGCCCACATTGTCCACAGGCCCATAGTATACGCGGCCCACATAGTATACGGCAGGGCCCACATAGTATACGGCAGGGCCCACATTGTACAGCAGGGCCCACATTGTCCAGCCTTCATCTCTCCTCCACCCACCCACAGTTCAGTAAAGCACTGACAGCTTTAGAAAAAAAAAAAAAACACTCCTCACCTCATCCTCGTGCCAGCGCTGCTCACAGCTCCTGTCTCCTGCTCTGCCCGGCACACAGTGACGCGCTGTGTCAGAGGCAGAGCAGGGAATGATGGGAGAGGGGGCGTAGCTGACGCTCTCTCCTCCATCATCGCTTTGAACTGTGCCGGCAGACGCCGGTATAGTTCAAAGCAGCGGCGGGGGGAGTCGGCGCTGGGGGCAGGCAGGCCCCCCTGCCACACAGGGGCCCCCATAGCGGCTGCGTGATGTGCCGCTAGCTGGGGGCCCCTTGGGGAGCAGGGGGAGCCTCAAAATGTTGGGGGCCCCCGGGCCCGAGCGCGGACCTGCGTGCTCGGGCGGCGGGCCCCCCCTAATCACCGGGCACCATACAGCAGTGAGGGTTCTCATGCCCTGATGGCGGCCCTGAGTATCGCAGCTAGAAAGATTGCACCTCAGTCAACAATCTATCGCATCATCAAGAACTTCAAGGAGAGAGGTTCCATTTTTGCCAAAAAGGCTTCAGGGCGCCCAAGAAAGACCAGCAAGCGCCAGGACCGTCTCTTAAAAGTGTTTCAGCTGCGGGATCGGGCTACCAGCAGTGCAGAGCTTGCTCATGAATGGCAGCAGACAGGTGTGAGTACATCTACACGCACTGTGAGGCGGAGACTCTTGGAGCAAGGCCTGGTCTCAAGGAGGGCAGCAAAGAAGCCACTTCTCTCCAGAAAAAACATCATGGACAGACTGATATTCTGCAAAAGGTACAGGCAGTGGACTGCTGAGGACTGGGGTAAAGTTATTTTCTCTGATGAATCCCCTTTTCGATTGTTTGGGACATCAGGAAAACGCCTCATTCGGAGAAGACAAGGTGAGCGCTACCACCAGTCTTGTCTCATGCCAACTGTTAAGCATCTGAAACCATTCATGTGTGGGGTTGCTTCTCAGCTAGGGAATCGGCTCTCACAGTCTTGCCTAAAAACACAGCCATGAATAAAGAATGGTACCAGAATGTCCTCCAAGAGCAACTTCTCCCAACCCTCCAAGAGCAGTTTGGCGATCAACAAAGCCTTTTCCAGCATGATGGAGCACCTTGCCATAAAGCAAAGGTGATAACTAAATGGCTCAGGGTACAAAACATAGAGATTTTGGGTCCATGGCCTGGAAACTCCCCAGATCTTAATCCCATTGAGAACTTGTGGTCAATCATCAAGAGACGGGTGGACAAACAAAAACCTAAAAATTCTGACCAAATAAAAGCATTGATTGTGCAAGAATGGACTGCTATCAGTCAGGATTTGGTCCAGAAGTTGATTGAGAGCGTGCCAGGAGAATTGCAGAGGTCCTGAAGAAGAAGGGTCAACACTGCAAATATTGACTTGCTGCATTAACTCATTCAAACTGTCAATATAATCTTTTGTTACTCATATGTTTGCAATTATTATATTTCTGTCTGTGATAAAAACATCTGTCAAACACACATAAAAACCAGAGGGCAGCAGATCATGTGAAAATATAATATTTGTGTCATTCTCAAAACTTTTGGCCATGACTGTATATATGGTAGATAACACAAGATCCACCATTCACAATAGGTGATGTCACAGCTCACCTCCTCCCTCTCCTGTATTATTATTATTATTATTATTATTATTATTATACATTTATATAGCGCCATTTATTCCATGGCGCTTTACATATGAAAAGGGAAAAATATATCCTGTATAATGACTAATAATGTCTCCATATACAGTAGGTAACACAGCATCCACCATTAACAATAGGTGATATCACAGCTCACCTCCTCCTCCTGTACAATGACTGATAACATCTCTATATACAGTAGATAACACATGATCCACATTCATAATATGTGATATGACAGCTCACCTCCTCCTACTATACAGTGATAACACCTCTATATACAGTAAATAACACGGGATCCACCATTCACAATAGGTGATGTCACAGCTCACCTCCTCCTGTACAATGATTGATAACACCTCTATGTATAGTAGATAACACAGGATCTACGATTCACAATAGGTGATGTCACTGCTCACCTCCTCCTCCCCTCCTGTATAATGTCTAATAACACCTCCATATACAGTAGATAACACAGCATCCACCATTCACAATAGGTTATATAACAGCTCACCTCCTCCTCCTCCTGTGCAATGACTGATAATAACACCTCTATATGCAAAAACCTATAAAGAATACACGCAAGGCACAGTAGTAAGCAAATAAAATATATTTTTTAGTGATAAATAAATGTAAGAAATATTTAAAAGGGACTACATGGTGTGCCCTATACTATTGTGTTTACCGCTGCCTGTAGTGAAATATTCTGTGCTCATTGAGTTATTTGTACTTCTCTATCATGTTGTCTACATCTCAGTTTGTCCACCAGCCATGATTATCTTGTGTCATACCTTTTTAACATCTTTTAAACGTATTTATCAATCAAAAATGTATTTTATATGCTTACTTCTGTGCCTTGCACGTATTCTTTGTAGGTTTTTCTTCTCATTTATGTGCAATTTTGGCTAATCAAATGAGGATCTGAGGCAGCAGATATGAGGCGGTTCCATGGCAGCCATGAAATACTGACTAGCTCACTGCATCAGGATGGATGAATCAATTCACTCTACATTATTATTATTATTTTGCTATTACAGTGGGTACGGAAAGTATTCCGAGCGCTTTAAATTTTTCACTCTTTGTTTCATTGCAGCCATTTGGTAAATTCAAATAAGTTCATTTTTTTCCCTCATTAATGTACACTCTGCACCCCATCTTGACTGAAAAAAACAGAAATGTAGAATTTTTTGCAAATGTATTGAAAAAGAAAAACTGAAATATCACATGGTCATAACTCATAAGTATTCAGACCCTTTGCTCAGTATTGAGTAGAAGCACCCTTTTGAGCTAGTACAGTCATGAGTCTTCTTGGGAATGATGCAACAAGTTTTTCACACCTGGATTTGAGGATCCTCTGCCATTCTTCCTTGCAAATCCTCTCCAGTTCTGTCAGGTTGGATGGTGGACAGCCATTTTCAGGTCTCTCCAGAGATGCTCAGTTGGGCTTAGGTCAGGGCTCTGGCTGGGCCAGTCAAAAATGGTCACAGAGTTGTTCTGAAGCCACTCCTTTGTTATTTTAGCTGTGTGCTTAGGGTCATTGTCTTGTTGGAAGGTGAACCTTCGTCCAAGTCTGAAGTCCAGAGCACTCTGGAAGAGGTTTTCATCCAGGATATCTTTGTACTTGGCCGCATTCAGGTTTCCTTCAATTGCAACCAGTCGTCCTGTGCCTGAAGCGGAAAACACCCCCATAGCATGATGCTGCCACCACTATGTTTCACTGTTGGGATTGTACTGGGCAGGTGATGAGCAGTGCCTGGTTTTCTCCACACATACCACTTAGAATTATCACCAAAAAGTTCTATCTTTGTCTCATCAGACCAGAGAATCTTGTTTCTCATAGTCTGGGAGTCCTTCATGTGTTTTTTAGCAAACTATATGCTGGCTTTCATGTCTGGCACTGAGGAGAGGCTTCCGTCTGGCCACTCTGCCATTAAGAGGTGGAGGGCTGCAGTGATAGTTGACTTTGTGGAACTTTCTCTCATCTCCCGACTGCATCTGTGAAGCTCAGCCATAGTGATCTTGGGGTTCTTCTTTACCTCTCTCACCAAGGCTCTTCTCCCATGATTCCTCAGTTTGGCTGAATGGCCAGGTCTAGGAAGACTTCTGGTGGTCCCAAACTTCTTCCATTTAAGGATTATGGAGGCCACTGTGCTCTTAGGAACCTTGAGTACTGCAGAAATTCTTTTGCAACCTTGGCCAGATGTGTGCCACAATTCTGTCTCTGAGCTCCTTGGCCAGTTCCTTTGATCTCATGATTCTTATTTGGTCTGATATGCACTGTGAGCTGTGAGATCTTATATAGACAGGTGTGTACCTTTACAAATCAAGTCCTATCAGTTTAATTAAACACAGCTGGACTCCAATGAAGGAGTAGAACCATCTCAAGGAGGATCACATGGAAATAGACAGCATGTGACTTAAATATGAGTGTCTGAGCAAAGGGTCGAGAGTCCTCAGTGGTTGATACCTTTTAATGGCTAACTGAAAAGATGGTAACAAATTGCAAGCTTTCGAGACTACTCAGGTCTCTTCATCAGGCAAAGACTAATACAGAATCTGAAGAATCACATATTTATACACAACACAGCACAGAAACAATGCAATAGATAAGACAAGTGACTTGAAGCAGAACTGTCATTATGGGAGATAGAGATGAACATAAATATTGGAACAGTTCATAGATAAGGAGTGTGAAAGTTTTATTGCCCTCTGATTGGGGTCTGGTAATGTTTATTGATGCCCCCACAAGGTCTTTGGAGCAAATTCCTTAATTGATGTAAAAAGACATAAATCCATGCGACACATTCATTCCTGCACTGAGAGTGTCAAAGGTCATCATGAGTTTATATTCGGAGACTCTCCTGTCTCTCTGAGATGTGAAATTACTTTTCAGTACCAGTAATTTCATGTGTGTGGTGCTGTGATCAGGCATACAAAAATGTTTTGCCACAGGTAGATCCATTCTTTTTTCTCTTATTGTGTGGCGATGGGAATTCATCCTTGTTCTCAGTTTTTGCCCAGTCTCCCCCACATACAGACCCCCAGTTGGACATTTAGTACAAATAATTAAGTACACCACATTAGATGTGATGCAACTGAAAGTACCTGGGATCTTGTAGTCCTGATGTGAGTTGGGGATCTTTATCTTGTCCGTGGTCATTATAAATGGACAGGTTTTACATTTTTTCTGCTTGCAAGGAAAGGTTCCTGCAGCTGTTGGAGAGGACAGGGAGCTTCTGACAATGATGCTTCTTAGATTTGGGGGCTGCCTAAAACACAGTAGTGGGGGATCTGGAAATATGGATTGTAATCGGGCATCTTTTTTAGTAAAGGTTGTAATTTCCGTGCAGCTCCTCTTAGCACCTCCAGATTTGGATTGTAGGTGACTACTAGAGGCACCCGGTTATTTTCTTCTTTAGCTTTGTAATGTAGCAGGTGATTCCTTGATATTCTGGTTGCTCTTGTAATTTGGTTTTCAATTGTTCTTGGATGGTAGTCCTGATTTAAAAAGGTCTTTCTGAGGCGACCAAGGTGTTCATCTCTATCCATGGGGTTGGAACATATACGGTTGTATCTGATGGCTTGGCTGTAGATAATAGAGTTTTTTATGTGTTTTGGATGGAAACTCCCATTTAAGGTATGTTGGACGGTCGATTGGCTTCTGATACAGGGATGTCTCTATTTCATTGTTCTTTAGCTTAATGATGGTGTCCAAAAAGTTAATTTCAGTGCTGGAGTAGTTGAGTGTTAAGTTGATGGTGGGATAAAATTGGTTAAACTGTTTGTGGAATGTCTTTAGCTGTTGCTCAGACTCCGTCCAGATGATTAAAATATCATCAATGTAGCGGTAGTAGGCCAGAGGCCTGATGGGACATGAGGACAACAAGTCGCTTTCAAGCTTGGCCATGAAAAGATTTGCATACTGTGGAGCCATTTTACTTCCCATAGCTGTGCCAGTCTCCTGTAGATAGATCTTGTTGTCAAATTCAAAGTAATTGTGGGTGAGGATGAATTTTGTGAGTTTCACCACTGAGTCAGCATCATTCCCGGTGTTTTCCATGAAGAGTTTGCAGGCATTTAATCCATCCTGGTGTGGGATATTAAAAGATTCCACATCCATGGTGGCCAGGATGGTTCCTTCTGGTAGAGGACCTATTGCTGCTAGTTTATTCAGTAGGTCGGTTGTGTCCTGAATGTAGCTGGGTGTATCCTTTACCAGGGGTTTAAGAATACCCTCTACCCATCCAGATACCTGCTCAGTAAGGGTGTCCACACAGAAATAATCGGCCTCCCTGGATTTCCAGCTTTGTGGATTTTGTGAAGCATGTAGAATGTCCCTATTCTTGGACTCTCTGGTATCAGGTCATCAGCTCTTATGGATTTGTCAGGCAGACAAGATACCAACTTGTTTAGTTCCTTGTAATAGTCCAGTGTAGGATCCGACTCCAATTTTCTGTAGTAGCGTGTGTCCATAAGTTGTCTGTTTGCTTCCTTCATATAATCTGAAGAGGAGCTGCATGGAAATTACAACCTTTACAACAAAAAGATGCCCGATTACAATCCATATTTCCAGACCCCCCACTACTGTGTTTTAGGCAGCCTCCAAATCTAAGAAGCATCATTGTCAGAAGCTCCCTGTCCTCTCCAACAGCTGCAGGAACCTTTCCTTGAAAGCAGAAAAAATGTAAAACCTGTCCATTTATAATGACCACGGACAAGATAAAGATCCCCAACTCACATCAGGACTACAAGATCCCAGGTACTTTCAGTTGCATCACATCTAATGTGGTGTACTTAATTATTTGTACTAAATGTCCAACTGGGGGTCTGTATGTGGGGGAGACGGGGCAAAAACTGAGAACAAGGATGAATTCCCATCGCCACATAATAAGAGAAAAAGGATGGATCTACCTGTGGCAAAACATTTTTGTATGCCTGATCACAGCACCACACACATGAAATTACTGGTACTGAAAAGTAATTTCACATCTCAGAGAGACAGGAGAGTCTCCGAATATAAACTCATGATGACCTTTGACACTCTCAGTGCAGGAATGAACGTGTCGCATGGATTTATGTCTTTTTACATCAATTAAGGAATTTGCTCCAAAGACCTTGTGGGGGCATCAATAAACATTACCAGACCCCAATCAGAGGGCAATAAAACTTTCACACTCCTTATCTATGAACTGTTCCAATATTTATGTTCATCTCTATCTCCCATAATGACAGTTCTGCTTCACGTCACTTGTCTTATCTATTGCATTGTTTCTGTGCTGTGTTGTGTATAAATATGTGATTCTTCAGATTCTGTATTAAGCCTGGGTCTCACATAGCGATACACCAGCGATCCCGACAACGATATGCACTTGTCAGGATCGCTGGTGTATCGCTACATGATGCTGCTGAGCTGCCAAACAGGCAGCTCAGGCAGCGATCTGGGACAGCGACACTGCAGGTAACATCGCTTAGTTACCCGCAGTGTACGTTGGATACCAGCGCCCTGATGCAGGGAGCTGGTAACCAAGGTACACATCGGGTTTCCAGGCGCTGCGCGGTGCCTGGAAACCCGCTGTGTAACTTGGTTACCAGCTCCCTGCATCAGGGCGCTGGTATCCAAGGTACACAGCGGGTTTCTAGGCACAGCCCTGCGCCTGGAAACCCGCTGTGTACCTTGGTTACCAGCGGATCGCTGGTCTCCCGCCTGTCACACGCAGCGATGCGTGCCTATCAGCGGGAGACCAGCGATCAAAAAAATGTCCAGGACATTCAGCGACGATCAGCAATACCCGGCAGGGGGGCTGATCGTCGCTGAATGTCACACACAGCGATATCGCTGGTGAGCTCGCTGCTGCGTCACAAAACTAGTGACTCAGCAGCGATCTCGCTAGCGAGATCGCTGTGTGAGACGGTGGCTTTAGTCTTTGCCTGATGAAGAGACCTGAGTAGTCTCGAAAGCTTGCAATTTGTTACCATCTTTTCAGTTAGCCATTAAAAGGTATCAACCACTGAGGACTCTCAATTCTAAATATTTTTCTATCTACTGGCTAACACGGTACAAAGATATACATCTTTACTGAGCAAAGGTTCTGAATTCTTATGACCTTGTGATATTTCAGTTTTTCTTTTTTAGTAAATTTGCAAAAATTTCTACAATTCTGTTTTTTACAGTCAAGATGGGGCGCAGAGTGTACAGTAATGAGAAAAAAATGAACTTTTTTGAATTTACCAAATGGCTGCAATGAAGCAAAGAGTGAAAAATTAAAAGGTGTTTAAATACTTTCCGTACACACTGTATTGCCATGGTGGCATAGTGGAAGATATTGTTAGAGCATCACAGGAATTGGTGTTGTGTATGGTTAAGACTTGAGTTTAGTGGCATACTTACCAAATAGAGAAACCATTCCCCCTTCTATGGGGTCCGTGGTAAGAATTCTTCCACTGTTTTCCTTTACACCATTATGCATAGCACGATCCTTTCCTCTTTACTAGAAATAATCCAATCTGCTAAGACTCAAATTCAAAAAATTGTAAAAATTTTACAGGGAAATTTTCTTTTATTTGCATTGAAGTCATTCACTGCAAATTGAATGTTCCTTATTATGCTCTGGGGTCATGAAACAAATACTTGAAAAAATGGATGGCACAACACTGTTTAAGGAATGTGCCACTGACTGCGGTGCCCCTCCTCCATCACAAAACTATACAGTCAGGTTTTAACTCCCCCCCTTCCCCTCTATGGGGTTATGGTGGTTTGGTCCGTGTTACGCAGGCCAATGGGCAACGATTGGGATATGTCAGCCCCCCCGGCAATACCTGTGTATTTAAGGGCAGCAGCGGCGAGGATCCTCCTCTTCCCCTTTGGGTCCCGTAGGTGCTTGTCTGCACTGTCTGGTGAAGAGAGAGAGAGAATGGCTGATCCGTGTTGGACTTGCTGCGTGCTAGGGCTTCGCAGGAGGGTGAGCAGTGGGTGCAGGCCCTGATCTCAGGGCTTAGTGCCTATCTCCCAACTCCTGCTGCTCCGATGTCAGGAGGCCGGTGGTCCGTGAGGCGTTCCCGCCCTCCTGCCCGTCTCAGCCCTTCCCCCATTACCTCTTCTGCTTTCCCGGGCGCGCAGTCACGTGGGTGCCGGAAAAGCAAAGTGTTCCCATCCTCCACAGCTCCGTCTGCTGTGGCTCCGCCCCCTGTGAGTCATAGCGCGGTGGCTCTGCCCCCTGTGAGTCATAGCGCTATAGCTCCGCCCCCTGTTATGGCGATGGTTGCTCAGCCTGCAGCTGCTGAGGATTTCCCTTCGTCTGCCGGGCGCTTAAGTGCATGCCGAGCAGACGGGGGGGATCCGGTCACTGTCCCCCTGGCCACACTTTCTGCTCCGCTGCCTGCCGAGTCAGTGGCTATACACTCGGGCCGGACAGAGAGTGTGGCTCCGCCCACTTTATCTCAGCCCAGCCTTCCCTCACATGTCAGCGTGCACAGCAGGGTAGGAGCCATTACTGTGCCACCAACTGTAACCCCTTCACCACTGCCCTATTCAGTGCAGCTCCCATATAGTGTGCAGATGGGGTCTAGAGGCAGTACCTCTGCCTCCTCAGAGGACACACCAGAGCCTGTTTCAGTGGGCATGCAGCAAACTCTTAGTGTGCCCCCTCCCCTGTCTGATCGTGCTGTTTCTGGCATGGCTGCTGTCAGTAATGTGGTTTCAGGGGGAGATTTGGCTCCTGCTGTGCCTCAAGGCGTAGCTCCTGTTCTGGCAACTGCCACATATAAGGAGGTTGAACCGAATAGGCGTAGTCGCCGTGGTTCAAGTGTGTCCTCTTCAACTTCATCCCATCACCATTATGAACACCGCTCCTCACGCCGGCGTAGCAAGCGTTCCACGCATGCGCGTCGGAGGTCTAGATCTCACAGGAGGGGTCGCAGGTCACGGTCCTCAAGATGGCGCTCTCCGTCAACTTCGGAGTCTTCCAGCGCATCGGCGAGTCCCGATTATCGGCATCGTTCTCGTGGCGAGAGACGGGAGCTGAGAGCTACAGCTAGGGCATCCAGCCTGGCCGAGCCGAGAGCTTCATCCAGGGCTGCCAGCCTGACCCTCACTCATCC
>JARQOD010000001.1:421823526-421847615 GCA_033576555.1 Oophaga sylvatica | reverse complement strand
GTTTTTGTGGAAAAGGACTGTTTGCTATTTTTGGCGCTAAAATCCGCCATTTTGCCGCCAAATTCGCGCCCTCAGGCGCTGGAGAAGAAGGTGGGCGTGGATTCGTGGGCGTGTACCCCCCTGTGGCGCGAAGAAAATGCCTGCCCTCTCAAAGTGCTACTACAACATGTGATCCTGCCCTACAGCAAAGGAGGTCCGCCTCCTCTTCACCTTCCCTGCGAAGAGGAGGAGACGCAAACCCCGCCTCCACGGAAGAGACCGGACGTCTCTAAAAGAAGAAGGGAGACGGTTCTGGAACATCATGGAAGCAGGACGTGTGCAGCCGAGCAGGGAAGCGGTGGGAGGCAGGCCCCGCTCCCCAGCCAAGCTGCCACTGGAACCGGAACCATCCGTGGTCCTGCACCTGCAGCAAGCATTGCTGGAAATTAAAGAGGAGAATGCCAGACTAAGAAAGATGATTTTGCCACAACCTGGATTTGAAGAGATCGAGAGACGCCGGCGTACCCTGATGCAGCGGCGGCTGTGGGACGCGGTGATCTCTCCCTTCGATGACCCCTCACGATTGGAACTTCCAAAACTTCTGCTGCCCAAGGCTAAGGAGCAACCGGAGGCTGCCCCCGAAAGTACCGACCCTGATCCCACCGGTGAAGCGGTGGAGGCGAAGGAGGTTGAGGAGGTACCGCCAGTTCCGGAACGCCCGCCCGGCCAGGAGGCCGCAGCAGATGATCGATCCCCGATAGGGACACCGGAGGGGTCCTGTCCGTCGTTACCAGACGTCGACTGGGACGCAATGGAGCGTCTTGATGACGTCGCCTACACCGCCCAGTGGGAACGTGAGTGGCAGCGTCGCGGAGAGGAACAGCGACGCCGGCAGGAGGAAGAACAGGAGGTTCAGCGCAACCGACAGCGGCAGCATGCAGAGCTGATCGCGGACAAGGAAAGTGTCCGCAGAGAAAAAGGTACTCTGAGGGAACCGCGGCGGCAGGGGTGTGTGACAGAGTTCCAGCTCCGAAAGGGCTGGGGCTTCATCAGAGAACCGGGCCTCTACCCAGCGGTCTTTGTCAGCAGACGCGACGTAGAATCCCACCTGCCCATCGGCCATCCCGGGAGGGACCTAGTAAATGGAGACATTGTCACCTATACACGGCACTGGGGTATGAAGGGATGGTATGCCCTTAATGTCACAATCGTCCGTGACCCCGTCCCCGACGCAGGTAACGTCACCACTACCGCAGCGTCCCCGTCTCAAGCTCAAACAGCACCAGGCCGTGCCCCGGCGACGCCCCCTGCAGGCTCCTTGCAAATGGAAGCACAACCTGTATACTCTTCACTACCTGATCCTACTACATCGCAACCTGCGATTCAGACCACATCTCAATCAGCAGTTTACACGACGACGCGCACAGCGACTATTTCTGCATCACGAGAGCAAGTGGCCATTACAGTAACGCAAACAGCGTCTCATAAAGTGAAAGCACCCGTTGCGCCCCTAGAGGTTCGTACGAGAACTGTGGCGACCCAGACTCTGATAGCAGGTCACGACTTGTTAGTCATGCGATCTAGGGACCATCGCATTGTTCCAGCCCCTGGGATGGAAAGTGTAACCGAAGTTAACAAAGAAATGTGAAGAACGGTAGGACCCAGACAGGGTTTACCGCAACTAAGAAGATGTATATAAGTTTTTATAAAAGTGAAAATAGTTTGCACAGTTAATATGAGTACATAATGTTTATATATATTAAATAGAATGCCCGGCTGGGTAACCAGATAAAAAGTTTTTGCACTTTATTGTGATGTGATATATATATATGTGCTCTTTTTCTTATTATGGACTCAGAGGCTGAGGACTGAGCCAGCCCAAAAACTGTATCCTGTAAATAGTTGCGCTTCGGTGCACAATATTGGTTTTACATGAAACCACATCTACCTCTGAATAATAAAACCCGTGTGGTGTGGCACTGAGTGAGGTCTGCATTCATATGTCCTGCAGCCCACCCAGGACCCACGTTGAAGGTTTGGTGCGGGTCCTTCACAAGAATATTGTCGTCTATGTATATGAGAATGTATATTTAATATTTTGTATTTTTCTATATTTAATGTTTTGTTTGCAACGTTCAAGAAATCCTTACCTCCCGGATGGGAAGAGTTAATGTTAATGTTTAATGCATAAACAAAATTGTCTCTTTGTATTTCACAGCCCGGGAGTGCTGTCTTTTGCCATGGGGGAATGTGTAGCCCTGGTGTGAAGGCACACGCAGTACCCTGGAGGATGTGTGGAGAGTTAGCAGTTTAATGCTCTATAAACATTCACTCCAACACACACTTAGACACACCCACAGGATATATAGCTCAGTCAGTCAGGAGTTCAGGGCAGTCAGCAGCAGAGCTCATAGAGTTCTGTTTCCTGTCTTCGGACAGAGCAGACAGTGTGAAGTCTGTGCAGGAGAGAGAGGAGTGAGTTACAGATACTTCAGTCTCCTGTCCCAAGGACAGTGAAGGTTCAGAGACGTGCTCCTGCCTAGAGGAATACTGAGATTCTGGCAACAAGCTCTGGAAAGAAGTAAGGAAGGGATTGACTTATTTAACCTGTGGAAGTGTGGAGTGCTTATGCTACAAGCGCGGACAAGGCGAAAGGCACAGTGGAAGGAATTTAGAAGTGTTTTAGGATTGGAGAAGTCCTGCACATTGTCACCGGTCACTGGGGACCGAAGCATCACTATAGCTTCACGCATAGTGGTAGAAAAACCAGAGGCTTACTGGACCTTAGGTAACAGAAAGCAGCCCTTGGAGTGTCGGTACGTAACTGGGGTCAGGGGGAGTGAGAACCTTGAGCCTGATCAGCAAGAATAGGAACTCAGCTCTCTCATAGGAAGGCTCCAACCACAAAACTGACCGGGCAGTACAGCTTTGAAATAGCTGGAGTTTATAGAGGGAACTACGCTTTATGCTGGTTGGACTCATCATTGTGAAAGTAAAGGAGGCCCCTAACTTGTCCAGCTGCTACCTCAAAACACATTCTCCATTGGATCAGCCTCCCTGGGACCTGCCTTACCATCTTACAAGTAAAAGGTATGGAAAGACGCTGACGGTGTGAGACTGAGTTATTTAATTGCATGCCTGCACAACCCCACCATAACCATCGACCTGAGGGAAGAGTCCCACCTGTAGGGGACCCGACATCTAGCTGCCTCACCATCCCTCAGAGATCTACAGCAGCGCTGGTACAAATTACCAGAGACTACAGGTGGCGTCACGAACTGTATATAAATCTATCCCCTGTAAATATTCCCCCCAACATACGCCAGACCGCCAGGGCCACAGACCGAACCACCGCTACCTGTGACAAACCCCATAGACTTCCATGGGCTCGGCTCTGAGTACCCCATTGCCCTGGTAATCCACAATTGTGGTGGCGGGTCGACACACTAACAGCTCATTAATATATTATGAAAAATGAAGATTTCTCAGGAATAAGACATCGTATTGCATATATCAAGGTATAATAATAATAATAATCTTTATATAGAGCTAACATATTCCGCAGCGCTTTCCAGTTTGCACACATTATCATCCCTGTCCCCGAGGGGGCTCACAATGTAGATTCCCTATCAGTATGTTTTTGTAGTGTGGGAGGAAACCAGAGTACCCAGAGGAAACCCACACAAACACAGTGAGAACATACAAACTCCTTGCAGATGTTGTCCTTGGTGGGATTTGAACCCCGGACTCCAAGGCTGCAGTGCTATCCACTGAGCCACCATGCTGCCCAGGTATCATTTTATTCGACTTTATGCAACTTTTTATGACCTACATGCCCATATAGACGGTTTAGGAGGGTTGATCCTAGTGAAAGATTCAGTTTAAGGTCTAAATCTCCAGTGTAGGTCATTACCCCAAAGAATGTAGTCCACAATAAACGAAGACAGGAGCTCTTTGACATTTGGCCTTCAGGATTTAGGAGATACATCTAAGGAGGGTTGATCCTAGTGAAAGATTCAGTTTAAGGTCTAAATCTCCAGTCTAGGTCATTACCCAGAAGAATGTAGTTCCCAATATATAAACAGTCCTACCAAGGCAGAAGCTCTGACATTTGGCCTTCAAGATCTAGGAGATACATCCAAAGCATCAGAATAGGGTTCCTATTTAGGGATCAATATAGATTTTATAGATATATGGTCAATGTCACGAAACAATGGCCCCTCCATAGTAAATTTATGTACTATCAGTGTTGCATTTGGTCAGTGGCATGTTCAACTCACCCTTGGGAAAACAACCAATAATCTCTGCTCCATCACCAGCAGAGGGTTACGTTTACAAGGGTTGATATCTTTTTTTTTCTCAAAGATTCCTGTATGGACTTGCTAAAATATACACCTATCAATCTAACTAAAATCAGGCGTAACTGATTATTTGTCAGCCACAGAAAAATTCCAAAGCCAATGCACAGCCCAAGGTACACACACATATATACACATGTCAGCCATTGTGGGCCGGTCAATTAAGTAATGCAGGTCCTTTTCACCAGCAGCTGTAAATCTTCCTTCCTGCCATTACTGGTGTAAATGAAGCTTCAGTATTGATCATTTGCATCTTTGTTCCATGACGAGACTTTACTGCAATCAGTGTGGGGGGTTTGTAAAAAATGTTGCAGCGATAAATTAAAAGATTAAGGGGCCTCTATCTGTCTCTTGCAATCAGCCCCGTAGAAAATGAGAAATAAGAATTACTACCATGAAGTGAAGATTATAGAGGTTCGAAATTTATGGCTGAAAAAAGGTTGATTATCTCGAAAGCATTAAGACTTGTGGATCGCCGGAAATCCCAGGAGGTTTTTTTTATATATGCCTGGGAAAAAATATGGGACTATTTAAAGAATGCCAAACGGTTTTTAGCTATGAGAACTGCAGACATTAAAAAAGAAAATTAAAAAACATGTAAACATTTTGTGCAATTTAGACCATGACTCGTTAAATCATTTTTCTTTTCTTTTTAAGCAGAGACTATATTTTCTTCCAGATATTATCATGGGAATGCAGACAGAAATAAAAAAAAAATTAGTATTTTTTATCAGGAGTAATAATAATAATAATATTAATAAAGTCAAATTCCAAAATCAAGCATCTGATGGTCTGAAAATACTGATTATTTCTGAAAATAGTCCCATCTCAGATTCCGAAAACACTCCTCTTATAGTCCAGCAGACGGTCTAATGAGCTGTCAGGAGGAAGGGTGGCCCAGCAGTCGGACCGGTGAATCCAAACACAAAGATCCCCTTAAAATTGATTTTATTATCTAGAGTCTCCCTGTAGGAACTGATATTAATTGATACAGATCTGTGAAATATCCTGATATTTTTTCGCTGATGTAAAAAATTTTACTGTCTATGCATTTCGACGCCCCCTAAGAAATAGGCAATAATTAAGATAGACCATCGCTTTTTTATTATTAGATCAGTTTTTTACAACCCAATACTAACTGCTTTCCAATACTTTTCCATATTCATTTTGGAAGATGCCCCTCCCTCCAAAAAATTGGCATACATAATTATATTAAAATTATAAAATGGGTGGCCATGATTTCTGACTTTTTAATTTCTCACTGGGCCTTAGACATCTGCCTAAAGTAGACTGACTGTTATGTCTTACCTGGTTAAATGGATGCTTGAAGCCTTTAGATTGGACAAGTGGATGTTTTGCAGCATGGAAAGGTGACACTGGTGCAACGAGGTGTAGGGGTTGGAGCAACAAAGGTTTAGAGACTGGAAGAGTAGAGCAAGTCAAATGTAAAAGCAAAAATAAAGAAAAGATAAAGAATTGTAGACGTGCCGATGTAGTGGAATGGAGAATGTCAGTAGAATTCAACGGGCAAAGAACCAGAAGGAACTGGCCGGAGAAGGGAAAATATGGAAGAACTGGAGCTGGAGCTGGTACAGGTAAGTAACACTGACCTGTAAATTATCAGCTTTAGTCTATGGCGATTTTCCGTCCAGTCTAGATGAGGAGGCATGTTGGAGTCAGACTGTTAGGATTGGCAGAACACACCAAATAAAAAATAATAATAATAAGGTGCGTTCGCAACCCGGGGTCCACTGTGCAGTGATGGAGAAACCACAGCTAGCACAATGGCGGAGCAAGGCTGCGAGCCATAACTATAAACGCACCGAGTTGAACGTCACTCAATGAACAGAAACTAAGTAGAAAGCTCTATTACACCACAGAGCGGCAATATAGCATAGCTCTAGAAGCAATACCCTGTTAGACTTCACAGGTGTACAGCAAGTGTGAGGCTAGTGGGGTCCCTATCATTTAACCCCCTAGGAAGTCTAGGCTGGTGTTTGTGCTCGTTCCGTGACTCTGCTGTGCTAACCGCACACAGAACGGGAAACAGATACCGAGCCAAGCAGAAGTTCCCACCCTACATTGCCTGACAAAAAACTACGAGACACAGAGTGATAGCGTATCCACTCACACACAAACACAAATGATATTAGCGCACTGGCGTGTGCTCCTGAGGACCTTTCATACACAAGGCTCATGTCCTGCCAGACAGGACCTTGTCTCTGGAAAAATCAGAAGCTGCCACATCACCAAAGCAACTGACGTCCGAGCACCAATGAGAAGGCGCCACATCACGGACATGCTCAGTAGGGTGAAATCTGGACTTAAGCTGCAGAGCAGAACGCTGCACGTGTAAACCAGTAGTCACCATAGGCTTAGCTGGAGATCCAGCAGTAACTATACGTGCACAACGAGCCTGGGCAGGGCGCTGAGAGCGGAGTCTGTGCTGAGCAGTCATTCCATCGGCTGAGTCAGAATGGGAGACCACTGCACAAGACAAGGATTGGGATCTATCCTGTGCAGCAGGAGAAACCCAACGCATAATATTACCCCCCCTCCCCAACGACGTTTGCCATGCTTAAAAGTCGCCATACGCTGGGAGGCATAGATGTCTTTTTGCTGATCGGCTAAAGCTCTAGCTGGCACATAGAACTTACCTGGGGGTAACTGGGCTTTCAGACACAGACTGTCACAGAAGCTACCCCATTTTTGTATGCTCCCCATTGCCCAATCAATCTGCAGAGAATGAAGGCGCAGCCAGGGCATCCCCAAAAGTACCTCATCGGTACCCTCTGAGATAACAAGGAAAGATACTATCTCCTGATGTTTGTGAGACATGGTGAAGGCCAGAGGTAAGGTCTGATGGGAAATAGGAGTTGGAAAAACGGACCCATTGACTACCTGAACAGACAACGGTTTAGGGAGATTTACTAATGGGATTGCATGCCGTTGGGCAAAGGTAGCGGACATGAAATTGCCCTCAGCCCCGGGGTCTACACAAGCTTGCGCTGTGAGAGTAGCCGACCCAAACGTCAGAGAAACCCCAAAGGTCAACTTGGGTGACACCTCAACAGGAACTAGTGAACCTTTCCCCAAGTCCACTTGACGCTGTGACTCTTTCTGACGCTTGGTACATTTATTGTCAAAGGGACCGACTTGCCCACAGGCAAAACAAGTCGGCTGCAGATGTACAGAGCTGGAGATTGGCTCCGCTTGGGAAATGTCCATGGGATCTACAGGGTCGTTAACCTGAGTTGGGGGACACATGAGATTGACAAAGTTCAGTGGCAACTGCACCCTGGGTTTTGTATGGTCTCGCTCCAAAAAACGCTTTACATGCCGCAGATCAATACGTGTGACCACTGATATTAATTCCTCTAGGGTAGTTGGAATCCCCCTAGTGGCCAAAGCATCCATGACATGATCAGTTCATCCCTTTCAGAAGATAGGTATTAAGACTTTATCAGGCCACTCCAACTCGGTAGCCAGGGTACGAAACTGAATGGCAAACAAGCTAACCAAAAACGAACTCTGAGTTGAGGACAGGAGATGGAGTGTGGCATCATGAGTAACTTGTGGCTCCCAAAAAACCTCCTTCAGGGCACCCAGGAAACGAGAGGTGCTAAGGATCAGATGGTCATCTCATTCCCATAATGGTGCAGCCCACTCCAACGCCCTGCCTGACAAAAGGGAAATTATAAATCCCACCTTGATATGCTCTGTTGGGTACTGTGAAGCCAGTAACTCCAGGTGGATTGAGCACTGATTCACAAACCCTCTACAAGCTTTGCTGTCCCCAGAAAATTTTTCGGGCAGTGAAAAACGCAGCACAGCGGAAACAGGAGCCACAGCAGTAACATTAGTAGTGGCTTTAGCAGCTGCTTGTGCTACCAATGCGGCGAGGTCCGCAGCTGAAGAAGCCCGCTCAAGAGTGGACAACCTGCTCTCAAGCTGCAGGACGTACTATTGAAGATGCTGATCGTCCACCATTGCTAGCCAGACCCATGGCGCTATTATACTGTTAGGATTGGCGGAACGCACCAAATAAAAATAATAATAAGATGTGTTTGCAGCCCAGGGTCCACCATGCGGTGATGGAGAAACCACAGATAGCACAATGGCAGAGCAAGGCTGCGAGCCAAAACTATAATTGCACCGAGTTGAACGTCACTCAGTGAACAAAAACTAAGTAGAAAGCTCTGTTACACCACAGAGCGGCAATATAGCAGAGCTCTAGAAGCAATACCCTGTTTGACTTCACAGGCGTACAGCAAGCGAGATGCTAGTGGGGTCCCTATCGCTTAACCCCCCAGGAAGTGTAGGCTGGTGTTTGTGCTCGTTCCGTGACTGCTGTGCTAACCTCACACAGGACGGGAAACAGATAACGAGCCAAGCGGAAGTTCCCACCCTACACTGCCTGACAAAAAGCTAAGTCACACACGGCACACAGAGTGGTAGCGCATCCACTCACACCAAACACAAATGATAATAGCACACTGGTGTGCACTCCTGAGGACCTTTTATACACAAGGCTCATGTCCAGCCAGGACCTTGCCTGTGGACCAATCAGAAGCTGCCACATCACCAGAGCAGCTGATGTCTGAGCACCAATGAGAAGGCGCCACATCACGGATATGCTCAGTAGGGTGATATCTGGACTTGGGTTGCAGAGCAGAACGCTGAACATGTAAATCAGTAGTCACCATAGGCTTAGCTGGAGATCCAACAGTAACTACACATGCAGCGCGAGCCTGGGCAGGGCGCTGGGCGCGGAGTCTGTGCTGAGCAGTCATCCCAGCGGCCGAGTCAGAATGGGAGACCACTGCACCAGACAAGGCTTGGGATCTATCCTGTGCAGTGGCAGAATCTTGTTGTCTAATACAGACATTCCTGATTTGTTAAGAGATGCATGCCTCTTAATGAATTAGGATCATTTGACAAGTGGCATGCACCTTGCCAGAAATCTAGAACTGGAGTAAGATATCTGGCAGAAGTAAAGCCACAGCTCATCATGAATTAGATGATCTGTGACATCACACCCCTACTCCCCCCCTCATGTGACCCCAGAGCTCCTCCCATTTTGGCAGATCTGGGTGAAACTGGCAGGAAAATGGCAAAAGTCACAACATTTTTGAGCATTTCTGTTTTGCACAAAAATTTTGTGAATTTTCAAAGCAATTTAGGTCAGAATTGTGGCAAAATTGTAAGATGAATCATGGCTTATGTTCTCAGCTGAATCAGAATCAATTTCTATCTCATTTTACAAGGAAAATAGCACTACATTCAGTGATAGTTTTTTGAAAAATATAACGGAACATAATGAGCCAAAATAGTAAATCAGTTGGAGGTGCCAATTGGCCAAGAGGATCGGCACTGTGCCAAGAAAGAAACATTGAAAGAAAGAGCTAAATCTGCACTTGTCCCAAGTTTGGCTTCAAGATCAAGATGGCCATATTTCTCTGTTCTTTGGGAGGCAGATTTGAATACACACGTTATGCAAGAGAAAAAGCAACTAGTCAGGGTATAACATAGGCTTTGTCACATGGTATGGAGACAGTATTGGTTCCTCTAGTTGTGTAGTTATAGTTGATCCAAGAAACTATTCTGTGTAGCCTGGAAGTAAATTTTCCCCTAATATACAGAAGTTATTGTCAGTCCATGGGGTTTTTGCCTTCTTCTGGATCAGCTCGTTAGGCTCTAGGTTGAACTCGTTGGACTTTGATCTTCTATTAAACTCTATGGGAAAAAAATATAGGCGCTGCAAAAATAACAGTTGCACCCTGGCTCTGGTGTTTGATAGGAACCAAAAGTCCCTTTGCTACACAAGAAGATACCAATGTTATAAAAGTGGACCCTGCAGGGTGCATTTAAGATTTTAAGTTACGCTGTTGGGGCCAACGTTGGGTTGAACCTGCAAATGTGGGGCAAATATTTATTTATTTTTATTTATTTTGACAATAAAACCCCATTTTAATGTATGTTATTCTTTTAGCAAATCTATACAAATTATGCACTACTCCGAGACAAAAGGGAAACAAAATTTAGACCTTTAAATATAACGTTATAGTGCCACCAAGCAGAACATTTCTATAATTAACCTGAAGCGCGTGCATCTCTCTACTACGCTGATAATGTCTTTATAAATCGAGACAGACAAGCCCTGTCTCTATGAAGTGGAAAGCGGAGATCAGACGGTAGTTAAGAACATGAGGTCACACGGAACTGGGACGACTGATTAAATGAGTCAGTGACCAAGGGAAGTGACAAAAAGGACCAGTGACAGGTCCACTAGATGATTGAGATGGAGCTGTTCATTAACCCAAGTAAGTTTACCCTAATTCCCAGCAAGAAGAATACATTCAGCAGATTTAGATCAATCTAATTACTTCCAGAAGAAACCTAAACTGATTAAGACCTTAAATCTAAACTTAATTTTCTGGACAGGAAAAAAAAAGAAATCTCAATTGTTGCTAAACGATATTAAATCCAAATGACCCAAAAAGGCAGCAGCTGAACCCATCGGGTCTAAAATGGATGATTATAAAGAGCAGCTCAGAAGTCTACTCGAGCGTCAGGGGAGAACTTTCAGGGAGTTCCCTACATTAGTTACAGGAAATGAATTCTGAGGGTTCAGAGATAAAACTGTTGTGAAATGGCAATAAAAACTTTTAAGAATTGTCCCTAAGTTTCATTCCAACCATATATGGTCCAAATATTTACTTTTGTTCCCCACTATTAAACAATTCCATGGACCCCTAATTTTGGATTTCCATCAATTACTTAAAGTTTCTCTTGAGCATCTGGCCTTTTTAATGCAATGGTCACTATGTAATGCTTCAATTCTCCTGTGGAGGAGCTGTAGGAAAATTGAACCTTTGCTTTATGATTCAACCAAAGAATACCGTCGATCCCTGGTGATCCCATCGGCGGCAATGCCTGTGTTTAGATTTATTTAAATTGACTCACTGACTGACACAGACATAAGAGGGTCCATGTGCAAGAACACTATATGGGCCCTTGGCAGTCCAATAGCTCATCATAATGTGCATTTCCACCAGCTTTGGAAAAAGAAATTGCCCCCTTACCTCTTGGGCCCCTGTGCAGCTTCACAGACTGTACCTATGATATGTCCGCCCTGAATGGACTCCTCTAACAGAAAGGACTCGCCTTCCAATTGCCATTTCTTGCTTTTTTTTCATTTTTATTTACTTTTCCCTTCTTCCGAGACCAATCTTTAATTTGGTTAGTTATTAACCTGCAGATATAAGGTTAATCTGCCGTTAAAGAGTACTACAAAGATGACTGGTGTAGTGACACGGGGACAGTGTCACAGAGATTCAGCCTGGGGGCACTAACAGGGGACGCGCACCAAATACAGGGTGTGCAGAGACCGAGGAGTGCAGTACACACAGAACCTTGGCTAAGCCGATCACGTGATCACAAGGGTGGAGGTAAGCTGGTCACATGATCACAGGGGCGGAGTTAAGTCAGTCACGTGATCACAGGGCAGAGCTAAGCCACGCGAGGACGGAGAACCGGCCAAGGGCACAGTGTTCAAAGGGCAAAACAGATAACGCAGTCAGAGAGCAAAGCCAAAGGTCAGAAGTCAGATGGGAACAGGATAACCAAGGACAAGACAGACGAGTAAACTGGGGCAAGCCAAAGGATCAGAATACCAGGAAGAACGCATCAGTACCAAGCAGAAAGATAGAGACAATAGTCAAGGGGCAAAGCGGGTGATTCACAGCAAAGCTCACACACGCAGAGGAACAGCGATTACAAATGGGTCAGCGATCTCTAACCGAGTAGGCGGAAGTAACACCGACACTGAACCCAGGAACTACCAGCATTAAATAGCTGCCCCAGAACCAAAGAGAGGCAGACAGACTTAACCCTGACCTGACCATGAGTCATGAGTCATGACAGCTGGATACCTTTCTGAAAGCACGGCTACAGGGGAAAAAATAACTTTTTTCCTCTGGGGAGCCACCGATTATGCATTTCTGGACAGCCAGGAAATGCTGCTGTACAGGGAAAAATTGTACTGGGGTACCTAAGGTCTGTTTATTCTGAGAATCGGTGGGGTTCCCAGAGGTTGAATCTAATGGGCATGACTGTAGCTAGGCTTTCCTTCATCAGGGACAAAAGTTTCAATGCACAGCCTATAACCTATATCTTAATACCACAACGTGGCTAGATGGTGCCCATTTTGGTACCTAGCAATGGAGGAAGATGCTCCAGGTGCCCCCAACTATGAATCTTCCCATGGATGATGATTAAGTGATGGTATATTCTAAATGATATGCCATCACTGACTAAAATGAAAATACCCAATCAAGGTTTTTGCAGCTTTTGTGATTAACCCTGAATTCCATTCCCCCCCAAGTTCTTTCCACCGAGGACTAAATAATAAACCTTAAAATTTCAAAAACGTAAATTTTTTGGACACAAAGAAATCACGCGTCTCCCAAATTTTTTTTTTATCTGTAAAAGTCACGGTTAACTTAAATCTCTCAAAAATCCTTTTCGAAGACAGAGTAATACCAAACCATTATGTTCCGGCACAGTATAATAGTGACAAATTGCAACATGCTTTCCAATCTCTCACAGTACATCAGCCTCGGCGGCAGCTGCAATGATACCGAGTGATTCATCTTTAATGAATTCTGGAGAGCTTTCTTCTTCTTTTCTTCGTCCCGAGCTGTAAGGTGCAAATATTGAGCAATAAGGTTATATCCTCATCTGTATGCAAATCTCCACGTATGCGGCTCAAGCGGCATTATCCAAATTGTCCAGGAGCAAATTATGGATTGTTCTACCTCGTCTTCCATTCCTCCCGTATTATTAAAGCTCCTTCTATGAAGTTGGTGTCATCTAGATATCAAGACAACAAAGCACCTTAACCTCCTAACGACACGTCTACGGAGGCGTATTTAACGCACCGCTCAATTATAGCAATCTGCACCAATTTTCGTACATTTAGGCAAACATTAAAGGGTCCTTTAATGGTCACTTATTATCAGCTTGGAGTCTACTTTTATTCTTCTGTGAGCAGTGGCTTATGAGAGGTTTATGAGATTATTGAGCTGCCAAAATGGAGACAAAGGATGGCTGCCAGGGAGCAAGATGGAAAACTGCCACGGCTGAGACGCACATGGAAAAGCAAATATATTTGGCTTTTTTTTTTCTAAGGACAGAAATACAGTGGAAAGTTTACACCTCCCCTTGGAGCCGGATCTTGAATTAATTAGGCCCTAGGGAGGAAAGCATTTCTAGGCTTCATCCTCTCTGATCTCCAGTCACAATTGCCTGGGCACAAAAATGCTATCATTCAAATAACTCATTAACCCCTTACAGAATGGGGATAAATTAAGGTTTTTTTCTTTTCTTTTAAATTTGTTTATTTATTTAATATATTACATTTTTAGCAATACACATGCTAGTCGAAGACCATGCAACTGCTATGGGACTCTTAGGCTGTGTGCACACGTTGCGGATTTAGATGCTTTTACGCAGCGTTTTCGGACGTGTGGAATTGCATCAAATCCGCAGTGTAGTGCACAGCCAATGTTATTCAATGGGAAAATATGAATTGAGTTTTTTTTTCTGCAGCATGTCAATTCGTTTTGCGGATCTGCAGCGTTTCTACATCCATTGACTTCCATTGAGTCAGGCAAATCCGCATCAAAAACGCATCAAATCCGTGCGGATTTTTACTTGTGTTTTCTGTCAAGAGATGCAGATTCTGTGCAGAAAATTGCGCAGGCAAATCCCCAATGAGTGCCTATACCCTTAAGGAAAAGTGTTAAAGTCACTGTTAGTCCCCTTCTTCATTGCTACTGGATAATGAGAACCTCTAGAGGACTCTGGATACCTGGATCAAGAGTAATGGAAAGTGCTTGGGGGCTAGAAAGAAAACCAGACCCTAAAGTTGTAGGCGATAAAACTTTGCACCATAATGAGGTACCTATTTACTTAATTATAGAATCTCCATAGTTTTGGGCGAGTTTATAGGCTTAAAGGGGTTATCCAAGACTTTAACATTGATGGCCTTGGGATAGATCAGTGACGGTGCGACACCTGAGACCACACCGATCAACTGTTCCCGGTACCTGCGGTGGCGGTAAGAACTGCTCAGTTGTGAAGCTACATAGCACAGCTCCATTGACTGTATAGTGGCCGTGGATGGGTACTGCACATCTGCCCCCTATTTAAATCAATAGGTGAAGAATGTATAGTTCCCGGCTGTGGCCACTATTTGATCAATGGAACTGTGCTGTGCAGGTCTGCAACTGAGCTGTTCCGGATGCTGCCGGCAAAAGGAACAGGTGATCAGCGAGGGTGCCGCCGGGTGTCACACCCCCACCAATCAGACATCAATCACCTATCTTAAGAATAAAACATCAATGTTAAAGTCTTGGTCAACTCATTTAAACTGGAAGCCAGTAATAAAACTTCATTGATCTCAATCTTATTATTGTGAAACGTTCATATATCTTTATGCTGTTCATATAATGGTCTCAACATACAAATCTCTCATGGTTCTATAGAACTAAACTTAAATTACTATATACAGTGGGGAAATAAGTATTTGATACAATAGAAAATAGAACTTAGCATTTGGTACCGAAACCTTTGTTTGCAATTAGAGAAATCAGACTTTTCTTGTAGTTCTTCACCAAGTTTGCACACACTGCAGAACGCATTTTGGCCCACTCCTCCATACAGATCTTCTCCAGATCTTTCAGGTTTTGGGGCTGTCACTGGGCAATATTGAGTTTCAGCTCCCTCCAAAGATTTTCTATTGAGTTCAAGTCTGGACACAGGCTAGGCCACTCCAGGACCTTCAAATGCTTCTTAAGGAGTCACTCCTTAGTTGCCCTGGCTTGTGTGTTTCGGATAGGGTTGAGCGATACTTTCCGATATCAAGAAGTATCGGATCGGAATGGGTATCGATACCGGAAATCCAATGCAAGTCTATGGGACAGAAATATCGTAACTAAAAAAACCCCTTTCTTTCCTTGTAAACACTAAATATACACACATAGAATACATATTGTAAGCTTTTCAGGGGATATAGCTCTGGGATCGCCGTCTTGGGGAGACGGAGTGGCATAAAGAGACCATTCACAGACAGTGGTTCTGTTAAAAACTGGCCGCAACCAGTTTTATTAAAGTCCACAGCAAACAGAACATAAATTAAAACAAAATCATAAACATAAAGCCTAGGCGTGTCCCGCCACTAATTACACTTAGATAGATTACCCTTTCTATCCGGGTCCAGACTCTAATAGCCTGTGCCCAAAACAACACATATGTTCAGTAGTTACCAGCGTGCAGCTCACATGAGGCTCCAATGGCGTCTGAAGTCAGATCCAGACTGAGAGATAGAGCCCCCTCTGAACTTCTCAAGCAGGTACTTATGGCTGCCTAATTAAGCAGCTGTGTTCACTCCGGGTTGCAATGCAAACCTGTCCCAGATAGGAATGGAATGAACACCGCACTGACAACCTATTTTATGCGCCCCAGCTAAGAAACCTGGGCGAGATATACACGCCGTCCAGCACACACCCCTTCACTGTCTCACATATCCCCCCCCTCTTCTCCAGACCGGAGGACTAGTCAGAAATTCCGAAGAGACAGTGAACTCTGGACAAGGCATCAGCATTACCCTGTAATTTCCCAGGTCTATGCTCAACCGAGAAATTGAACTCTTGAAGTGAAAGGAACCACCTTGTCACCCTGGCATTCCTTTCCTTGTTCTGCTTCATCCATGTCAGAGGAGCATGGTCTGATTGCAATTTAAATCTCCTACCCAAGAGGTAATACCGTAGGGAGTCCAGCGCCCATTTGATTGCGAGGCACTCTCGCTCCACAATGGCATAATTTTGTTCAGCCGGTGTCATTTTTCGACTTAGATACAGGACTGGGTGTTCTTCACCCTTCACGACCTGTGATAACACTGCCCCTAACCCCACATTAGAGGCATCAGTTTGAACAAGAAACTCTTCCCTGAAATTAGGGGTGACCAGAACTGGTCTTTGACACAAAGCCATTTTCAACGACAGAAATGCTTTTTCTGCCTCCGGATTCCAATTTATCATTTTGGACTTCCCCCCTTTTGTCAGGTCAGTCAATGGGGCAGCAATGGAGGCATAATTTGGTACGAATCTGCGATAGTACCCAGTGATGCCCAAAAATGCTTTGACCTGTCGTTTTGTGAGGGGTACAGGCCAGTTTCGAATTGCCTCTACTTTATCGATTTGTGGCTTGATCAGCCCTCTGCCAATCACATAGCCCAAGTACTTGGCCTCTTCTAGGCCAATTGCACATTTCTCTGGGTTTATGTTCAGCCCAGCTCCGCCTATCGAGTCTAAGACGGCTTGTACCTTAGCGAGGTGGCTCTCCCAATCAGAACTGAAAATTACAACATCATCCAGGTAGGCAGCTGCATAGGCTTGATGCGGGCGTAGGATCTGGTCCATAAGCCTCTGAAAGGTAGCTGGGGCTCCATGCAACCCGAATGGCATCACCAGATACTGAAACAAACCTTCCGGGGTTGCAAAGGCCGTTTTTTTCTTTTGCCTCCTCAGATAGGGGTATCTGCCAGTACCCTTTTGTCAGATCGAGGGTTGTAATATAACGGGCACCCCCTAACCTCTCGATTAGCTCATCTACCCGTGGCATCGGGTATGCGTCAAACTTTGACACTTCGTTCAACTTTCTGAAATCATTACAGAACCTCCAGGTTCCATTAGGTTTTGGGATCAGAACAATCGGGCTACACCACTCGCTTTGGGCCTCCTCAATGACCCCGAGGTCTAGCATGCGTTTGATTTCAGTAGAGACTATCTTTCTGCGGGCTTCTGGAATTCTGTACGGTTTTATTTTGACCTTAGTACCGGGCTCAGTCTCGACATGGTGTTTTACGAGAGAAGTCCGGCCGGGCAAGTCAGAAAACCTCTGCCGATTTTTCTGCAGAAACTCCCGTACTTCCTGTTTTTGGTGCACGGACAATGTCTCACCAATGGTCACAGGAGGTAGAGATGGTTTTACCCCTTTCTCTACTTCACCCGAGGCCAACAATGCCTCTCTGTCCCTCCAGGGCTTGATCAGATTGATATGATATATCTGGTAGGGCTTCCGTCTCCCGGGTTGGTGTACTTTGTAAGTAACCTCGCTCACTTTTTGTACGACCTCGTATGGACCATGCCACTTGGCCAAAAACTTACTTTCCACTGTGGGAATTAGAATTAGGACTCGATCCCCGGGGTTGAAAGACCTAATTTTTGCTGACCGATTATAGACTCTGCTTTGAGCTTCTTGGGCTCTCTGCAGATGATTCTTCACTAATGGCATAATTTTAGCCATCCTCTCTTGCATCTGGGCAATATGCTCTATAACACTCTTGTATGGAGTTGTCTCGGTTTCCCAAACCTCCTTGGCTATGTCCAGCAAGCCCCGCGGATGCCGACCATACACCAACTCAAAGGGAGAAAATCCCGTAGAGGCCTGGGGAACCTCTCTGACCGAAAACAATAAGTAGGGTAACAGGTAGTCCCAGTCCCTCCCATCTTTCTCTACTGCTTTCTTTAACATATGTTTTAATGTTTTATTAAAACGTTCAACCAACCCATCCGTCTGGGGGTGATACACAGATGTCCGAATGTGCGAGATTTTAAGCAACTTACACAGTTCCTTCATCACTTTGGACATAAAAGGTGTGCCTTGGTCCGTGAGGATCTCTTTAGGAATTCCTGTCCTGGAAAACATATGAAAAAGTTCCCGTGCAATATTTTTAGATGCCATATTTCTTAAAGGGACCGCCTCGGGGTACCGGGTTGCATAATCAAGGACAACTAAGATGTATTGGTGTCCCCTGGCTGATTTTACAATAGGACCTACCAAGTCCATTGCTACCCTTTCAAAGGGTATTTCTATAACCGGCAGCGGGATTAATGGACTCCGGAAGTGAGACACCGGAGCATTTATCTGACACGAGGGGCAGGTTTTACAATAATCCTCTACATCTCGATAAACCCCGGGCCAGTAAAACCTCTGAAGAATTCTTTCCTGGGTTTTGTCCATCCCCAGGTGCCCACCCAGCACGTGGTTATGGGACAAACCTAACACCATACTTCTATATGACTTAGGTACTAGGAGCTGACTCACGGCCTCTCCCTTTACTTTAGTGACCCTATATAGCAGGTCATTGTTCATGGCAAAATGGGGAAATTTTTCATCAGAGCCGGGCTCTTGTGGGATCTCATTCAGAACGGTTATATTCTCCCTGGCATGTTTAAGAGTGGGGTCTTGCAATTGCTCACTCCCAAAATTGCCACGGGACACCGGTAGGTCAGGGACATTCTGTTCTAGAGAAACATCCTCCCCCTCCCCCAACATCACCTGAAATGGAAATTCATCATTTTTTTTTACAGTCATCATCATTATCAATATCATTATAGTGATTACTATCAGCATCAGCATCATTATCATGGTCATCATTATTATCATGATCATCATCATTATCATGGTCATCATTATCACATAAGTTTAACGGCCCACTAGCCTTGTGTTCCGCCCCTCGGGACTGCGCACCCTCAGTAGGAGCTTCATCACACTGTCCAGCAGAAACATTTTTTTTCCAAAGACCCCAAAACAGGGGAAAGTCACGACCCAATATGGCGGGATGCATCAAGTTCTTCACTACCCCCACTTCATATGAGATCTCCCCGAGTTTTGTGACGAAGTCTGAGGAGGTTACTGGGTAGACTTTGACGTCTCCATGTATGCACACCACGCTTAGGTACCTATCTGTGACGAAGTCCCCATCAGCCAGACTAGCATGTATCAGAGTCACTCGACTTCCTGAGTCGAGTAGGGCCTGTACTGGGCACCCATTTATCACGACCTGACACAGCTGTGGGCCAGTCTCCTCGACTAGGGTGGCCACGCACACGGGCTCGGCGAGGAACGAGAGAGACTGTCCAGCGTCACAGTCCATAGGTTCCCCCACTAGTGGACAATTGGCTGAAATATGACCTTGTTCACGGCATCTCCAACACTGTCTCAGGTCAGTGTGTTCAGACGGGGAGACCTTCCTAGGTCTGGGTTCTCCTGGTAGGTAAGTATCACCCTTCCGCTCATACATGTCCCCTCGGGGCTGACCCGGACTATCAACAGCCCCCCTTGCCCCCACAGCTGGAACCCTCTTACCGGGAGATGACGGAGGCCGGGTATTCCGAACTGATGATCGCTCGGACGGCTGGTCACGTAGATAGTCTTTGGTGGCGAAATACCTTTCTATTAGGCTGACCAGTTGATCGGCATCTTTGGGGTCTCCCTGTCCGACCCAGAGCTGGACCTCAGGGGAAGGGCCCAGATGTACCGGTCCAGCACCACCTTTTCAACCATTTGGGCAGGGGTGCTGACGTCAGGTTCCAACCACTTCTTTACCAAAGAAATCAAGTCATACATTTGTGAGCGAGCAGGCTTGTCTCGCCTGTATCTCCAGTTATGGACTCTCCTGGCACGGACTGCCCTCGTCACACCCAGGCGGGCAAGAATCTCCGCTTTCAACTTAGTATAGTTTTTGCTGTCCTGCTCGCTGAGGTCAAAATAGGCTTTTTGGGGTTCCCCAGTCAAATAGGGCGCAACCACCATAGCCCATTCAGATTGTGGCAGATTCTCCTTCTCTGCCAGTCTCTCAAATATAGCCAGATATGCCTCCACATTGTCATGAGGCGTCATCTTCTGCAGAGTCTGTTTTACCGCCTTTTTTACAGCGGATAATGCCGGTAACCCGGCATCTTCATTCGGGGACGAGGTGCTAGGAGTTTTTTTTAGTGCTGCAAGCTGCTCCAGTAACAACCGGTTGGTTTCCTGCTGTTGCTGCTGGCTCTGCTGGGCCTCTAGGTGTTGTTGCTGTATGGCCTGCTGTTGCTGCTGCATGCTCTGCTGTTGTTGCTGCATGGCCTGCTGGGCCTCTAGGTGTTGTTGCTGCATGGCCTGCTGTTGCTGCTGCATGCTCTGCTGTTGTTGCTGCATGGCCTGCTGATGTTGCTGCTGCATGGCCTGCTGGTTCTGGGCCAGCTGCTTAATGAGCTCCTCCATACTGCCGGACATCTTGGGCTGGCTGACAGCCTTCACCCAAGACATATACACTCCACAGTCTTCTCCACAATAAGTTCAGTTTTGCGGTGCAGACACCTTTTTTTTTTTTTTTTTTTCAAAGTCTTCAGCCACTGTGCTGCCCCAGCATTCAAGCACCAATTGTAAGCTTTTCAGGGGATATAGCTCTGGGATCGCCGTCTTGGGGAGACGGAGTGGCATAAAGAGACCATTCACAGACAGTGGTTCTGTTAAAAACTGGCCGCAACCAGTTTTATTAAAGTCCACAGCAAACAGAACATAAATTAAAACAAAATCATAAACATAAAGCCTAGGCGTGTCCCGCCACTAATTACACTTAGATAGATTACCCTTTCTATCCGGGTCCAGACTCTAATAGCCTGTGCCCAAAACAACACATATGTTCAGTAGTTACCAGCGTGCAGCTCACATGAGGCTCCAATGGCGTCTGAAGTCAGATCCAGACTGAGAGATAGAGCCCCCTCTGAAATTCTCAAGCAGGTACTTATGGCTGCCTAATTAAGCAGCTGTGTTCACTCCGGGTTGCAATGCAAACCTGTCCCAGATAGGAATGGAATGAACACCGCACTGACAACCTATTTTATGCGCCCCAGCTAAGAAACCTGGGCGAGATATACACGCCGTCCAGCACACACCCCTTCACTGTCTCACAATATATATATCTACATGTCATTGTGACATATATATATACATATATTTATAGTTTATACACTTCTACATAGTAAAATAGCCTCTGATTCAATTGCCGGGTAATGCCGGCTTTTGTGAAAATACCGAAGCACCCGACATGAAATGACACATGGTTTACATAGAGTTAACCATGTATTTTCATGTAGTTTGATATCTGGTTTTCACAAACAATTACATGAGTGTATGTGTGCAAAATTTCACACCTGTAGGGTTAATTAAAGGTGTAAATTCGTTGTAAAAAAAACGGACTTTTTTACTACGAATTTACACCTTTAATTAACTCCTACAGGTGTGAAATTTTGCACACATACACTCATGTAATTGTTAGTGAAAACAATATATCAAACAACTTGAAATGACATGGTTAACTCTATGTAAACCATGTGTCATTACATGTCGGGTTCTGCATTTTCACAAAAGCCGGCAATTGAATTAGCGGCTATTATACTATGTAGAAGTGTATGAACTATAAATACAAATTTATATATATATATGTGTCACAAATTCAAAGACATGTATATATATATATGAGGTGTAAAATTGTTGAAAAAAATGCATGGGCTCCCGCCCTATTTTCTCAACCAGACAGACAAAGCCAGCGAGTGGGGGCAGATAATAATAGCCCAGAGAGGGACCATTATTTTTGGCCCCCCCCTGGCTACTAACATCTGCCCCCAGACACTCCAGAAAAGACAAATCTATAATTAGATTCGCCCTTTCTGGCACTTTGCCCGTCTATTCCCATTGCCCTGTAGCGGTGGTGAATGGGTTAATAAGGGGTTAAAGCCACCTTGCTATTGAAAGGTGACCTTAAGCCAGGTTAATAATTGAGAGCTGTCAATTAGACAACTATCAATTATTAATCCTATTGCATGAAATAAAAATAAAACACACACACTTTAATTAAAAATCATTTTAATGAAATAATGACACATGTTTTTGACCATCTTTTATTTTACTGCAAAAACCATTTGCTGTAATAAAAATAAAATAAAAAAGCAAAATTATTCTTACCTATCCCATGCACAGTCAGGTCCCACGGTGTAATCCATCAGAAAGGGTTAATGTTTACTGAAATTTAACAAGAAAAAGGAGCATCAAGCCCAAAACTATTTAGAATATAAAAAAATACCAATTTTTATTGAAACACATAAATACATACATGAATAAAAAACGTTCACAAGTGTGAATAGCGTGTATCTAGATAAAAGTGTAGTGGCGATGCAGCAAGATAACGTACCTAAAGTGCACAACAAAAGCAAGCCGGTTATGCTAAACAGATGAGTCAGGCTGTCACCATCACAAAAAGCACAATCTGTATATATGTAGCAGCTGAAAAATGTACTGTGCTACCTCCAAAAGGATGTGTTATCTCTAATCTGGAGGAAATGGTGGTGATAGGTTTAAGCTACATGACCCATAATCGCAAGTCCCCAGTGGGAATGTTCCATGGGGAAGGCAGGTAAATAGCAGCTTAAGGGCTAACCTCTCAGAGTGAGTGCCAGACTAACTACAGCATAAAAAGTGACCGTGCTTACCCATGTTGTGCAGTGTCAGGAACGTGCCCCGATGCACGTTTCGCTTTTCTTTTAGCTTCCTCGGGGGGCGGTGTGGAATGAGATGCTGTGTGCCATTATATAGGAAAATATACAAAAAGATCCAGGTGTGTGTGATCGCCCATTAATCTATAGAGCGCATGCGAACGCCGTCGCAAAGACTGCATGCGATTCACTTCCGGCGCTCCAGATGACGCTGTGGGTCCAGGAAAAGTTTCCTGTGACGTCAAGACCCCAGCGCCATCTTGGTGGAGGCCTTACATGAACCGCGCGCGCATGCGCAGATCGATGGAGGGGATAACATGTTCAGGAATGTAAGTGCGATGCTGTATATATAGTATATCATGTCACAAAAACTCAAATGATTGAATGGTATGGCGGTAGTCAAACTTATAAACATAAACATAATAAATCTTAGCAGAAAAATAAAATATTAACAATGTATTAGTTACAAAATATTAATTGCAATAATGGAGAGAAAAGCTATATGAAAAGTCATCATAAAAAATCCATAAGGTCCTCGAAAAGCACAAGACCAATGGGTCAGAGGATAGTATGGTTGTAAATAAACACAAAAAGAGAAAAAATAAATAAAATGAGAAAAAAAAAAAAAAAACAAAACCCAAAAAAATGAAAAAAACAAAAAAAAAAAAAATTGTCCTTAACATTGTTTTGCAAAAGGGCAGATATGAAAGTGGCCCATAGATCTCCAACCCGATCGGGGAAATGGGGCTTCACATCCAAGTCGCACCCTGGGGAAGTATTTAAGTCTAGCCACGAAATGACAAGAAGAAACTGTAACGTAAAAACAAATTAAAACCAAGCCTCATTTAAAAAAAATAAAAAAAAACGAAGAAAAAGGGAAAAGAAGGGGGTGGGGGGAAGGGAACCCAAAAAAAGGGGGGGGGATCCTCATAAGAAGCAAGCAAAGGGTATTTCCTTAAAACCCCCTAGGACATAGTGCCCAATTTAGTGACCATTGACATTCTAACGTGCCAGGGGGGCTTTCAATCACCACCCCTAAATACCATCCCTATCGATCTATCCCACAAATTTGAGGCTAGTGGGGTTGGATTTGGCACAACGAAAATTCGAGGATAATTTTTTAAAAATTTTAAAGAAAACTTTTGCGGGCCTTTTATCTCGAATATGCTCCTACCCCCACGCGGAATTCACTGAGGTCAGTCCAACATACCCCGGCCACAAGAGCAAGTGGGTAAATAATTTTAAAAAACAAGTAAGCATAAATATATTACCAACCCGGGGGCCCACCATCCAACCCTCAAAAGGGTGGGCCCCACATATGTTTTTACAGGCCAGGCACCAACCACACGGGAAAAAAAAAGAAAAAAAA
>JARQOD010000001.1:421738209-421823426 GCA_033576555.1 Oophaga sylvatica | reverse complement strand
AAAATCAAAATGATTAATCTACTCTTCGAATGACAAGCGTGGGTTTACGTGGCTAGGATTTGCACGAAAGTTCAACAATATGAAGAATAAGAACAGATTTGCAGTACAAGATCTATACTAAATACATATACACCTTATGTACAGTGGGTTCGGAAAGTATTCAGACCCTTCAAATTTTTCACTCTTTGTTTCATTGCAGCCCGTTTACTAATGCAAAAAAGTTCATTTTTTTTCTCATTAATGTACACTCTACACCCCATCTTGACTGAAAAAACAGAAATGTAGAATTTTTTGAAATTTATTAAAAAAGAAAAACTGAAATGTCATAAGCATTCAGACCCTTTGCTGGTATTGAGTAGAAGCACTCTATTGGCTAGTACAGCCATGTCTTCTTGGGAATGATGCAACAAGTTTTTCACACCTGGTTTTGGGGAAGGGAGTGGATCTGACTTGAAATGGAGACAAAGTATAACACTTAGTTATAAACCTAGCTTATGGCTGCATTCTGTGAAGACATATGAGATGGCCTTCCCTTGGGTTTTTGCTCTCAAAGTGCAAGGAGTAAATAAAAGAGTGATTGTCATTTATGAAACATAACTTGAAGAATTAATTCTCTACAGATTATATTTTCTCCAAATAACATCAAATAACAGCACAGAAAAAAAGAATAAACCCACCTGATGATAATATATTGCCATAATTTATTCCCTGTTCAGATCAAGGCTTTAGTGACCATGCCTAGGTTGAAGATCCAACAAGTCAAACTACCATCTGTGGGCTTCTGATGGCAGAAACTTAAGTATAAATGAGGTTTACACATATTTTTGCGCTACATTGTGAATCCTCAATGCATCACATACTGGTGACGCTTGACATGACTATGAGTATAGTATCTCTGATCTTAAAAAGAATTTTTAAAGGTTCAAGGTAGAGGACAAAGAAAGAAAAACATTTTACATGAAGTATAACTGACAGACAGCAAGAATCGGCATGTTTTCAATTCTTACCATATGACCCTAAGAGAATGAAGCATTTCGGCACTGCCAAGAACAGATTCCTTCTCTATATATCGTGGAGTGCATACAAATCTTATACTCCTTTTGTAAGTCATATAACAATTTATAAACCATTTTGCTTTCATCATGTTGCATGTTCTTGACAAAATTTATATATTCAATTTACAAACGATGTTTGACTAATACTTTTTTACATATTTTTTTTCTCTAATTCAAGTCTCAGCTGAAAGGAAATAATTTGAATCTAGAGCAGGAAAGCTGGTGAATCCCATTGTGGTGTGGATGAACTGATGAGTCATTTGGTTTATGAAAAAAAAATGAAAAAATACATTGAAATTATGTTTTATTTTGGCATTGACTTTGACCGCTAGTGAGGTCCATGCATCTATCATGTTTAGGTGGTCTATCTCAAGACGTTAAGAAGCCTGTAGAGTTGTTGATTTTGACATTATTGGTTGACAAACTTTTGGAAATTATTTTGGAAAAATCAAATTTTTTTAAAGCAAGAACATGCCCTTTTTAATTGCCACATTTCTTACTAATTCGTGAGTTTTATTTTTTTAGGCCGCTCTTTTCCTCTCTTTACATCTGGATGCCAGTTTCTGAAGTTGATGATGCAGCATCCTGGAGCAATGCACAGAAAACATTTAGGAAGCCCTGCTTTCCCGGAGTCTTATGTGAGGATTGACTCTTCTGGGAGACCAAGAAAGTTTGTCATTTTCCGGGAGCCTCTTAAGGGTATGCCACACTAAAACAAGAACGCTAACGAGATCGTTAAAAAATGTCACTATTTAGCAATCTCGTTAGTGACGTCGTTGTGTGTGGCATGTAGCAACGATGTGGCCCCTGCTGTGATCTCGTTAATCGTTCATTAGAGTTCTGGACCGTTATTTTGATCGTTGGCGTCCCGCTGGTGAGCCTGAATCGCTGTGTTTGGCACCTTTTGTGAACGATGTGCGACCTCGTTTGACGACGCATTAGTTAGCGGCGCAGGGGGGACTTTGATTTCTTTCGTTAAAGCCCTTCAGCTCAGATTGGTGGACCACAACATCACCTCAGCTATAATAACGCGCCCCCATCTATTGTTTCCAGAGCGCTTTGTGGGTGACTCCAACAACGGTTCTTTGTGCGTTGTTGCGAGGATAGTATCGTGTGTCGGATTTTTGCGATCCTATTTGTGGCGCAGTGGTGGGTTTTGCGATCCTGTCTGAGTCGCTAGAGCACTTCATCTTCCCATTTGGATTTTGGATATTTGGATTCAAGGTACATATTGTTTGTGATGTTGTTTGATACGTTTTTTGACATTTTTTTTTATTCGTCTGCTTTTTTTATTTTACACCCCCACCATTTTAGACATTTGTAACTGTATTTTAAATGTAACTGAAAAGTTAAATTTTGTTTAAACAGTTTAGTAATAGTAATTAATTACTAATTAACTTTTCTCTTCTTTACCGTACAGGGTGCACATAATGAACCTGTCCACGCGGAGCGTATGATTGTGGCAGTTGCACTGTCAATGGAGGCAGATGTCAGGAAGAGGCGCGGGTGGAAGAGAGGCGCTCCAAGCGAAAGCGTCGCATGTGGACCAGAGAATGGCTGGAGCAGAGGTCCAAATTCACCCACATGCATCTAGTGAGGAAGTTGCAGGAGAAGAATCCGCAGGCTTTCCAGAATTATCTACGGATGTCGGAGGATTCATTCAAGCTCCTACTGGAAGCTGTGAGGCCACTCATTGAACGGCAGGATACCCGGATGCGTGCAGCTGTTTCAGCAGAGGAACGTTTGGCAGTACCGCTGCGATTTTGGCAACCGGACGTTCAATGAAGGATTTGCAATTTTCTGCTGCAATTTCTCGGTCGCTGCTTGGAGAACTAATTCCGGAGACATGCAACGCCATCGTCCGCAGTTTACTGAGCTACATGCCTTTTCCCAAATCAGTGGCGGAATGGCAAATTATTGCCTCTGAATTTGAAAGGATTTGGCAGTTCCCAAACTGTGGTGGTGCCTTGGATGGCAAACATGTTCGGATCACGCAACCAGCCAAAAGCGGATCCTGTTTTCATAATTACAAGGGCTACTTCAGCACGATCCTCATGGCCCTTGTTAATGCCAATTATGAATTTATTGACGTTAATGTTGGCATGAACGGAAGGGTTTCTGACGGTGGCGTTTTGGAGCACACAAGTTTTGGTGAACGGTTGTTTAATAATAAACTTAACTTGCCAACCAACATGGACACCACCGCCAACCTAAACTTTGTGTTTGTGGGCGATGAAGCCTTCCCCCTTCATGAGCATCTTGTGAAACCGTACCACAAAAGACTTTGACAGGGGAAAGGCGGATTTTTAATTACAGACTGTCTAGGGCACGGCGCGTTGTGGAGAATGCCTTTGGCATAATGGCCAACGCTTCAGGGTTTTTCACACTCCAATCAATATGAAGCTGGAATCGATAGACTCTGTGGTGTTGGCCTGTTGTGTGCTGCACAATTTTCTACGTAAACGCGATGCTGGAACTTACAGTCCGCCAGGCTTCATGGACTCGGACAGCAATGGTGACGTGGTGCTCGGAGAATGGCGTAACAATGATCCTGCTATTGCAGGACTTCAACCTGTCAATCAAGGCAGGAGCAAGGACGATGCGAAGGCCGGCCGAGACAAGTACTGCCATTACTTTAATGGGCCTGGTGCAGTGAGTTGGCAGCATCAGGTCTAGTTTGATTTTGAGTTTTTTGTCTTTTTTAAACAATCTTTTTATAATAAAAATTTTTATTTTAAAAATGCATTCGTGTTTTTTTTTTTCAATTATTTTATCAATATGGGAGAAGGGATAATGATGGGTGAGATGTGGGGAGGGAGTAATGGGGATGGCAACGAGACATGTTACCAGCTGCTGTAGTTTTTAAAATCTTTTCTAAAGTTTTTTGTTGTGTATTTTTTTTTTGCATTGTATCTACTTGTCACACACGGGGTCATGGGAGTACCATCAGTCATAGGAGTTCATTGTTAAAGAAATAAAAAGAAAAAAATTTCAAAAATTAACAATTATTTCAAAGGCCCATGGTCTCACTAGCGTTCAAACCTTATAATTAAAAATAACACATAATACACCACAGCAGCATATATAAAGTTTAAATATATAACAATATTTTTAGTCATATAGATTAAAGAATATAAAATTGATATAAATATATAAAAAAAAATTTTGGGAGGTAAAGGTCAACATTCACCAGGGAATCCCAGCTATTCACAGATATGCGAGGCCATTGTGATCGCAAGGTGACGATAAGGAGCTCCAGCTATTCAGATATACAGCTATTCACAGATATGCGTCGCCATTGTGATCGCAAGGTGACGATAAGGAGCTCCAGCTATTCAATATACAGCTATTCACAGATATGCGTCGCCATTGTGATTGCAAGGTGACGATAAGGAGCTCCAGCTATTCAGATATACAGCTATTCACAGATATGCGTCGCCATTGTGATCGCAAGATGACGATAAGGAGCTCCAGCTATTCAGATATACAGCTATTCACTGATATGCGTCGCCATTGTGATCGCAAGATGACGATAAGGAGCTCCAGCTATTCAGATATAAAGCTATTCACTGATATGCGTCGCCACTGTGATCGCAAGGTGACGATAATGAGCTCCAGCTATTCAGATATACAGCTATTCACAGATATGCGAGGCCATTGTGATCGCAAGGTGAGGGTTCTCACGAGCTCAAGCCATACACAGATATGAGATGCCATTACGATCGCCTAGCTTGGAACCATCATCTGTGTATGGCTGGGCGCATGGCTGCTGCGGTCACTTTGCGATCGCAATATCGTTTTGCGTCGCGAGTGCGGACGCACGTAACGTGCGCACGCTGTGACGTCATGGCGCTGGCGTTGTCAAATGCGCTGTTGTTGAAAATGGCGGAGAGACAGCGCGGGGCAAAGTGGACGGAGGCAGAGGTCCACTACCTAATCTCCAGGGTGGACAAATGGGGATATGACTGCAGGCTACCTGTGGCGCATCCTATGCGCCACAAAAAGGTAGTCCTGCAGAGGATCCGGCGGGGCCTGGCGCGGCGCTTTCAGGTGCAGCGGACCACATAGCAGATCCGCAAGAAGCTGGCGGACCTCCGATACTGGTCCAGCGAGAGGGTCGCCAGCATCCGGGCCCAGCTACGCAGGCCTCACAGTGAGTATTGATGAGGGTATCTGGAGAGGTTATGTTTTGTGGGTTATCTACCTATATCAATGCACCCGCAGTGATGGGAGTACCGGCAGTGATGGGGCAGGCAGTGATGAGGCAGGCAGTGATGGGGCAGGCAGTGATGGGAGTACTGGCAGTGATGGGGCAGGCAGTGATGGGGCAGGCAGTGATGGGGCAGGCAGTGATGGGAGTACCGGCAGTGATGGAGCAGGCAGTGATGGGGCAGACAGTGATGGGGCAGGCAGTGATGGGAGTACCGGCAGTGATGGGGCAGGCAGTGATGGGGCAGGCAGTGATGGGGCAGGCAGTGATGGGAGTACCGGCAGTGATAATGGGGATTCTGAATTGTATATTTCATTTACAGCACCACCTTCACCATCACCAGCACCAGCTGCTCCACCGTCCCCAGCTACCCCTCCACCTCCATCATCTCCTTCCCGGCTACCCCTCCACCACCATCATCACCACACCTCTACAACCCTTCAAACCCCTTCAGCGGCAGCAAACCCCCCCTCCTGATTCGGTGGGTTCCAGCCCTTCCCCAGGAAATGCCTTCTCTCCAGCATCATCCCGTGACACGGATGCAGGCTTTCCATCAGGTAATTAACGCACATTATATAAGCTTCAGACAAGTTTGAGAACTTTGTAAGGTCTTATGTGTAATGACTGTTGTGATATAATTTTTTTTTCTTTTTTATTCCCTAGCCGGCGGAGCAACAGGTTCTGGGTGGGCAGTAAGGGGGTCCTCTGAGGAAAACCGTAAGTGTTAACAAACATAACATGTACATGTTGATGTTGCAACAGAATTCCCTGGTTAACTGTTACCTTTACCTCCACAGAAATCCCAACTGCCCAGGACCTGTTGCTGTCACACCGCCGGCTGATGGCGGCCATGAGCAGCGCGGTGGCAGCCATGCAAACAGCGGTGGCAGCGATGCAAAGTGCCATGGGAGCTCTGCATCAACACGGGGTGATGCTGGAGAGGGTATTTCCTGGACTCCGGGGCCCTCATTAATTTATTTTTTGTTAATTATTTTTTATTTTGTTAATATTTTGTTTAGAATTTTTTATTTTATTATGTTACTGTTTTTTGTTTTTATTTAAATTTGATTTATTTAAAAAAACAAAAAAATATATATGAAAAAAATATATATTTTATATTTTACGTTAATCTACGCAGGTGTGGTGTATTATTTTTTAGTATAAGGTTTTAGCGCTAGTGTGACCAGGGCCTTTAAAAGAAATGTTAATTTTTGATATTTTTTTCATTTCATTTTTTCCCTATGATGGAACACCTACTCCCATGACCCCATGTGTGACAAGTAGATGTAATAAAAATACAACATTTTAATAGTTGACATCACATAAGAAAAGACCACAATTCATTAGATAAATAAGTTTTTTTATTAAAAAAGGTATCAATGTAAAAATATATAAACAACAAAAAAAACTTTTGTAAAACATTTTAAAAACTACAACTGCTGGTAAGATGGATCGTTGCCATTACCACGCTGCCTCTGCGGTGTATAAAAATAAGGGGGAGCACCAGCGTTTGGGTTTGCAGGATTTAGCCCAATTGGGTTCGGCACAGGATTGTTGGGCCATGAGTAGTCCGGGTACTGCGGTCTTGGCATGACGACATATCTGTTATCCAGGTTTCGAAAAGACGCTTGAGTCAGTACCTCAAACACGAGTCTCTCTGCATGAAGCCGCTGAACAGGATTCAGTGTAGGTAGCTTCTCATTAGCGAAGTATGCAAACCCTGTTATTTTAGTTTGGTCTTTTTCTGCCGTAAGCACTTTTTTCGCAATTTCCACCAATTCAGGAGTAGCCGAGGTGGGAGCCTTCCTTTTCCTTCCTGAAAGTGAAAGCCGGCTCCGCACAGATGAGGATGGTGGCTCGACTACTTCATCTTGGATCAACGCCATGCTGTCTTGTTCAGTTGGAGGTGTGGAGACAGCCGAGTCCTGCATGAACAAAAAACAAATGGTAAATCACAAAGATAAAGAAATTAATCTTCACACTATAACACCCATATACAGCAAAAATGTGAAAACGACACTTGTAAAGACAAAGAAATTTATCTTCACACTATAACACCCGTATACAGCAAAAATGTGAAAACGACACTTGTAAATGGATAGGCCTCAACTAGTGTTGAGCGATACTGCTCGATATCTAAAAATATCGGATCGGAATTTTATCGCCGATATCACTAAATATCGCCGATATCCGATTCCGATACCGGAAGTCCAATGTAAGTCTATGGGAACAAAATATCGCAACTAAAAAAAACCTTTATTTCCTTGTAAACACTAAATATACACACATAGAATACATATATATATGTAACGACCCGCCACCACAATTGTGGATTACCAGGGCAATGGGGTACTCAGAGCCGAGCCCATGGAAGTCTATGGGGATTGTCACAGGCAGCGGTGGCTCGGTCTGTGGCCCTGGCGGTCTGGCGTATGTTGGGGGGATATTTACAGGGGATAGATTTATATACAGTTCGTGACGCCACCTGTAGTCTCTGGTAATTTGTACCAGCGCTGCTGTAGATCTCTGAGGGGATGGTGAGGCAGCTTGATGTCGGGTCCCCTACAGGTGGGACTCTTCCCTCAGGTCGGTAGTTATGGTAGGGTTGTGCAGGTATGCAAGTAAATAACTCAGTCTCACACGGTCAGCGTCTTTCCATACCTTTACTTGTAAGATGGTAAGGCAGGTCCCAGGGAGGCTGATCCAAGGAGAATGTATTTCAAGATAGCAGCTGGACAAGTTAGGGGCCTCCTTTACTTTCACAACGATGAGTACAACCAGCATGAAGCGTAGTTCCCTCTATAACTCCAGCTATTCCAAAGCTGTACTGCCCAGTCAGTTTTGTGGTCGGAGCCTTCCTGTGAGAGAGCTGAATTCCTATCTTGTCCTGCAGAGACTCAAGGTCCTCACTCCCCCTGACCCCAGTTACGTACCGACTATTTAGGGGCTGCTTGCCGCGACCTAAGGTCCGATAAGCCTCTGGTTTTCTTACCACTAAGCGTGAAGCTATAGTGATCCTTCGGTCCCCAGTGACCGGTAACAATGTGCAGGACTTCTCCAATCCAAAAGCACTTTTAAATATTCCTTCCACTGTGCCTTTCGCCTTGTCCGCGCTTGTAGCATAAACACTCACACTTGCAAAAAGTCATATAATCACTCCCTTCTTTTCTTCCTTCAGAGTTAGTTGCCAGACTCTCAGTAATCTTCTAGGCAGGAGCACGTCTCTGAACCTTCACTGTCCTTGAGACAGGAGACTGAAGTATATCTGTACTAAACTCTTCTTTCTTTATCAATGTCTTCAAGTGAGGTACAGCTCTGACCAGGCTGAGGTGATCTATATCCGCCCTTACTGGCCTCCACTTGCTGAACTGCTGATAGAACCAAGCTGGACTGTTTCCTCCCTCCAAGTCCCAGCTAGACTCCACATGTCTGCTCTGTCCGAAGACAGGAAACTGACTACTAAATCACTCAACGAATCTACACTGACCACTCCCTACGAGTCACTACACTACCCTAAGGGTGTGTCTAGTGTATATTGAGTGAATGGGTATAGAGCATTGAACTGCTATCTCTCCACACACTCTCCAGGGTACTGCGTGTGCCTTCACACCAGGGCTACACATTCCCCCATGGTAAAAGACAGCACTCCGGGCTGTAAAATACAAAGAGACATTTTTGTTTATGCATTAAACATCAACATTAAACATTAATTCGTCCCATCCGGGAGGTAAGGATGTCTTGAACGTTGCAAACAAAACATTATATATAGAAAAGTACAAATATTAAATAACATTTTCATATAAATAGACAATATGCTTGTGAAGGACCCGCACCAAACCTTCAACGTGGGTCCTGGGTGGGCTGCAGGACATCCGAATGCAGACCTCACTCAGTGCCACACCACACGGTTTTGTATTCAGAGGTAGTTGTGCTGGTTTTATGTAAAACCAATATTAGGCACCGAAGCGCAACTATATACAGATAAGTTCTGGGCTGGCACAGTCCTCAGCCTCTGAGTCCATAATAAGAAAAAGACACATTATATCAAATCACATCACAATAACGTGCAAAAACTTTTTATCTGATTACCCAGCCGGGCATTCTACTTTTGGCAATATATATATTCGTTATATACACATTTAACTTGTGCAAAATTGGCAAACATTCTTAAACTTTTTACAACATTACTTATGGTAGACCCCTGTCTGGATCTTACCGGTTTTTACTGTTTAACTATTTCAAATACATTTTCCACCCCGGGGGCTGGAACAATGCGATGGTCCCTAGATCCCAGGACTAACAAGTCGTGACCTGCTATTGGGGTTTGAGTTGCCACAGTTCTTGTGCGAACCTCTAGGGGCACAACGGGTACTTTCTCCTTGCGAGACACCGATTGCGTTTCAATTTGTGTTACAGTTAGCGATATCGATCGTGTCATAGATTGCGATGGAAACTGGGTCGCAAGTTGCGATGCAGAAGGATGACTAGATGACGAAGAGTATGTAGACATTGCTTCCATTTGCGAGGAACCTGCAGGGGGCGATGCTGGGGCACGGCCTGGTGCTGTTTGAGCTGGAGACGGGGACGCTGCGGTAGTGGTGACGTTACCTGCGTCGGGGACGGGGTCACGGACGATGGTGACGTTAAGGGCATACCATCCCTTCATTCCCCAGTGCCGTGTGTATGTAACAATGTCTCCATTAACTAAGTCCCTCCCGGGATGGCCTTGCGGTAGGTGGGATTCTACATCACGTCTGCTGACAAAGACCCCTGGGTAGAGGCCCGGTTCTCTGATGAAGCCCCAGCCCTTCCGGAGCTGGAACTCAGTAACACACCCCTGCCGCCGCGGTTCCCTCAGAGTACCTTTCTCTCTTCGGACACTTTCCTTGTGCGCGATCAGCTCTGCATGCTGCCGCTGTCGGTTGCGCTGAGCTTCCCGCTCTTCCTCCTGCTGGCGTTGTTGTTTCTCCTCACGACGCTGCCACTCACGTTCCCACTGGGCGGTGTAGGCGACGTCATCCAGGCGCGCCATCTCGTCCCAGTCCACGTCTGGTAACGACGGACAGGACCCCTCCGGTGTCCCTGCCGGGGATCGATCATCTGCTGCGGCCTCCTGGCCGGGCGGGCGTTCCGGAACTGGCGGTACCTCCTCAACCTCCTTCGCCTCCACCGCTTCACCGGTGGGATCAGGATCGGTACTTTCGGGGGCAGCCTCCGGTTGCTCCTTTGCCTTGGGCAGCAGAAGTTTTGGTAACTCCAGACGTAGGGGGTCATCGAAGGGAGAGATCACCGCGTCCCACAGCCGCCGCTGCTCCAGGGTACGTCGGCGTCTCTCGATCTCCTCAAATCCAGGTTGTGGCAAAATCATCTTTCTTAGTCGTGCATTTTCTTCTTTAACTTCCAGCAATGCTTGCTGCAGGTGCAGGACCACGGATGGTTCCGGTGCTGGTGGCAGCTTGGCTGGGGCACGGGGCCTGCCTTCCTCCACTTCCCTGCTCGGCTGCACACGTCCTGCTTCCATGATGTTCCAGAGCGTTCTTTTTTCTTCTTTCACCAGAGACGTCCGGTCTCTTCCGTGGAGGCGGGGTTTGCGTCTCCTCCTCTTCGCAGGGAAGGTGAAGAGGAGGCGGACCTCCTTTGCTGTAGGGCAGGATCGCATGTTGTAATAGCACTTTGAGAGGGCAGGAATTCTCTTCGCGCCACAGGGGGGTACACGCCCACGAAGGCACGCCCACCTTCTTCTCCAGCGCCTGAGGGCGCGAATATGGCGACAAAGATGGCGATTTTTGGCGCCAAAAGTGCAAACAGTCCTTTTTCACAAAAACAACTCCATAGGCACACAGGGCTCGCAATTTTGCGAGTTTCGTATCCTGTTCGTGACGCCAATTTGTAACGACCCGCCCCCACAATTGTGGATTACCAGGGCAATGGGGTACTCAGAGCCGAGCCCATGGAAGTCTATGGGGATTGTCACAGGCAGCGGTGGCTCGGTCTGTGGCCCTGGCGGTCTGGCGTATGTTGGGGGGATATTTACAGGGGATAGATTTATATACAGTTCGTGACGCCACCTGTAGTCTCTGGTAATTTGTACCAGCGCTGCTGTAGATCTCTGAGGGGATGGTGAGGCAGCTTGATGTCGGGTCCCTACAGGTGGGACTCTTCCCTCAGGTCGGTAGTTATGGTAGGGTTGTGCAGGTATGCAAGTAAATAACTCAGTCTCACACGGTCAGCGTCTTTCCATACCTTTACTTGTAAGATGGTAAGGCAGGTCCCAGGGAGGCTGATCCAAGGAGAATGTATTTCAAGATAGCAGCTGGACAAGTTAGGGGCCTCCTTTACTTTCACAACGATGAGTACAACCAGCATGAAGCGTAGTTCCCTCTATAACTCCAGCTATTCCAAAGCTGTACTGCCCAGTCAGTTTTGTGGTTGGAGCCTTCCTGTGAGAGAGCTGAATTCCTATCTTGTCCTGCAGAGACTCAAGGTCCTCACTCCCCCTGACCCCAGTTACGTACCGACTATTTAGGGGCTGCTTGCCGCGACCTAAGGTCCGATAAGCCTCTGGTTTTCTTACCACTAAGCGTGAAGCTATAGTGATCCTTCGGTCCCCAGTGACCGGTAACAATGTGCAGGACTTCTCCAATCCAAAAGCACTTTTAAATATTCCTTCCACTGTGCCTTTCGCCTTGTCCGCGCTTGTAGCATAAACACTCACACTTGCAAAAAGTCATATAATCACTCCCTTCTTTTCTTCCTTCAGAGTTAGTTGCCAGACTCTCAGTAATCTTCTAGGCAGGAGCACGTCTCTGAACCTTCACTGTCCTTGAGACAGGAGACTGAAGTATATCTGTACTAAACTCTTCTTTCTTTATCAATGTCTTCAAGTGAGGTACAGCTCTGACCAGGCTGAGGTGATCTATATCTCGCCCTTACTGGCCTCCACTTGCTGAACTGCTGATAGAACCAAGCTGGACTGTTTCCTCCCTCCAAGTCCCAGCTAGACTCCACACGTCTGCTCTGTCCGAAGACAGGAAACTGACTACTAAATCACTCAACGAATCTACACTGACCACTCCCTACGAGTCACTACACTACCCTAAGGGTGTGTCTAGTGTATATTGAGTGAATGGGTATAGAGCATTGAACTGCTATCTCTCCACACACTCTCCAGGGTACTGCGTGTGCCTTCACACCAGGGCTACACATTTATATACATGTCATTGTGACATATATATATACATATATGTATAGTTTATACACTTCTACATAGTAAAATATCCTCTGATTCAATTGCCGGGTAAAGCCGGCTTCTGTGAAAAGACAGAAGCACCCGACATGAAATGACACTTGGTGTACATAGGGTTAACCATGTCTTTTCATGTCGTTTGCAATCTGATTTGCACAAACAATTACATCAGTCTATGTGTGCAAAATTTCACACCTGTAGGGGTTAATTAAAGGTGTAAATTCGTTGTAAAAAAAACGGACTTTTTTGCTACGAATTTACACCTTTAATTAACCCCTACAGGTGTGAAATTTTGCACACTTACACTCATGTAATTGTTTGTGCAAATCAGATATCAAACTACATGAAAAGACATGGTTAACTCTATGTAAACCAAGTGTCATTTCATGTCGGGTTCTGCATTTTCACAAAAGTCGGCAATTGAATTAGCAGCTATTATACTATGTAGAAGTGTATGAACTATAAATATAAATATATATATATATATGTGTCACAAATTTAATGACATGTATATATATATATGAGGTGTAAAATTGCTGAAAAAAAATGCGTGGGCTCCCGCCCTATTTTCGCAACCAGACAGACAAAGCCAGTGAGTGGGGGCAGATAATAATAGCCCAGAGAGGGACCATTATTTTTGGCCCCCCCCGGCTACTAACATCTGCCCCCAGACACCCCAGAAAGGGCAAATCTCTAATTAGATTTGCCCTTTCTGGCACTTTGCCCGTCTATTCCCATTGCCCTGTAGCGGTGGCGAATGGGTTAATAAGGGGTTAAAATGACCTTGCAATTGAAAGGTCACTTTAAGCCAGGTTAATAATTGAGAGCTGTCAATTAGACAACTATCAATTATTAATCCTATTGTATGAAAGAAAAATCAAACACACACACTTTAATAAAAAAGAAGTTTAATGAAATAATCACACAGTTTTTGACCATATTTTATTTACCTGCTAAAACCATTTCCTGTAATAAAAATAAAATAATAAAGCAAAATTATTCTTACCAATCCGATGTACAGTCAGGTCCCACGGTGTAATCCTTCAGAAAGGGTTAATGTTTACTGCAGGGACCGCAGCTAATGCTGCAGCCTCACAGTAAACCCCCAAATGAATGAGCTCCTCTCCTGGCTGACAGGAGAGGAAGTGGAAAGCTTAATTGATTGCTTTCCACTTTCACTTCAGGTCAGCCAGGGACACAATCAGTGACGTAAGAGGGAACTGGTTAACAAAAATAGGGGATCCCCTCGAAAAAAATTGGCGTGGGGTCCCCCCTATTTTTGTTAACCAGCCAGATGAAGCAGACCGCTGAGGCCTGGATTTTCAGGCTGTTAAGGAGCCAAGATCCATGGACCTTGCCAGCCTGATAATACCAGGCCACAGCAGTCTGCATATCTTGGCTGATTAACAAAAATAGGGGATCCCCTCGAAAAAAATTGGCGTGGGGTCCCCCCTATTTTTGTTAACCAGCCAGATGAAGCAGACCGCTGAGGCCTGGTTTTTCAGGCTGGTAAGGATCCAATATCCATGGACCTTGCAAGCCTGATAATACCAGGCCACAGCAGTCTGCTTAGCTTGGCTGGTTAACAAAAATAGGGGATCCCCTCGAAAAAAAAACGGCGTAGGGGTCCCCCTATTTTTGTTAACCAGCCAAGTAAAATGCAGACTGCTGCGGCCTGGTATTAAAAGACTGTCAAGGCCCATGGATTTTGGCCCTCAACAGCCTGATAATACCAGGCTACAGCAGCCCCACATTTGGCGCATCAAAAGATGTGCCAATTGTGGCACTTTACCCGGCTCTTCCCACTTGCCCTGTAGCGGTGGCAAGCGGGGTAATAAGGGGTTAATGTCACTGTTGATTGCACGGTGACAATAAGCCCGGTTAATAATGGAGAGGCGTCAATAAGACACCGATCCATTATTAATCCCAAAGTTATTAAATGCATAAAAAAAAGACAAAGCAAGAAAAAAGTATTTTAATGAAATAAAAGAGACAACACACTTTTCATTTCTTTTATTGTACTCTCATTCCTGCGACGCCATCGATCTCCTGTAAAAAAAGAAAAAAAACAAACCAACAGTATACCACCTGTCCGACGCAGTCCATAGTAACGACTGTCCCACGACGATCCAGCTCTGCTACATCGCAATGACAGGCAGAGCCTGTCATCCCGGCGCAGCACAGCTGATTACCTGCTTCCCCGGCGGTGACGTCATCGGACTGACTGCTTTACGGCCGGGATTACCCAGCAGTCACTGCAGTTATTGCGAGAAACTGCATGTGACCGCCGGGGAGAAGAGGATGGCGGCCATGAAGCAGTCCAGGCCGTGACCGCCGGAGATCTTCTGCCAGGTAAGTGCCGCTGACTCCTGACAGACCCGACCGACGGACACTGACAGTGACAGACCCGACCGACGGACACTCACAGTGACAGTGACAAATCCGATTCCGGTATTCGATATGACGAAAATATCGGTATTCGGAATCGAAAGGCCGATACAGCTAATATCGGCCGATACCCGATATTTGCAGTATCGTATCGCTCAACACTAGCCTCAACCGTTGAGCTACATAAATTATCAGTACATGAAGTGCTTAATTCAGCCATTTTATCTACATTTCAGAATTATATTTTTTAAATTTAAGTCCACTTTGGCATGTACATTAAAATGTGTTGTAATACAAAGGTACTTACATGTATGACAGGGGTGTCCGGCTGGATCACCGAGTCTAGATCCAACATGGATGTCCCTTGTCTGGGTACTTCTTGGTCCCTTGTGAAAGCGAACAGATCAAAGTACCACAGTTGGGGGACATAAACATCTTCGGCCCCGCTCCAGATTTGGTAGAATTTATGACTTTATTTAGCTCTTTTTTGTACACTGTGCGGAGGGCCTGAATGCGTTTTTTTCACCGATGACTCATCCGCCGGTTCATCTGGGTAACGGTTCTTGCAGAGCTCCACCAGTTTTTGGTACGCGTCCTTCTTTTTAAGCCTGTTACAGTAATCAGCCGACTTTATTTTCCACAGGCACGGCATTGAGCGGTACAGCTCGATAAACTCCCGCAAAAATTCCTGCTTATCAGCCATCTGTAATAAAAAAATGGTTATGTGAGAACGCCAGAATGGTTAAATAAAATGCTTACATAGCCTACAACATAGAACACAGCAGGGAACATAAAATGGTGGTTGTGGGCGCAGCTGCAGTAAACATTGACAGAGCTGGGATCATAAAATGGTGGTGGTGGGCGTGCCAGAACAAAACAATGGCAAAAAAAATAAAAAAAATCATAGATGAACAATTACGCAAAAAACAGCAGGGATCACAAAATGGTGGTTGTGGGCGCAGCAGGAGTAAACATTGACAGAGCTGTGATCATAAAATGGTGGTGGTGGGCGTGCCAGAACAAAACAATGGCAAAAAAAAAAAAATGATGGACGACAATGGTTAACAACAGCAGAGATCTAAAAATGGATCTGTAAAATTAAAGAAAAAATAAAAAATTAAATGTGACAAAAAAAATACCTACCTTACAAAACTTGTTTGTGATTCTGAAAAAAAAAAATAGGGAAACTAAATAGCGTCACAAACTGGTTCACAGAGGATATAACGCCACAGACTGGATCGCAAAAAAACCCAACGCCGTAGACTGGAACGCAGCAACCGCAACAGTGGCGCAAACTGGATCGCAGTAGCTACAAAGGCTAGCAGGACACACTGGAACGATGCTGGAGATTTGAAAGAACCGCTTCTGCTCGAGAGCAATGGAGAGGAGTGCTGATACGTCGTCTTTTATGACGCGGTCATCCAATCACAAAGCGGGAGAGCTGTGATAAATATCTATGAGATAAATAGTGACCACCAATCTGTGATGAGGGGCGTGCAAAAGGTTGCGCTCAGTCACGCCTATCGAGGTCGTGATCTTTCACAGTACATGCAGTGTGACACGTCCCAACGACCGCCAAAGTCGTTAAAGAGATCGCTAACCGCTGATGCGTCGTTAATGAGATCGTCCAGTTTGGCCGCTACTAGCGACCTTAAAACGATCACACCAACGATAGCGTCGTTATCGTGATCGTTAGCGGGAACGTTTAGTGTGGCAGTACCTTTAGACATCCTGGTAGAATTGAGAAGTATGATTGACAATCATTGGCATCATGACAACTCCTTAATAAAAGAAATCAGGGAAAAATTAGTTATTCTCTTATTTAGCTCAGCTCTAGAGCTAGATTTTTTCTCAAGCTAGGATCACACAAGAGTATATTTTCTCATCCAAGAGAATTGGAACAATTATGGGAATGACACTCTGATCAAACTTTGATCAGAGTGTCAGCACAGTGTGATCCGATTCTCTCAGATGAGAAGATGGAGAAAAATCCATCTTCTCCATTCTGTGAGTCCGGGGAAATCGGACAACACTCAGATGTCAACTGAACCCAACAGCTCTTGTACACCAGGGGGTAACTCTTCCCTCTGCGCTATTAAGCTTAATGGACACTTCCTTGCTAACCCAGATACACATACCTGTGTTGTTTCTGATTGTCTCCACCTTGAGTTCCTGATTGGCTGCACCCTGATTGAACACCCTACTTAAACCTGGCATTTCATTTAGTTCCTTGTGAAATTATTGAGCTACCAACCTTTAGTCAAGATTCCTTTCACCTGCTCCTTCATTCTAAGATTATACTGCTGCTTCCATGTACCGACCCTGGCTATTCATGACTACGCTACCTTATGCTCCTTTAAAATACATTGCTGCTTCCGTATACCAACCCTTTAGCTATTCCTGACTATGCTACCTGCCAATGCTGCCCCGAATGGTTACAATACCGCTACTCCAACCCAGGTCAGTCTATAACAGGGTGTGTTTCATACGGTTTGCCCTGAAAAATTTAGCATGCCGCAAATTTTGTATCATGCCTAATCGGTATGAAAAAAAAAATGATGTTGAGCACTGCCCCATAGAATAACATTGGTCTGAGTGCTATCCGATGATTTATGATTCTAATATATACACTAGTGGAATAAAACATGATCAAAAAGGCGAATATAAATAAACATGGTACCACTAAAAATGACATCTTGTCCTGAAAAAAACAAGCCATCATACAGCTCCATCTGCAAAAAAATGAAAAAGTTATAGCTCTCAGAATAAGCAATGCAAAAATAATTATTTTTTCTATATAATAGTTTTTATTGTATAAAAGCGGCAAAACATAAAAAAAATATATAAATGTGGTATCACTGTAATCGTACTGACCTAAAGAATAAAACTGCCTTATCAATTTTACCACACGTGGAATGACATAAACCCCCCAAAAAATCCTGAATTGTTAGTTTTTGTTCATTCTGCCTCTCAAAAATCGGAATAGAAAGCGATCAAAAATTGTCATGTTCTGAAAACGGTTCCAATAAAAGTGTCAACTCGTCCCTCAAAAAACAAGCCCTCTCCTGACTCTATTGGCCGAAATATGGAAAAATTATAGCTCTCAGAATATGGTGATACAAAAACTAATTTTTGCAATAGAAAGCATTTTTTAGTATGTGACATCAGCCAAACATAAAAAAATGATATTAAGCTGGTATTGCTGTAAATGCACCGACCCGAAGAATAAAGTCGCCATATCACTTATACCACATGAGGAATGGAGTAAAAAAAAACAAAAAAAAAACAATTTTTTATCTACTGTTGATTTGTTCATTCTGCTTCCCAAAGAGCACATTTATCCTGCGATGTGCGTTGAGCGCTTACTCCGGGGTTTCAGTATAATTCTCTGAAATACGTGGTTCAGACAGAACCACTGTCAGAAAATTCCCTATATTGAGGTAGATAGAGGAACTGTGGAGGACCTGTGATTCGGCAGTGTCCGTCTATTTAGGATAAAAGTGTCATCAGCCACAGTTATGTGCACTTCCAAAAAGAAGGACACCACTGAACAGAGGGAGTCCATAGTAACTCTGCTGCCTCATAAGGGTGAGTTTCCACGGTCAGGAAACGCTGCGTGTTTGGCGCTGTGCGCTGGCGCAGCGCCAAACACGCAGCGTCCAGATGTTACAGCATAGTGGAGGGGATTTCAAGAAATCCCGTCTCCACTATGCGTAACAATACGCAGGTGGCAGACCTGCGTAAATGGACATGCGGCGCGTCTTTTTAGACCGCAGCATGTCCTCGCGTATTGCGGCGACGGTGCGTCGCCGCAACAGAATTAACACAGGGCTATGTAGCCCTGCGCTCTTTCCGGAGGTGTCCTGAACACCTCCGGAAAGATTGCGCGTCATAAAGGGGGCGGGGCTTAGACGGAGCGGAATTTCCGCTCCGTCCAAAGCGCTGTGGTTCCGGACCGTGGAACCACAGCCTTATAGTGAATCAATCCCTCGGGGGTTTCATCTGAATCACATCACTCAAAGATGTATATGGAAACCCCAATTTAAGTGCTCAGCATACAGCGCCGGATAAATGTGATCCTAAATGTTATGTAAAATGTTCCCAATAAAAGCTTCAACTCAATCCACAAAAAAAGCAAGTTCCCACTCAGGTCTGTCATATGTTAACAGAATATAGAGGGGCTTCCACATTACTGGTAGCACAAAGGCTCTGGAAAAGCAAAATGGCTCATCGCCCCTCAAAAGAAATTCTGTGCTTCTAAATCTAAATGCCCCCCCTCCCTTCTGTGAGCCACACAGTGTACCTAAATCACATATAGTGTCCACATGTTTGGCATTTTTGAAGAGAGCCCGCCTAACTTATGAATGCATGTCTTCGAAAACATGAGCTGGGTAAAACGCACTGGTCACTATTGGGTACTGGTCACTACAACGTACTAGTCACTACAGCATACTGGTCACTTCAACGGTAGTTTGCAATTTTCACTCGGCAACATTCATTGCCCCTTGTTTCTGGAAAACACCCATGGAGTCATGAATCGTCATTACACTTGTAGATAAATTCCCAAAGAGGTATAATTTCCAAAATGTGAGTCACTTGAGGGAGGGATTCTAGGGGTTCTGTATATGGATTCCACAAATTATTCTAGGAAAATTTTGGTGCCATTTTTACCCACTTCTTGTGTGAAAATTTAAAATCTTGGGCTAAAACAACATTTTGGTGGTAAAAATGTAATTGTTTTTTCTTCACTGCACAATGGTATAAAATTCTGTGACACACCCATGGTGTCAATATTATCACTGCATCCCTAGATAAATTTGTTGAGAGGTGTAGTTTGTGAAAGGGGGTCACTTATTGTCACGGGTGTGTTAGAGGTTGCAGACAATCGCACTGCATCTAGCTGCAGACAGTCGTACTGCATATGGCTACAGAAAGTCTCAGCGTTTGGCCTTGCAGACACCTTCTTAACCCTTCTGATTCTTTGACCCAGTGGCAACCTTTGTCCAGCTCTAATTGACACACCTTGACCAGGGTGTTTATAGACTCCCAGCCAGCTGCTGGGAGTTGCCGGCGATGTTTCCATTTCACCCTGTTGAGGCTTGGAGCTATAGCAGTCGGCTATCTTCCTCTTTGGTGTTGGTGGAGGACGTCTGTGTTTCATCTCAGTCTATTCCAGATATGTGTTCCCCTTGTTCGTCTATACCAGCTGTCTTTACTGGTAGTGGGGATCATCTAGTGCTCACCCCGTCATTCCCTAAGTAGGGCTTATCGCCAGGGTCAGGCGAGGATTAGGTTTCTGCTCTGCGATTGTTGCTGAACCTATGTAGGGACATTTAGGGCAGACGGTGACTTTAGATCTCCCCCTCTTCCCTAGTGTTGGGCTCCCTTCTCATCATCCCTTCGTGTTGCACTTAGTCTTTCCTACACTATGCGTGACACTTATGGGGGTTTCTGCTGTTCTGGCAACTCAGGGGCTCTCTCAGTGGATCAAGGCACCTGCAAACCATAACAGTAAAATCTGCACTATTGTACGGATCTCCTTTCTTTCTGAGCTTTTCCCTGTGCCTGAAAAATATTTCCTGATTATGTGTAGAGTATTGGCGCACTCAGGAAAAAAAGGACCTAAGTTTGTTATAAAAAAAATATCGTATTAGCCCTTAAAAAAAATAAAAAACTGGGGGCTAAAACAACATTTTAGTCATAAAAATCTAATTTATTCTTTCTTCACCGCTCAATGGTATAAAATTCTGTGAGGCACATGTGTCAATTTGGTCACTGCACCCCTAGATGAAATCATTGGGGAGTGTAGTTTGTAAAATGAGTTCACATATTGGGGATTTCTGTTGTTCTGGCACCTCAGGGTCTCAGCCAATGTGACATGGTACCCTAAAACCATTCCATTAAAATCTGAACTCCAAAATGGGGCATCTTCCCTTCTGATCTTTGCACTGTGCCTCAAAAGTAGTATTCTCCCACATATGGGGTATTGACATACTCTGGAGAAATTGCACAACAAATTGTATGGAGAAATTGATCCTGTTGTCCTTATGAAAATAAAAAATGGGGCTAAAATAACATTTTTGTGTGGGAAAATGTGTTTTCTATTTTATATTTTCACGGCTGAACGTTATAAAGTTCTGTGACGCACCTGGGGGTTCAAGGTGCTTACCACACATCTGAATATATTCTTTGTGGGGTCTAGTTTCCAAAATGTGGTCACTTGTGTGGGGTTTCCATTGTTTAGGCACATCAGAAGTTCTCCAAACAGGACATGGTGTCTGCTAGTGTTGAGCATTCCGATACCGCAAGTATCGGGTATCGGCCGATATTCGCTGAATCGGAATTCCGATACTTAGTTCCGATATTTTCCATATATCGTATACCGGAATCGGAAGTTCCCATAATTCTTTGAGAGACAATGTGATTTTAGTCAGCCAATGAGGAATCCTAAGAAGTGTGGGCACATCCTGTACTGCTGCGGTCATGTTAACTAATGGCATGGCTGTGATTGGATGCTGAAATGATGTCAGAATGCACTATAAAAGGCGCCGCCTCCATTTTAGCGTCACTGTGCTGTGAACTCAGTTAGGGAAAGAACGCTGCTCTGCTGACTCTGAGGGACAGTTAGAGATTGCGATTTAGTGTACTGTGCTTTAGGCAGGCTAGTTTACCACCGGCTGTGTAAAGCTTCCTTTTGCCTGCAGTGTTGTTTTAACAGCTCTGCAAGGTGTGTGTGAGTGCAGGTGACGCTGCAGTTTGCTCTGTATGCAACGCTGTCTGTAGGCATCTGCACGTGTCACTCACAGACTCTTTTTTTTTTCTTCAGTGTAATTCTTGCTGCTCCATGTAATTGAAATAATAGTGTGACGCGCTTCCATCCGTATACAATACCTTGGTTGCAAACACTATAGAAGTCCACAATGGAGCCTTTCACACCAAGTGAACAGTTGTGTTTCAGTGTTCACTGCAGTCTGTGATTTTTTTTTTTTTTTTTGAGTGCAGATCACGCTCCAGTTACTTCAACTAATGCTGCGTGTACTCTGCTGAGTGTCTGTCACTGGCTCATCCTTGTAATTTTTCAAAAATTGCTGCTGCTTTATTCTATTTTAAATTTACAAAAATATATTAGTGTGACGCTCTTCCATCAAAATACAATACATTGCTTGCAAACTTAATAGAAGTCCACAAAAAGGCCTTTCACAGCAAGTGAACAGTTGTGTTTCAGTGTTCACTGTAGTCTGAGGTTTATTTTTTTGTAGGAGTGTAGATCCCGCTCCACTTCAACACCGCAGCGTGTACTCTGCTGAGTGTCTGTCACTGGCTCATCCTTGTAATTTTTCAAAATTGCTGCTGCTTTATTCTATTTTAAATTGACAAAAATATATTAGTGTGACGCTCTTCCATCAAAATACAATACATTGCTTGCAAACTTAATAGAAGTCCACAAAAAGGCCTTTCACAGCAAGTGAACAGTTGTGTTTCAGTGTTCACTGTAGTCTGAGGTTTAATTTTTTTGTAGGAGTGTAGATCCCGCTCCACTTCAACCACCGCAGCGTGTACTCTGCTGAGTGTCTGTCACTGGCTCATCCTTGTAATTTTTCAAAAATTGCTGCTGCTTTATTCTATTTTAAATTGACAAAAATATATTAGTGTGACGCTCTTCCATCAAAATACAATACATTGCTTGCAAACTTAATAGAAGTCCACAAAAGGCCTTTCACAGCAAGTGAACAGTGTGTTCAGTGTTCACTGTATTGGGTTATTTTTTAGGAGTGTAGATCCCTCACTTCACCGGCGTGTACTCTGCTGAGTGTTGTCATGGCTCATCCTTGTAATTTTTCAAAAATTGCTGCTGCTTTATTCTATTTTAAATTTACAAAAATATTAGTGTGACGCTCTTCCATCAAAATACAATACATTGCTTGCAAACTTAATAGAATACAAAATGCTTCAGCAAGTGAACAGTTGTGTTTCAGTGTTACTGTGTCTGAGGTTTCATTTTTTGTAGAGTTAGATCCCGTCCACTTCAACCACCGCCGTTGACTCTGCTGAGTGTCTGTCACTGGCTCATCCTTGTAATTTTTCAAAAATTCTGCTGCTTTATTCTATTTTAAATTGACAACAAATATATTAGTGTGACCTCTTCCATCAAAATACAATACATTGCTTGCAAACTTAATAGAAGTCCACAAAAAGGCCTTTCACAGCAAGTGAACAGTTGTGTTTCAGTGTTCACTGTAGTCTGAGGTTTATTTTTTGTTAGGAGTGTAGATCCCGCTCACTTCAACCACCGCAGCGTGTACTCTGCTGAGTGTCTGTCACTGGCTCATCCTTGTAATTTTTCAAAAATTGCTGCTGCTTTATTCTATTTTAAATTACAAAAATTTATTAGTGTGACGCTCTTCCATCAAATACAATACATTGCTTGCAAACTTAATAGAAGTCCACAAAAGGCCTTTCACAGCAAGTGAACATTGTGTTTCAGTGTTCACTGTAGTCTGAGGTTTATTTTTTGTGTGTAGTCCCGTCCATCAACAGCGCAGCGTATGTACTACTGCTGAGTGTCTGTCACTGGTCATCCTTGTAATTTTTCAAAAATTGCTGCTGCTTTATTCTATTTTAAATTGACAAAAATATATTAGTGTGACGCTCTTCCATCAAAATACAATACATTGCTTGCAAACTTAATAGAAGTCCACAAAAAGGCCTTTCACAGCAAGTGAACAGTTGTGTTTCAGTGTTCACTGTAGTCTGAGGTTTAATTTTTTTGTAGGAGTGTAGATCCCGCTCCACTTCAACCACCGCAGCGTGTACTCTGCTGAGTGTCTGTCACTGGCTCATCCTTGTAATTTTTCAAAAATTGCTGCTGCTTTATTCTATTTTAAATTGACAAAAATATATTAGTGTGACGCTCTTCCATCAAAATACAATACATTGCTTGCAAACTTAATAGAAGTCCACAAAAAGGCCTTTCACAGCAAGTGAACAGTTGTGTTTCAGTGTTCACTGTAGTCTGAGGTTTCATTTTTTTGTAGGAGTGTAGATCCCGCTCCACTTCAACCACCGCAGCGTGTACTCTGCTGAGTGTCTGTCACTGGCTCATCCTTGTAATTTTTAAAAAATTGCTGCTGCTTTATTCTATTTTAAATTGACAAAAATATATTAGTGTGACGCTCTTCCAGAGGACAGCGTTTGTTGGCCATTTGTGAGTCTGCAGCACATGGTTGATTTCATGCTGCACTGCCTGAGAAACGACCGCTGCATCGGCCACATTCTCACCACGTCAGATTATTGGGTGTACACCCTCCTAGACCCTCGCTACTGGGACAACTTACAAAGCCTCATCACACGTTGAACCGGGACCGTAAAATGTTGGAGGACCAAGACACACTGTTGAAATCCATAATGTTCTCCATTCCAGCCGAGAGCGCTGCTACTGCTTTACAAAGCAGCTCTGTGCGTCGAGGCATTGTAGACACCTCTGCAACAAGAGAGAGCACAAGCAGCGCCTCTGCACAGGGCAAGAGCTGTATGTTACAAATGTGGCGAAGTTTTGTGACAGCGCCACCAAGGTGTACACCATAGTGATGGGAAATCTAGTTAATTTTGGTGATTAGTTCACCATGAACTAGTTCACTGAAAAGATTAGTTCAAAAGATTAGTTCATTTAGTTCAGTTTTTCTCCACCCTATCCTGTGAGGAGCTGATAGGAAATGCATCATGTGACCCTCTGAACTAAATGAACTAGATGAACTGCTGAACAAAATGTTCTATTGAGAATGACTCAGGACAGCCTAGTTCAATCTGATGCCTCTGACTGAGCCCAGCAGTGCCACATAATGATTGTGTATGAGGGGGCTGAGAAGCAGTTCAGCATCCACCATTTTAAGAACAGAACAGGGGTCAGTGTTAAAGATTTTAGCAAGACTGATCTTCTAGGCTAGAGGCATGAACTACACACAGAAACACTCTCTCATACACACATATGAGCTGTGTCTGTGTACTGTGTGTGCAATTTCATTTTTTATTGATAATATTATTATTACTGTTATATTTGTATTTGATGTGTGGTATGCTTTGGAGGTGCTGGCTTGCCCTGCTGCCAGTGTATTATCTGAGCGCGTCTTTAGTGCTGCAGGTGGTGTACTAACAGACCGTCGCATGCGACTATCCTCAGACAATGTAGACCGGCTTATTTTTCTGAAAATGAACAAGGCATGGATCTCACCTGAATTTGCCTGTCCGTTTTCAGATTAAATAACTGTTTGCCAACGTTTTCCAAGTCTCCTGTTATGTTCATCTTTCTACCACCTGAACTCTACTCCCTGGGCTACAACACTGCCAGTCACAGGGGAATGATCATTTACAAAACAAAATGTTATCCCAACAAATAGTAGCGCAACGACTCCAGTGCCCACTTTATCGCCAGGCACTCTCTCTCTACAATGCTGTCTCTGTTTTTTGATGGAGTAAGTTTTCGACTCAGGAAACTAATGGGATGCTCCTCCCCGTTAAGCTCCAGTCCTGAGACAACACGGCACCAGACCTACCTCTGACGCATCAGTCTGGACAATGAATTCTCTTTTGAACTCGGGTGTGCTCAAAACTGGTGACCCACACAGTGCCCCTTTTATTGCCCCTGTTGATGACCCCTTGCTGTTTATTAACCGGCTCCACCAGATCCATGGGTATTCTCTCAAACTGGACCTCTAAAATTTTTAATGGCACCAAGGGACTTACTAAATGAGGCTGAGGACTGTGTATCTGGCGCATGCGACAAGAGTTACAATACCGTTTAACTTCTTGATAGACCCCAGCCAGTAAACCGTTGTATAATTCTGTGTAGGGTTTTCTTTTGGCACAAATGTCACCTAGTACATGCGCATGCGCTAAGTCCATTACCAACCTCCGATATGACTGCGGTAGCAGCAATTGCTAAAAAATTTCAACATGTATTTTATAAACCTGATACAGCAAATCTTGGTTCAGCTCTAATTGTTTTAAATACTGTAGCTGCCCCGGGGTGTTGGGGTTCCCCATTGACAACCAGTAAATTTTCACGGGCTAGACTCAACGTAGGGGCCGCGTAGTTGCGCCTTAAACAAATTTGTCACCTGTCACATTTAAGTATTACAATTCAGGTCCCGGTGTCAAATCTTCCATCTCCCCAACTAACACTTCGATAGGAGAGGGGTTTTCCTACTCCACCGAAGGCAAAGGTAATACTGCCCACTGCACACATGTGTTATGCATAGTGAGACTGATAGTAGCCAACAAAGTAGCTAACAAAGGCCACTTGTGATCGCCCTATCAGCGTAGGAACAATGCTACTCAAAAGATCTGCCATGATCCTGGACAAAATCTTGATATAATGGTAAATGAGTGAGAATGTACGATAGGATCCAGGCAGATGTGAAGGTTTGTTTGGTTTTAGTAGCAACTTCATGTGTGACATGTTTGAATGGCTGGGCAACTCTCCTGTCTCCAATATATGATTGAAGGTGCTTTACCAATGTGGACGGGATATCCTCACTCAATAATTTTAATAATTTGGCTGTAACCCGTCAGATCCTGGAGCTTTCCCGTATTTTAAAGTAACTTATCGCCGCTGTCACTTCCGTCACCTCAATTTGTTTTTTTAAAAGGAGAAGCTGATAGTTTGTGATGGATGGTAACCGTATTCCATCTACAAAGGTGTTACCCTCCTCACTATCCGTATGTTTCACCTTATATAAGTCTGAGTAGTATTCTTGTAGAATGGTGTTTATGGTTCGAGGGTCTGTGTTCATGATCCCATGTTTATTCGTTAACGCTGTAATATGTTGATGACGAATGTGATTTCCTTTCGCTAGTCGTGCTAATAGTCTCCCTCATTTGCTACCATAACGTTATACATCGGCTCTATAATTGTTATTACTGCTTCTCTCTCGTCAATATACCATACGTGTAAGTCAACCTTAGCCTGCTTACATCTATTTTTAACCTGTGTTGATGAACTTGTCTTGTTTGCCGTGTACCTATCGCGTAATATCCTGCTAGCCTGCGAGTAGTTTGTCGCCATCTTCTTTTTTAGCGTTGTCTGATAACCTATTAGTTTCCCGCGCATTACTCCCTTCCTGCTGCCCATAAAAGTTCCGGCCTATCCCTAGTATCTCCATTATCCCTTACATATTAAAAACACCATTGCTTCACATGATGTCGAAACTTCTCATCCATTAACAAATAGGTCGGGAAAGCGCCAAGTTTGGTTTGGCCCCATCTGCACCATATCTGGCAGGGTCACTGATACGGGCGCGTGGTCATATATAGCTACGCTGTGCACATCTGCCTCTTCCACTCCCTTAATAGCTCCTGTGCTAGCAATATATAATCTATTCTGGACCAAGAGTCATGTGGCGCCGAATAGAATGAATATTCACTGCTATCTGGGTTCAGGTGTGTCCAAATGTCTACAAAGTTACTCGTGTCTAGCAAGGGTTATTATAAACGTGTGTCATGTGATCGCACATTCATTCGCATCGACCTACAGTTCTTCACTGGTTCGATTCACCATATTTAAGTCACCACCGTGGGTGGTTTTAATGCTCTCCTATCGGCCTGATATGCTTGGATACCTGGGATAAATTCAGGAACGTCTCCAAACTCCCTACTCACATGTCAGCGCAGGAACCGTAAGAGGGAACGTGCTTGTTTTGTTGCGCATAGGTGGAGTTTTATACAGTAAATGATTACTGCTGTCTTATTTTTGCGTCCCAAGGGCAGAATAAGTCTGCGTAACGTTACATTTTACAGACACTCATATAATAGACACACGCTACCCTAACCGTGACACAAGGAAGGTATTGTTGTCGGATAAAAGCCGCCATTTTAGCGTCACTGTGCTGTTAATTCAGTTTGGGACAGAACGCTGCTCTGCTGACTCTGAGGGACAGTTAGAGATTGCGATTTTGTGTACTGTGCTTTAGGCAGGCTACTTTACCAACCGCTGTGTACATCTTCCTTTTGCCTTGCAGTGTTTTTTTACACAGCTCTGCAAGGTGTGTGTGTGAGTGCAGGTGACGCGCTGCAGTTTGCTCGGCATACAACGCTGTATGTAGGCATCTGCACATGTCACTCTCACACTCTTTTTTTTTTTTTTCTTTAGTGTAATTCTTGCTGCTCCATTCAATTGAAATTATAGTGTGACGTGCTTCCATCCGTATCCAATACATTGGTTGAAAACACTGTAGAAGGACACAAAAAGCCCTTTCACAGCTAAGAGTTGTGTTCACTGTAGTCTGAGATTTTAATTTATTCAATTTTGATCACGCTCAAGTTACTTCTTCAAGCAATGCTGCTTGTACTCTGCTGAGCGTGTCTTACTGCCTCATCCTTGTCATTTTTCTCGAATTGGTGTACATGTACATCAAAGTAGTCTTCATTTTGATCGAAATCCAAGCAGGTACCCGGACACTCTATGGCTGCTTTTGTACGGTGGACTGGCTCAACATTCAATAAGACTTAAGATGCAATCGGGCACCTTGTCAAGGCCCAATCCTCTTCTCCCTCTGATATAATAATAATAATAATCTTTATTTATATAGCGCCAACATATTCCGCAGCGCTTTACACTTTAACAGTTTCAAAAACAAAGTCATAGGTAACAACGTTAACAATACAATAATTAAAGCAAAATAAGCCGACCCTGCTCGTGAGAGCTTACAATCTACAATGAGGTGGGGGAGATACAAAGTACAGGTGTGTATATATAATGGTGCATTTCCAATGATGGTCCAGCCATCTTGAGGGAGTGAGGCATGGATGGAGGTAGTGAATGGGCTCACATACACACTTAAACATAGAACGACTTTGGTTATTGAATGTGATAGGCCACTCTGAACAAATGTGTTTTGAGGGGAGCGCCTGAACCAGGCAAATTGTGGATAGTCCTAATTTCTTGTGGTAGAGCATTCCAGAGGATTTGCGCAGCGCGGGAGAAGTCTTGGAGTCGGGAGTGGGAGGTACGGATTACTGCAGAGGTTAGTCGAAAGTCATTTGCAGAGCGCAGCAGTCGGTTAGGCCGATAGATAGAAATGAGGGAGGAGATGTAGGGGGGTGCTGCACTGTGGAGAGCTTTGTGGGTGAGAACCAGTACTTTGAATTGGATCCTATAATGAATGGGCAGCCAGTGTAAGGACTGGCGAAGAGCGGACGCGTCCGAGTACCGATTAGCCAGATGGATGACACTGGCTGCTGCATTAAGGATGGACTGGAGAGGGGATAGTCGAGTAATGGGGAGGCCAGTAATAGAGCATTGCAGTAGTCCAGGCGGGAGTGGATCAATGCTACAGTGAGGGTTTTTGTTGTTTCCATGGTGAGAAAGGGCGGATTCTAGAGATGTTCTTTAGGTGTAGACGGCAAATATCTAACAAACAGGTCATGCTGGAGAGACTTGCACCTACTGCCACTCAGGGTCTTCAGCTCCTTTGTGAGAAACTAATGTTTGGCCAGCCAGTATATCAAATAAAGTTCATGAGAAATGGGAACTGTGGTTGGCTTCACTTTTGGTACTGGGTGCTAATACCAAACCATGGTGTGCCATTCAATGGATATTCCTGGCTGGTTGGAGACAAGCTCATTCCCACAGAAAAGTACCAGAAAGCTAAGGAGATGGTGGCCTCTCTCAACATGAAGGAGTTTGCTCGTTGTCTAGGGACCGACCACCCCTGCTGTGTACCTTGTCAACGTTGTGTTGAAGCTTGCAAGGATTAAGAGGTTACAGTGGTAAGTCTGGTTTTTGCTAAAGATCCTGCTGTGTATTATAGTTTTTATGTTTAAAAAAATTTTTTATCTTAGTTAGGAATGTTAAATAAATTTTTCTTTTTTTTTTTTAAATACAATGTATCTTTATGAATGTTAAATATTTTATTTTTTTTTTTAAAATAAAATGTATCTTATGAATGTTAAATAACCATTTTTTTTTTTTTTTTTCAGGTATTTGATCTACCGTAGCTAGTTGCTGATCGTTGACTCTACACCCCTCTCCCCAGAATGTTACTCGGGTTATGGGGAGAAAATCACCGCTATTCCAGACTGATTTCATGTTAATGTGTCTGGCTCTTACACAGCACACAGCACTTGATGTTAGTTTATCTTTTTCCTAAATTATTTGTTACACTGCCCTTCTCACATTTAATTTGCACTTTTTTTTAAGCACAAGTTTTTTTACACTTCCTTGTTCTGTAAGTAGGCTTAATGGTTAAATGTTTTATACTAGATGTAATATGTAACATGTAAATTTTATATTAAGATTTTGCAAATTATTAGGTACACACCATCAGGCTCTTTCGTCCCTTCCCTTAGAGTAGCGGTAATATATCGGACCCCAGGCTCGCCACACAGTTCCTTGACCACTTCTCTGCCTGGCTGCCGCACTTTCATGTCCTCAGAAGTACCAACCCTTATCCTTGGAGACTTCAACATCCCCATTAACAGCCCTACTTCCACACTCAAAACACATTTGTTCAGAGCGGCCTATCACATTCACTAATCAAAGTCATTCTATGTGTAAGTGTGTGTGTGTGTAGCCCATTCACTATCTCCATCCATCCCTCACTCCCTGAAAATGGCTGGACCATCATTGTAAATACACCATTGTATATAAACAACTGTACTTTGTAGCTCCCCCTCCTCATTGTAGATTGTAAGGTCTCACGAGCAGGGGCGGCTTATATTGCTTTAATTATTGTATTGTTAACGTTGTCACTTATGACTTGTGTTATGAAACTGTTAAATGTACAGCGCTGCGGAATCTGTTGGCGCTATATAAATAAAGATTATTATTACCGTGTTTCCCCGATAGTAAGACAGTGTCTTACTTTCTTTTTATCCCCAAAAGCCCCACTATGTCTTACTTTCGGGGTATGTCTTATATTGAAAAAAAATTACCTGTATCTAACCCAGTGTGATACAGTACCACCTGCTGTATTTAATCCAGTGTGACACCTGCTGATACCCACTGGGTTACATACAGCAGATGATACCCCAGTATGCCAGTGTATATGTTTTACTGATGTATGATTAATACTGTGTATACGTCGCCGCGTCTGCCATCTACCACCAGAAAAAACTCACCGCCGCCTTCCGCCACGGGCTCCGGCTCCCTGCAGCCGCTGGTCCCGCCGTCCTCCGTCGCTCCGTTCGCCCGCAGTCCCGGGCTGAAGTTCTCGCGCGCTCTATTTAAATTTCTTCTTCGGTCCGAAACGTCATCACGTTGGTCACTCACGTGACCGGAGGCCGCAGTGATAGACAGTTCTCTCCAGTCTCCGGTCACGTGAGTGACCAACGTGATGACGTTTCGGGACCGAAGAAGAAATTTAAATAGAGCGCGCGAGAACTTCAGCCCGGGACTGCGGGCGAACGGAGCGACGGAGGACGGCGGGACCAGCGGCTGCAGGGAGCCGGAGCCCGTGGCGGAAGGCGGCTGCAGAAAAACTCAGCTGAGTTTTTCTGGTGGTAGATGAGACGCGGCGACGTATGGAGAGGGGGACGGTGCTGACGTGGGCAGGAAGCAGCGCGCAGATTGATGAGAGGGAGGCGGCAGTACCCCCGTGTTTCCCCGAAAGTAAGACATATGTCTTACTTTCGGGGTACGGCTTATATTAGCCGACCCCTCTGAAACTCCCGATACGTCTTACAATCGGGGTGTCTTACTATCGGGGAAACACGGTATAGAGGCCCACTCATTAGTGGTGAAGTGAACGGCGCAAATTGCGAGTTGATTGCAACTGATGCAGCTGATACTCCATTACTGCTGGCTGCTGCTCACACAACCGCTCCAACATATGTAACGTGGAATTCCACCTGGTGGGTACGTCACATATGATGCGATGTTCAGGAAGGCAAAATCTGCGTTGCATAGCTGCAATGCGCGATCTGGCCATGGTGGAACGTCGCAAGTTAGCGCACTGTAGGCGGACCTTGTGCAGCAGTGCATCAAGATCCGGATAGTCCCTCAAAAAACTCTGGACGACCAAGTTTAGCACATGTGCCAGACATGGTATGTGAGTGACGTTGCCTAGGCCCAGACCTGCCACCAGATTTCGGCCATTGTCACACACTACCAAGCCTGGCTGGAGATTCGCTGGCAAAATACACATGTCGCTCTCTTGCTTTATGGCATTCCAGAGCTCCAGCGCTGTGTGGCTTTGATTCCCATGGAAATTAATTTCAGGACGGCCTGTTGACGTTTGGCCACGTCTGTGCTCATATCGGTCAACAGGCTCGCTGTCTGGGTGTTATGTTTGACACCAATCTCTCCTTCACCTCCCATATACAATCTGTTGCCGCTATTGCCACCTACACCTAAAGAACATCTCTCCCGAATTCAAGACTTCTCCCGCGCTGCGCCAATACTGTGGAATGCTGTACCCAAGAAATTAGAACTATCCACAATTTGCATGTTTTGGGGCGCTCACTCTAAACACATTTCTTCATAGCGGCCTATCACATTCACTAATCAAAGTCATTCTATGTGTAAGTGTGTGTGTGTAGCCCATTCACTATCTCCATCCATCCCTCACTCCCTCAAAATGGCTGGGCCATCATTCTAAATACACCATTGTATATAAACACCTGTACTTTGTATCTCCCCCACATATTTGTAAATTGTAAGCTCTCACGAGCATGTGCGGATTATATTGCTTTCATTATTGTATTGGTAACGTTGTTACTTATGACTTGTGTTCTGAAACTGTTAAACTGTAAAGCGCTGCATAATCTGTTGGCGCTATATAACTAAAGATTCTTATTAAGCGTTCACGGGTCCATGTGGAGGTAGACCGTGACGGCTCCTGCAACGATGTTTCTGAGGAAATGGAGAAGGAGGAGTCAATGTGTACAGACTTGATTCCCGCAATCCTTGTAGTTGCCTGAACACGTACAGTGCCACTCGCAAGATCTGTACCCGGCTCCACAACATTGACCCAATGGGCAGTAAGGGAAAGGTATCGTCCCTGGCCATGGGTACTGGTCCACGCAGCGGTGGTCAGGTGGACATTGCTACTGACGGAGTTTAGTAGCGCATGTTTAATTTTAACCTCAACAACATGCTTTTGCAGACCAGGGACGGCTTGCCTGCTGAAATAAAATCAGCTTGGCACATTGTATTGTGGGACTGCCAATGCCATTAAGTTCCGTAAACTGTCAGTCTCCACCAGCCTGAATGACAGCATTTCAAGGGACAGGAGTTTTGCAATGCCAGCATTCAGAGCCTGTGCTCGTGGATGGTTTGCCGAGATTGGGCCTACACCCGATACGCCACAACCTGACACCCACAGATAAACAAGCCATAAAATCTCTGAAAGATAACCCCAACATTATTATTAAACCAGCAGATAAGGGGGGTGCTATCGTTATTATGAATAAGACCCAATCTATTGCCGAAATTCATAGACAACTGTCAGTTAACCTAACCTACAGACAACTCAATTGTGACCCTACATTTTACATCTGTCAAAAAATTGATCGTATCCTGACAAAACATCTTTAATTGATCACCATAGACTGTAAGACTATGACATTCCTTAATATTCAATACCCCATCACCCCTGTTTTCTACACACTCCCAAAAATCAACAAAAAAACTACATTATCCACCCGCATACCCTAGAGGGATAATTCTCCGTGTTCTACAGTATCACCCAAATGTTTAACATGTTGCCTAATTCCTATGTATATATATTCTTCACCCTATGTATTTATTGTATATATTGTATATATTATACATTGTCATTGACTGTAAATTTTTCTATCTCTTCCAGCGACTATTTGATAAAGGCCACTGCGTTGCCCAAAACGTCAGTCAGTAGTCTCATAGCTATTTTCTTTTTTCACATCAAGTGTGCAATAAAAATTTCAAATTTAACCATGACATATGCAGTTAAACTTGTGCAGTGATTCTCTATAGACTGTACATCTTCAGTGTGTCTTTGTAACTCAACTACGTGTTTTCTCCGCACATGTTTACACATATTTGTGGCATTGAGGTTACTGTCACTTTACCTCTTTTTACTTTTTGATTACACAGCTTGCATTTGACATAGCAAATATCATCTGCAAGTGTCTGAAAAAAGGACCACGCAGTGCAAGTCCTGGGAGCGTCCGTTTAGACTTTTGTAAGAGAAATCCGAACAGGTGCCAAAATGGAGGCTACAGGCAACAGAGTATGCAGCCTAACTCTCCCTCCTGTTTGTACCGTTGGGGCAATCGCTTCCTCAGAGCTGCTACCACCACCTTCCTGTTCCTCACGCCATGTTGGGTCTTGGACCTCATCATCTCCACTAACCTCTTCCAACACCTGCTGCTGTTGGGTGGTCTGGCCACCACCATGCTCAACAGAAACTGGCACCTGAGTCTCATCATCATCAGATGCGTTCTGCGGTGTGCTGACCATCGGCACTGTCTCACCCGCCTCTTCAGATTCAGAGAGACACAGCTGTTGCGCATCACTGCATACTCCCTCTTCTTCACATTCCAGAATGCTGCTTGGCTGTGCCCCTGTTTGCAAACCAACAGATTCTGAGAACAGAAGCAGAGACTCAGCTGGCTCCTGTACAGAACTCTCTGACTGACTGGGCAATTTGGCAGGCGGTGAAGAGACAGATGGTTGATCAACAGTGCTGTGTTCCTGAGAGGAGGTGGAAGCAATTGAAGTTGATGCATTGGACCCTGGGCTCCAACACCGCCAGTTGTTGCCTGTAAGTGCTGTTAGCACAGTCAACACTTGCTCCTGTGTTACTGGGGTTGAGTAATGGCAGCTGTTCCCCTTCTGTGTGTACGACAAAAAGTCATGCTGCCTCCACCCTGTCCTCCTCTCATCCCTGGGCTCCAACACCGCCAGTTGTTGCTCGGAAGTAATTGGCACGGGTACTGACTCATGCCCACCCTGGTTACAGCACCACAGCTGTTTCCTGTCAGTGTCAACGTAAATTAGCCTCAAATAAGTTGTCCTGTCATGTTACATTCCGGTTATCCGACTCTATGGTGCCTGCAGTTTAGGTGATTCCTATGTGTGCTGTGGGATATGTAAATAAAGGCTCTTTCCGTTGTGAAAATAGGACAAGCACCCACTGTAGGACTGTGTGATTTGGTAACTGCAGACGGCTTGCGGCCTGTCAACTTACATTTTCATGGGTGCCTTATGGTACCCGTCCGAGTTCCAGTACCGTCAGCTGGTTCTCCACAGTGCCTTTGGCCTAGGTGCCTCCATCTCGGTATCCGAGTTCCTGCAATGTCTGCTTGTCCTTGGTAGTGCTTTGGAGCACAGGTACCTCCTGCTTAGTAACCGTGTCCCAGTAACGTCAGCTGGTCCTCGGTTGTGCCATTGGCTCTTTTCCTTCTGCTGCCCTCCGGGTTCCAGCACAGTCAGCTGGTCCTCGTTACTTGCATTGGCTCTTGTACCTTCTGCTACCCGTCCGGGTTCCAGTGCCGTCAACTGGTTCTCCGCAGTGCCTTTGGCCTAGGTGCCTCCATCTCGGTATCCGAGTTCCTGCAATGTCTGCTTGTCCTTGGTAGTGCTTTGGAGCACAGGTACCTCCTGCTTAGTAACCGTGTCCCAGTAACGTCAGCTGGTCCTCGGTTGTGCCATTGGCTCTTTTCCTTTGCTCTTTTCCTTCTGCTGCCCCTCCGGGTTCCAGCACAGTCAGCTGGTCCTCGTTACTTGCATTGGCTCTTGTACCTTCTGCTACCCGTCCGGGTTCCAGTACCGTCAACTGGTTCTCCGCAGTGCCTTTGGCCTAGGTGCCTCCATCTCGGTATCCGAGTTCCAGCAACGTCTGCTGGTCCTTGGTAGTGCTTTGGAGCACAGGTACCTCCTGCTTAGTAACCGTGTCCCAGTAACATCAGCTGGTACAAGGTTGTGCTACAAATACAAGATACAGAACAAGAGACACAAGAACAATAAGCAGAAGATCTAAAGGCAGAAGAACATGAAGTATAAGACCAAAATGAAGAGCAAAATATATGCTCTAAATTATAAGCAGAAGAAGACTAAGCAGTGTATGGGGGTGAGTCCGTTCCTCCTCGTGGTGCCCTGGTAAATGCCTGATGCTGCAGGCTAAACTGAACACGGACAAATACTGTTGTAATTTAAATCTTTTGTGGCAGCAAGAACGGAACGATGAAAAAATCATACTTTTACAGATTACAAGTACAGGAATCTATGTCACAAATAAGAATATGATGAAGAAGATGAAGGACTATAATATGAAGAAGAATAATAGTTTAAAAAGAACAATATGAGTAATGTTAACAAAAACATGAAAAGCAAGAAGTTTTAGAAGAAGATAAAGAAGGTGAAAATGAAGAATAATTTGATGACAAAGATGATGCTGCTGAAGATTATGAAGGAGAAAGTGTGTCAAAAGTTAAAAAGGTGAAGAGCATGGAAGTTGTGAAACATACATATTTGCCAAAATAGAAAAAAGGTTAACAACATTGTCAATTTCTTCGTCAATCCGAACGTATTTCCTAAAAAAAAAAAATTAATGCTATTCCATTGGATTGGGTTAAACATCTATGCCTTTAATGTCTCCTCAACCTCCCCCAATACATTCTACATTACTCTTTGTTGTTTTCCTTCATGTACAATTAACCAACAAGGCAAGAATGGGTTTTTTTTAATTTCGATATTTTGTTCCCATAGACTTACATTGGACTTCCGGTATCGGTATCGGGTATCGCCGATATTTTTTGGGTATCGGCGATACCATTCCGATTCCGATACTTTTGGATATCGGAAAGTATCGCTCAACTCTAGTGTCTGCTAATGATTCCAGCAAATTTTATATTCAAAAAATAAAATGACGCTCCTTCCCTTCCGAACCATGCCATGCACCCACAAAGTAGTTTTCTACCTCATATGAGGTATGAGAGTACTCAGGAGAAATTGCACAACAAATTGTATGGTGCAATTTCTCCTGTTACCCTTATCAAAATGCAAAGTTTGGGGCTAAAAAACATTTTTGTGAGGAAAATGTAATTTTTTTTATTTTTTTTTATTTTCACGACTCAACGTTATAAACTTCTGTGAAGTACCAGGGGTTTAATGTGCTTACCATATATCTAGATAAGATCCCTGATGGGTCGAATTTCAAAAATGGTGTCACTTGTGGGGCATTTTCACTGTTTAGTCATATCAGGGGCTCTCCAAACGCAACATGGTGCCACTAATTATGCCTGCAAATTTTGCATTCAAAAAGTCAAATGGCGCTCCTTCCCTTCTGAGCTCAACCGTGCCGCCAAACAGTGGTTTTCCCTCACATATGAGGTATCGGCATGCTTAGGAGAAATTGTACAACAAATTTTGTCATACATTTTTTTCCTCTTACCCTTGTGAAAATAAAAAAAATTGGGCCTAAAGTAAATTTTTTTGTGAAAATAATTGAATGTTCATTTTTTTTCCACATTCCAAATATTCCTGTGAAGTACCTAAAGGGTTAACAAACTTCTTGAATGTGGTTTTGAGCACTTTGAGAGGTGCAGTTTTTAGAATGGTGTTATTTTTGGGTACCTTCTGTCATATAGACCCCTCAAAGTCCCTTCAAATGTGAGGTAGTGCCTAAAAAAATGGTTTTGTAAATGTTGTTGGAAAAATTAGAAATCGCTGGTCAACTTTTAACCCTTCTAACTTCCTAACAAAAAAATGTGTTTTAAAAATTACATGTGGGAAATTATATTTATTAACTATTTGGTGTCCACACCTCCCTGATTTAAGGGCATAAGAATTCAAAGGTTGAAAAATTGCAAAATTTTCACCAAATTTCCATTTTTTTCACAAGTAAATACAAGTTATATTGAATAAATTTTACCACTATCATGAAGTACATGAAGATCAGTGGAATCTATTAAAGCGTTCCAGAGTTCTGACAGTGGTCAGAATTGTAAAAACTGGCCTGGTCATTAACGTGCAAACTACCTTGGGGGTAAAGGGGTTAAAACTCATTTCTCTCTTCTCTGATATGATCTAGCATATCAGACAAGAGAGAAATGGGGTCTATCATGCACCCGCAATACCTTCACCATCGTCGGAACCTCCTGCGCCGTCCCCTGGTCCCCCATGTCATCTGGGAAAAAAGTGGCCAGCACATGCATAGTGCGCCTGCTTAATACTGCCGGCCGCTATCTGGCAACAGTACGGAATTTTTCCCATTGGTTCATTTTGATCATTGTGATAGATAGAGTTGAGCGATACTTTCCGATATCCTAAAGTATCGGAATCGGAATGGTATCGCCGATATCACTAAAATATCGGCGATACCCGATACCGATACCGGAAGTCCCATGTAAGTCTATGGGAACAAAATATCGCAACTAAAAAAACCCCATTCTTTCCTTGTAAACACTAAATATACACACATAGAATACATATATATATATATATATATACATGTCATTGTGACATATATATATACATATATGTATAGTTTATACACTTCTACATAGTAAAATATCCTCTGATTCAATTGCCGGGTAAAACCGGCTTCAGTGAAAAGACAGAAGCACCCGACATGAAATGACACTTGGTGTACATAGGGTTAACCATGTCTTTTCATGTCGTTTGCTATCTGATTTGCACAAACAATTAAATCAGTCTATGTGTGCAAAATTTCACACCTGTAGGGGTTAATTAAAGGTGTAAATTCGTTGTAAAAAAACCGGACTTTTTTGCTACGAATTTACACCTTTAATTAACCCCTACAGGTGTGAAATTTTGCACACATAGACTGATTTAATTGTTTGTGCAAATTAGATAGCAAAGGACATGAAAAGACATGGTTAACCCTATGTACACCAAGTGTCATTTCATGTCGGGTTCTGCATTTTCACAAAAGCCGGCAATTGAATTAGCGGCTATTATACTATGTAGAAGTGTATGAACTACAAATATAAATATATATATATATGTGTCACAAATTCAATGACATGTATATATATATATGAGGTGTAAAATTGCTGAAAAAAAATGCGTGGGCTCCCGCCCTATTTTCGCAACCAGACAGACAAAGCCAGTGAGTGGGGGCAGATAATAATAGCCCAGAGAGGGACCATTATTTTTGGCCCCCCCCGGCTACTAACATCTGCCCCCAGACACCCCAGGAAAGACAAATCTATAATTAGATTCGCCCTTTCTGGCACTTTGCCCGTCTATTCCCATTGCCCTGTAGCGGTGGGGAATGGGTTAATATGGGGTTAAAGCCACCTTGCTATTGAAAGGTGACCTTAAGCCAGGTTAATAATTGAGAGCTGTCAATTAGACAACTATCAATTATTAATCCTATTGCATGAAATAAAAATAAAACACACACACTTTAATTAAAAATCATTTTAATGAAATAAAGACACATGTTTTTGACCATATTTTATTTTACTGCAAAAACCATTTCCTGTAATAAAAATAAAATAAAAAAGCAAAATTATTCTTACCTATCCCATGCACAGTCAGGTCCCACGGTGTAATCCTTCAGAAAGGGTTAATGTTTACTGCAGGGACCGCAGCTAATGCTGCAGCCTCACAGTAAACCCCAAATGAATGAGTTCCTCTCCTGCCTGACAGGAGAGTAAAGGCTGGGTGTCACATAACGATACACCAGCGATCCCGACAACGATATGCACTTGTCAGGATCGCTGGTGTATCGCTACATGATCGCTGCTGAGCTGCCAAACAGGCAGCTCAGGCAGCGATCTGGGACAGCGACACTGCGGGTAACATCGCTTAAGGGCCCGTCTCACATAGCGATATCGCTGATCGTCGCAGAAATGTCAGGACCTTTTTTTGATCGCTGGTTTCCCTCTGACAGGCACGCATCGCTGCGTGTGACAGGCGGGAGACCAGCGATCCGCTGGTAACCAAGGTACACAGCGGGTTTCCAGGCACCGCGCAGCGCTTGGAAACCCGCTGTGTACCTTGGATACCAGCTCCCTGCATCAGGGCGCTGGTATCCAAGGTACACAGCGGGTTTCTAGGCACAGCCCCGCGCCTGGAAACCCGCTGTGTACCTTGGTTACCAGCGGATCGCTGGTCTCCCGCCTGTCACACGCAGCGATGCGTGCCTGTCAGCGGGAAACCAGCGATCAAAAAAGGTCCTGACATTTCAGCGACGATCAGCGATACCCGGCAGAGGGGCTGATCGTCGCTGAATGTCACACACAGCGATATCGCTGGTGAGCTCGCTGCTGCGTCACAAAACTAGTGACTCAGCAGCGATCTCGGTAGCGATATCGCTATGTGAGACGGGCCCTTAAGTGGAAAGCTTAATTGATTGCTTTCCACTTTCACTTCAGGTCAGCCAGGGACACAATCAGTGACGTCAGAGGGAACTGATTAACAAAAATAGGGGTTCCCTTCGAAAAAAAAATGGCGTGGGGTCCCCCCTATTTTTGTTAACCAGCCAGATGAAGCAGACCGCTGAGGCCTGGATTTTCAGGCTGTTAAGGAGCCAAGATCCATGGACCTTGCCAGCCTGATAATACCAGGCCACAGCAGTCTGCATATCTTGGCTGATTAACAAAAATAGGGGATCCCCTCGAAAAAAATTGGCGTGGGGTCCCCCCTATTTTTGTTAACCAGCCAGATGAAGCAGACCGCTGAGGCCTGGATTTTCAGGCTGTTAAGGAGCCAAGATCCATGGACCTTGCCAGCCTGATAATAGCAGGCCACAGCAGTCTGCTTAGCTTGGCTGGTTAACAAAAATAGGGGATCCCCTCGAAAAAAAAACGGCGTGGGGTCCCCCCTATTTTTGTTAACCAGCCAGATGAAGCAGACCGCTGAGGCCTGGATTTTCAGGCTGTTAAGGAGCCAAGATCCATGGACCTTGCCAGCCTGATAATACCAGGCCACAGCAGTCTGCATATCTTGGCTGATTAACAAAAATAGGGGATCCCCTCGAAAATAATTGGCATGGGGTCCCCCCTATTTTTGTTAACCAGCCAGATGAAGCAGACCACTGAGGCCTGGTTTTTCAGGCTGGTAAGGATCCAATATCCATGGACCTTGCCAGCCTGATAATACCAGGCCACAGCAGTCTGCTTAGCTTGGCTGGTTAACAAAAATAGGGGATCCCCTCGAAAAAAAAACGGCGTGGGGATCCCCCCTATTTTTGTTAACCAGCCAAGTAAAATGCAGACTGCTGCGGCCTGGTATTAAAAGACTGTCAAGGCCCATGGATTTTGGCCCTCAACAGCCTGATAATACCAGGCTACAGCAGCCCCACATTTGGCGCATCAAAAGATGTGCCAATTGTGGCACTTTACCCGGCTCTTCCCACTTGCCCTGTAGCGGTGGCAAGCGGGGTAATAAGGGGTTAATGTCACCGTTGATTGCACGGTGACAATAAGCCCGGTTAATAATGGAGAGGCGTCAATAAGACACCGATCCATTATTAATCCCAAAGTTATTAAATGCATAAAAAAAAGACAAAGCAAGAAAAAAGTCTTTTAATGAAATAAAAGAGACAACACAGTTTTCATTAATTTTATTGTACTCTCATTCCTGCGACGCCATCGATCTCCTGTAAAAAAAGAAAAAAAAAAAAACCAACAGTATACCACCTGTCCGACGCAGTCCATAACGACAGTCCCACGACGATCCAACTCTGCTACATCGCAATGACAGGCAGAGCCTGTCATCGCGACGCAGCACAGCTGATTACCTGCTTCCCCGGCGGTGACGTCATCGGACTGACTGCTTTACGGCCGGGATTACCCAGCAGTCACTGCAGTTATCGCGAGAAACTGCATGTGACCGCCGGGGAAAGAAGATTGCGGCCATCAAGCAGTCCAGGACGTGACCGCCGGAGATCTTCTGCCAGGTAAGTGCCGCTGACTCCTGACAGACCCGACCGACGGACACTGACAGTGACAGTGACAATCCCGATTCCGGTATCCGATAAGACGAAAATATCGGAACTCGGAATCGGAATTCCGATAGAGCTAATATCGGCCGATACCCGATATTTGCAGTATCGGAATGCTCAACCCTAGTGATAGACCCTTGGAAAAGAAATATAAAATATTTATTTTTTATTTTTTCCATTCTTTGCAGTAAGAGTTTGTGTTAGGGTTAGGGTTGTGTTACGGTTGGGGTTAGTGTTGTGTTAGGGTTAGGGTTGTGGTTATGGATGTGTTAGCATTGGGGTTAGGGATGTGTTAGGGTTGCAGTTAGAATTGATTTTTTTTCAAAAGTAAAAAAAAATATGATGATGACATGACAGTAAGTTTTCAGCACAAGTGCTCGCTACTCGAGTTTGCATTGGGTGCTCTGGCATGCACAGAGTATTGTGGATCCCCACTTGGTTTTTTTTTGGTGTCTAACAGCCTGAAACATGCGGGGCAGTGACTCGAGCATGTCACTCAAGCACTCATGATATTCAGTGCATACTCGAGCACCCGATGCTACTGGAGTAGCGAGTGTTATGATCCAGACCGGGTTTTGAGTCTTGTCTTCCCTGGTCCAGGTCTGATCATGTCAGGGGTTAACTTTTCTCAGCCTTAGTCTGGTTGCAGGGTGCTATATATCTCCGCTGCAGGCGGTGTCAGTTATAGTTCTGCCTACGACGTGCGTATCTGACTCTGGTATATCATGATTTAGTCCTGCTGTGATCCCTGACTTGCCACGTGTCTGTTTATTCCCTCTTTCTGTCCTGACTCAATGTTTCCCTGTAGTGTTTTGAGTTCTTGGTTTATGACTTGGCTGGTACCCTGACCTGCTGTTTTGTATCTTGTCTTTTGGCTTATCCGCTCCTGACTGTTACTTACCCTTTGGCGTGTACCTGACCCTGAGTTTGCTTATTCCTTTGTTACTGCTCTAGTCTAGGTTTTGACCCGGCTTATTTGACTATCCTGCTGCCACCTGGTGGCAGCCTCGCTGCTGCTTGGCAGACCTGTCCTAGGTGTGTGCAGTCCTTCCTCCACTCCATTTCCATCTAGTGGAGTCTGCACATACCTGCATTGCAGCAGCATTATAGCGAGCACTTGTGCTCAAAACTAATGACGACATATTCAATATGACAACTTAATGTTATCAAATTCTGTGACGTACCTGTGAGTTCAAAATGCTCACTACACCCCGGATAAAATCCTTTAGGGGTGTGGTTTTCAAAATGGGGTTTCCACTGTTTAGGTACATCAGGGCTTCTCCAAATGCAACATGGCATCCGCTTTCGATTCCTGACAATTTTGCATTCCAAGCCCTGCCATGCACCCAAACAGTGGATTTCCTCCACATATGGGATGTTGGCATACTCAGAAAAAATTCCACAAATTTTGTGGTACGTTTTCTCATGTTATGCTTGTGAACATAGAAAAGTTTGGGTCTAAACAATTTTTTTGTGAAAAGTTAAATGAAGCAACTGAAGGGTTAATAAACTACTTCTTGAATGTAGTTTTTGAGCACCTTGAGGGGTGCAGTTTTTAGAATGGTGTCACTTTTGGGTATTTTCTATTATATAGACCCCTCCACGTCACTTTAAATGTGATGTGGTCCCTAAAAAATGGTTTTGTAAATTTTTGTGTGAAAAATGAGAAATCGCTGGTCAACTTTTAACCCTTCTTACTTCCTAACAAATAAAAATATGTTTCCAAAATTGTGCTGATGTAAAGTACACATGTGGGAAATGTTATTTATGAACTACTTTGTCTGACATAACTCTCTGGCTTAGGGGCATAAAAGTTAAAAGTTTGGCAAAAAGTTTGAAAATTTTGCAATTTTCAAATTTTGTAATTTTACCACTATCATGAAGTACAATATGTCACGAAAAAAAGTCTCAGAATCAGTGGGATCCTTTGAAGAGTTCCAGAGTTATTAGCACATAAAGTGACACTGGTCAGAATTGTAAAATTTGGCTCGGTCACTAAGGGGTTAAGTAGATCTCTTAGACCTTATGAGACAGGTGACTTATATGCTTTCTTTGGTTGGTGCCTATTCACACTAGCTTAGAAGTGCCGGTCCTTCTTTTTGTCTATTTGTATCAAAACCTTTTGGACATGTGCATTCCCTCTCCCAATAGCCACAGGTGATTTTAAGCAGATTAGCTGGTCCATTCCTGCCCCATAAATTGTAGGCTTTTTTGCCCAAGAGAGGTGACATTACAGGACAGGGACCCAATTTACGAAGGACACCTTGATGTGGTAACTTGGGCACGCATATACTGGCCAATCTATGCGCTAAAAACCTTCCTTTTTTCATAGCAATCTTTGCAGATGCATATTTCATATATACACTATTATAGCGCTTTTTCAATTTTTTTCTCTCATTTTCTATAGCAACAATGCAGTTCCTATGCTCTAGAGTATCATTCTTGGTAAGTTATGGTGCAAACCTTAATCCTTTTGACTTATATGCTTTCTTATGAGACTAGTGGCCTATCCTGAAGATAAGTAGTAAATATATGATTATGGATCTGACTGCTGTGACCACTAAATATCCTAAAAATGGTTATGTGAATGTCTGATCATCATTTTATTTCCTTCTATTGGAGTGGTGTTTCATATTCATGACCATCGTTCCAACAGTGAATGGAGCAGTCCATACATTCTCACTTCATGTATGACCCTTTTCTTTGGATTATTAGGGTTTTCAGCAGTCAGACCACAGCGATCATATATTTATCATCTCTCATGTAAGCAGGTGATAACTGTTGTTCATAGGATAAATCCTTTAAAGAGGATAAAGTGGAAAACTCATAATATGTTATGCCTTATGCAAGACGTAAAGGGTGGAGCACAAATCACAATCTTTATCATAAATTAAAATTTGAAATCTTGCAATCTTCACTCTGGCCACTGGGGATTTTTTAGACTCTAACTTCCTGTTGTTTCAGGAAATAACACATGTACATTAGAAGCAATGAAAGACTACAACCCTATCTTCATTATAGATGCATCTAATGGACTTGTGCAATGGTCATTTTGAAGGGAAGGCGACCAGGATCATCTGTGACATTGCCTTTAGTGATTGGTGGATCCTGTGTTATCTACTGAAATCTACTGAAAATAGAGGTGTTTATCAGTCATTGTACAGGAGGAGGAGGTGAGCTGTGACATCATCTATTGTGAATGGTGGACCCCTGAGTTATCTGCTGTAATATAGATGATGTTATCTAGTCATTGTACAGGAGGAGGAGGAGATGAGCTGTGACATCACCTATTGTGATTGGTGGATTCTGTTATCTACTGAATATAAAGGTGTTAGCAGTCATTGTACAAGAGTGAAGGGAGGTGAGCTGTGACATCACCTATTGTGATGATGGATCCTGTGTTCTCAACTGCATATAGAGGTATTACCTGTCATTGAATTCCTACCTCTGCTAATAAGGAAACTGCTGAAAACTAAATCTAAAATAGCCCTAGTGGCCATTGTGAAAATTGCAAGATTACAAATTTAGTTTTATTAACCCCTTAATCCCATTGGACGTAATATTCCGTCCATGTGACCTGGTACTTAATTCCCATGGACGGAATATTACATCCAGGGCGATCAGCTGCGCTCCCTCAGGGAGCGCAGCTGATCGCCGCCGGGTGTCAGCTGATTATCACAGCTGACACCCGGCACTATGTGTGAGGAGTGGTCACGGACCGCTACCGGCACATTAACCCCTAGCACACCGCGATCAAACATGATTGCGGTGTACTGGGGGCACAGGGGAGGATCGCGCAGGGTGGGGGCTCCCTGCGCGCTCCCCTGAGACCCTCAGAGCAGCGCGATGTGTCGCGCTGTTCCGAGGGTCCGTCCTCCCTCCAGGTCCCCAGATCCAAGATGGCGCCGGGGTCCTGCAGGGAGGCGGCTTCCTCAGTGCCTGCTGAGAGCAGGCGCTGAGGAAGCCTGCAGCGATGCCAGAGCGATCGCTGGTGTGACAGAGTGCTGTGCACACTGTCACACCAGCGATCTGCTAAAATACTGTGATGTCCCACCCTGGGACAAAGTAAAAAAGTTAAAAAAAATACAAATAAAAAGTGGTAAAAAAAATCATAAAAAAAAAAAAAATATTCCCCAATAAATTCATTTCTTCCTGTAAATAAAAAAAACAAAACAATAAAAGTACACATATTTGGTATCGCCGCGTCCGTAACGACCCCCCTATAAAACTGTCCCACTAGTTAACCCCTTTAGTGAACCCCTTAAAAAAAAAAAAAAAAAACTAGGCAAAAAAATCAATGCTTTATCATCATACCGCCGAACAAAAAGTGGAATAACACGCGATCAAAAAGACCGATATAAATAATCATGGTACCGCTGAAAACGTCATCTTGTCCCGCAAAAAACGAGCCACCATACAGCATCACCAGCGAAAAAATAAAAAAGTTATAGCTCGCAGAATAAAGCGATGAAAAAATAATGATTTTTTATATAAAATTGTTTTTATTCTATAAAAGCACCAAAACATTAAAAAATGATATAAATGAGGTATCGCCATAATCGTACAGACCCAAAGAATAAAACTGCTTTATCAATTTTACCACACGCGGAACGGTATAAACGCCTCCCCCAAAAGAAATTCATGAATTGCTGATTTTTGTTCATTCTAACCTCCCAAAAATCGAAATAAAAAGCGATCAAAAAATGTCATGTGGTCATAAATGGTACCAATAAAAACGTCACCTCGTTCCGCAAAAAATAAGACCTCACATGACTCTGTGGGCCAAAATATGCAAAAATTATAGCTCTCAAGATGTGGTGATGCAAAAAACTACTTTTTGCAATAAAAAGCGTCTTTTAGCGTGACAGCTGCCAATCACAAAAACCCGCTATAAATAGTAAATAAAACCCCCTTTTATCACCCCCTTAGTTAGGGAAAAATAATAAAATTAAAAAAATTTATTTATTTCCATTTTCCCATTAGGGTTATGGTTAAGGTTAGGGTTGCGGCTAAAGTTAGGGTTAGGGATGGCGCTAAAGTTAGGATTAGGGTTAGGGTTGGGATTAGGGTTAGGGGTGTGTTAGGGTTAGGTTTGTGGTTAGGGTTGGGACTAGGGTTAGGGGTGTGTTGGGGTTAGGGTTGGAGTTAGAATTAGGTGGTTTCCACTGTTTAGGCACATCAGGGGCTCTCCAAATGTGACATGGCGTCTGATCTCAATTCCAGCCAATTCTGCATTGAAAAAGTCAAACGGTGCTCCTTCACTTCTGAGCTCTGCCATGCGCCCAAACAGTAGTTTACCCCCGCATATGGGGTATCAGCGTACTCTGGACCACAAGAGTTATTGTGCAATTTGTCCTATTTCTTCTGTTACCCTTGGGAAAATAAAAAACTGGGGGCGACAAAATCATTTTTGTAAAAAAAAAATGATTTTTTTGTTTTTACGGCTGTATGTTATAAATTTTCTGTGAAGCACTTTGGGCTTCATAGCGCTCACCACACTTCTAGATAAGTTCCTTGTGGGGTCTATTTTCCAAAATGGGGTCACTTGTGGGGGGTTTTCGCTGTTTAGGCGCATCAGGGGCTCTCCAAATGCGACATGACGCCCCCAGACCATTCCATCAAAGTCTGCAATCCAAAACGTCACTACTTCCCTTCCGAGCCCAGACGTGCACCCATACAGTAGTTTTCTCCCACATATTGGGTATCAGCGTACTCAGGACAAATTGGACAACAAATTTTGGGGTCCAATTTCTCCTGTTAACCTTGTGAAAATAAAATATTGGGGGCGAAAAAATCATTTTTGTAAAAAAAAAAAAGGATTTTTTATTTTTACGGCTGTACGTTATAAACTTCTGTGAAGCAATTCAGGGTTCAAAGTGCTCACCACACATCTAGATAAGTTCCTTGTGGGGTCTTTTTTCCAAAATGGGGTCACTTGTGGGGGGTTTCCACTGTTTAGGCGCATCAGGGGCTCTCCAAATGCGACATGACGCCCCCAGACCATTCCATCAAAGTCTGCAATCCAAAACGTCACTACGTCCCTTCCGAGCCCAGACGTGCACCCATACAGTAGTTTTCTCCCACATATTGGGTATCAGCGTACTCAGGACAAATTGGACAACAAATTTTGGGGTCCAATTTCTCCTGTTATCCTTGTGAAAATAAAATATTGGGGGCGAAAAAATCATTTTTGTAAAAAAAAGAAGATTTTTTATTTTTACTGCTGTACGTTATAAACTTCTGTGAAGCAATTCGGGGTTCAAAGTGCTCACCACACATCTAGATAAGTTCCTTGTGGGGTCTATTTTCCAAAATGGGGTCACTTGTGGGGGGTTTCCACTGTTTAGGCGCATCAAGGGCTCTCCAAATGCGACATGACGCCCCCAGACCATTCCATCAAAGTCTGCAATCCAAAACGTCACTACTTCCCTTCCGAGCCCCGACGTGCGCCCATACAGTAGTTTACTCCCACATATTGGGTATCAGCGTACTCAGGACAAATTGGACAACAACTTTTGGGGACCAATTTCTCCTGTTACCCTTGTAAAAATAAAATATTGGGGGCGAAAAAATCATTTTTGTAAAAAAAAAAAGATCTTTTATTTTACGGCTGTACGTTATAAACTTCTGTGAAGCACTTTGGGGTTCAAAGTGCTCACCACACATCTAGATAAGTTCCTTGAGGGGTCTAGTTTCCAAAATGGTGTCATTTGTGGGGGGTTTCCACTGTTTAGGCAGATCAGGAGCTCTCCAAACACGACATGGCATCCAGCCAATTCTGCGTTGAAAAAGTCAAACGGCGCTCCTTCCCTTCCAAACTCTGCCATGCACCCAAACAGTGGTTTACCCCCACATATGGGGTATCAGCGTACTCAGGACAAATTGCACAATAACTTTTGGAGTCTTGTTACCCTTGGGAAAATAAAAATTGGGGTGAAAAGATAATTTTGTGGAAAAAATATGATTTTTTAATTTTACGGCTCTACGTTATAAACTTGTGTGAAGCACTTGGGGGTTCAAATTGCTCACCAAAGATCTAGATAAGTTCCTTAGGGGGTCTAGTTTCCCAAATGGGGTCACTTGTGGGGGGTATCCACTGCTTAGGCACATCAGGGACTCTCCAAATGCAACATGGCGTCCAATCTCAATTCCAGCCAATTTTGGTTGGAAAAAGTCAAATGGTGCTCCTTCCATTCCGAGCTCTGCCATGCACCCAAACAGTGGTTCCCCACATTCAGAACAAATTGGACAACAACTTTTGAGGTCCAATTTCTCCTGTTACCTATGGGAAAATAAAAAATTAGTGACTAAGAGATAATTTTTGTGGGAAAAAAATAGGATTTTTTATTTTCATGCCCGGGCATTATAAACTTGTGTGAAGCACTTGGGGGTTCAAAGTGCTCACCAAAGATCTAGATAAGTTCCTTAGGGGGTCTAGCTTCCAAAATGGGGTCACTTGTGGGGGTTTTCCACTGTTTAGGCTCATCTGGGGCACTACAAACGGAACATGACCCCCATCAATGTTTGCATTCCAAAACGTTACTGCTTCCTTTCCAAGCCCTGCCGTGCGCCCAAACAGTTCCCCCCCCCACATATGGGGTATCAGCGTACTCAGGACAAATTGGACAACAACTTTTGGGGTCCAATTTCCTTGGGAAAAATCAAAAATTTGGGACTAAAAAATCATTTTTGTGGAAAATTGTTTTTTTTTTTCCAACCCAGGCATTATAAACTTTTTGAAACACTTTGGCGTTCAAAGTGCTCACAACATTTCTAGATAAGTTCCTTAGGGGGTCTAGTTTCCAAAATGGTGTCACTTGTGGGGGGTTTCCACTGTTTAGGCGCATCAGGGGCTCTCCAAACACGACATGGCGTCCGATCTCAACTCCAGCCAATTTTAGTTTGAAAAAGTCAAACGGCGCTCCTTCCCTTACGAGCTCTGCCGTGTGCCCAAACAGTGGTTTTCCCCCACATATGGGGTATTGGCGTACTCAGGAGAAATTGCACAACAACTTTATCTGCCCATTTTCTCCTTTTACCCTTGTGAAAATAAATAAAAGTTTGTAAAAGATCATTTTTGTGGCTAAAAAGTTAAATATTAATTTTTTCCTTCCACGTTGCTTCAGCTCCTGTGAAGCACCTGAAGGGTTATTAAACTTCTTGAATGTGGTTTTGAGTACCTTGAGGGGTGCAGTTTTTAGAATAGTGTCACTTTTAGGTATTTTCTGCTATATAGACCCGTCAAAGTGACTTCAAATGTGAGGTGGTCCCTAAAAAAATGGCTTTGTAAATTTTGCTGTAAAAATGAGAAATCACTGGTCAACTTTTAACCCTTATAATTTCCTAACAAAAAAAAATTTTGGTTCCAAAATTGTGCTGATGTAAAATAGACATGTGGGAAATGTTATTTCTTAACTATTTTGTGTGACATATTTCTCTGTTTTAAGGGAAAAAAAATTCAAAGTTTGAAAATTGCAAAATTTTAAAAATTTTCGCCATATTTGCGTTTTTTTCAAAAATAAACGCAAGGTATATCGAATAAATTTTACCACTATCATGAAGTACAATATGTCATGAGAAAACAATCTCAGAATCGCGAAGATCCGTTGAAGCGTTCCAGAGTTATAACCTCATAAAGAGACAGTGGTCAGAATTGTAAAAATTGGCCCGGTCATTAACGTGCAAACCACCCTTGGGGGTTAAGGGTTAATATAGATCATGAAAAAAAAATGTTGGATTTTTTAAAAAAAATACAAGTAACACAACCTGGTCATTTTATGATGATACACTCCCTTTACGGTAATTGTGTAACCATTGGAGATTAACCGAAAACAATCCTTTTATACACTACATCCCAGATCCAGCCTGAGCAATACTTTTACATCAAAAAATACATATCTCCAGTTAAATGGCTATTTGCTTAAAGCTAGCCTTCTTACAAACATTGGTTATAAATCTTCCGTTGCCTATTTTATAACACTAGCGCCAGCTGTGCTTGCTGTTCTGAGCATAAAGTTCAGCAGAAGATATTGATGACTTTATCAGTATGAAATCCATCACCCGCTCTCCTAAGTGTAACTTGGAAAATATCTATATGATAATAATAGTTGTCATACTTCACTAGTAAACGTGAAGAGCATTTAAAGTCACTGGATTTATTGTATCTCTGTTTTTTTTTTAGAAAAATGACAGATTTACAATGGGCTGCTATCATGTCATGTCATGTGCGGCTTCAGTATTTTTCTTCTTTCTTAATCTTTGACTTGGTTGTATGGGCATGATGGCGGCATACTGGGTAATGGGGTTAAAAGTGCAAAATCTTCCAGGGCAAAATATTTGAGGAAATAATGTTTTTTTGCTGTTTTTTTTTTTGGTTCCTTTCGAACGCCAAAAACATTTGCTACGTTATTGGCTCTAATGAGCAGCCTATGTAAAATATGTAGGGTGTATCAGCACTATACAACACACTTAAGATACATTTCTCCATTCATAAGGGATTCCTGTACCAACCAACAGGAGCCACTATTTACTGGTATAGAAAAACAAACGCATCTTTAGATACCTGACATGCAACAAAATGGCCTTATTGGTTCTTGTTGAGCTTGTCGGATATGCCATCAAAAGGACTTTCCACTACCTTTAAGGGAGGGGTGGAGGGTGTAATAAAATAAATAAAAACATATTGTATTTTCCTGAAATGGGCCTTTACTCTACTTTCTTATCTATGTCCCCTGATGAACTTCCAGCATCAACATCTGTTGGAGAGGGTGGTTATCACATGATGGCTGCAGCCAATCATTGACCTCTGACCATCTGCAGCAACTTCATGTGATGCCCCCACACCTTGTAGATTGCAGGTCCTCTTTGAAGTCCACTTGGCGTTTAACTTGAGTGGTGCACAATGATTTTCACTTGGTCTGGAAGGGGATAAGAGTTCCTTTTTGATCCTGCTGGGATTCTACAGTGGCATGTCGAAGTTTGTGCACTCCTGGTCAAAATTACTGTTATTGTGAACAGTTAAGCAAGTTGAAGATGAAATGATTACTAAAAGGCCTAAAGTTAAAGATGACACATTTCCTTTGTATTTTAGGCAATATATATATACAGTGAAGGAAATAAGTATTTGATCCCTTGCAGATTTTGTAAGTTTGCTCACTGACAAAGACATGAACAGTCTATAATTTTAAAGGTAGGTTATTTTTAACATTGAGAGATAGAATATCAAAAATAAAATCCAGAAAATCACATTGTATAAATTATATAAATTTCTTTGCATTTTGCAATGAGAAATAAGTATTGATCCCTCTGGCAAACAAGACTTAATACTTGGTGACAAAACCCTTGTTGGCAAGCACAGCAGTCAGATGTTTTTTGTAGTTGATGGTGAGGTTTGCGCACATGTCGGGGAATTCCGGTTCACTCCTCTTTGCAGATCATCTCTAAATCATTAAGATTTTGAGGCTGTCACTTGGCAACTCGGAGCTTCAACTCCCTCCATAAGTTTTCTATGGGATTAAGGTCTGGAGACTGGCTAAGCCACTCCATGACCTTAATGTGCTTCTTTTTGAGCCACTTCTTTGTTGCCTTGGCTGTATGTTTGGGTCAGATCCAGCCACGACCCATTTTTAATGTCCTGGCCAGGACTTTTTGACCTTTCCCGGCGCCTGCGCACTGCAGTACTTTGCTTTGCCCTCAACAGGGCAGAGAAGTACGGCTGCACAGGAGCGCGATGCCGAGGAGTTTGTGTGGATGACGCAGGGACGTGTCATCTACACGAAGCAAGCAGGAGGGCGGCATCACAAGATGATGGGAGGCGCCAGACCGAGAAGACTGACACATATCAGACCAGACAGTCCCGCAGGTGAGTATAATAAAAGCTCTTTTTCTTCTCTTGTAGGTCAGGTTGGGGGCTTATGTACAGCATTATAGAATGCTGTATATCAGCGCTGAAAGATGATGGCCATAACTCATATTGGCCAAAACTGGTGACATGTTGCCTTTAATGCAAGTAACGAGTTGATTAAGGGCTTCTGACAGGTCTGTAGTAGCCAGAACTCTTAATGGTTGGAATCACAATCCACCTGCAGCAGTTAACCTGTTAAATGTCGCTGTCAAACTCTTACAGCGGCATTTAAAGCGAGCTTCCAGCAATCGCACTGGAAATCCCGCACATCGGTGACCCCGTCACGTGTTGATGGGTCACCGATGGGCTAGCATGACAACCAGAGGTCTCCAGCAGACCTCTATGGTTGTCATTGCTGGATTGCTATGAGTGCCGCCTGGTGGTCGGCGCTAATAGCAAGTGAGCAATTCTGCTACAAACAGGCGATCTGATCATCGCCTGTATGTAGCAGAGCCTATCTGGTTATGGCAGCTTCTAGTCTCCCATGGAGACTATGCACTGCCCAAGATTCAGACGTTTGAATCTTGGCCCGCATGAATTCTGAACCACCATATTCCTCATTCATTGCAACAAATATTTTTTAAGGTCTTTTGCAGTCAAGCAGGGGTTCTGCTTTGCCTCTCTACCAATCCTATGAGCAGCTTTCACTGAAATTTTTCTTAGTCTTCCAGACCTTTTCTTGACCTCCAATGTTCCTGTAACGGCCATTTCTTCATTACATTTTGAACTGAGGAAAGGACAACTTGAAAACGCTTTGCTATCTTCTTATAGCCTTCTCCTGCTTTGTGGGCCTCCAACATTTTCATTTTCAGAGTGCTAGACAGCTGCTGTTAAAAGAACCCATAGCTGCTGTTTTTTGGCACAAGGTTAGAGGAGTCTGGGTTTTTAGAAAGCTGGGAAGTTTGCATCACCTGGCCTTTCCTAACGATGATAGAGAACAAGCTATAACCCTAACAGGCTAATTAAGGTCTGAAATCTTGGTCAAAGTTATCTGAGCACACAAATCTCCAAGGGTTGTCCTTCATTAGGAGGAACCCAGGGCCAACTGCACCAGCACATGGTCTCACAAGGGGTCTGAGGATCTCATCTCGGTACCTAATGGCAGTCAGGCTACCTCTGGTAAGCACATGGAGGGCTGTGTGGCCCTCCAAAGAAATGCCACCCCCCACCATTACTGAGTACCGAGATGAGATCCTCAAACCCCTTGTGAGACCATATGCTGGTGCGGTTGGCACTGGGTTCCTCCTAATGCAGGACAATGCCAGACCTCATGTGGCTGGAGTATGTCAGCAGTTCCTGCAAGATGAAGGCATTGAAGCTATGGACTGGCCTACCCGTTCCCCAGACCTGAATCCGATCGAGCACATCTGGGACAGCATGTCTCGCTCCATCCACCAGCGTCACGTTGCACCACAGACTGTCCAGGAGTTGACGGATGCTTTAGTCCAGGTCTGGGAGGAGATCCCTCAGGAGAACAGCCGCAACCTCTTCAGGAGCATGCCCAGGTGTTGTAGGGAGGTCATACAGGCACATGGAGGTCACACACAATACTGAGCATCATTTTGACTTGTTTCCACTTTCATTTTGGGGGTCTCTCCAAATCCAGGCCTCCATTGGATCAAAACTTTGATTTCTATTGATGATTTTTGTGTGATTATGCTGATAGCACATTCAACTTTGTACAAAACAAAGTATTCAATGAGAATATTTCATTCATTTAGATCTAGGATGTGTTATTTGAGTGTTCCCTTTATTTTTTTGAGCAGTGTATATATATTCACACGTGGTCAAAATTGTTGGTACCCCTCGTTTAATGACAGAAAAACCCACAATGGTCACAGAAATAACTAGAATGTGACAAAAGTAATAATAAATTAAAAATCTATGAAACTGAACAAATGAAAGTCAGACATTGCTTTTCAAACATGCTTCCACAGAATTTAAAAAAAATAAAATTCAAGAAATAGGCCTGGACAGAAATGATGTTACCCTTAACTTAATATTTTGTTGCACAACCTATTGAGGCAATCACTGCAATCAAACGATTCCTGTAACTGTCAATGAGACTTCTCGACCTCTTGACAGGTATTTTGGCCCACTCCTCAAGAGCAAACAGCTCCAGTTGACTCGTGTTTGAACTGTTGGCTTTCCAGCTGTTTCCAAACATGCTCAATAGGATTTAGGTGAGGGCTCATAGAAGACCACTTCAGAATTGTCCAATGTTTTCCTCTTAGCCATTCTTGGTTGTTTTTATCTGTGTGTTTTGGGTCATTATCCTGTTGCAAGACCTATGACCTGTGACTGAGACCAAGCTTTCTGACACTGGGCAGAACATTTCTCTCTAGAATCCCTTGATAGTCTTGAGATTTCATTGCACCCTGCAGATTCTAGACACCCTGTGCCAGATGCAGCAAAGCAGCCCCAGAACATCACAGAGCCTCCTCCATGTTTCACAGTAGGGACAGTGTTCATTTCTTGATATGCTTTATTTTTCCGTCTGTGAACATAGAGCTGATGTGCCCTGCCAAAAAGTTCCATTTTTTTCTCATCTGTCCATAGGACATTTTCCAAAAAGTTTTGTGGCTTGTCAACATGTAGTTTGCCAAATTCCATTCTGGCTTTTTTATGATTTTTTTCAACAATGGTGTCCTCCTTGGTCGTCTCCCATAAAGTCCACTTTGGCTCATACAACGATGGATGGTGCGATCTGACACTGATGTTCCTTGAGCTTGAAGTTCACCCTTAATCTGTTTATAAGTTTGTCTGGGCTCTTTTGTTACCATACGTATTATCCATCTTTTGATTTGTCATCAATTTTCCTCGGTGGCCACGTCCAGGGAAGTTGGCTACAGTCCCATGGATCTTAAATTTCTGAATAATATGTGCATCTGTAGTCACAGGAAGATCAAGCTGCTTAGAGATGGTCTTATAGCTTTTACCTTTAACATGTTTGTCTATAATTTCCTGAGACAACTCTTTCCTTTGCTTCCTCTGGTCCATGTTGAGTGTGATACACACCATGTCACCAAACAGCACAGTGAGTATCTGTAGCCCTCTATACAGGCCCACTCACTGATTCCAAGATTGTAGACATCTGTGATGTAATTAGTGTTCACACCTTGATTTAACATGTCCCTTTTGTCACATTATATTCAGGGGTACCATCATTTCTGTCCAGGCCTATTTCATTATTTTTATTTTTTTTAAATTCTGAACAAGCAGGGTAGAAAAGCAATGTCTGACTTTCATTTGTTCAGTTTCATAGATTTTAAATTTATTCTTACTTTTGTCAGATTCAAGTTATTTCTATGATCATTGTGGGTTTTTCTGTCATTAAACGAGGGGTACCAACAATTTTGACCACGTGTGTATATGTATATACAGTACAGACCAAAAGTTTGGACACACCTTCTCATTTAAAGATTTTTCTGTATTTTCATGACTATGAAAATCGTAAATTCACACTGAAGGCATCAAAAGTATGAATTAACACATGTGGAATTATATACTTAACAAAAAAGTGTATAACAACTGAAATTATGTCTTATATTCTAGGTTCTTCAAAGTAGCCACCTTTTGCTTTGATGACTGCTTTGCACACTCTTGCCATTCTCTTGATGAGCTTCAAGAGGTAGTCACCGGAAATGGTTTTCACTTCACAGGTGTGCCCTGTCAGGTTTAATAAGTGGGATTTCTGGGGTTGGGACCATCAGTTGTGTTGTGCAGAAGTCTGGTGGATACACAGCTAATAATCCTACTGAATAGACTGTTAGAATTTGTATTATGGCAAGAAAAAAGCAGCTAAGTAAAGAAAAATGAGTGGCCATCATTACTTTAAGAAATGAAGGTCAGTCAGTCCGAAAAAATTGGGAAAACTTTGAAAGTGTTCCCAAGTGCAGTTGCAAAAACCATCAAGCGCTATAAAGAAACTGGCTCACATGAGGACGGCCCTAGGAAAGGAAGACCAAGAGTCACCTCTGCTTCTGAGGATAAGTTTATCCGAGTCACCAGCCTCAGAAATCGCAGGTTTACAGCAGCTCAGATTAGAGACCAGGTCAATGCCACACAGAGTTCTAGTCGCAGACACATCTCTACAACAACTGTTAAGAGGAGACTTTGTGCAGCAGGCCTTCATGCTAAAATAACTGCAAGGAAACCACTGCAACAAGCAGAAGAGACTTGTTTGGGCTAAAGAACACAAAAAATGGACATTAGACCAGTGGAACTCTGAGCTTTGGTCTGATGAGTCCAAATTTGAGATCTTTGGTTCCAACCACCGTGTCTTTGTGCGACGCAGAAAAGGTGAATGGATAGACTCTACATGCCTGGTTACCACCGTGAAGCATGGAGGAGGAGGTGTGATGGTCTGGGGGCGCTTTGCTGGAGACACTGTAGGGGATTTATTCAAAATTGAAGGCATACTGAACCAGCATGGCTACCACTGCATCTTGCAGCGGCATGCTATTCCATCCGGTTTGCGTTTAGTTGGACCATCATTTATTTTTCAACAGGACAATGACCCCAAACACACCTCCAGGCTGTGTAAGGGCTATTTGACCAAGAAAGAGAGTGATGGGGTGCTATGCCAGATGACCTGGCCGCCACAGTCACCAGACCTGAACCCAATCGAGATGGTTTGGGGTGAGCTGGACCGCAGAGTGAAGGCAAAAGGGCCAACAAGTGCTAAGCATCTCTGGGAATTCCTTCAAGATTGTTGGAAGTCCATTTCTGGTGACTACCTCTTGAAGCTCATCAAGAGAATGCCAAGAATGTGCAAAGCAGTCATCAAAGCAAAAGGTGGCTGCTTTGAAGAACCTAGAATATAAGACATATTTTCAGTTGTTTCACACTTTTTTGTTAAGTATATAATTCCACATGTGTTAATTCATAGTTTTGATGCCTTCAGTGTGAATGTACAATTTTCATAGTCATAAGAATACAGAAAAATCTTTAAATGAGAAGGTGTGTCCAAATTTTTGGTCTGTTCTTATATATATATATATGTATATAAAAGAGTATATGCCCCCTGTATTAATTGCATTCAATATGCTTTATTGTACTTTTACCTTATATGTAACTCTTTTTGCTTAGTGATGTACATTGATCACTGATTATATGAGTCATATATATTGATGTAGATATCTATAAAGGCAAATTTTGTATTTTGGAGTCACCACCCTCAATTCAGACCCTTCTATTCATTAAGGCTAAAGTTCACCACTTAAAATATTTTTAAATGTCTGTCAAGTATATCATTATGATTAAATTATTTACAAACCATCTTTTTTTTAGTCATTCTTCAGGTTTTGTAGTAGAAAATCCCTTTTGTCTGTGATCGGTATGAGCTTCTCCACTAGGCACAAATAAAAAGGTAGCAACTCCTTGGAATTATTATTAAATAGGGTTGGCCTTAGGGGGTGAGCCTCCGGGGAGGTTGCACAAGGCACATTAAGCATCACTACTAAAGAGGTCCACACTGGCCTTGTTGGCCAATGGATGCCACTTTGTTTATTGAACCAGTATATCTCGACTTCAGCAAAGCATGTGATAAAGTATCTCATACTATCCTTATTGAAAAAATGACCAAGTTTAGGATTGACAAGGCTAGGTGGATTCACAACTACTGTAGATCAGTGATCATATTCAAATAACGGTAATAAATGATTGCACAGGGTCATTGAGTTGCTAAGTCAAGAATCCGACATTGACTCCATTATTTTTCCACACTCCAACTCCACAACTCTGATTCCATGACTGTGACTCTATGGCTTGTTCATTATTAGTACATGGCATGAGTGTATTACTTGGGCACCATATTGTACACTGTTGGGGCATCGATCAGAGGTACTACATGGGGCATCAAACCTAAAGCTGTCCATGCTCTTTAGATAGCTGCTCATTTGTTCCACTGCTCTTCTGTCCCGACCCCACCTGGCTGAGCATGCATATGTTCCATACATAGATACTGGAATAAGCTGCTGTTAGGTAGCCCTGGTGGTAGGCCATCTTCCCTTAGATTTAAACATGCACAAACCAAGTCTTCAGCCCCTTCATAGTGTTAGCAGACACAGTGCCACTCTGATCTGTCGGCTAACAGTTTATCTACAGCTCGTTAAAACCGCCCATGCACTTATCTCTAGCAAATATACAAAAATACCATATATTCAAGCTAAAAAATTCTCCTCTACAAAAAACATTCTTAGCAAAATATTAATTTCTACATTGCATTGTAAAATGGTTCCAGAAAATTAGACATTCAAGCCCTATTTAACCAGCAGTGAGAACGAAGCAAGAAACTGTGTTAGTTTTATTATGAGACGCAGAAGAGAGACAGATGTTGCTGCCCTAAGGGGCATTTTTAATATTCAGACAGTAAAAATTCCCTTTACTATCAATCCTATTTCATTAGCATTTGACCGCCGCTCCCTGCTCTTTATACAGCCTTTTATCACTATTGTATTCTCACTATAGTTTACCAACCAATAACGTAAATCTGCTCTTATTGATTGCATTCTATAATGAATGAACAATTTATTTTTCGAAAAGCTTCTTTACAACAGCCATTTGCTAATATATTCAGTCTTCCCGTGCCCTGTAATAGAAGCTGTTGAATTAGCCGAGAGTGTGCCAGACAATTTCAATGTCTCGTACAAGCACGCCGTCTAAGCATTATTCTCTCGTAGCCTTCAACAAGATTCCTTTTGGGGAAACCCAACACAATTTGAAATTTACAAAAGCCGTGAGCTTAAGTCTAAAACTTTTTATTACACAATAAAGAAGAAAATAGCACTTTATAGACCCAGCATGTATGAAGTGTGTATATACTGTGTAAGTATATATATATTTATATATATATATAATATATATATTATATATATACACATCTTCAAAAGTGAAATTGCAACACCGGAAAAGTCATGGCATTCTGGAAATCACAGGATGGATATACATGTTACTGATCTGCTAATTATGAAAAAATCAAAATTTTAAAAACATTTCAATTAATTCAATGGAGTATGCAGATCACATGCAGAAATCCCCACACTTACAACCTTGGCTGTTATAAATTGGGCTATTAATGGTCATCTGGGAAGGTTCTGCCACACTGAAGGTACTTGGGCAAGTCATCAAGATCCACTGCTGGCAGCTCCTTGTGTAATCACCGACCAATGACGTCCAAGATGTGCGCAATGGGAGATAAGACCGGAGACGATGCAGGCCATGGTAGCATGTTTAGACCACACAGGCTGCTTACTGTTGCCTGACGTTGTTATGTTTAAAGAATGTCTCCTGGGACACTTTGGAGAAATGTAATATTTTGGCACTATGAAGTGATCTAGTTAAAAAATTGCAATACGTAGGATTTAAGGCCCCCATACACATTAGTCTAATGTCGGTCGAACCTGGTGATATCCACGGGTTCGGACAATGGTCTAATGTATATGGTGGCCTCGGTCAACTGATGGTCGGGAGAGATGTTGATTGAACATGACCAATTTCAGACTACCATTCACATTGTTCTCCAGGAGATAAGCCACCGGCTGACGTTTCAGAACTCAGGAGGGTTTCAGCTGGACGAGCGCTCCTGTGTATGGGAGAGTTGGCTGAGATTGCTGTTCGCCGAACAATTGGCTGAAGCAACATTCGGCCTGCTTAACTCTCTAACTCTTCTATTGACCAAAAACTTCTCTATCCTTCACTTGTTTCTAAAAAGTGAATCAATACCCAACCGCTCCAACAACACAATGGGATTTTAGAAGGAAAGATGATCATTGAATGTAGGTTTACACAAGATATCTCACTATCTTTGGTCATTGCCCAAGATTTAAAATAAGAGTCTAGCTTTAGAAACAGCGCCACTCATGTCCATGTGCAGTAGTGTCTGGACTTGCAGCTCAGTCCCATTAAGTTATATAGGGCTGAACTGCAATGCCTTGTGGAGCCGTTTCTGGAGAAAAACAAACAACCTATTTTTCTAATTCTGGACACATTTACTACACATTAATCAAAAATTGGTATAAAGGATTTTTATGTTGTTTTCTTTTTATTCAGTCTCTTTAAAAGCTTTTGATGTTTAAGTGAATAATTTATCATTTACATTTTTGTTACAGTAAAGGAAGTAAAACTCTTTCTAGTAGTTTCCATGTTCATTGATTCAGTCTGCTTTTTACTTAGAAATCATTATTTTTTTCAAAGTGCTCAGAGAGTTTAAAGTGAACAAATATGACAAGATAAAGCTCTTACGAGGAATTGCAATAAAAATCCCCAATTTACCATTATGATGTCAGGCTATATGGAAAATGGAGGAATAATGTATTTCTCTAAGCTTAGTAATTCATATAAGTCAAATATACTTTGAGAATAAATATAAGAATTTCTACAGAATTTTATGATATAATCTGCATAATTTGGTTAATATACGGACCTTCTGTCAAAACATAGTTTTTGTGAGCTCAGGAAACCAGTGTAAAAAGCATGGACATGGGCAGTAGTACACCCATCTCAGAGGCATCTCACACATCTCGCGTGAGCCCTATTGGGTGAGGGGGTTTAGAGATTAAACTGCGCTTGTTCACTTTTATAGGGCTTTACTGCAATACCAGACACCGTCCACAAGAATTACGCTGTTGCTAGTCGAAGGCTGGAGTCACGCTAGAGAGGAATACGGACTAGTGCTATGCGATAAAAAATCGCATAGCACTCGGACCGCTGTTAATCTATGGGGCAGCTCCCATCACCATTTTTTTTCTCGGCCGAAAATACGATTTGCACCGTATATCGCCAGTGCAAGTCTATGGGTGCGAGAAAAAATTGCACACCACACGGACCATCATTGTGACTTGCGAGAAAATATGCACCGATGTCCTGTCAAGTGAACTGTCATTTTCCCATGCTCAAGAGTTCACCGCAGGTCAGGCTGAGAGGCTCTGCAGCATCAGTGACGTCAGCGCTAGTCACTGATACTGCCGCCCGCAGCTTCTCATTTATTCATCAGTGGTTTACAGCTGGGGCGGTCGCATTAGCACCGCTTCCGTTTGTTAACTGTATATCCCCCAGATATGGATTACGCCGTGGGACTGAATGCCGGACAGGTATGGTATATTGTTGGTTCTTTATTTTTTCTTTATTACAGGAGATCGAAGGCGTTGTTTGGATTAGCAGAACAATAAAGATGGCAAAACTGTGGTGTTTCATTTCATTAAAATACTTTTTTCTGGCTGTGTGTTTATTTAACCCTTTACATACATAAGGATTAGTAATGGATAGGTGTCTTATTGACTCCTCTCCATTACCAAGTCGGGCTTAATGTCACCTTTCAATACAAAGGTGACATTAACCCCGTATCACCCCATATGCCACCGCTACACCGCAGTGGGAAGAGAGAGGCTAAGTGCCGGAATTGGCACATCTTACAGATGCGCCTTTTCTAGGGTGGCTGGGGGCAGACGTTTTTAGCCAGGGGGGGCCAAAAACCATGGTCCCTTTGTAGGCTATTAATATCTGCCCCCAGTCACTGGCTTTCCCTCTGTAGTGCAGAAAATTGCATGGAAGCCCACGCCATTTTTTTCTGCGAAAATAATCTTTTATTAAATACATACATGTCCCCTAATTTGCACACATACTATACTAACTGTATTGCTCACAGACATCTATATATCTAACTATTCTGCATGGATTTATTGTATGTAAACTATGACTCCTGTCCTGTCGGCTCCTGCATTGATTTTACAGAAGCCGACAAATGAATTAACAGCTAATCCTCTATCTATATCTCTATGCAATATAAAGATATATATGTGAGTCACTGACATACACAGTACAGACCAAAAGTTTGGACACACCTTCTCATTCAAAGATTTTTCTGTATTTTTATGACTATGAAAATTGTAGAATCACACTGAAGGCATCAAAACTATGAAGTAACACATGTGGAAATATACATTACACTTTACAAAAAAGTGTGAAACAACTGAAAATATGTCTTATATTCTAGGTTCTTCAAACTAGCCATCTTTTGCTTTGATTACTGCTTTGCACGCAGAAAAGGTGAACGGCTGGACTCTACATGTCTAGTTCCCACCGTGAAGCATGGGGGAGGTGGTGTGATGGTGTGGGGGTGCTTTGCTGGTGACTCTGTTGGGGATTTATTCAAAATTGAAGCGGTGAGCGGTCCAGCTCACCCCAAACCATCTCGATTGGGTTCTGGTCTGGTGACTGTGGAGGCCAGGTCATCTGGCGTAGCACCCCAACACTCTCCTTCTTGGTCAAATAGCCCTTACACAGCCTGGAGGTGTGTTTGGGGTCATTGTCCTGTTGAAAAATAAATGATGGTCCAACTAAACGCAAACCGGATGGAATAGCATGCCGCTGCAAGATGCTGTGGTAGCCATGCTGGTTCAGTATGCCTTCAATTTTGAATAAATCCCCAACAGTGTCACCAGCAAACCCCCCCCCACAGCATCACACCACCTCCTCCATGCTTCACGGTGGGAACCAGGCATGTAGAGTCCATCCGTTCACCTTTTCTGCGTGCAAAGCAGTAATCAAAGCAAAAGGTGGCTACTTTGAAGAACCTAGAATATAAGACATATTTTCAGTTGTTTCACACTTTTTTGTAAAGTGTAATGTATAATTCCACATGTGTTAATTCATAGTTTTGATGCCTTCAGTGTGATTCTACAATTTTCATAGCCATGAAAATACAGAAAAATCTTTGAATGAGAAGGTGTGTCCAAACTTTTGGTCTGTACTGTTATTATATATATAATATATATATATATATATATATATATAAATATATACACCTATTCTATGTGTATATACTGTATGTATTCTGTCTATTCTAACCTATTCTATTCTATACAGTACACGGCAGATCATTTGCCAACTTTTAATCTATCTAGATATAAATACATATATATGTTTTGAAGATTATTTGTTTTTAAAATGATGTTTACAGTTGTGTTTTACAATACGATTTTAACATGAGCTTTTACATACAGAAAACTGCTGTATGTAAAAGCTCATGTTAAAATCGCATTGCATACGGATAACATATGAATGTTACATGGATACTACAGTAGATGTGAGGAAATCACATCATTGCATTGCAAACAGATTACACACGGATCACTGTTCGGGGAACATTTGTGCGATTCTCGGCCGTCAAAATCGGATTTTTTTTTTATACGTTAAGTGTGACTCCAGCCTTATACAGGAGACAGGGTTCACTATATAGTCCTCATTGAAATCAATGGACTGCCATTTTTAACCCCTTTACCCCCAAGGGTGGTTTGAATGTTATTGACCGGTCCAATTTTTAAAATTCTGACCACTGTCCCTTTATGAGGTTATAAATCTGGAACACTTCAATGGATCCCGGTGATTCTGACACTGTTTTCTCATGACATATTGTACTTCATGATAGTGGTAAAATTTCTTTGATATAACTTGCGTTTATTTGTGAAAAAAAAGGCAATTTTCCAACTTTGAATTTTCATGCCCTTAAATCACAGAGATATGTCACACAAAATGCTTAATAAGTGACATTTCCCACATGTTTACTTTAGATCAGCACAATCTTGGAACCAAATTTTTTTTTGTTAGCAAGTTATAAGGGTTAAAAGTTAAACAGCGATTTCTCATTTTTACAACACCATTTTTTTTTTAGTGAACACGTTATATTTGAAGTCACTTTGAGGGGTCTATATGATAGAAAATACCCAAAAGTGACACCATTCTAAAAATTGCACCCCTCAAGGTGCTCAAAACCACATTCAAGAAGTTTATTAACCCTTCTGGTGCTTCACAGGAATTTTTGGAATGTTTAAAAAAATTGTTTTGGGTGCCTGATGAAGAGACCTGAGTAGTCTCGAAAGCTTGCAATTTGTTACCATCTTTTCAGTTAGCCATTAAAAGGTATCAACCACTGAGGACTCTCAACTCTAAATATTTTTCTAAAAAAATTGAACATTTAACTTTTTTTCACAAAAAATTTACTTCAGATCCAAATTTTTTTATTTTCCCAAGGGTAGCAGGAGAAGTTGGACCCCAAAAGTTATTGAGCAATTTGTCCTGAGTACGTTGATATTCCATATGTGGGGGAACCACTGTTTGGGCGCATTGGCAGAGCTTGGAAGGGAAGGAACGCTGTTTGACTTTTCAATGCAAAATTGGCTGGAATTGAGATCAAACGCCATGTTTTGTTTGGAGAGCCCCTGATGTGCCTAAATAGTTGTAACCCCCACAAGTGACACCATTTAGGAAACTAGACCCCCCCAAGGAAATTATCTAGATGTGTGGTGAGCACTTTGAACCCCCAAGGGCTTCACAGAAGTTTATATTGTAGAGCCGTAAAATTAAAAAATCATATTTGTTCCACAAACATGATTTTTTCACCCCAAATTTTTTTATTTTCTCAAGGGTAACAGGAGAAATTGGACTCCAAATGATATTGTGCAATTTGTCCTAAGTACGCTGATACCCCATATGTGAGGGTAAACCACTGTTTGGGCACATGGCAGAGCTCAGAAGGGAAGGAGCGCCGTTTGACTTTTTCAATGCAAAATTAGTTGGAATTGAGATCAGACGTCATGTCGTGCTTGAAGAGCCCCTGATGTGCCTAAACAGTGGAAACCCCCCACAAGTGATCCTATTTTGGAAACTAGACCCCCTAAGGAACTTATCTAGTTGTGTGGTGAGAACTTTTAACCCCAAGCGTTTCACTAAAGTTTAAAATGCCCGGCCGTGAAAAAAAAAACATACATTTTTTTCCACTAAAATGATTTTTTAGCCCCCAATTTTTATTTTGCCAAAGGTAATAGGAGAAATTGGACCCCAAAAGTTGTTGTCCAATTTGTCCTGAGTACGCTGGTACCCAATATGTGGGAGAAAACAACTGTTTGGACACACTTCGGGGCTCGTAAGGGAAGTGGTGATGTTTTGGAATGCAGACTTTGATGGAATGGTCTGCGGGCATCATGTTTTGTTTGCAGAGCCCCTGATGTGCCTAAACAGTGGAAACCACCCCAAGTGACCGCATTTTGGAAAATAGACCCCCTAAGGAACTTATCTGGATGTGTGGTGAGAACTTTGAACCCCCAAGTGTTTCACTAATGTTTATAATGTCAGGCCATGAAAAAAAAACATTTTTTTTCCACAAAAATGATTTTTTAGTCCCCAATTTTTTATTTTCCCAATGGTAACAGGAGAAATTGGAAGCCAAAAGTTGTTATCCAATTTGTCCTGAGTACGCTGGTACCCCATATGTGGGAGAAAACAACTGTTTGGGCACACATCGGGGCTCGGAAGGGAAGTATTGATGTTTTGGAATGCAGACCTTGATGGAATGGTCTGAGGGCATCATGTCGCATTTGGAGAGCCCCTGATGTGCCTAAACAGTAGAAACCCCCACAAGTGACCCCATTTTGGAAACTAAACCCCCTAAGGAACTTATCTACATGTGCCTTAATAGTGGCAATGCCCAACAAGTGCCCCTTTTTGGAACTAATCTACTGTTTTCTGGTATGTGAATTTTATAAGTGACCCCGGATCTCACCACAGCTCAGCCCGGCCTGGAACAGAGCCCAGTGACCGGACGTAACTGCAGTGACTTCAGTGAGATCCCCACTAGCACCGTGAGCACTCACGATGCTAGCGGGGATCTCACCGGAACTCACCGCAGCTCAGCCCGGTTGGGAATTGAGCCCAGTGACCAGAGGTAACCTCTATGATGTTACCCCCAGTTTCTGACTCTGCATTCCCAGCAGGTCATTCACTAGTGGTTCTCAGCGTGGGCGGTCGCATCTTGGCACCGTCCAGGTTGAAAGCTAATGTTTTTATGTTTGGCAGCTGTCACACGCTAAAAGACGCTTTTTATTACAAAAAATAATTTTTGCATCACCACATTTTGAGAGCTATCATTTTTCCATATTTTGGCCCACAGTGTCATGTTAGGTCTTGTTTTTTGCGGGACGAGTTGACGTTTTTATTGGTACCACTTTCAGGCACATGACATTTTTTGATCGCTTTCCATGCTGATTTTTGGAAAACAGAATGAGCAAAAACCAGCAATTCTTTTTTTGGGGGGTTTAAACCGTTCCGTGTGTGGTAAAATTGATAAGGCAGTTTCATTCTTCGGGTCAGTATGATTACAGCGATACCTCATTTATATTGTTTTTTTTATGTTTGGCGCTTTCATATAATAAAAATTATTTTATAGAAAAAATAATTGTTTTTGTATCACTTTATTCTAAAAGCTATAACTTTTTTATTTTTCTGTTGATGGAGCTGTATGGTGGCTTGTTTTTTGCGGGACAAGATGACATTTTCAGCAGTACCATGTTTATTTATATCCGTCTCTTTGATCGCGTGTTATTCCACTTTTTGTTCGACGGTATGATGATAAAGCATTGTTTTTTGCCTTTTTTTATGATGTTCACTAAAGGGGTTAACTAATAGGACAGTTTAATAGGTCGAGTCGTTACAGATGCGGCGATACCAAATATGTGTACTTTTATTGTTTTGGGTTTTTTTTCATTAAAATATTTGTTTAGAGTGTAAGGCGGCGGTGTTCACACCGTGCAGTAACTGAGGCAGTGACCCAAGCAAGTCCAAATTAAACAGCTTTTATTCAGCAACTCACGGGTTAAACAGAAAAAAGTCCTCCGGTACGCAGCCGGGGTAACATCAGTCCATAAACGATGGTTGCCGGGGACAACGTCCGCGCCGGGCCGAACAGAGCCTGACAGGTGCAGAGCCGTCCCAGGCGTGGGTTCAGCTACACACAATTCCTGTGGAGCTTTCCTGCTAGGCTCCCAGCAGGGTCCAAACATAGAACAACACTAATCCTTAGTGCAGGAGTTTTAAAGACCTGTGGCAAAAGCCACTGGAAAACCGGGTTGGAGGGAGGAGGCCGCCCCACTGCCTCCTGTGACCTCCTCCAAGAAATGAAGGCCCTGCCGGATTTTACTTAATCTGCCTTAGCCAGGTAGTCTGACTAGGTCATTGCTCACCTTCATTCCTGCATTGCAGCCGCAGCTGTGTGTGTGACTGCAATGCACTCCAATGGCTTCAATAGGTCTCTGTACACATTCTGGGGGAAATATAACGTCCCTCGTAAACGATCCCGGTCACTGCCTCACATATCCCCCCCTCTGTTCAAACTTGGGGGGTTGAACATTTGCCACCATACAGGGTGCCCGGGACAGGGCATCCGCGTTTGCTTGCAACTTTCCAGGGCGATGTTCTACAGAGAAACTGAAATTTTGCAGTGACAGGAACCACCTGGTGACTCGCGCATTCCTCTCCTTGGCATTCCTCATCCATACCAAGGGTGATTGGTCCGTCACCAAGCGGAACTGACGCCCGAGTAAATAATAACGTAGTGATTCCAAGGCCCACTTAATAGCCAAACACTCCTTCTCTACCACGCTATAGTTTTTCTCTGCCGGGACAAGTTTTCTACTCAAGTAGGTGACCGGGTGCTCTTCACCATTCACTTTTTGTGACAACACCGCCCCTAGTCCTACCTCCGAGGCATCTGTCTGTACAATGAAGGTTTCATTGAAGTTGGGGCTGATGAGGACCGGCTGTCCACACAGGGCCAACTTCATGGACTGAAAGGCTTCTTCTGCCTGAGGGTTCCGCTGAACCATTACCGTTTTTTTTCCTTTCAAGAGATCGGTCAGGGCTGCCGTTCGCCCGGAAAAATTAGGTATAAACCGGCGGTAATACCCAAGGATGCCAAGGAACGCCCTCACCTGTTTTGTACTCGATGGTTTAGGCCAGTTTTTTATGGCCTCAACTTTATTAATTTGGGGCTTGATAGCTCCTCGGCCTATCACATACCCCAAATATCGAGCTTCCTCCAGCCCTATCGCACATTTTTTTGGGTTTGCCGTTAACCCCGCGGCTCTGAGAGAATCCAGCACCGCTTGTACGTGTGTTAGGTGCGTTTGCCAGTCGGTGCTAAATATGATGATATCATCTAGATACGCGGACGCGTATTCCTGATGAGGCTTGAGCACTATGTCCATCAATCTCTGAAATGTAGCCGGGGCCCCATGTAACCCAAAAGGTAAGACCACATAGTGAAATAGACCCTCCGGAGTTACGAAGGCGGTCTTTTCCTTCGCCGAATCTGTGAGAGGTACCTGCCAGTAACCCTTGGTGAGATCGAGCGTGGTAAAGTACTGGGCCTGCCCCAGTCTCTCAATCAGCTCGTCCACCCGGGGCATTGGATACAGGTCAAACTTTGACACTTCATTCAATTTCCGGAAATCGTTACAGAAGCGTAATGATCCGTCTGGTTTTGGAATCAGTACAATGGGGCTAGCCCACTCACTCCTTGATTCCTCTATGACTCCTAACTGAAGCATTTGTTTTACCTCAGCCGTGATGGCTTGCCTCCGGGCTTCGGGCACCCGGTACGGTCTTATTCGCACCCTTACCCCAGGTTCGGTGACAATGTCATGTTGGATAACCGAAGTCCTACCTGGTAGCTCTGAGAACACGTCGGTATTGTTTTGCACCAGGGAGCGAGTGTCATGTGTGCATCGCCACGAAGATCGTCGCGGTTGCACATTCTGACTTCTCACAGCTGAGTTGCTGTTTCTTTGTGTTTGGCAGTGAGGGAGTTAATTCTGTCTGTGCTCGGTTCTGGGACTGGGTTCAGTTTCTCCCGGCTGCAATTGATTATTTGTTGATTGGTTTCCTTTAAATCCTTGGTTGTCTGTTTGGGGAGTTGCCAGTGAAATTCTTCATGCAGACCACAGATAGGATTGTATCTGTATAGACTTAAGTTAAAGAGCTCCTTAGTTGTTTTAAGCTCACCTTGCTTAGAGTTTAATATCCCAGATCATTTATGTTCCTTCTGTGTTTGAGTGTGTATGCAAGTCTGTGTTTTCTCCAGTCTGTCTTATATGTCTAATCTGTGTATTTAGCAGAGATCAGCCCATATCCCTTTGGTGGTAATCAGAATCCTTCTTAGGACTGATTACAGGGTTCAGGGACTGATAGGAGACAGGGTTAGGCTGGAGACTTGGACCTCTGAACCATTATCAGTACCTCCAAGGTGAGGGATTAGTTAGGACCCCAGTTTAGGGTCAGGTTAGACCCCCGGTCCTCCTCTTTCCTGTGACAGTGTATCAAGTCCTCAAGATTAACCCTGAGTTCAACGGATATCGTGTCAGGTAAATCTATTCTATATTTACATGCTGATGTTGCTAATCTATATGATGTATAGAGTGTTGTTCTTTTAAGAATAGTTTACTGACATCGTACACATATCATAAGACCGCGTGACATTTTCACTGGCCCTTAAAATTATCCCCAGTTGCCATGGATCCAGTAGCCCAGCTGGCTCTGCAGTTGCAGGGATTATCCATGGAGCTGACGGACATTAAGTCCAAAGTTTTGTCTCCCCTGGAGCAAACCAGATTTGAACCTAAAGTAGCTCTCCCGGACAGGTTCACTGGTGGGCGAGACAAATTTTTCACCTTCCGGGAAGCATGTAAATTGTATTTTCGGCTTCGGCCTCGATCATCAGGGAGTGAAGAGCAGAGAGTGGGAATTGTTATCTCGCTCCTACAAGGGGACCCTCAATCCTGGGCATTCTCCCTTCCTCCGGGATCCCCGGCTCTACAGTCTGTAGATCGATTTTTTACTGCCCTGGGTTTGGTATATGATGACCCAGATCGGGTCTCTCTTGCTGAGACAAAATTACGTAAGATACAGCAGGGAGATCGTCCGGCGTGGAATTTGCTTCTGAGTTCCGTAGATGGGCCACAGATACTCAGTGGAATGACCCAGCTCTTAGGAGTCAGTTTTGTCATGGGCTTTCTGACAAATTAAAGGACGTTTTGGCTCAGTATGATTCTCCTCCATCACTGGAGGCTGCTATGGCCCTAGCTATCCGTACTGATAGACGGCTTCGGGAGAGGGGTGAGGTAACTCCGCCCCCAGTAGTTGCTCCACCTACTACAAAAGTCCCTTATGTTGAGGTTCCCCTTGTCTGTTCAGAGGAGCCTATGCAGTTGGGAGGGACATCATTTCGTAGGAGGGGATTGGTGGTACGCAGCAGGACTAGAAGGTGTTTCTTCTGCGGGAAAGAGGGACATTTTGTTGGGGGATGTCCATCCCGTGCCTTGTTGAGCAAAAAGTTGCCGGAAAACTGTTAATCCCAGGTTGTGTGGTGGACGACAACCTGGGAGTATGTATTTCGTCCGCTAGTTCTTCTCAGTTCCTTGTACCAGTGGAGATGGTGGTTGGTACGAGAGTGGAGAGATTTTCTGTTCTTCTTGATAGTGGGTCCGGGCTAATCTGGTTGACGCTCAGTTTGCTCAGGCTCAAGGTATGCCTCTGAGTGTATTGGCCAAACCGATCCCTATATTCTCCATTGACGCCAGGCCTCTCGGCCAAGGTAGCTTTGTTCATGAGGTCCATAACATTGATATTCGGGTAGGGGCGATACATAGGGAACAATTATCTTGTTATGTGTTGGAGGGTCTACCTACTCCCATTGTGTTGGGACTTCCTTGGTTGGTTAAACATAACCCTGTGATTAATTGGCAGTCCAGAGAGATAAGCCAATGGGGTGAGTTTTGCAAAAGTAACTGCATGAACACAGTCATTAGTGCGGTCGTGCCTAGTACATTGCCTCCTTTTTTGGAGGACTTTGGGGATGTGTTCTCTGAGGAGGGGTGTCAGGAGTTGCCTCCTCATCGCGTGTATGACTGCTCTATTAATCTCCTTCCTGATGCTAAGTTGCCTAAAGCTAGGTTGTATAACCTTTCTGGTCCTGAGAGGCAGGCTATGAAAGACTATATTTCGGAAAGTCTGGCCAAAGGGCATATTAGACCTTCATCTTCCCCAGTAGCCGCGGGGTTCTTCTTTGTGAAGAAAAAAGATGGAGGCCTACGCCCTTGCTTGGATTTCCGCGAACTTAATCGGATTACTGTTCGAGATCCGTATCCTCTCCCTCTTATTCCTGATCTCTTCAATCAAATTGTGGGCGCCAAATGGTTCTCTAAATTGGATCTCAGGGGGGCGTATAATTTGATTAGGATAAAAGAGGGGGATGAGTGGAAAACGGCGTTTAACACGCCGGAGGGACATTATGAGAACCTCGTCATGCCTTTTGGTCTGACTACTGCACCAGCAGTATTCCAACATTTTGTTAATGACATTTTTCGTCACCTTGTGGGGCTGTTTGTGGTCGTATATTTGGATGACATTTTAATTTACTCGCCAGATCTTGTGTCTCACCAGGAGCATGTGAGACAGGTGTTGCAGATCTTGCGAGACAATAAACTATACGCCAAACTGGAAAAGTGTGTATTTGCTGTACAGGAACTTCAGTTTTTGGGTTTCTTGGTGTCAGCCTCCGGTTTCCGTATGGACCCTGAAAAAGTGAGAGCAGTGCTTGAATGGGATCAGCCAGAGGATCTTAAGGCTCTGCAGCGTTTTCTGGGGTTTGCTAACTACTACCGGAAATTTATTTGTAATTTCTCATCTGTTGTCAAACCTCTCACTGACATGACAAGAAAAGGGACGGATTTTTCTAAATGGTCGGACAAAGCTTGCCAAGCTTTTTCCTCTTTGAAAAAATGTTTTGCTTCGGCACCCGTTCTCATCCAACCAGATGCATCACAGCCGTTCATTGTGGAGGTGGACGCGTCTGACGTAGGGGTGGGTGCAATATTGTCCCAGGGTCCGTCCCCTGGTAAATGGCATCCGTGCGCTTTCTTTTCTAAGAAGTTGTCGTCCGCCGAAAGGAATTATGATATCGGCAATAGGGAACTTTTGGCCATTAAGTTGGCTTTTGAAGAATGGCGTCACTTTTTGGAGGGGCAGTCCACCCGGTTACCGTCATTACTGATCACAAAAACCTGCTGTATTTGGAATCTGCTAAGCGTCTGAATTCCAGACAAGCTCGATGGTCGTTGTTTTTTACCAGGTTTAATTTTGTCGTCACATATCGCCCTGGGTCTAAGAATGTTAAGGCTGATGCCTTGTCTCGCAGTTTCCCAGGGGCCGGGAAAACGGATGACCCGATTCCTATCCTTCAGGAGGGGGTGGTAGTGTCGGCTGTATTTTCTGAGCTTGAGGAGGAGGTGTTAGAGGCTCAGGGGGACGCCCCTGCAGGACCTTCAGGGAGACTGTTTGTCCCAAATCAGTTGAGACAAAAGGTTATTGAGGCACATCATAATTCTGCTTTAGCAGGACATCCAGGGAGTAAGGCTACTTTAGATCTCCTTTCTCGCCGGTTTTGGTGGCCTAACGTTAATAAAGATGTTATAACTTTTGTCGCGTCCTGTGGGGTTTGTGCTCGCTCTAAGACCCCGCATACCCGTCCGTCTGGGACCCTCTTACCCTTGAAACTTCCGGAGCGTCCATGGACTCATTTGTCTATGGACTTCATTACGGATCTTCCTCCGTCATCAGGGAAAACTGTCATACTGGTGGTTGTTGACAGGTTCAGTAAGATGGCACATTTCATTGCTCTTCCTGCCCTCCCTAATGCTAAAACTCTGGCACAGGTGTTCATTGGGGAGATTGTGAGACTTCATGGGTTGCCTTCTGATGTGGTGTCAGATAGGGGGTCTCAGTTTGTGTCTAAATTTTGGAGGGCATTTTGTTTACGTCGGGGGATGCAATTGTCATTTTCCTCGGCTTTTCATCCGCAGACCAATGGTCAGACAGAGCGTCTGAATCAAAGCCTTGAGACTTATCTTCGGTGTTTTGTCTCAGAGAACCAGGAGGACTGGTCTTCTTTCTTGCCTCTGGCAGAGTTCGCTCTTAACAACAGGCGGAGCGAGTCCACTGGTAAATCCCCGTTTTTTGGGGCATATGGTTTTCATCCCCAGTTTTGTACTTTCAATGGGGGGGGCCCTTCTGGGTTCCTGAGGAGGAGCGTTTCTCATCGTCACTTGCTTCAGTGTGGAGAGGTGTATTGAATAATCTGAGTGCTATGGGGAACCGTTATAAACGTATGGCTGATAGGAGGAGAGTTTCTGGTCCAGATCTGAATGTGAACGATCTGGTATGGTTGTCTACCAGGAATATAAAACTTAAAGTTCCCTCCTGGAAACTGGGTCCCAGATTCATCGGGCCGTACAGGATCAGTTCCATAATTAATCCTGTGGCATTTCGTCTGGACCTCCCTCCTACGTTTAAAATCCACAATGTGTTCCACAAGTCATTACTTAAGAGGTACGTGGCACCAGTCATACCGTCACCTCTACCTCCTCCTCCAGTGGTGGTCAATGGTAACTTGGAGTTTCAAGTGTCAAAGATCATTGACTCACGTCTGAATCGCCGGTCCCTTCAGTACTTGGTGCATTGGAAGGGGTATGGTCCAGAGGAGAGGACGTGGGTTCCTGCGTCTGACATTAACGCAGATCGGTTGGTTCGGACCTTCCACAGAACTCACCCGGGCAGACCTGGCCATGAGGGTCCGGAGGCCCCTCGTAGAAGGGGGGGTACTGTCATGTGTGCATCGCCACGAAGATCGTCGCGGTTGCACATTCTGACTTCTCACAGCTGAGTTGCTGTTTCTTTGTGTTTGGCAGTGAGGGAGTTAATTCTGTCTGTGCTCGGTTCTGGGACTGGGTTCAGTTTCTCCCGGCTGCAATTAATTATTTGTTGATTGGTTTCCTTTAAATCCTTGGTTGTCTGTTTGGGGAGTTGCCAGTGAAATTCTTCATGCAGACCACAGATAGGATTGTATCTGTATAGACTTAAGTTAAAGAGCTCCTTAGTTGTTTTAAGCTCACCTTGCTTAGAGTTTAATATCCCAGATCATTTATGTTCCTTCTGTGTTTGAGTGTGTATGCAAGTCTGTGTTTTCTCCAGTCTGTCTTATATGTCTAATCTGTGTATTTAGCAGAGATCAGCCCATATCCCTTTGGTGGTAATCAGAATCCTTCTTAGGACTGATTACAGGGTTCAGGGACTGATAGGAGACAGGGTTAGGCTGGAGACTTGGACCTCTGAACCATTATCAGTACCTCCAAGGTGAGGGATTAGTTAGGACCCCAGTTTAGGGTCAGGTTAGACCCCCGGTCCTCCTCTTTCCTGTGACAGTGTATCAAGTCCTCAAGATTAACCCTGAGTTCAACGGATATCGTGTCAGGTAAATCTATTCTATATTTACATGCTGATGTTGCTAATCTATATGATGTATAGAGTGTTGTTCTTTTAAGAATAGTTTACTGACATCGTACACATATCATAAGACCGCGTGACAGCGAGCCTCCCGTCGCTGCTGTTTAGTGAGGGCATCACTTATCCTGACCTCCCCCTTGGATGCTTCCCTGGCTGAAGGTAGAGAACTCTCTGGTGATATGCCCGGGGTGATGTCTGTAACTAAACACTCTCGATCTTTCCAAGGCTTTAGCAGGTTTACATGGTAAATCTGCTCAGGTTTCCTCCTTCCGGGCTGATACAACCCGGTAATTTACCTCCCCCACCTTTTCTCGAATCTCATATGGCCCTTGCCACTTGGCCATGAGCTTACTCTCGGCTGTGGGTACCAGTACTAATACCCGATCGCCCTTGTTAAAAGACCTGACTCGGGCTCTTTTATTATATGTGCGCCTCTGGGTTGCCTGGGCATCTAACAGATGTTCTTTCACGATGGGCATGACCGCCGCAATCCGGTCCTGCATACTAGCCACGTGTTCAATTATACTCTTATGTGGGTCGGCTCTTGCTCCATGTCTCTTTGGCTACGTCCAACAGACCCCTAGGGTGTCTGCCGTACAATAACTCAAAGGGAGAGAACCCTGTGGAAGCCTGGGGTACCTCACGGACAGCGAACATCAAATAGGGTAGCAACATGTCCCAATCCCTTCCATCCTTAGAAATCACCTTTTTTAACATGGACTTGAGGGTTCTATTGAACCATTCTACTAACCCGTCGGTTTGAGGGTGGTACACCGAGGTGCGCAATTGTTTAATTTTTAGTAGTTTGCACAGTTCTCTTGTCACCTTGGACATAAAGGGGGTCCCCTGATCCGTCAGGATCTCCTTAGGTAGTCCCAGGCGACAGAACATGGCAAACAGTTCTCGGGCAATAAGTTTTGCCGAGGTGTGGCGTAGTGGTATAGCCTTCGGGTACCGGGTGGCATAGTCGACGACCACCAGTATGTGTTGCTGGCCACGGGCGGATTTTACAATAGGCCCTACCAAATCCATTGCAATCCGTTCAAAAGGTACCTCTATTACTGGCAGGGGTACCAATGGACTACGGAAACTTGCAGTGGGTGAGGTCAACTGACATTCGGGGCAGGATTCGCAGTACCTTTTGACCTCCGCGTAAACTCCAGGCCAAAAGAACCGCTGCAAGATACGTTCTAGAGTTTTTTTTTTCCCTAAGTGGCCACCCAGCAAGTGTGAGTGTGCCAAATCTAGAATCACCCGACGATACGACTGAGGTGCTACCAACTGTTCCACAACCTCGTCCCTGATTTTATCTATCCTATAAAGCAACTCACCATTGACTACCATGCGTGGAAATACCGTATCTGCATTGGGCTGTTGGGCTACGCCGTTTACCTCTAGCACCCTTTCCCGCGCCTGAGTCAAGGTGGGATCTTGTAGCTGAGCTGTCCCAAACGTGGCCCTGGACACTTCCAGCTCGGGAATCGATGCGGTCTCCTCCACCTCTCCTGCCAGCACCTCTAAGGGAAACCTATCGGGGTCACACTCTATCCCTATGTGGGACACCCCTACGGCAGGTTCGTCGGGTAAAGCATCTGTAATACATTTTACCAGGGGAGAATGGATTTTGTTTTTCCACAGAGTCCAGAACAGGGGCAAGTCTCTTCCCAACACAGACCCATAGGTAAGATTTTTTACCACTCCCACCACATGTTTTATGTCTCCACATGGCGTGGACAAAACTACCTCCGTAGTTGGATACTCTCGGAGGTCCCCATGGATACATACAACCCCGACCTGCCGTCCGCTGGGGTTGTCTCCTACCACCAGTGACCCATGTACCAGAGTCACGAGGCTCCCTGAGTCCAGGAGAGCCTCCGTAGGGTACCCATTAACCAGTACCTGGCATATTTGGAGTTCACTGTCCTGGGGGTCGAGGATTGCTGTGCAGACGGTCTGGGCATACATTGAGACCCGGCGGCTATATCCGCAGTCCATGGGTTCCGTAGTCAGGGGACAATTAGCCATCACATGTCCCGGCCCCTGACACCGCCAGCACCTAAGGGTGGAGGTACTGTTAGGTCTTATGACAGTTTGGGAGGGAACCGGTCTCCTGCCACTCTCACTCCGGGGTTCCCCTTCAGCACGGGTACGGTGCTGACTGTCCCCAGCAGAGGAACGCGACCCCTTTCCCGATTCCTGGGTTGGCAGGGATCGTCGTGACAGCCGAGAGGGGGCGGAGTCTCGAATAAAGTCTTGAGTGGCCGAGTAGCGCTCGATCAAACTGACTACCTGGTCGAGTGTGCCGGGGTCGCCTTGCCCCACCCAATGTTGGATAGCAGCCGGCAGAGTTCTTACCAGCCGGTCAACCACCACCCTCTCCACCATCTGGGCTGGAGACAAAGTCTCTGGCTGGAGCCACTTCTTACCAGCTGCAGGAGGTCATAAGCCTGAGACCGCGCGGGTCGTGTCTCCACATAGGCCCATGAAAATACACGCTGAGCCCTCACGTATGTATTAACCCCCAGTCGGGCAAGGATCTCACCTTTGAGCCTCTGGTAGTCCTGGGCGTCCTCCCGACTGAGATCGAAGTAGGCCTTTTGTGCATCGCTGACCAGAAACGGAGCTACTACTTCTGCCCACTGGCCGGCGGGTAGGTTTTCCCGCTCCGCTGTGCGCTCATAAACTGTCAGGAACGCTTCCACGTCGTCCTCCGGTCCCATCTTCCTCAACGCTGAGCGAACCCTGTCTCGGGCCTCGCGACGTTCAGGGCTGGTGCCGACGAGGTCTCCCGCAGTGCAGAAATCTGTTGCAGCAACAGTTCGTTTGTTTTTTGCTGCTGCTGGTACAATAGCTGCTGTTGCTCATTGTGCTGTTGCTCCCGCTCCTGCTGTTGCCTCTGGAGACTCAGGTACTGCTCCTGCTGTTGTCGCTGAGACTGCAGCTGCTGCTGTTGTGTGATTACCAGCTGCTTTACCAACTCCTCCATTTTGTCCACGGGGTGAGGCTGAAAAGTGGCGGGCCGGATTGGGGTCATGAAGCTGCCGGTGGGGGTATACCTCAGTCACAATGCCCGCATTCTCCAACCAACTGTAAGGCGGCGGTGTTCACACCGTGCAGTAACTGAGGCAGCGACCCAAGCAAGTCCAAATTAAACAGCTTTTATTCAGCAACTCACAGGTTAAACAGAAAAAAGTCCTTCGGTACGCAGCCGGGGTAACATCAGTCCATAAACGATGGTTGCCGGGGACAACGGCCGCGCCGGGCCGAACACAGCCTGACAGGTGCAGAGCCGTCCCAGGCGTGGGTTCAGCTACACACAATTCCTGTGGAGCTTTCCTGCTAGGCTCCCAGCAGGGTCCAAACATAGAACAACACTAATCCTTAGTGCAGGAGTTTAAAGACCTGTGGCAAAAGCCACTGGAAAACCCGGGTTGGAGGGAGGAGGCCGCCCCACTGCCTCCTGTGACCTCCTCCAAGAAATGAAGGCCCTGCCGGATTTTACTTAATCTGCCTTAGCCAGGTAGTCTGACTAGGTCATTGCTCACCTTCATTCCTGCATTGCAGCCGCAGCTGTGTGTGTGACTGCAATGCACTCCAATGGCTTCAATAGGTCTCTGTACACATTCTGGGGGAAATATAACGTCCCTCGTAAACGATCCCGGTCACTGCCTCACAAGAGATAGAATATATATTGATTTTTTTATTATTATTTTTGATTTTTTTTTTATATTTTTACAATTATTTAAACACTTTTTTAAACTTTTTACAAATTTTTTTACTTAGTCCCACTATGGGACAATCATTTTTTGCAGGCTGATCACTTCTATGGCATGCAGATGAAGCAGCATCTGCATGCCACATAAGCTATCAGCGCTGCACTGACAGGAGACCTTGGTGATCATGCACTGCACATGATCAGCAGTTAATAGATTGTGAGCCGGTGTGTCACCATGGCAACGATCGGGACCACGCGTCGCGCCATGGGGTCTCCATCCAAGGCAGAGGGGCTGTCAGCCCCTTGCCGGCTCCCGAATGCTTGATCTTGTTTGATCGCAGTATTCCGGGGATTAGAGTACTGAGCGGTCTGTGACCGCTCTTGGCACCTAGTGCAGGTGTCAGCTGTTAATCCCCTGTGAGCGCGAACAATCGTGATGAATCGTCATAACGTATTAGTCATGGCAAATTAGGCATCTCACAGGAACTTAAATAAGTCAGTTATGGCAAATGGGTTAACCAGTCTCACTATCGGAACTTTTCAGATGCTCATGTATACATGAGATGCCACTTCGATCCATTTTCCATGTAGTGCAGCTGCTATCATGTTCTTTATCACGCCTTGGTCTACTAGCTTCTGGTGGAGACTAGTTTATGATCTCCGTACACAGCATACACGACATGAGAGTCCTGCTCTCCTGTCTCATAGGGTGGAACTAGCTGCATGATGCTCCCATACACGCACACACGAATGGGGATCCACTCTCCAGAGGGTGGAGACTAGCTGCTATGATCCCCTTACATAGCATACACTGACATGAAGGTTCCGTGCTCTCCTGTCTCATGAGGGTGGAGACTAGCTGCTATGATGTTTTCACCTACAGCTACACTGACATGGAGATTCCTGTCTCCATAGGTGGAGACTAGCTGCTATGATGTCTCTCCTACACAGCACACATGACATGAGGATTCTGCTCTCCGTCTCTATGTGGTGGAGATTAGCTGCTATGATGTTTCCAGTACACAGCATACACAGACATGAGATGTCCCTGCTCTACATGAGGTGGAGACTAGCTGCTGTAAGTCTCCCATACACTGCACCACAGACATGAGATGTTCCTGCTCTCCATGAGGGTGGAACTAGCTGCTGTAATGTCTCCCATACACAGCAACACAGACATGAGATGTTCCTGCTCTCCCATGAGGGTGGAAACTAGCTGCGTAATGTCTCCCATACACAGCACACACAGACATGAGATGTTCCTGCTCTCCATGAGGGTGGAGACTAGCTGCCTGAATGTCTCCCATACACAGCACACACAGACATGAGATGTTCCTGCTCTCCTATGAGGGTGGAGACTAGCTGCTGTATGTCTCCCATAACACAGCACACACAGACATGAGATGTCTCATGGGTGGAGACTAGCTCTATAATGTACAACACAGCACACACACAAGATTCCTGCCTCCATCCAGAACTAGCTCATGTTCCACACACACACACACACATACCTTTGTGAGGTGGAATTGCTCCTAATGTCTCCCATACATAGCATACAGACATAGAGATTCCTGCCTGTCTCATGAGGGTGAAGATTAGCTCCTATGATGTCTCCTACACAGCAACACAGACATAAGAGATTCTGCTCTCTGTCTCTATGTGGGTGAGATTAGCTCTATGATGTCTCCTGTACACAGCATACACAGACATAAGAGATTCCTGCTCCGTCTCTATGTGGGTGAGATTAGCTCCTATGATGTCCCTACACGTACACACAACATAATCACACCAGAAACATAAGCAACACACACACAATGCTACCTCCTGTCTCTATAGGGGTGAAGATTAGCTCGTCTATGATAGATCTCCTGTACACAGTACTACACAGACATAAGAGATTCCTGCTCTCCTGTCTCTATGTGGGTGAGATTAGCTCCTATGATGTCTCCTGTACACAGCACACACAGACATAAGAGATTCCTGCTACTCCTGTCTCTATGTGGGGAAGATAGCTTAGATGTCCTCACAGTACAAACATGATCCGCTCCTGCTCAGGTGAAGATAGCTCCTATGATTCTCTACAATATCACAGCATTCCTGATCCTTTTTTGTAGATTGCTCCTATGTCTCCTACAGACAACACAAGAGATTCCTGCTCTCCTGTCTCTATGTGGGTGAAGATTAGCTCCTATGATGTCTCCTGTACACAGTCATACACAGACATAAGAGATTCCTGCCTCCTGTCTCTATGTGGGTGAAGATAGCTCCTATGATGTCCCTTACACAGTATACCAGACATAAGAATTCCTGCTCCTGTCTCTATGTGGTGAAGTTACCCTTGATGCTCCTTACACAGATCACAGCATAAGATCCTCCTCCGTCTCTAGTGGTGAGATTAGCCATGATGTCTCCTGACACAGTACACAGACATAAGAGATTCCTGCCTCTGTCTCTATGTGGGTGAGATTAGCTCCTATGATGCTCTGTACACAGACACAGACATAAGGATTCCTGCTCTCCTGTCTCTATGTGGGTGAAGATTAGCTCCTATGATGTCTCCTGTACACAGTATCACAGACATAAGAGATTCCTGCTCTCCTGTCTCTATGTGGGTGAAGATTAGCTCCTATGATGTCTCCTGTACACAGACACCAGACATAAGAGATTCCTGCCTCCTGTCTCTATGTGGTGAAGATTAGCTCCTATGATGTCTCCTGTACACAGAACACAGACATAGAGATTCCTGCTCTCCTGTCTCTATGTGGGTGAAGATTAGCTCCTATGATGTCTCCTGTACACAGTATACACAGACATAAGAGATTCCTGCTCTCCTGTCTCTATGTGGGTGAAGATTAGCTCCTATGATGTCTCCTGTACACAGATACACAGACATAAGAGATTCCTGCTCTCCTGTCTCTATGTGGTGAAGATTAGCTCCTATGATGTCTCCTGTACACAGTAACACAGACATAAGAGATTCCTGCTCTCCTGTCTCTATGTGGGTGAAGATTAGCTCCTATGATGTCTCCTGTACACAGCATACACAGACATAAGAGATTCCTGCTCTCCTGTCTCTATGTGGGTGAAGATTAGCTCCTATGATGTCTCCTGTACACAGTAACACAGACATAAGAGATTCCTGCTCTCCTGTCTCTATGTGGGTGAAGATTAGCTCCTATGATGTCTCCTGTACACAGACACACAGACATAAGAGATTCCTGCTCTCCTGTCTCTATGTGGGTGAAGATTAGCTCCTATGATGTCTCCTGTACACAGTATACACAGACATAAGAGATTCCTGCTCTCCTGTCTCTATGTGGGTGAAGATTAGCTCCTATGATGTCTCCTGTACACAGATCACAGACATAAGAGATTCCTGCTCTCCTGTCTCTATGTGGGTGAAGATTAGCTCCTATGATGTCTCCTGTACACAGTATACACAGACATAAGAGATTCCTGCCTCCTGTCTCTATGTGGGTGAAGATTAGCTCCTATGATGTCTCCTGTACACAGTATACACAGACATAAGAGATTCTGCTCTCCTGTCTCTATGTGGGTGAAGATTAGCTCTATGATGTCTCCTGTACACAGTATGCACAGACATAAGAGATTCCTGCTCTCCTGTCTCTATGTGGGTGAAGATTAGCTCCTATGATGTCTCCTGTACACAGTATACACAGACATAAGAGATTCCTGCTCTCCTGTCTCTATGTGGGTGAAGATTAGCTCCTATGATGTCTCCTGTACACAGCACACACAGACATAAGAGATTCCTGCTCTCCTGTCTCTATGTGGGTGAAGATTAGCTGCTGTGCTGTCTCCTGTACACAGTATACACAGACATAAGAGATTCCTGCTCTCCTGTCTCTATGTGGGTGAAGATTAGCTCCTATGATGTCTCCTGTACACAGTATACACAGACATAAGAGATTCCTGCTCTCCTGTCTCTATGTGGGTGAAGATTAGCTCCTATGATGTCTCCTGTACACAGCACACACAGACATAAGAGATTCCTGCACTCCTGTCTCTATGTGGGTGAAGATTAGCTCCTATGATGTCTCCTGTACACAGTATACACAGACATAAGAGATTCCTGCTCTCCTGTCTCTAGTGGGTGAAGATTAGCTCCTATGATATCTCCTGTACACAGTATACACAGACATAAGAGATTCCTGCTCTCACTGTCTCTATGTGGGTGAAGATTAGCTCCTATGATGTCTCCTGTACACAGTATACACAGACATAAGAGATTCCTGCTCTCCTGTCTCTATGTGGGTGAAGATTAGCTCCTATGATGTCTCCTGTACACAGTATACACAGACATAAGAGATTCCTGCTCTCCTGTCTCTATGTGGGTGAAGATTAGCTCCTATGATGTCTCCTGTACACAGCACACACAGACATAAGAGATTCCTGCTCTCCTGTCTCTATGTGGGTGGAGACTAGCTGCTGTGCTGTCTCCTGTACACAGTATACACAGACATAAGAGATTCCTGCTCTCCTGTCTCTATGTGGGTGAAGATTAGCTGCTGTGCTGTCTCCTGTACACAGTATACACAGACATAAGAGATTCCTGCTCTCCTGTCTCTATGTGGTGAAGATTAGCTCCTATGATGTCTCCTGTACACAGTATACACAGACATAAGAGATTCCTGCTCTCCTGTCTCTATGTGGGTGAAGATTAGCTGCTGTGCTGTCTCCTGTACACAGTATACACAGACATAAGAGATTCCTGCACTCCTGTCTCTATGTGGGTGAAGATTAGGTGCTGTGCTGTCTCCTGTACACAGTATACACAGACATAAGAGATTCCTGCTCTCCTGTCTCTATGTGGGTGGAGATTAGCTCCTATGATGTCTCCCATACACAGCACACACAGACATAAGAGATTCCTGCTCTCCTGTCTCTATGTGGGTGAAGATTAGCTCCTATGATGTCTCCTGTACACAGTATACACAGACATAAGAGATTCCTGCTCTCCTGTCTCTATGTGGGTGAAGATTAGCTCCTATGATGTCTCCTGTACACAGTATACACAGACATAAGAGATTCCTGCTCTCCTGTCTCTATGTGGGTGAAGATTAGCTCCTATGATGTCTCCTGTACACAGTATACACAGACATAAGAGATTCCTGCTCTCCTGTCTCTATGTGGTGAAGATTAGCTCCTATGATGTCTCCTGTACACACTATACACAGACATAAGAGATTCCTGCTCTCCTGTCTCTATGTGGGTGAAGATTAGCTCCTATGATGTCTCCTGTACACAGCACACACAGACATAAGAGATTCCTGCTCTCCTGTCTCTATGTGGGTGAAGATTAGCTCCTATGATGTCTCCTGTACACAGTATACACAGACATAAGAGATTTCTGCTCTCCTGTCTCTATGTGGGTGAAGATTAGCTCCTATGATGTCTCCTGTACACAGTATACACAGACATAAGAGATTCCTGCTCTCCTGTCTCTATGTGGGTGAAGATTAGCTCCTATGATGTCTCCTGTACACAGCACACACAGACATAAGAGATTCCTGCTCTCCTGTTGTATCGACCCGCCACCACAATTGTGGATTACCAGGGCAATGGGGTACTCAGAGCCGAGCCCATGGAAGTCTATGGGGTTTGTCACAGGTAGCGATGGCTCGGTCTGTGGCCCTGGCGGTCTGGCGTATGTTGGGGGAATATTTACAGGGATAGATTTATATACAGTTCGTGACGCCACCTGTAGTCTCTGTAATTTGTACCAGCGCTGCTGTAGATCTCTGAGGGGATGGTGATGCAGCTAGATGTCGGGTCCCCTACAGGTGGACTCTTCCCTCAGGACGGTAGTTGGTAGGGTTGTGCAGGCATGCAAGTAAATAACTCAGTCTCACACCGTCAGCGTCTTTCCATACCTTTTACTTGTAAGATGGAAAGGCAGGTCCCAGGGAGGCTGATCCAAGGAGAATGTATTTCAAGATAGCAGCTGGACAAGTTAGGGGCCTCCTTTACTTTCACACGATGATACAACCAGCATGAAGCGATTCCCTCTATAACTCCAGCTATTCCAAAGCTGTACTTGTGTCGACCCGCCACCACAATTGTTGGTTACCAGGGCAATGGGGACTCAGAGCCGAGCCCGTAGAAGTCTATGGGATTGTCACAGTAAGCGGTGGCTCGGTCTGTGGCCCTAGCGGTCTGGGTATGTTGGGGGAATATTTACAGGGATAGATATATTTACAGTTCGTGACGCCACCTGTATCTCTGGTAATTTGTACAGCGCTGCTGTAGATCTCTGAGGGATGGTGATGCAGCTAGATGTCGGGTCCCCTACAGTGGACTCTTCCTCAGGTCGAAGTATTAAAGCAGGGTTTGCAGGCATGCAAGTAAATAACTCAGTCTCACACGTCAGCGTCTTTCCATACCTTATCTTGTAAGATGGTAAGGAGGTCCCAGGGAGGCTGATCCAAGGAGAATGTATTTTCGAGATAGCAGCTGGACAAGTTAGGGGCCTCCTTTACTTTCAAACGTGGTACAACCAGCATGAAGCGTAGTTCCCTCTATAACTCCAGCAATTCATAGCTGTACTGCCCAGTCATTTTGTGGTCGGAGCCTTCCTGTGAGAGAGCTGAATTCCATCTAGCAGATTCAGCTCAAGGTCTC
>JARQOD010000001.1:421657290-421738109 GCA_033576555.1 Oophaga sylvatica | reverse complement strand
CTGTATTTTCTCCACCAGACAAAGCCAGCGAGTGGGGGCAGATAATAATAGCCTAGGGAGGGTACATTTTTTTTGTGCCCCCCTGGCTACTAACATCTGCCCCCAGACACCCCAGAAAGGGCAAATCTCTAAGTAGATTCGCCCTTTCTGGCACTTTGCCGTCTATTCCCATTGCCCTGTAGCGGTGGCGAATGGGTTAATATGGGGTTAAAGCCACCTTGCTATTGAAAGGTCACTTTAAGCCAGGTTAATAATTGAGAGCTGTCAATTAGACAACTATCAATTATTAATCCTATTGTATGATAGAAAAATCAAACACACACAGTTTAATAAAAAAGAAGTTTAATTAAATAATCACACAGTTTTTGACCATATTTTATTTTCCTGCTAAAACCATTTGTAATAAAAATAAAATAAAAAAGCAAAATTATTCTTACCAATCCGATGCACAGTCAGGTCCCACGCTGTAATCCATCAGAAAGGGTTAACAGGTTACAGTTATTAGCAGAGAGCTAATGCTGTCTGCTAGCTGTAACACCCCGAATGAATAACTTCCTCTCCCAGCGAAAGGAGAGGAAGTGATTAATGAATGGAGCTTAATTGATTTATTGGCACTTTCACTTCAGTGACCTGACCTAAAGTGAAAGTGGGACACAATCAATTAAGCTTCATTCATTAATCACATCCTCTCCTGTCGGCAGGAGATAAGCTCATTCATTCAGGAGCTTTCAGCTGAGCACCAGGATTACTTGCGCTGCTTAGCTGATTGCTAGTTAACCCTTTGTGAAGGATTACATCGTGGGACGTGACAGATCGCCAGATAGGTAAGAATAATGTTGTTTTATTATTTTTTCTTTATTATAGAAGATCAAGGGCTTCGCAGGGATTAAGAGTTAAATAAAAGATGGTCAAAAAAATGTGTTTTTATTTCATTAAAATTATTTATTCTTAAAGTGTGTGTGATTTTTTTATTTCCTTCAATAGGATTAATAATTGATAGTTGTCTAATTGACAGCTCTCAATTATTAACCTGGCTTAAAGTGACCTTTCAATAGCAAGGTGGCTTTAACCCCTTATTAACCCATTCGCCACTGCTACAGGGCAATGGGAATAGATGGGCAAAGTGCCAGAAACGGTGAATCTAATTAGAGTTTGCCCTTTCTGGGGTGTCTGGGGGCAGATGTTAGTAGCCAGGGGGGGCACAAAAAAATGTACCCTCCCTAGGCTATTATTATCTGCCCCCACTCGCTGGCTTTGTCTGTCTGGTGGAGAAAATACAGCGGGAGCCCACGCATTTTTTTTCAATGAATTTACACCTTTAATTAACCCCTACTTGTCTGAAATTTTGCACACATACACTTATGTAATTGTAAGTTAAAACCATATATCAAAATACATGAAATGACATGGTTAACTGTATGTAAACCATGTGTCATTTCATGTCGGCTTCTGTGATTTCACAAAAGCAGGCAATTGAATTAGCGGCTATTACAGTATGTAGAAGTGTAAGAACTATAAATATATGTATATATATATGTCACAATGACATGTATATAATATATATATATATATATATATATGTATTCTATGTGTGTATATCTATTCTTTCTATTCTTTATTAAAGCTGTCAGTGTGCTTTTACAGTATAGCCGGGGATGAATTGCCGGCTTTTCTAAAGGACACCGGTGCGATTTCATCGGAAGTCACACGTGCGGTCCGTTTGTAATCCGATTTTTCATTGCATTGGCGATGTCGACCCACAATCGGTGACAATCGCAGCATGCTGCGATTGCACTTGGACTTTTAAAACGGACCACAAAAAATCTGATACTGGGAGCTGCTCCATAGATTAACATAGGTCCGACTGCAATGCGATATTTCATCGTATTGCAGTCGTCCGATTTAGTCGCCAGTGTGACCTCAGCCTAATGTCAAAAGTCTGGGCACCCATCGGGTTGAAACTTTATGCATGTTCAGCAGCTGTGTTAGGATATGGCCAACCCTCTCCACTGATATGCCCACACATTGTGCAATGTGTCGCTGTTTGACACGTCGATCTGCCATTACAATGTCTTGCACTTTTTTGAAAATTTTCTTCTGTGCATGCGGTTGAGGGACGACCACTGCGAGCAGCATCTTCAATTGATGTCAGTCCCGCTTGAAATCTGCAACCCACTTATTCACCATTGTATAAGAAGGAGCATTGTCCCCTAATTAGGGTTGAGCATTCCGATACTGCAAATATCGGGTATCGGCCGATATTGGCTGTATCGGAATTCCGATTCCGAGTTCCGATATTTTCGTCTTATCGGATACCGGAATCGGGATTGTCACTGTCACTGTCAGTGTCCGTCGGTCGGGTCTGTCAGGAGTCAGCGGCACTTACCTGGCAGAAGATCTCCGGCGGTCACGTCCTGGACTGCTTCATGGCCGCAATCTTCTTTCCCCGGCGGTCACATGCAGTTTCTCGCGATAACTGCAGTGACTGCTGGGTAATCCCGGCCGTAAAGCAGTCAGTCCGATGACGTCACCGCCGGGGAAGCAGGTAATCAGCTGTGCTGCGTCGCGATGACAGGCTCTGCCTGTCATTGCGATGTAGCAGAGTTGGATCGTCGTGGGACTGTCGTTATGGACTGCGTCGGACAGGTGGTATACTGTTGGTTTGTTTTTTTTCTTTTTTTACAGGAGATCGATGGCGTCGCAGGAATGAGAGTACAATAAAAGAAATGAAAACTGTGTTGTCTCTTTTATTTCATTAAAATACTTTTTCTTGCTTTGTCTTTTTTTTATACATTTAATAACTTTGGGATTAATAATGGATCGGTGTCTTATTGACACCTCTCCATTATTAACCGGGCTTATTGTCACCGTGCAATCAACGGTGACATTAACCCCTTATTACCCCGCTTGCCACCGCTACAGGGCAAGTGGGAAGAGCCGGGTAAAGTGCCACAATTGGCACATCTTTTGATGCGCCAAATGTGGGGCTGCTGTAGCCTGGTATTATCAGGCTGTTGAGGGCCAAAATCCATGGGCCTTGACAGTCTTTTAATACCAGGCCGCAGCAGTCTGCATTTTACTTGCTGGTTAACAAAAATAGGGGGGATCCCCACGCCGTTTTTTTTTCGAGGGGATCCCCTATTTTTGTTAACCAGCCAAGCTAAGCAGACTGCTGTGGCCTGGTATTATCAGGCTGGCAAGGTCCATGGATATTGGATCCTTACCAGCCTGAAAAACCAGGCCTCAGCGGTCTGCTTCATCTGGCTGGTTAACAAAAATAGGGGGGACCCCACGCCAATTTTTTTCGAGGGGATCCCCTATTTTTGTTAATCAGCCAAGATATGCAGACTGCTGTGGCCTGGTATTATCAGGCTGGCAAGGTCCATGGATCTTGGCTCCTTAACAGCCTGAAAATCCAGGCCTCAGCGGTCTGCTTCATCTGGCTGGTTAACAAAAATAGGGGGGACCCCACGCCAATTTTTTTCGAGGGGATCCCCTATTTTTGTTAATCAGCCAAGATATGCAGACTGCTGTGGCCTAGTATTATCAGGCTGGCAAGGTCCATGGATCTTGGCTCCTTAACAGCCTGAAAATCCAGGCCTCAGCAGTCTGCTTCATCTGGCTGGTTAACAAAAATAGGGGGGACCCCACGCCATTTTTTTTTCGAAGGGAACCCCTATTTTTGTTAATCAGTTCCCTCTGACGTCACTGATTGTGTCCCTGGCTGACCTGAAGTGAAAGTGGAAAGCAATCAATTAAGCTTTCCACTTAAGGGCCCGTCTCACATAGCGATATCGCTACCGAGATCGCTGCTGAGTCACTAGTTTTGTGACGCAGCAGCGAGCTCACCAGCGATATCGCTGTGTGTGACATTCAGCGACGATCAGCCCCCCTGCCGGGTATCGCTGATCGTCGCTGAAATGTCAGGACCTTTTTTTGATCGCTGGTTTCCCGCTGACAGGCACACATCGCTGCGTGTGACAGGCGGGAGACCAGCGATCCGCTGGTAACCAAGGTACACAGCGGGTTTCCAGGCGCGGGGCTGTGCCTAGAAACCCGCTGTGTACCTTGGATACCAGCGCCCTGATGCAGGGAGCTGGTATCCAAGGTACACAGCGGGTTTCCAAGCGCTGCGCGGTGCCTGGAAACCCGCTGTGTACCTTGGTTACCAGCGGATCGCTGGTCTCCCGCCTGTCACACGCAGCGATGCGTGCCTGTCAGAGGGAAACCAGCGATCAAAAAAAGGTCCTGACATTTCTGCGACGATCAGCGATACCCGGCAGGGGGGCTGATCGTCGCTGAATGTCACACACAGCGATATCGCTGGTGAGCTCGCTGCTGCGTCACAAAACTAGTGACTCAGCAGCGATCTCGGTAGCGATATCGCTATGTGAGACGGGCCCTTAAGTGATGTTACCCGCAGTGTCGCTGTCCCAGATCGCTGCCTGAGCTGCCTGTTTGGCAGCTCAGCAGCGATCATGTAGCGATACACCAGCGATCCTGACAAGTGCATATCGTTGTCGGGATCGCTGGTGTATCGTTATGTGACACCCAGCCTTTACTCTCCTGTCAGGCAGGAGAGGAACTCATTCATTTGGGGTTTACTGTGAGGCTGCAGCATTAGCTGCGGTCCCTGCAGTAAACATTAACCCTTTCTGAAGGATTACTCCGTGGGACCTGACTGTGCATGGGATAGGTAAGAATAATTTTGCTTTTTTATTTTATTTTTATTACAGGAAATGGTTTTTGCAGTAAAATAAAAGATGGTCAAAAACATGTGTCTTTATTTCATTAAAATGATTTTTAATTAAAGTGTGTGTGTTTTATTTTTATTTCATGCAATAGGATTAATAATTGATAGTTGTCTAATTGACAGCTCTCAATTATTAACCTGGCTTAAGGTCACCTTTCAATAGCAAGGTGGCTTTAACCCCATATTAACCCATTCGCCACCGCTACAGGGCAATGGGAATAGACGGGCAAAGTGCCAGAAAGGGCGAATCTAATTATAGATTTGTCTTTCCTGGGGTGTCTGGGGGCAGATGTTAGTAGCCGGGGGGGGGGGCAAAAATAATGGTCCCTCTCTGGGCTATTATTATCTGCCCCCACTCACTGGCTTTGTCTGTCTGGTTGCGAAAATAGGGCGGGAGCCCACGCATTTTTTTTCAGCAATTTTACACCTCATATATATATATACATGTCATTGAATTTGTGACACATATATATATATATTTATATTTGTAGTTCATACACTTCTACATAGTATAATAGCCGCTAATTCAATTGCCGGCTTTTGTGAAAATGCAGAACCCGACATGAAATGACACTTGGTGTACATAGGGTTAACCATGTCTTTTCATGTCCTTTGATATCTAATTTGCACAAACAATTAAATCAGACTATGTGTGCAAAATTTCACACCTGTAGGGGTTAATTAAAGGTGTAAATTCGTAGCAAAAAGTCAGTTTTTTTTTACAACGAATTTACACCTTTAATTAACCCCTACAGGTGTGAAATTTTGCACACATAATCTGATTTAATTGTTTGTGCAAATCAGATAGCAAACGACATGAAAAGACATGGTTAACCCTATGTACACCAAGTGTCATTTCATGTCGGGTGCTTCTGTCTTTTCACTGAAGTCGACTTTACCCGGCAATTGAATCAGAGGATATTTTACTATGTAGAAGTGTATAAACTATACATATATGTATATATATATGTCACAATGACATGTATATATATATATATGTATTCTATGTGTGTATATTTAGTGTTTACAAGGAAAGAATGGGGTTTTTTTAGTTGCGATATTTTGTTCCCATAGACTTACATGGGACTTCCGGTATCGGTATCGGGTATCGCCGATATTTTAGTGATATCGGCGATACCATTCCGATTCCGATACTTTAGGATATCGGAAAGTATCGCTCAACTCTACCCCTAATGTCTCCAGCATGTCCTTGTGAATTTCCAATGGTGTCAGTCCTTTTTTCAGAAGGTATTGAATGATTGCTCGCTTTGCCAATTTCTCCATTCCCATACTTCAGCCTTGCCACCAAACTTTAAAAAGCTGTCACGGAAACCAAAAAAATCAAAATAAATCAAGATTGCTCATCATGAGACCACTCAACTAAGTAAATAACATATTGCATTGCAAAACAAGACCATGCAAAAAAGATTTCATGGGTGGGCCTCGAACTTTTCAGGCCCCCCTCGTAGCGACCCTCACATATGACACCGGACACTGCCTCACAAGGTGAAAAGGTGGGTGAATTTTTATACTTTCTTAAAGCTTTTCACATTTTCTTTTACTTTATCTCTTAGTAAATTGTGGCCTCCTATGACGCCTGTGACTGAGCCTCACATGAGAGTCAAAAACGTTTGTATAGTATGATGCTTATCGGGCCTCATTTATTAGAATTGTTTGAGAGTAAAACTGTCTGTGTTGCTAACAGCAACCAATCAGAGCTCAGCTTTCATTTTACCACAGCAACAATTCAGAGCTCAGCTGTTATTTCACCAGAGCAACCAATGAGCTCTCTGCTTTCGTTTTACCTCAGCAGTGTAAGGCTGGCGTCTCCTTCCTGTCAGTCGGTCGTTCTCCGCAGATGGCGGTCGTGTTGTGTGAGTACAATAAATAATATATTGTGATAGTGGAGAGTAACGTAACTAGGGTCATTGACAAAAACCCTTCCGGAACAGCACATCACTCATCTTTCTCCAGCAGTCCCAGAGACAGTGAATGCTCCATTCAAAGCAAGCCACTGCAAGGCCCTTTTTCGAGGCCCCCGAGCCCCAATCTCGACACCCACGCTCCCATATAGATAAGAGTAACTTATTATTTGGGGAATAACCATTGAAAGCACCACTCAAGCATTTTTTTTATTTTATCATCTGAATGATGCCACTAATATATGGTCCCTGATATATTAGAGTTTTTTAACACTCTTGTAAGCCTGTGTAGATCTAATGATGGGCTGCAGCCCCCATAATTGAGATTTGACCTTCTTTATCAACCCTTCTAATCCTCTGGGATAAAAGGTAAAAATCTATATATTGTTTTTGATTTTTTAAGGTCTCACCATAAGACCTTTATTGACCAGGAAGACCACACAGCTTGTAACAATAGAAACTACAGCTTGATGATGCGTCTGGAGATTTTTTCCTCCAGCTGTACATCTGGTCTCATTATGGAAGTCAAAAGGGTGATTTCATGGAGCTTTTGAGTTGCCATGAAATTAAATTGAGGCTACAGCTCGCCATGTAGGCTTCATGTAGATGGATGTTTCTGTAGATCCCTTAAAGGAAGTCGGTCAGCACAAAATGACTGTTCAAACCAAGCACAAGAGATCAGTGCACCTTTGGTGTGGCTGAGCAGTTCAAAACATGTTTTGGCTCCTGTAAGGCTTCAGCTGTTAATCAATGAACAGGAGGACATAGATAGATGAAAAATAAGAGGGGATGGAGCACTATTTATTTATTATGCTTTGCTTGTATAGCACTATCAAATTCTGCATCGCTTTACATACATTATCATCATTGTCCCCATTGGAGCTCAGAATCTAATTTCCCTATCAGTATGTCTTTAGAATGTGGGAGGAAACTGGAAAACCTAAAGGAAACCCATGCAAACACTGGGAAAACATACAGACTCCTTGCAGATGTTGTCCTTGGTGGGATTTGAACCCAGGACACTAGCACTGCAGTGCTAACCACTGAGTCACCATGCTGCACTATAATGTTCGGCCACACCAAGGGTGCACCGATCTTGGTTTGAACAATAATTTTGTGCTCACAGATTCTCTATAAAATGGTTTAACCCCTTCCCGACCCATGACGCCTACGTCGGCGTCATGAAAACCAGTGGCATCCCGACCCATGATGCCGACGTAGGCGTCATGGTATAAATCATGTTCCTGCGGGTCGGGTGACCGGGGTCACTGAAAGGTCACCCGACCCGCAGGCACAAGACCCTTTGTTCATCACCACAGTGGGGGTGGCTTAACCCCCACGTGACTACGATCGCTCTGATTGGCTGTTTCACTTTTAACAGCCAATCAGACCGATTTGTAATATTTCACCAATGAAATTGGGTGAAATATTACAATCCAGCCATGGCCAATGCTGCAGTAGCATCTGCCATGGCTGGACACCAAGTTACGACCCTCCCCCCACACGAGTAACAGCGGTGATCGGCCGCTGCCATGATTCATGGCAGCGATCGGTCACCGCCATTACTATCTGCTGCCCTGCACTCCGGTCCTCTCCCCTCCACCTTCCGATCACCCCCCCCCGTCTCATCTCACCTCCCCCGGTCTTCTGAGGCCCGTAGATCCATCCCGGCCTCTTCATGGGCGCCGCTGTCTTGGAAAATGGCGGACGCATGTGTTAGGGTTCGAGTTCCCGCTGCTGCACAAGGAGAGTCTCGAACCAGTCCCGCTGCAGTCCCCCATTCATCTCCGGCCGCAGTGGAGCCTGCTCAGCAGAGACGTCGGTCCCAGCGTCTTGCCCATTCCAATACTGTGCAGAGACTTGCTGCTGCCTCTCCTGGATCTGCTATTATAGCCAGTGCTGGAGCAGACGTCTTTGGGACGAAGTCCGGCGTTTCCCCTTCTGAGAATGCCCAGGGTAAGATCTCTCATTGGAGATCAGGGGTCACATGTTCAGGTACTGCAGCAGCTCCTATTGGTCCGCCAGGAAGGTCCTGAAACTGCATGTGTTTTGGAACAGTTTCTCATTGGTCGTTGTTTCTGGCAGGTCCTGTAGCTGTTACTATAAAAGGGTAGCATGGCTGGGCCGCCATGCGCTAATATCAACCGTTATATGCTTTGCGCCAGTGTGGTCATGCGTGTGTGTGGTTAGGGCGGCTGAAATACGCCATTACAATACCGACTTAATCGGTGAGGAGCTTGGTATGCCAGCTGGTCAGGGTCGGTGTCCTAGATGCCCTAGATTACCGGCATAACCGGTGAGGAGTTTGATTGCCGTATTCAGAGTCTGGCGTTCAGACACCATAGATTGCGGGTGACTCCCGCGAGGACATTAGCGCATGATCACGTTCTATGTTCACTTAGCAGTCAACTGTGTACCTGGGTGCCTGACAGGACACAGAAGTTTGTCTCTGTGACGTAACAGGGTTCGCTTTCAACGCTAGACAGCGCCCTAGCGTGTTTATTTTGCGACTCAGTGGTGTTAAGTGAGTTCGCACACATCGCCATATAGTGCTGCGGGATTCCTTCTAGCGGCTCTGTGGAATAACAGTTCGCACATATTGCCACAGCGCGTTACGGCGTTTATTTTGGCGACTCTGCGGGATAACAGAGTTCGCTTCTTGCGCCATTTTACTAGCAGCAGGCTCCGCCTGCACGGTGGACCCCGGGCTGCGTAACGCACCTCTCTACATCATATATTTGGTGCGTTCCGCAGACCCTAACAGCATGCACAGTGCACCCGCCGGCCGGCGCATGTGCAGTGCGCCTTCTAAAGTCAAAAAATTTATTTTGATCACTGTGATAAACTCTCACAGTGATCAAAATAAAAATATGTAAGTAAATGCCCCCTTTATCACCCCCATAAGTAGGGACAAAAAATAAAATTAGGTTAGGGTTAGCCTTAGGGTTAGGGTTAGCATTAAGGTTAGGCTGGATTTATATTGCATTATGGCAGTCTGTTGAACGGACTGCGTTACACCGCGGTATAACACGGTGTAATGCAGTCCGTTAACGCTGCCATTCACCCCCATTTGCAGGCGCATCGCTACGCATGCAGTAAAGCGGCATGCGTTCGCGACGTGCCGTCATTCAGTGACGGAGCCTCGGACGCGACCTGCAGCGTCTGGGCTCCGTCACCGCTAGCGCAGATGAATCATCTGCTGATTCCTCTGCGCTAGCGGGTATAGCATAACGCGAATGTGTTATGCTATACCATTACCAGCCCGTCAGCGCTATGTGTTGAACGGGCTGGTAAAACGTAATGTGAACCTAGCCTTTAGCATTGGTTTAGAATTAGGGTTAGAATTAAGGTTACGGTTAGAATTAGGGTTAGGGTTGGAATTGGGGTTAGGGTTGGAATTGGGGTTAGGGTTGGAATTGGGGTTAGGGTTGGAATTAGAGTTAGGGTTGGAATTAGAGTTAGGGTGGTGATTAGGGTTAGGCTTGTGGTTAGGGTTTGGATTAGGGGTGTGTAGGGGTTAGGGTTGTGGTTAGGGGTGTGTTGGGGTTAGGGTTGGAGTTAGAATTGAGGGGTTTCCACTATTTAGGCACATCTGGGGGTCTCCAAACGCGACATGGCGCCACCAATGATTCCTGCAAATTTTGCGTTGCAAAAAGTTAAACAGTGCTCCCTTTATTCCAAACCCGACGTGTGCCCAAACAGTGGTTTTACCCCCACATATGGGGTATCAGCGTGCTCAGGAAAAATTGCACAACAACTTTGGGGGGGTCTAATTTCTCCTTTACCCTAGGGAAAAATATTGGGGACTAAAAGATCATGTTTGTGGAAAAAATTATTTTTTATTTTCACGGCTCTGCGTTATAAACTTCTCTGAAGAACTTGGAGATTCAAAGTGCTCACCACACATCTAGAGGAGTTCCTTGGGGGTTCTAGTTTTCAAAATGGGGTCACTTGGGGGTTTCTACTGTTTAGGCACATCAGGGACTCTGCAAACGTAACAAGATGCCCGCAGACCATTCCATGAAGTCGGCATTTCAAAGCATCACTACATCCCTTCCGAGCCCTGATGTGTGCCCAAACAGTGGTCCCCCCCACATATGGGGTACCAGCGTACTCAGGACAAACAGGACAACAACTTTTGGGGTCCAATTTCTCCTGTTACCCTTGTGAAAATAAAAAAATTATGGGCTATAAAATCATTTTTTGAGGGAAAAAAATGATTTTTTATTTTAATGGCTCTGGGTTATAAACTTCTGTGAAGCACTTGGGGGTTCAAAGTGCTCACTACACATCTAGATAAGTTCCTTGGGCGGTCTAGTTTCCAAAATGGGGTCACTTGTGGTGTTTCCACAGTTTAGGCACATCAGGGACTCTGCAAACATAACAAGATGCCCGCAGACCATTCCATCAAGTCGGCATTTCAAAACGTCACTACTTCCCTTCCGAGCCCCGACGTGTGCCCATACAGTAGTTTTCTCAAACATATGGGATATCAGTGTACTCAGGACAAATTGGACAACAACTTTTGGGGTCTAATTTCTCCTGTTACCCTTGGGGAAAAAAAATTGGGGACTAAAAGATCATGTTTGTGGAAAAAATATGATTTTTTTTATTTTCATGCCCGGGCGTTATAAACTTGTGTAGCCCTTGGGGATTCAAAGTGCTCACCACACATCTAGATAAATTCCTTGTGGGGTCTAGTTTCCAAAATGGGGTCACTTGTGGGGTGTTTCTACTGTTTAGGCACATCAGGGGCTCTGCAAACGTAACATGACGCCCGCAGACCATTCCATCAAGTCGGCATTTCAAAACGTCACTACTTCCCTTCCGAGCCCCAACGTGTGCCCGAACAGTGGTTCCCCCCCACATATGGGGTTCCAGCTACTCAGGACAAACTGTACAAGAACTTTTGGGGTCCAATTTCTCCTGTTACCCTTGTGAAAATAAAAAATTGCGGGTTAAAAAAATCAGTTTTTGAGGAAAAAATGATTTTTTATTTTCACAGCTCTGCATTATAAACTTCTGTGAAGCACGTGGGGGTTCAAGGTGCTCACCACACATCTGGATAAGTTTCTTGGGGGGTCTAGTTTCCAAAATTGGATCACTTGTGGGTGGTTTCTACTGTTTAGGCACATCAGGGACTCTGCAAACGTAACAAGATGCCCGCAGACCATTCCATGAAGTCGGCATTTCAAAGCGTCACTACATCCCTTCCGAGCCCTGATGTCTGCCCAAACTGTGGTCCCCCCCCCACATATGGGGTACCAGCGTACTCAGGAAAAACTAGACAACAACCTTTGGGGTCCAATTTCTCCTGTAACCATTGTGAAAATAAAAAATAGGGGGCTAAAAAATCATTTTTTGAGAAAAAAAAAATTATTTTTTATTTTCATGGCTCTGCGTTATAAACTTCTGTGAAGCACCTGGGGGTTCAAAGTGCTCAATGTGCTTCTAGATAAGTTCCTTAGGGGGTCTATGTTCCAAAATGGGGTTATTTCTGGGGGAGCTCCAAAGTTTAGGCACACAGGGGCTCTCCAAACATGACATGGTGTCCGCTAACGATTGGAGCTAATTTTCCATTAAACAGTCAAATGGCGCTCCTTCCCTTTGAGCCCTGCCATGCGCCGAAACAGTGGTTCCCTCCCACATATGGGGCACCAGCATACTCAGGAAAACTGGATAAAAACTTTTGGGGTCAAATTCATCCTGTTACCCTTGGGAAAATAAAAAATAGCGGGCTAAAAAATGATTTTTGAGGAACAAAAATTATTTTTTTATTTTCAGTGCTCTGCGTTTTTAAACTTCTGTGAAGCACTTGGGGGTTCAAAGTGCTCACTACACATCTAGATAAGCTCCTTGGGGGGGTCTAGTTTCCAAAATGGTGTCACTTGTGGGGGGTTTCTACTGTTTAGGCACATCAGGGGCTCTGCAAACGCAACATGACGCCTGCAGACCATTCCATCAAGTCTGCATTCCAAAATGGTGCTTCTTCCCATTCTGAGATCTCCCATGCGCCAAAACAGTGGTCCCCCCCACATATGGGGTATTGGTGTACTCAGGACAAATTGCACAACAACTTTTGTGGTCCAATTTCTCCTGTTACCCTTGTGAAAATAAAAAATAGCGAGCTAAAAAATAATTTTTGAGGAAAAAAAATATTTTTTTATTTTCACTGCTCTGCGTTATAAACTTCTGTGAAGCACTTGGGGGTTCAGAGTGCTCACAACACATCTAGATAAGTTCCATAAGGGGTCTAGTTTCCAAAATGGTGTCACATGTGGGGTTTTTTCACTGTTTAGGCACACAGGGGCTCTCCAAACGCGTCATGGTGTCCGCTAACAATTGGAGCTAATTTTCCATTCAAAAAGTCGAATGGTGCTCCTTCCCTTCTGGGCCTTGCTGTGCGCCCAAACAGTGGTTTATGACCACATATGAGGTATCTGTGTACTCAGTATAAATTGCCCAACAAATTTTAGGATCCATTTTATCCTGTTGCCCATGTGAAAATGGAAAAACTGAGGCTAAAACAAATTTTTTGTGAAAAAAAGTACTTTCTTTTTTTACGGATCAATTTGTGAAGCACCTGGGGGTTCAAAGTGCTCACTATGCATCTAGATACATTCCTTGGGGGGTCTAGTTTCCAAAATGGTGTCACTTGTGGGGGAGCTCCAGTGTTTAGGCACACAGGGACTCTCCAAATGCGACATGGCAACCGCTAAATATTCCAGCATATTTTCCATTCAAAAAGTCAAATGACGCTCCTTCCCTTCTGAGCCCTGTCGTGCGCCCAAACAGTGGTTTATGACCACATATGAGGTATCTGTTACTCAGGAAAAATTGCCCAACAAATTTTAGGATCCATTTTATCCTGTTGCCCATGTAAAAATGAAAAAATTGATGCTAAAAGAAAATTTTTGTTGGAAAAATTTAAATGTCCATTTTTTCCTTCCACATTGCTTTAGTTCCTGTGAAGCACCTGAAGGGTTAATAATCTTCTTGAATGTAGTTTTGAGTAGCTTGAGGGGTGCCGATTTTATAATGTTGTCACCATTGGGTATTTTCTGCCATATAGACACCTCAAAGTGACTTCAAATGTGAGGTGGTCCGTAAAAAAAATGGTCTTTGTAAATTTTGTTGTAAAAATGAGAAATCGCTGGTCAACTTTTAACCCTTATAACTTCCTAAAAAAGAAAATTTTGTTTCCAAAATTGTGCTGATGTAAAGTAGACATGTGGAAAATGTTATTTATTAACTATTTTGTGTCACATAACTCTCTGGTTTAACAGAATAAAAATTCAAAATTTGAAAATTGCGAAATTTTCTAAATTTTTGCCAAATTTCCATTTTTTTTCACAATAAACGCAAAAATTATCGACCTAAATTTACCACTATCACGAAACCAAATATGTCATGAAAAAACAATCTCAGAATCGCTAGGATCCGTTGAAGCGTTCCTGAGTTATTACCTCATAAAGGGACACTGGTCTGAATTACAAAAAATGGCAAGGTCTTTAAGGTCAAAATAGGCTGGGTCATGAAGGGGTTAAAAGCGGTCAAAAATAATTTTTTACTTCTCAATTCCTACAGTACTCAAACAGTGTATAAACCAGGAGAAAAAAGGAGCGTATAGGTTACCAAAAATACAAAATCTTTTATTCAATAACAATGTGTATCTGTACATAAAAGTCATAAAGGACATATAATACAGGTGGCAGCAGAAATTACATCAAATGCATTGCAAATCACAGTATATAGGACCCCACATATATCCAGACCCGAGCCAAACCATACCAACAATGAGATTAGTGGGCACAGAAAAAATTGTTTTTAAGAATAATAGTTTTATATGACAAATTGCCCATATAACCAATATTAAGTAACATGGATGGCTCTTCCAAATGGAGGGAAGAGATGAAAAAGCAAGAAAAACAACGAGGGGAGCTGCAGAAAAATCAATAAGGTATATATGCCTAAATACCTAAGCACAATGCATGCCCAGTTAACACCTCTCCCTTTGCTAAGCGCAAATGTTTTAATAAATTGCTAGTAGTGCCAATAAACAACAAAGGGAGCTACAAAAAAATTAGTTAACAAACACACTTCAAAGAACATGTACCCATAATAATAGTGAATACTGAATGATTATTGTTCAAGGAAACGGGATCACATCATCTATATAGATATGGGCACTATGGAGATCCATGGGACAATCGCTCAATAATACAAGAGACAAACGAAAAAAGAAACGATCAAGAAGTCCCAGATAATTGCATATAAAAAAGAGTTTTATTAATTAGTCAAAACAGGTGAGCAGAAAGGGATGACACCCTAGCCAAATGACACATGTGGGACAACAGGACGCACATGGGATAGAATATGAATACAATAATATGATAATCATAGATAGTCACATCTCCACAATATTGATAACAGGATATATAGTATCACAAAAAACTGCCTTTGCCATAATAAGCCAAGTCAGAAAAGGTAAAAGAAGACTCACTTGAGTCTATTGCCATGTGCAAGGTGATACATAGCAGTATAAGTGCATGGTCAATAACTGCATCCTGGTTACCTGATATGAATAAGCAGAGGGCACCCTGTGCGTCCACCCCGACGCGCGTTTCGGCGTGTGCCTTTCTCAAGGGGTGATGGGAAAGGGGAAGTTAGGGGATTAAAAGGATTCCATCCACCAATGTGTAACAAGAGAATGGATCACCTGACCAATGTAAATAATAGCCGCACTAGTGAACATGTGTGTAAAGCCAGTTAAAGGTCATCGTGTTGTATAGGCGCAGACATCATGTCATCACTGTGCGATCAGCACAATATAATCAAAGACCAAGCGTCCGAACATCCAGAAACATTGTGTCGTGATCGCTATGCGAACCGACACAATGGCTACGTCATTTTAGTGTGCTTACACATCTCGTGTGACGCGCTCAGTGCCGAGACTGGAGACGCCCCCCGGCGTCGGCGTCACAGGCCGGACGACGTCACAAGCTCGTGACCAGTCACCACAGCAACAAGGACGCCGAAAGCCGTGAAGCATATCAGAGGTAACCGCACCGGCGCGTTCCGATGGTAAGTATGAAAAGCTGAAGTCAAGAAAAAATGACAACATGATGTGATATATATATAGTAATGTATAAATAAATATATGACAATAGCAAGAAACGGCAGATAGTATTTGATACCGATAATGCAATATTATATTATAACATCACGCACTTGAATTGGGTATATAACTAAAGCATAACAACATATCATGTACACAATATATAAATAATATAGCCTAAATCATAGAACAATTCGCACATGGATGTCATATATAATATAATAATCAGAATGATTTTTGTGAGATGATGAAAGATGGTAGTATCCTCCAGTTTTCACATCACAGATGCCACTGTATTGAGCCAAAATGATCAGGTAGTCAAAATGGTGGATGAAAGCTAAATTAAAAAACACATAAGAGAAAAATTAGATTAAGATAAATAAAACCACATGTATACAAAACAGCAGACCAGACGTGTCTAAGTAAATTCAAAGAAACGGAACAAAACTAATGGTTTCGTTTAAACCTTTGGGATGGACAGTGTCCAGAGCCCAAATCCATTTGGTCTCACACTGAGAAAGCCTTTGATTCAAGTTACCACCACGAATGCCTGGATCGATCATGTCAATTCCCTTGATCCTGAGTAAAGAACTATCGCAGGCATGGTGCAACTTGAAATGGCGTGGAAGGGTCCTAAGCGTGGTTGGATCGTCATGGCCGGCCGCCGCCTGAATGCCCAAAACATGCTCGCGCGTGCGCACCTTCAATTGGCGAGAGGTCATGCCAATATAGATTAATGGACAAGGACATGTGGCAAAATATACCACATAGCGAGATGTGCAAGAAATATGCTTCCTGATGTCATAAGTCCTGGATCGAGCTGAATTTGTAAAGGTGGCACTGCGATCGATGTTAGGACAGGCGACGCACCGACCACAAGGGAAGCAACCACGCCTAGGACCCACGCCATCAAGAAAGCTAGGTTTATTGTCTCCCTGGTAGTGGCTACGTACTAGGTGATCCCTGAGATTCTTGGATCTCCTTGTTGTAATACTGATTCTATTGGGGAGAATGCGATTCAAGACTGGATCAGTTTGCAAAATAGGCCAAGCCCTCTGGAGACAGTCTCTCATGCGTGAAAATTGTGAGTGGTATTTGGTAATAAACCTAATATCCTGGGATGATTTTCTGTCCACTGTGTTATACAGTAGTGACTGACGGCCAGAATGCTTGGCCCGATGGTACGCTCGCTTTATTGAGCGTCTGCTGTATCCTCTCTCAAAGAATCTATTGGACAAATCGCAAGCTTGTTTTTCAAATTCACAATCATTGGAACAAATTCTGCGAATGCGCAGAAATTGTCCAACCGGAATAGAATTAATGAGCGATTTGGGGTGAGCAGAGGAGGCGTGCAATAACATATTCGTCGAGGTTTCTTTCCTGAAGACCCCAGTTTGCAATGAGTCGTCAGAGTCTCTCCAAACCACAACATCTAGAAAATCAATCCTGTTGATATCATGTTTGTAGGTAATATGAATATTCCTATTGTTAGAATTGATATCAACAAAAAATTCAATGAGTGAACTTAAATCACCCTGCCAGATTAGAAAAATGTCGTCAATGTACCGCACCCAAAACTGGATGCGGTCCATCGACGAATTCCGATCAGGCAGGGAAAGGTCCCTCTCCCACAGCCCCAGGAACAGGTTGGCGTATGCGGGGGCAAAGGATGCACCCATCGCTGTTCCCTGGAGCTGTAGGTAGAAGGACCCTTTGAAAATAAAAAAATTGTGGGTTAAAGAGAACTCCAGTAACTCAAGAATGAGGTTGATGATGTCCTCAGGAAGATTGGACATAAGGAGAAAATATCTGACTGCAAATATGCCATCTTCATGTTTAATGCTGGTGTAAAGTGATTCAACATCACCAGTTACCAGCATCATGTTGGAATCAACATGAAGACCATCAATTCTGCGTAAAAATTCACTGGTATCTATTAGAAAGGAGGGCAGACTCTCAACAAGTGGTTGTAATTTCGATTCGATCCAGCAATTGACTTTTTCTAAATAGTTGCCAGAGCCCAAGATGATAGGACGACCTGGGGGCACCTCACCATTTTTGTGTATCTTGGGTAGAAGATACATGGTGGAGATGGTGGGTTCCTGTGTTTGAAGCGCTAGAGCCAGCTCTTTAGTAATAATGTCATTTTGGGTAACATTGCTCAGAATCTTTTTGAGTTGACCCATATATGACAATAAGGGGTTGAACGTAAGGCGTTTGTAACATGTTTTGTTGTTAAGTTGTTTAAATGCCTAATTTTCATAAAGGGATTTGGGCCAGATGACAATGTTACCCCCTTTATCAGCTGGCTTTATCACCACATCAGGAAGTGCCCGCAGGTCGTCCAACCTCTCACACTCCCGTTTAGTCAAATTATCCCGTTCAATAAACCTGGGAATTTTAGTAAATTCCCTTGTGACCACCTGTACAAATAGATCTACTGATGCACAATGTTTCTGGATGTTCGGACGCTTGGTCTTTGATTATATTGTGCTGATCGCACAGTGATGACATGATGTCTACGCCTATACAACACGATGACCTTTAACTGGCTTTACACACATGTTCACTAGTGCGGCTATTATTTACATTGGTCAGGTGATCCATTCTCTTGTTACACATTGGTGGATGGAATCCTTTTAATCCCCTCACTTCCCCTTTCCCATCACCCCTTGAGAAAGGCACACGCCGAAAGGCGCGTCGGGGTGGACGCACAGGGTGCCCTCTGCTTATTCATATCAGGTAACCAGGATGCAGTTATTGACCATGCACTTATACTACTATGTATCACCTTGCACATGGCAATAGACTCAAGTGAGTCTTCTTATTACCTTTTCTGACCTGGCTCATTATGGCAAAGGCAGTTTTTTGTGATACTATATATCCTGTTATCAATATTGTGGAGATGTGACTATCTATGATTATCATATTATTGTATTCATATTCTATCCCATGTGCGTCCTGTTGTCCCGCATGTGTCATTTGGCTAGGGTGTCATCCCTTTCTGCTCACCTGTTTTGACTAATTAATAAAACTCTTTTTTATATGCAATTATCTGGGACTTCTTGATCGTTTCTTTTTTCGTTTGTCTCTTAAAAAAATTAGTTAGGTGATGCCTGAGTATATAGGCACAATGCATGCCAAGTAAATACCTCTCCCTTTGCTGTAAGCCAATGTTATAGAAAAGTGCTAGTAATACCAATAAACATAGCCATCCCCCACTGGATATAATGAGGTCAGAGATCGTGAAACATGATGCAAAAAGGCAAGATAAACAACTAAGGGAGCTACAGAAAAATCAATAAGGTCTATATGCCTAAATATATAAGCACAATGCATGCCAAGAAAACACCTCTCCCTTTGCTGTGCACAAATGTTTTAATAAAGTGCTAGTAGTGCCAATAAACAGTAAGGGGAGCTACAAAAAAAAAATCAGTTAGGAAATGCCTGAATGTATAGGCACAATGCATGCCAAGTAAATACCTCTCCCTTTGCTGTAAGCCAATGTATTAGAAAAGTGCTAGTAATGCCAGTAAACATAGCCATCCCCCACTGGATATAATGAGGTCAGAGATCGTAGAACATGACATAAATGCAAAAGCAGATGAATAACCGCATAAATAGCCACATGGATCTTACCCAGGCATATGGGACAAGGTACCCCCAGCACAAGTGCAGCTGTCCGGTCCCGACGCACATTTCGTGGACTAAAACCCACTTTCTCAAGGGACGGTACATGGGAGTAGCAGACAAGGACCTTCTTAAGCTACAAGTCAGCAGTCACATGATGCTGAAGAGCCAATCAGCGCAGTGCATCTAGGCGCATGTGCAGTGCGTCTCCCAGGTCCTGTACCATGCAGCCAGATCATCTGGTGTGAAGCCCGGCGGCATGTCAGGAGTGTGTTTCAGCCCACGTAGTGCTGTTTATTGGCACTACTAGCACTTCATTAAGGCTATGTGCACACGCTGCGGTTTCTTAGCGGTTTTGCCGCGGTTTTTCGTGGCGGAAACGCCGCGAAACCGCGGCAAAACCGCTTACACAATACAACTCATTAAGGCCTATGAGATTCCGCAATGCTGTGCACATGCGGCGGAGTCGCATCGCGGGAGAATCCGCAGCATGCTCATTCTTTTTTGCGGAACTGCGGCGATTCCGCCGCCATAGGAATGCATTGAACCAATTACTTTCCGCATGTGGCTGTGCCCACCATGCGGAAAGTAAGCGGTTCATGTGCGGATGGTACCCATGGTCTGGAGGAGAGGAGATTCTCCTCCAAGCCCTGGGTACCATATCCATGTAAAAACAATAATTAAAATAAAAAATAATGATATTCTCACCTTCCGGCGTCCCCCGCAGCTTTCCCGCCTCTCAGCGACGCTCCCGCCAATCGCGTTCCCAGGAGTGCATTGCGAGATCACCCAGATGACGTAGCGGTCTCGCGAGATGCTACGTCATCGAGATGATTGCCGCAAAGTACTCCTGGGAACGGAACTTGCCGGGAGCGTCGCTGAAGGCGGGAAAGCTGCGGGGACCGCCGGAAGGTGAGAATATCATTATTTATTATTTTTTTTATTATTTTTACATTAGATCTTTTTACTATTGATGCGACATAGGCGGCATCAATAGTAAAAAGTTGGTAACACGAGTCAAACACTTGTTTGACTCATGTGACCAACCTGTCAGATCGCTTGTAAAACGCTAGCGTTCTGCAAGCTAATTCCGCTTGCAAAACGCTAGTGTTTAGCGGGAATACGCATACCTATAATATGCGGATTTCCCGCGGCAGGGAGGTGCGGAATTGCCGCGGAAATTTCCATGGCAATTCCGCAACGTGTGCACATAGCCTAAAACATTTGTGCACAGCAAAGGGAGAGGTATTTTCTTGGCATGCATTGTGCTTATATATTTAGGCATATATACCTTATTGATTTTTCTGTAGCTCCCTTCGTTGTTTTCTTGCCTTTTTGCATCATGTTTCACGATCTCTGACCTCATTATATCCAGTGGGGGATGGCTATGTTTATTGGTATTACTAGCACTTTTCTATAACATTGGCTTACAGCAAAGGGAGAGGTATTTACTTGGCATGCATTGTGCCTATATACTCAGGCATCACCTAATTTTTTTGTAGCTCCCTTTGTTGTTTATTGGCACTACTAGCACTTTATTAAAACATTTGCACTTAGCAAAGGGAGAGGTGTTAACTGAGCATGCATTGTGCTTAGGTATTTAGGCATATATACCTTATTGATTTTTCTGCAGCTCCCCTCGTTGTTTTTCTTGCTTTTTCATCTCTTCCCTCCATTTGGAAGAGCCATCCATGTTACTTAATATTGGTTATATGGGCAATTTGTCATATAAAACAATTATTCTTAAAAACAATTTTTTCTGTGCCCACTAATCTCATTGTTGGTATGGTTTGGCTCGGGTCTGGATATATGTGGGGTCCTATATACTGTGATTTGCAATGCATTTGATGTAATTTCTGCTGCCACCTGTGTTATATGTCCTTTATGACTTTTATGTACAGATACACATTGTTATTGAATAAAAGATTTTGTATTTTTGGTAACCTATACGCTCCTTTTTTTCTCCTGGTTTATATGCTTGTTCGGAGCAGGTATTTGCTCTTTGCTTTTTCATGCTGACTATCATGGGTGTGTAATCACCCTCTGGTCGAATATGCTACTAGGTTTTGTGTTAGTACTGAAACAGTGGTCTGAAATTGTACAGATTTACATGGACCCTAATGATAAGAGACGAGCAAATCGATCTGTAACAAATCAAATTAGTTACAAATTTCCCCAAAATTTTGAATTCTAGCAATGATCGAGGAGTTAGCAGCAGAGGTGCTAGTCTGGAAAGACCTCAAATCATGATATAGGGGTTTTTCACGACAATCAAGGCACTTTCATTTCGGACTCTATTTTATTCAGACAGAATGGAATCTGCTGGCCAATTGGAGTGTATCTGCCTGAAGCAAATTTTGGGAGATTCACTGATCTCTATTCCTTATTTTTTTACTCCAGAGAGTGCTGCATTAACGCTTCCTTTCACATGGTTCATCCACATGCATGCAGCCTAAATCTGACTCTCCCTCCAACACACATCCTATCCCAAGTGTGTCATAGACCACCGTCATAAAATTCATTCCACCATTAAACTACTCTAGATCAGACAAGACTAGTGTTGAGCGATAGTGCTCGATATCTAAAAATATCGTATCGAAATTGTATCGCCGATAGCACTAAATATCGTCGATATCCGATTTCGATAGCGGAAGTCCCATGTAAGTCTATGGGAACAAAATATCGCAACAAAAAAAACCCTTTCTTACGTTGTAAACACAAAATATACACACATAGAATACATATATATATATATATATATACATGTCATTGTGACATATATATACATATATTTATAGTTTATACACTTCTACATAGTAAAATAGACTCTGATTCAATTGCCGGGTAAAGCCGTGACATACCCCATAGAAGTCGACGGGCTCGGTGCCGAGTACCCCAAAACCTCTGGCTCTGTGCGACTCAACTTGGGCGTCACGAACAGGATTCTGTAGCTCGCTATAAGCGAGTCCTGTGTGCCTGAATTGAACTGGTTTTGTGCTTGAGAATTGCTAAAATCATCAGAGAATGTATTTGCCATTTTTCCGCCATATCTGCGTCACGACGAGGCACTGGTGAAGAAGAAGGGCGTGCTCTTCATGGGTGTACTGTACACTCACTCAGTGACGCGAAAACGATGGCTCTAAATGGTACTGCAATGTAAGATCGTGCCCCACAGCTCTTCAGTTCTGCCTCCTCATCCTCCTCAGTGTGTGGAAACTAACACGAAGGTCCCGCCTCCCTACAAAAGAGGGGCCCTCTCCAGATGCTAATGACACATGTGACTTGGCAGAGATGGCTAATGGACACGAGCAGAAGTGTGAAGGGATGGAGCAGTCAGAGCTCTCCCCCCACGGAAGCGACCCGATCGCCACGGAACCACCGTTGGGCACCCGGCCTGGAAACCCTCCTACGCTGCAAGAAGCGGCGGATACCCTAAGAGGCCTGGCCAGGCACCGGGAGGAGGTCGCCAGGATGGAAGCGAGCTGGCGTGCCCTAAAACTAAACTTGGAGCGGCGCCAATCCCTCTTACCTGAAGTGTCTGTACCGGAAGGTGAGGCACCCGTTCTAGTAGAGGAGTCCTTGCAATGTGATCCGGTTGACGTTGTCGAAGTGGAGGCACCCGTTCCTGCAAAAACCGCAGCACCGTCAGCACCCCAGAACCCGCTGTCTGCCCCCTCGCTGAGACAGAAGAAGCGACACCCGTCCTCATGGAGGAGGCCGCGCAGGCACCAGAGCACTACCTGCCTGTACCGGAGCCCCGACTGTCATCTGATTTAGAGCCGTCTGCTTCCTCCGCAGGGGAGCGCCGCCAGGACTGGGGGCGACAGGAGAGCTGCCGCAAACCGGACACTGTAAGCTGCAGTGGAGTGGTGGAGACATGGAGATGCTGGTGGAGGAGAATTCCAACCGGCGTCAGGAGGAAGAGTGGAGACGTTGGGAGCGGGAAGCAGAGCGACAAAGGGAGCAGCGAGAAACCCTAAAACTTCGGCAACGTAACCTGGAGAAGGACCGGGCAGATAAGGACCGGATAAGAAAGGATAAAGGAACCCTGAGTGAGCCGCGGCGTAAGGGTGCAGTACGGAGCTTTAAATTGAAAGGTGGTTGGGGCTTCATCAAGGAGCCTGGACTTTATTTAGAAGTCTTTGTGAACCGGCGGACGTGGAGGCTCACCTCCCAGAAGGACACCCGGGGAGGGACCTGTTGCCAGGAGACTTGGTGACTTACACCCGACACTGGGGTTACAATGGATGGTACGCCCTAAATGTTACCAGGTGCGACCCCTACTCCCCAGTGTGTCAGGAACCTGTGAGACCCTCGGAGCCTTCAGCCTCCCACATCCAGGCCTCTGCAAAAGTGCCCACCCCACGCCGTAAATCTCCCAAGCCTCCCTCAGTGGTCTCCTCAGCAGCCCCAGCTATGGACATGATAAGTATAGCTGGCCCGTACCCGGCGCCTGTTAGGCCCCCTGGGGTTCGTTCAGTCCGGGACATAGGGTTCCAGACCTGGAGGGAGATGAAAGAGGTGGCCACACAGACCCAGATAGCGGGTCACGACTTGACTGTACAGGCCACACGACGTCATCAGGTCCTGGTGGTCCTTGGTGCCTCGGATGATTGGCAAGCATCAGAAGAGTACCAGGTGGTACCTGGAACACCCCTGCCAAAGAAGTATAAATAACCCGGACAGGGTCCCTGTATGTAAATAGTTAAATTGTTGATAAATAGTTAAATTGTTTATGTACCCGGACGGGTGAATGTTTATAAAAAAGTTTTTTAATTTAATAAAAAAAAAAAAAACACAGTTTTCATTACTTTTATTACAGTCTCATCCTGCGACGCCATCGATCTCCTGTAAAAAAAATGAAAAAAAAAAAAAGTATACCACCTGACCGACGCAGTCCATAGTAACGAGTGTCCCACGACGATCCAGCTCTGCTACATCAGAATCCCGGCGCAGCACAGCTGATTACCTGCTTCCCCGGCGATGACGTCATCGGACTGGTTTACGGCCGGGATTACCCTGCAGTCACTGCAGTTATCGCGAAAAACTGCATGTGACCGCCAGGGAGAAGATAATGGCGGCCATCAAGCAGTCCAGGACGTGACCGCCGGAGATCTTCTGCCAGGTAAGTGCCGCTGACTCCTGACAGACCCGACCGACGGACACTCACAGTGACAGTGACAAATCCGATTCCGGTATTCGATAAGATGAAAATATCGAAACGAATTATCGAAAGGCCGATAGAGCTAATATCGGCCGATAGCCGATATTTGCATTATCGTATCGCTCAACACTAGACAAGACCCTTCCCTTGGCTTAAGCCAATTTTTAAGCCAAACACACCACCATGCAGCATTAATAATTTGATATCAAAAGTATGGAAAGACATCACTATTATCATAGTCATCATCTATATGTTTGTACTATGCCCGCAATGTTCAATAAAGGAAACAGGACTGTTAGAAATGAGATATTCTACTTTATTACATTGAAGAACCTGTTATAGAATTCAGTTTCCTTTCTATTGCCATTATTTAACCTTTCTCTCAGTCACATTATGTGTAATCAAAAATAACCCTGTCTTGTTCAGCCTCATTGTAATTGTTGTCTGTCTGTGTTCGGCTAGATGACATCCAAACAGCTGAACCTCAATGGAAAGATGACTATAATGAAAATTAAGAAAAGGGAAATTAGGACTATTGATCGTCCAGTCATCTGGCTGTCACATGTCCTTGTAGACATACTGTTCATTCTTTCTGGATCTTTGGTTCCTTTCACAGTAGAGCAAGTTTGATAAAAGAAAAATTGCCTTAATATTATGGACATTATTCTACTAGTGACTCCACAAACTAGTAGGGTGATTCTAACATAATGAATCCTGCTTGTCACTTTCATATTTGCAGTTAGCTATATCCCAGTGACCTCCTCTTTGCTAAAAGCATTCTGACCAAGGCAATACCACTACTTGAGAGCTTGGCAAGTACAGAGGCCTAGTGCCAGACCATTTATCGCACAAATGTTTATATAAAGAGTCTCAAATATTGGACAAAATGTGTGATGATAATTTAGTGATAGTCTCCCCTCCTTCTTGCTTGTCAAGTTTCTTATTAGACACATCTTTTAAGATAGGAATTACCCCATTTAATTGGACATAAGCTCTAAAATGCAAATCAGAAGAGAAACTGACAGACCACAATCAGTGCAGATAATATTGCCATTCTTCAAAATGCCAAATACAGACTTTTTATTATCCTCAGCACCCAATAGATTATTTTTTTAATGGTGTTGTGACTAGTGTTGATGACTTATCCACTTGCATACTGGGGCCACAAATACATGAGATTAGGGATGAGGTAATGCAGCCATTTTACTAGGGCTATGAATTTGAAAAGCGGGTGGAAACTAATAGATTTCTTTTTTTTTATTGCTAAAAGACCCTTTTATTCAGTAGGAACTATCCAAACACCTTTTAACTCTGATCCCAGTTTGTGCACAGCAACCACATCCCAATTGCCCCTTATCTAAACCTACCAAACACCCACAATTTTTCTAAATACTACCTGCATTATTTCTTCCATGTACATGTAAAATCCTAAATGCACAATATGCGTCATTGCTTTGGTCCGCCGTGCAGATAATTACTTAGCATCTCATAAAACATTTCATACATTTCTGATATTTCGAGCCCAGCGCTCCTGTAATGTGTGTTGGTTTACTTGGAGATAGAATCACCATTGAAAGGAACAAGAGAGAGATAAAGAGGGTTATTGACTAAATAGCGATATCCATTAAGGGTTGTTAATAGTCATTTACTTAAATAGTTATTAACGATCGCAGGCAGGGATTCTATGTAATGAGCATCTAGCATGAGAAACACAATTGATAGGAAGTAGCAGAAGCTAAGCGCAACTGATATTTATGTTGATGAGTTATGGCTATATCATACCTAGAATTGACAGACATGAAAAACAAAGGTTTATTATAATGCTGCAATTTAGTTGTCCCTCTATTATACCTTCCACAAAGTTTAAAAATAAATTGACAACTAGGTATTATTGCAGAGTCTATCAATTAAGCCATGAGGGGCATTGGATGGCATGACTCTTCACCTGAATTTCTCAGCCCAAATGTCTTTTTAGGGTTAATTAGCCTACACCATGTTCCAAATTATTATGCAAATTGGTTTTAAGTGTCATAGTGTTTTTTTATTTTTGTAAATGAAACCCATTGATAGTATTGTGTCTCAGGGTTCTTTGGATCATTGAAATCAATCTCAGATACCTGTGATAATTAGTTTGCCATGTGAGCCCAATAAAAGGAAAACTAGATGTTCCACACTATTACGCAGGCCAGAGTTTTCAAGTAACATGGGAAAGAAAAGGGATCTCTCTGCTACTGAAAAGCATCAAATAGTGCAATGCTTTTGTCAAGGGATGGAAACATTAGATATTTCTTGAAAACTTAAGCGTGATCATCGTACTGTTAAGAGATTTGTGGCTGATTCTGAGCACAGATGTGTTCGTGCTGATAAAGCAGAATGAGGAAGGTTTCTGCTAGGCAAGTTCATCGGATTAAGAGAGCAGCTGCTAAAAAGCCATTACAAACCAGCAAACAGATATTTGAAGCTGCTGGTGCCTCTGAAGTCCCTCAAACCTCAAGGTGTAGGATCTTTCAAAGGCTTGCTGTGGTGCATAAACCTACTATTCGGCGACCCCTAAACAGTGCTCACAAGCAGAAACGGTTGCTGTGGGCCCAGACATACATGAAGACTAATTTTCAAACAGTCTTGTTTACTGATGAGTGTCGAGCAACCCTGGAAGCTCCAGATGGATGGAGTAGTGGATGGCCACCATGTCCCAACAAGACTGCGATGTCAGCAAGGAGGTGGAGGAGTCATGTTTTGGCTGGAATCATGGGGAAACAGCTGGTAGGGCCCTTTAAGGTTCCTGAAGGTGTGAAAATGACCTCTGCAAAGTATATAGAGTATCTGACTGACAACTTTCTTCCATGGTATAAAAAGCAGTAACGTGCCTTCAGGAGCAAAATCATCTTCATGCATGACAATGCACCATCTCATGCTGCAAAGAATACCTCTGAGTTTTTGGCTGCTATGGGCATAAAAGGAGATAAACTCATGGTGTGGCCACCATCTTCCCTGACCTCAACCCTATAGAGAACCTTTGGAGTATCATCATGCAAAAGATCTATATGAGGGTGGGAGGCAGTTCACATCAAAACAGCAGCTCTGGGAGGCTATTCTGACTTCATGCAAAGAAATACAGGCAGGTGAAGGTTATGTCAAAGAAGGGTTCCTATGTTAACATGTAACTTGTCCTGTTAGGATGTTTTGGAGTTAAATAGCTTTTTTTTCAGTGAATGTGACCTCCTAATGCTGCAAATTCCACAAATGAGCATTTTCAGTTCTTTAAAACATATCAAATGTTTAGAAATTCTACTGTGCCTAATAATTTGGAACAGTGCATTTTGAGTTTTTATTCATTTTGGAGATTACAGTCATGGACAAAAGTTTTGAGAATGACACAAATATTAATTTTTACAAAGTCTACTGCTTCACTTTTTCTAATGGCAATTTGCATATACTCCAGAATGTTATAAAGAGTGATCAGCTTAACAGCAATTACTTGCAAAGTCAATATTTGGCTAGAAAATGAACTTTATCCCCCAAAACACATTTCAACATCATTGCAGCCCTGCCTTAAAAGGACCAGCTAACCTCTTTTCAGTGATTGCTCCATTAACACAGGTGTGGTGATGAGGACATGGCTGGAGATCAATCTGTCATGATTAAGTAAGAATGACACCACTGGACACTTTAAAAGGAGGCTGGTGCTTGGCATCATTGTTTCTCTTCTGTTAACCATGGTTATCTCTAAAGAAACACGTGCAGTCATCATTGCAATGCATAAAAATGGCCTAACAGGGAAGAGTATCGCAGTTAGAAAGATTTCACCTCAGTCAACAATCTATCGCGTCATCAAGAACTTCAAGGAGAGAGGTTCCATTGTTGCCAAAAAGGCTTCAGGGCGCCCAAGAAAGACCAGCAAGCGCCAGGACCGTCTCTTAAAAGTGTTTCAGCTGCGGGATCGGGCTACCAGCAGTGCAGAGCTTGCTCAGGAATGGCAGCAAGCAGGTGTGAGTGCATCTGCACGCACTGTGAGGCGGAGACTCTCGGAGCAAGGCCTGGTCTCAAGGAGGGCAGCAAAGAAGCCACTTCTCTCCAGAAAAAACATCATGGACAGACTGATATTCTGCAAAAGGTACAGGCAGTGGACTGCTGAGGACTGGGGTAAAGTTATTTTCTCTGATGAATCCCCTTTTTGATTGTTTGGGACATCAGGAAAACGCCTCATTCGGAGAAGACAAGGTGAGCGCTACCATCAGTCTTGTCTCATGCCAACTGTTAAGCATCCTGAAACCATTCATGTGTGGTGTTGCTTCTCAGCCAAGGGAATCGGCTCTCTCACAGTCTTGCCTAAAAACACAGCCATGAATGAAGAATGGTACCAGAATTTCCTCCAAGAGCAACTTCTCCCAACCCTCCAAGAGCAGTTTGGCGATCAGCAATGCCTTTTCCAGCATGATGGAGCACCTTGCCATAAAGCAAAGGTGATAACTAAATGGTTCAGGGAACAAAACATAGAGATTTTGGGTCCATGGCCTGGAAACTCCCCAGATCTTAATCCCATTGAGACCTTGTGGTCAATCATCAAGAGACGGGTGGACAAACAAAAACCTAAAAATTCTGACAAAATGAAAGCATTGATTGTGCAAGAATGGACTGCTAACAGTCAGGATTTGGTCCAGAAGTTGATTGAGAGCATGCCAGGGAGAATTGCAGAGGTCCTGAAGAAGAAGGGTCAACACTGCAAATATTGACTTGCTGCATTAACTCATTCTAACTGTCAATATAAGCTTTTGTTACTCATATGTTTGCAATTATATTTCTGTCTGTGATAAAAACATCTGTCAAACACACATAAAAACCAGAGGGCAGCAGATCATGTAAAAATATAATATTTATGTCATTCTCAAAACTTTTGGCCATGACTGTATACTGTTATTATTGGGAGGTTTCTTCAATAAAATTCGGTGTATACTCTAATGGGTGATGACTTTTATTAGACTGACTGTCATTTGCACCGACCACTTAGGAAAATCAGAGAAAAATATAATTTGCAAAATAATTTGGAACATAGTGTATAGCTTATGTGCTAATGTAACTTTATTTCTTCAAGATGCTAAAATGCTGTGACCTCGGTGAGATCACCGCAAGCACAGTGAGAAAAAGTCTCACGGTGCAGTGGTGAGTTCACCTCAGTTCACAGTGAGAAATTTCTCCTGGTGAACTGCGGTGAACTCACCACTGCACCGTGAGACTTTTTCTCACCGCAATTCAGGGGCCCAGCTGGGAGCGCAGCCTTAATAACCTGTGGCAACCTCGATGACGTCAAGGCTAGTCACTGAGGCTGCATTCACAGCAGCTCATTCGTCAATGGTTCTCAGCCTGGACGGTCGCATCTTGGCACCGTCCAGGTTGAAAACTGTTTATTCCCAGACATGGATTACGGCGTGGGAAAGAACGTCAGACAGGTGAGAAAAATAGTTGTTTTTTAGTTATTTATTTTTACAGGGGGCATTGGCTTCAATGGAATGGGCGTTAGGTGAGTATAACTGTGTTTGTTATTTTTAAATACAAAAGTAAAAGTGTGTTGTTTTTTTCAAATGAAAAACTTTATTCTGGCTGTGTGTTTGTTTACAATATAGCTATAGGATTAGCAATGGACAGGCGTCTTATGGACGCCTCTCCTTTACTAAGCCATGGGCTTGATGTCAGCGGACAATACAAAGGTGAAATCAACACAGCAATATGAACTCCACTTGCCCCTGTCACAGGGCAAGTGGAAAGAGCCGGGCAAAGTGCCAGAATTTGGGCGTCTAATAGATGCGCCTTTTCTGGGTGGCTACAAGCTGCTATTTTTAGGCTGAGTAGAACCAATATCTATGGCCCCTTTCCAGCCTGAGAATACCAGCACCCAGTTGTCTGCTTTAGTTTGGCTGATTGTCAAAAATGGAGGGTCCCCACACTGTTTTTTAAATTATTTACTTAAATATTTTTTTAAAAAATGGTGCGGAGACCCCTCTATTCTTGATAACCAATCTTGCTGAAGCTGACATCTGAGGGTTGCAGCCCACAATTGTCAGTTTTTCCCAGCTGGTTATAAAAAATACAGGGGAACCCATGCTGTTTTTTTTTTAAATTATTTATTTAGAGCACAGGCTCTGGCTGATGAATGCTTCTATCAGCCACGGTCTGCTCTCGCTGTTATTAGTGGCAGCAGGCTTTGGCTGATGGGAGTAGTAGTCTTAATAGTCAACGCCAGTGGCCAGAGGTAAACTTTTTTACCTCCAATCCCAGCTGTGGGTTCATGCTGTCATTTGACAGCATGGGAACCACGGTTCTCTGACTGGCAGTAATAATTTTACCTCTGATCAGAGGCAGTGTTTGCAGCGCTGTCATGCACATGACAGCATGGCAAACACTGGATGTTTGGGCCCCCCATTCAAGTGAATTTGTATTTTTAAGAGATCATTGTGTATGCAATTGGTTGATTTCCTGTATGTATTTTTGGTGGTGCCCACCCTTTTCTATTTTCACTATCTATTGGATGAGTCATCGCTGCACTCTTGGGGTAATTTTAGACATCGGGCCACTTCTGGGAAAGATTCACCACTGTTCCATGTTTTTGCCATTTGTGGATAATGACTCACACTGTGGCTCGCTGGAGTCCAAAAGCTTGAGAAATGGCTTTATAACCGTTTCCAGACTGATAGATCTCAATTACTTTGTTTCTCATTTGTTCCAAAATTTCTTTGGATCGCGGCATGATGTCTAGCTTTTGAAGATCTTTTGGCCTACTTCACTTTGTCAGGCAGGTCCTATTTAAGTGATTTCTTGATTGAGAACAGGTGTGGCAGTAATCAGGCATGCTCGTGAACTCCGCTTCCCAAAGATGTGATATACCACAGTTAACTTAGGGGGGAGGCAATCACTTTTCACATAGGGCCCTATAGGTTTGGATTTATTTTTCTTTAAATAATGAAGACCTTCATTTAAATACTGCAGTTTGATTTTACTTGTGTTATCTTTGTCTGATATTTAAATTTGTTTGATCATCTGAAAAATTTAAGTTTGACAAATATGCAAAAGAATAGGAAATCAGGAAGGGGGAAAACACTTTTTCACACCACTGTATATCCTATACTATACATTACTAACATAATACAGGAATACATTGCATCACAATATATAGACAGACGCATGACAGAATGCACTCATATAACGTGATTGGTGTCGTCAGGGGTAGGAGCATGACAGCACAGTTGACCATCCTTACGCAGCAGCCACATGGACATAGGCCGCAGCAGACTGGCTCTGACTCATTGACTTCTACAGGAGAGCTCTTTAGACAATCGGCCATTGCAAAAGGAAAGGAGAAGGTGAGCTGTGGCCATCACCTATTGTGAGTGGTGGCTCTCGTGTTATCTACTGTATTTAAACAGAAAATGTGAGTCTAATAATGTGCCTAGTGGCCAGTGTGAAAATAGTAAGGTTTATTTTTCATGCACTGATCTTGTGTTAAAAATGATGAAACCCATCACAATCTGCCCCATTTATTCCTCCTGCCTTGAGACCATCAGCAATTACCTTAATGCTCAGCATCAATTTCTATTATCTTAAGGTTCTAGAAAGAAAGTTGATTTTGGGACCCCTGATGAGGGATTCAAGGTTTTTTAGACTCTTAGGCTGGGACTAGACATTGAAATTGGCTGCAACACAGGTCACGCAGCCAAAGACTGCTGTATACATCATGCAGGGAAATGGTGTCGCATTGTGACCCGCATGTCCCAGAGCCACGATAAAGAAATTATAAAATTTCAGAACCAGTTGGATTTTTTTGTGACTTCCTTGTCTCAGTACCATGCAGGATACAATATAACCCCATTCACCTGCATTACATTGTTATGTAACAGCGGCACAGAGAGATGTTTAGCTGTGCTGTCCCTCTTAGCAGCCAAAGTCACCATCTACCCCTAACCTAAAAGCTATTAAGACATTGAATTATTTGGCGCAACCATTTTATTTCTGCTTTTCACTTTCAAATTGGCCTCTTCTCTAATGCTTTTATTTCTAAACTGTATAATAATCCGAGTCATTTATGATGCAGCTGGAAGGAGAAAAATCAATTTTTGCAATATCATTGCTAACATGGGTTAGGCCTCTTTAACACTTCAGTTGCTTGACGTCAGTTAAAATCCGCCAATGTGTGAAAATGGCGGATCCGCCAGAAAAGGTGAAAAACGGATGCAAACGGATCCGTTTTCTTGACGGATCCACCATGAACTTTTCAACCCGGAATATAACCCGGAAAATGCAGGTACGCATGTGTGGCACGGAGGAGAGAGAGAGACCCCGGACAGCGTTCCGGGCATTTTGAATGGATTTTCTATTGGAGGAACGGATCCGCTGGCTGATTCCGTCAAAAACGGATGCCAACGGATCCGCCACCCATAGGCGACCATTACACTAAATGGCATACGCGGCGGGTACGCCATTTTGGCGGATACAAAAAACGTTGCATTGGACGTTTTTCTAAAAAGGCGGACGTCACATTTTTGGCGAATCCGTCAAACGGACGACCATTCCTCAAAATCCGTCACTAATGCAAGTCAATAGGAAAAAAGCGGATCCGCCAAAAAAAAGGCGGATCTGTTTTTTTCACATTTTGACGCATTTTGACTGACGTCGCATGACTGGTGTGAAAGAGGCCTTAGAAGGTTGCAGTTCCCAGCACTGAATTTAGTCCATGATTATGGATTATTACCCAAACACCTGGACAATATTTAGAAACCACCAAATTGCACCATTTTGATCAATGATACCATCTCTGTTAAAATACCCTATTCATAATGTAGCTTCTTCTCATTCTCATCCTTTCAGGACATATCTCCCAGGGTATTAACTTAAAGCATAGTTCTATAAAACAATACTTTCCAATTCCCTTCCTGGTGTCTCCAGGAAATATAACGCCTCCAGCCAGGCAGCTCCACAAGTGATGTCAGTTGTAACAAACCGTTTAATAACAATAGGGAAAGCAAAGTAAGAGGCAAATCTTCATGGTGATAAATGACCTCGCTTTCCCTGGAGCACACTGTTTGCAATTTCCTCTTGATAGTGTGAGAGGGAGTTTATTGTACTTTACACGGCAATTGTAACAAAGACTACTAGAAGATGGATCTTGGTTGGGCGACTAAAAAGATGATCATGTTATTGATCATTCTCTCGGAAGAGGGACAACCCCTGTGGAGCATACAGGACACTTCTTCAACTTTTATATGTTAAGCCATGTCTCTAACTTCACCCAATCTTTGTTTTCACTCATCCAATCCTGCCCATCCAAATATCACTATGCAAAGACACTAAACGGGGAAAGGGATTCAGAAAAAGGACAGCACTATGTCCCTTTCATTTTTAGGATCAGAAGTAGTGTTGATCATAACGTTTTGCATTTCTTTAGTCCAGCATCCAGTATGGTCTTCCATGGCAGCCAGACCAGGGAAGAATTTATGTCTGTGGCTAGCATTCTCAGCATGCATAGTGGTCCCTACACTGTCATAACATCTAATGGAGAATGCAAATTTACTCGATTGTAGCATGTAGAATTTTTTAATTTCATCGCTTAGTCAAAGGAAAATATCTCTGCATATGCAGATTTCAACCCAGTCTGCACAAGTCCATACTACAGAGCTGTTTAAGCAGTGCATTTGTATGAGACCTGCAGTGATGTTATTGAGCATACATGCACCAAGATGAATCGCATACAATTGTATCTTCATCCTACCAGCGCAAGTACAGTTGAAATCTATACTTAAGGAAAAGTGGCAGTCTGCCCGAAATATCACCTGAAATCCAGCAGATAGGCGATAACAAATTCCTATTGTAGTAGTCTCTATGTAGTAGCAGTATTGTCCAAATACTTATCTTTATGAATGTCCTTAGTAGACCTTTGAATGTTCTCCCAGATGCTAAGATGCTAAAACTATGTCCTACCCCATTAACACCCCCTTCTTCCTTGAGAAGAGGAAGTCATTGGATGAGGAGGGAGAGCCCTAGCAGCAGTATGGGTTTGGGGTGGTTTTATCGTTTCAATACCTTCATGGGTATTCTTTGTAGTGTACAACCCCTTTAAAGGAAAGCAACCAATATTAAAGTCCTTTGATAGATAATAGGGAATATGGACATGTGACTAATGGGAAAACCCATGTGAAAATAATACAAGGTTTCCCTTTAATGGGAGAATAATCTGTATGGTGATGAGAAATGAGGTCAGCACTTACTGTATATAGATCTTATATTAGATCCTCAGGAGTTCTCCCCCAGAATGTAGCCCTGAGTTTCACCTTTGGAAAGTATTTGTACATGATTTCTATAGCTGGGTTTGCAATTGCTCATTATGTTTAAAATGTCATCCCTATAAAACTTTTGACCTTTATCCATGACAAGAGCAGATGGCAGATATTAGCATACATTGATTGATTATGTAAAGTAGGAGACTCATCAATAAACTATGCAAGAGTTTCAGAGGCGTAGCTGGGTTTTCAGCTTGCGGGGGGCTAACCAGGTAATCCTGACTACAGCTACGTGGTGCACCCTAATTGTGAGCATAGGGGAACATCAACAGATGACCACACTGTGAATGAAAATACATCTATATACAAAAACAAACACTGATATTACTATATGGAGACCATATAGTGGTAGATACCAGTCCTGCAGACCATATAAAAGATGACAGTACAGTTATAGATGGTGACTTACAGCTGACGTTCCTTCTTATAGAGTCGATCACTTTTCCAGTCTTTTCCATCTGGCCCAGACCAACATGACAACTTTTCCAGCCAGGACTCGTCTGCTGAGATTACAACAACACATTTGACTTCTCACATTTTCTGCACTGTCCATATCTATGCCAAAGCTGTGCAAACTACTCATTCTGCTGATACCCCAATACTAAGCCACTGCTGCCATATGTGTCCTACAGCACGGCTGTGTAGTACAATAACGGCTCATCTAGCGGGTTTTTTTTCTCACCGCTGGAGTGGTGCTCTAAGTGCAAGTCCACTGCCCCGGTCATATACTCATCCTTCGGTGTATTCACCGGTTTTTGGCATAGCTCCAGTCCCACGGGTCAAACTTATTAGCGCAACTTCTGACTGGCCAGAAGTTAGAAGCTACGTCACAAGCGCTTAACCCCTCTCTGCCATCAGACGTACTATTCCGTCCATGTGACCCTGGACCTAATTCCCATGGACGGAATAGTACGTCATAGGCGATCAGCTGCGCTCCCGGGGGGAGCGTAGCTGATCGCCGCCGGGTGTCAGCTGTATATCACAGCTGACACCCAGCACTATGTGTCAGGAGCGGTCACGGACCGCTCCCAGCACATTAACCCCTAGCACACCGCGATCAAACATGATCGCGGTGTGCCCGGGGCACAGGGGAGGATCGTGCAGGCAGGGGGCTCCCTGCGCGCCCCCCTGAGACCCTCAGAGCAGCGCGATGTGTCGCGCTGTTCCGAGGGTCCGTCCTCCCTCCAGGTCCCGGATCCAAGATGGCGCCGGGGTCCTGCAGGGAGGCGGCTTCCTCAGTGCCTGCTGAGAGCAGGCCAGAGGAAGCCTGCAGCGATGCCAGAGCGATCGCTGGTGTGACAGAGTGCTGTGCACACTGTCACACCAGCATCTGCTAAAATACTGTGATGTCCCACCCTGGGACAAAGTAAAAAAGTAAAAAAAAATAGAAATAAAAAGTGGTAAAAAAAATCATCAAAAAAAAAAAAAATATTCCCCAATAAATTCATTTCTTCCTGTAAATAAAAAAAACAAAACAATAAAAGTACACATATTTGGTATCGCCGCGTCCGTAACGACCCCCCCTATAAAACTGTCCCACTAGTTAACCCCTTTAGTGAACCCCTTAAAAAAAAAAAAAAAAGTAAGCAAAAAATCAATGCTTTATCATCATACTGCCGAACAAAAAGTGGAATAACACGCGATCAAAAAGACAGATATAAATAAACATGGTACCGCTGAAAACGTCATCTTGTCCCGCAAAAAACGAGCCATCATACAGTATCATCAGCGAAAAAATAAAAAAGTTATAGCTCGCAGAATGAAGCGATGCAAAAATAATGATTTTTTATATAAAATTGTTTTTATTCTATAAAAGCGCCAAAACATAAAAAAATGATATAAATGAGGTATCGCCATAATCGTACTGACCCGAAGAATAAAACTGCTTTATCAATTTTACCACACACGGAACGGTATAAACGCCTCCCCCAAAAGAAATTCATGAATTGCTGATTTTTGTTCATTCTAACCTCCCAAAAATCGAAATAAAAAGCGATCAAAAAATGTCACGTGCTCAAAAATGGTACCAATAAAAACGTCACCTCGTCCCGCAAAAAATAAGACCTCACATGACTCTGTGGGCCAAAATATGCAAAAATTATAGCTCTCAAAATGTGGTGATGCAAAAAACTACTTTTTGCAATAAAAAGCGTCTTTTAGCGTGACAGCTGCCAATCATAAAAACCCGCTATAAATAGTAAATCAAACCCCCCTTTATCACCCCCTTAGTTAGGGAAAAATAATAAAATTAAAAAAATGTATTTATTTCCATTTTCCCATTAGGGTTAGTGTTGCGGCTAAAGTTAGGGTTAGGATTGGCGCTAAAGTTAGTATTAGGGTTATGGTTGGGATTAGGGTTAGGGGTGTGTTAGGGTTAGGTTTGTGGTTAGGGTTGGGACTAGGGTTATGGGTATGTTGGGGTTAGGGTTGGAGTTAGAATTGGGGGGTTTCTGCTGTTTAGGCACATCAGGGGCTCTCCAAATGTGACATGGCGTCTGATCTCAATTCCCGCCAATTCTGCGTTGAAAAAGTCAAACGGTGCTCCTTCACTTCTGAGCTCTGCCATGCGCCCAAACAGTAGTTTACCCTCGCATATGGGGTATCAGCGTACTCTGTACCCCAAGAGTTATTGTGCAATTTGTCCTATTTCTTCTGTTACCCTTGGGAAAATAAAAAACTGGGGGCGATAAAATCATTTTTGTAAAAAAAAAATGATTTTTTTGTTTTTACGGCTGTATGTTATAAATTTTCTGTGAAGCACTTGGGGCTTCATAGCGCTCACCACACTTCTAGATAAGTTCCTTGTGGGGTCTATTTTCCAAAATGGGGTCACTTGTGGGGGTTTCCACTGTTTAGGCGCATCAGGGGCTCTCCAAATGCGACATGACGCCCCCAGACCATTCCATCAAAGTCTGCAATCCAAAACGTCACTACTTCCCTTCCGAGCCCAGACGTGCACCCATACAGTCGTTTTCTCACACATGTTGGGTATCAGCGTACTCAGGACAAATTGGACAACAACTTTTGGGGTCCAATTTCTCCTGTTACCCTTGTGAAAATAAAATATTGGGGGCGAAAAAATCATTTTTGTAAAAAAAAAAGGATTTTTTTATTTTTACAGCTGTACGTTATAAACTTCTGTGAAGCACTTAGGGGTTCAAAGTGCTCAACATACTTCTAGATAAGTTCCTTGTGGGGTCTATTTTCCAAAATGGGGTCACTTGTGGGGGGTTTCCACTGTTTAGGCGCATCAGGGGCTCTCCAAATGCGACATGACGCACCCAGACCATTCCATCAAAGTCTGCAATCCAAAACGTCACTACTTCCCTTCCGAGCCCAGACGTGCAACCATACAGTCGTTTTCTCACACATGTTGGGTATCAGCGTACTCAGGACAAATTGGACAAAAACTTTTGGGGTCCAATTTCTCCTGTTACCCTTGTGAAAATAAAATATTGGGGGCGAAAAAATCATTTTTGTAAAAAAAAAAAAGGATTTTTTATTTTACGGCTGTACGTTATAAACTTCTGTGAAGCACTTCGGGGTTCAAAGTGCTCACCACACATCTAGATAAGTTCCTTGAGGGGTCTAGTTTCCAAAATGGTGTCATTTGTGGGGGGTTTCCACTGTTTAGGCAGATCAGTAGCTCTCCAAACACGACATGGCATCCAGCCAATTCTGCGTTGAAAAAGTCAAACGGCGCTCCTTCCCTTCCAAACTCTGCCATGCACCCAAACAGTGGTTTACCCCCACATATGGGGTATCAGCGTACTCAGGACAAATTGCACAATAACTTTTGGAGTCTTGTTACCCTTGGGAAAATAAAAATTGGGGTGAAAAGATCAATTTTGTGGAAAAAATATGATTTTTTAATTTTACGGCTCTACGTTATAAACTTGTGTGAAGCACTTGGGGGTTCAAATTGCTCACCAAAGATCTAGATAAGTTCCTTAGGGGGTCTAGTTTCCCAAATGGGGTCACTTGTGGGGGGTTTCCACTGTTTAGGCACATCAGGGACTCTCCAAATGCAACATGGCGTCCAATCTCAATTCCAGCCAATTTTGGTTGGAAACAGTCAAATGGTGCTACTTCCATTCCGAGCTCTGCCATGCGCCCAAACAGTGGTTCCCCCCCACATATGGGGTATCAACGTACTCAGGACAAATTGGACAACAACTTTTGAGGTCCAATTTCTCCTGTTACCTATGGGAAAATAAAAAATTAGTGACTAAGAGATAATTTTTGTGGGAAAAAAATAGGATTTTTTATTTTCATGCCCGGCATTATAAACTTGTGTGAAGCACTTGGGGGTTCAAAGTGCTCACCAAAGATCTAGATAAGTTCCTTAGGGGGTCTAGCTTCCAAAATGGGGTCACTTGTGGGGGGTTTCCACTGTTTAGGCTCATCTGGGGCACTACAAACGGAACATGACCCCCATCAATGTTTGCATTCCAAAACGTTACTGCTTCCTTTCCAAGCCCTGCCGTGCGCCTAAACAGTTTCCCCCCCCCACATATGGGGTATCAGCGTACTCAGGACAAATTGGATAACAACTTTTGGGGTCCAATTTCCTTGGGAAAAATCAAAAATTTGGGACTAAAAAATCATTTTTGTGGAAAATTGTTTTTTTTTTTTTTCACACCCAGGCATTGTAAACTTTTGTGAAACACTTTGGGGCTCAAAGTGCTCACAACAGATCTAGATAAGTTCCTTAGGGGGTCTAGTTTCCAAAATGGTGTCACTTGTGGGGGGTTTCCACTGTTTAGGCGCATCAGTGGCTCTCCAAACACGACATGGCGTCCAATCTCAACTCCAGCCAATTTTAGTTTGAAAAAGTCAAACGGCGCTCCTTCCCTTACGAGCTCTGCCGTGCGCCCAAACAGTGGTTTTCCCCCACATATAGGGTATTGGCGTACTCAGGAAAAATTGCACAACAACTTTATCTGCCCATTTTCTCCTTTTACCCTTGTCAAAATAAAAAAAAAGTTTGTAAAAGATCATTTTTGTGGCTAAAAAGTTAAATATTAATTTTTTCCTTCCACGTTGCTTCAGCTCCTGTGAAGCACCTGAAGGGTTAATAAACTTCTTGAAAGTGGTTTTGAGTACCTTGAGGGGTGCAGTTTTTAGAATGGTGTCACTTTTTGGTATTTTCTGCTATATAGACCCGTCAAAGTGACTTCAAATGTGAGGTGGTCCCTAAAAAAATGGCTTTGTAAATTTTGTTGTAAAAATGAGAAATCACTGGTCAACTTTTAACCCTTATAATTTCCGAACAAAAAAAAATTTTGGTTCCAAAATTGTGCTGATGTAAAGTAGACATGTGGGAAATGTTATTTCTTAACTATTTTGTGTGACATATTTCTCTGTTTTAAGGGAAAAAAAAATTCAAAGTTTGAAAATTGCAAAATTTTCAAAATTTTCACCATATTTGTGTTTTTTTCAAAAATAAACGCAAGTTATATCGAAGAAATTATACTTCTAACGTGAAGTACAATATGCACGAGAAAACAATCTCAGAATCGCGAAGATCCGTTGAAGCGTTCCAGAGTTATAACCTCATAAAGAGACAGTGGTCAGAATTGTAAAAATTGGCCCGGTCATTAACGTGCAAACCACCCTTGGGGGTGAAGGGGTTAATGTAAGACAGACAGAAAAGAGGTGAGAACGAGGTCAGAAAGAGGCGAGGACAAGGTGAGAACGAGCCCAGAGCGAGGATCTCAAAGACACATTGATTAGAGACCTTTGCGCCACTCCATGAAACACTGGAGCAGGGGACAAGTCACAAACTGCAGGAGATGGAGCCTAGCGGAGGAAAAAACAAATGAAAATGTCGGGAGGTGAGTGTCAGACAGTTGGTAGAGGTCTTGGATTTTAAGGCACCACTCCAGCGGTGAAATATAAAAAAAAATGCTGGAGTGGTGCTTTAAAGGGAATCTGTCACCATCCCGGGACATGTATGACCTATTAATAAGGGCATACAGGTAATAGAAATGTTACACTAGTCCTACCTGTCTGCCTCATATTAATGTTATTGTTGCTGAGAAATCTTACATTCTTTCCTTATGCTAATGATTTCTTCCAGGCTCCGAATGTGCGGTGCTGTAAGAAATCCCGGCCTCCTGTCCTCATTGTAATTCTACCTCCTTCCCATGCATGTCAGTTATGGCGCCTTAATAAGAGGGTCTGAAAAGGCCTTAACCCCTTCAGGCCGCAGCCCATTTTCATTTTTACGTTTCTATTTTTCGCTCCCCTTATTCCCAGAGCCATAACTTTTTAATTTTTTTCGTCAATATGGCCATGTGAGGGCTTGTTTTTTGCGGGATGAGTTGTTCTTTTGAATGTCACCATTGGTTTTACCATGCCATGTACTTGAAAACAGGAAAAAAATTCTAAGTGATGTGAAATTGCAAAAAAGTACAATTCCACAACTGTTTTTTTAATTTTTTATACCATGTTCACCAAATGCTAAAACTGACCTGCCATTATGATTCTCCAGGTCATTATGAGTTCGTAGATACCAAACATGTACAGGTTGTTTTTTATTTAAATGGTGAAAAAAAATCCAAAGTTTGTTAAAAAATAAATAAATAAATAAATATTGCGTAATTTTCCGAGAACCGTAGCATCTCAATTTTTCGTGATCTCGGGTTGGGTGAGAGCTTATTTTTTGCGTACCAAGCTGATGTTTTTAACGATACCATTTTGTTGTGGATACCTAATATGTAAATGAGCTGTTAAGATCTATGAGTTTATTTTAAATGAAGGGGGGGGCGTTACTAGTGTGAGAACAGTAATGACTGACAGTCTGCTCTCCTGATCTACACATCTCACACTGATAAAGCCCAGTTTTAATTTAAAATAAGCTCTGGAGGCAGATTTATGTCCGGCCCAGAGATTTTAATAGCTTATTTACATATTAAGAGAAACATGGATTTCTTTGGAATAAAACATCGGATCGAAGATATCAAGGTATCATTTCATTCAACTTCCTATGACCTGCATGGACAAATGGATGGCTTAGGAGGGTTGTTGCATGTACATGCAGCTCCATCCATGGACAGCATGACATATAGAAGGAGAAGCTAAGCAGAATGATATAAAGATTTGTGGGAAAAGATTCAGTATAACTTGTATTTTATTCATTGAAATTCCTGGTGTTTGTATGCATGTGTCCAGTGGGCAGTTCTAGTAGTGGTTGGCAGCTTTTTCTCTACATATACAGCCATACAGGGAAGACTGTCAATCACTGATAGCCCACAGGTCTCATGTATACAATCATCAAGGATTTAAAGATTAGAATGAAAGTTTTACTCAAACTTTTCTCACAGAAATAGAAATCAATCTGACCAGCTCATCCTGCTTCATAACATCCTGCCTACACTTACCATTTTCAAAATGACAGTTTCCCTCTACTGACAGACCATTTTTTGACATTATTGCCTTTTTTCATGGAGGCAGTTATATCTTGACATGTCTTTGTGAAATGTTTTACACAGGAGAAATTACATTATTTCTACACACTCATATCGAGTATACAGTATATACCTTACTGTGTAATTTATATAAATCATATTTTAGAATCTAAAAAATATATATAATATATAAATTATATAAAAAAGTTATTTGACAATAGTGTTCTTTAATTTGTTTATACTGCTTACATTTTACACTAAATTATTTGTTGAATTAATTCTACAGTCATGTGGATATTCAATATGTGTAGGTTTTTTTTGTTTTTATGTGATGTACATGTAATGCTAGTGACATGATGCAACACACAGATAACACAAGGCAAGAATAGTCAGTAGACAATATAATTCTGTTTAAATACAATAGTAATTTACAGTAATTCTGAACAGTTGATGATAATAACGCAAATCAAACAATAAACCAAATAATGATATGAGTAAATTAGCAACAAACGTTCTTCACTATATAATACTAAAGTTCCCTTCACGAAGGTGATACGCCCATTTACAGGAGTTACCACGTTGATTCTCTCTCTTTAACTCTGGCCCTAGCTGGGGTTACTGGGTTTTCCTGCTAGGCCGTAATTCTTTCTGTCAAAGTCTATTAAAGTGCATTCAGCCTCCCATGCACCACAACCGGCCCCCTCCCAACCTGTTGTCCTGACCCCGGCCATCCCCTGTACTTTATGTCAGAAGTGGAAGTGATAGCCCTGCTCACTGGCACTGTCCCACTGCAATCGCAGGTGTGCCTCCCTAGTTGTCGTCTCCTCCTGGATTTTCGCTGCTTGACCGTTGGCGAACATCTGCTGAGCCTGGAGCAGAGAGGACTGTTGTTCAGTTTTTGACAGGCGATGTCTGGTCTCTGGGTCTTAACCAGCGTAGGGCACAGGTCTTGGTCTTGACTGGCGCTGTTGGAACTTTCAGTCTTCTCAAACGTAGTCTGAACCTTATCAGGCAGTATACGGCACCCTGATAGCGCATTCTTCCCATTGTTGGCCTAAGCACCATCCCTGGTCCACGTCTGTTCCTCTCTTTCTCTTGGTGCCAAATCTGCCTGCAGTTTTGTGCGCAGAGCTTTTATAGCCCGGGACTCCACCTGCGAGTCACCTGACCAGGTCCCGCACATGAAGCTGCTCCCCCTGCAGTTCTTCTGGTACAAATTGGTTGCACCTGATTGCACCTGGCCAGCAGATGGCAGTCATTCCTCACTATGGTCACATCCCACAAGCAAGGGTATCACTGTTTCCTCTTACATACACACATATTTGCTACATAGTATGTCATTGACACAATATCAGCAAAGCAGAACACATGTTAGAATTAGACAACATATCAAAAGTACATAGTACATAGTATCGCAAGGACACTCCTCTACTAGACTGAATACAAAAAACATGGATTGAAAGTCCATGGTGAGTTACAAAAACATATATCTTTATTAAACATGGGTAGAAAGATGTGGATATCTCATGCCTCCTGAAGAAACCAATGCAAAACGTTCATTGGAGCTGTTGTGGTGTCTCTATTGGGGAGTACTATTTGACTGTATGATGAATGCAAATGGCCTGTTTATTAGAATTGTCTACTGACTTATAATGGCTCCAGCTTGTGAGTAGATACTGTGCTACAACTCAGTTTGCATCTCTACATATATATTATATGTAAAACTTAAAAGCAGTAGCACTTTGTAATCAATTAATATACATTATCTGTTGTTGCTCTCCCCACCCTCCCTATTTTTGCATGAGATATCCATGTCTTTCTACCTGATTCTCGCTTTAATTATGACTTTGTATTGATAAATGTTTTTATTTCTATATATGCCTTTATGTTTAATAAAGATATATGTTTTTGTAACTCACCATGGACTTTCACTCCGCAGTATGTCATTGAGCACTATGGGGGTGGCAAAAGAGAAGACAGAAGCATTAATAAACCGCTTCTGTCTTCTCATTAAGCAGAATTCAAATGTCCACTCTTATCTCGGTCTCAATACGAACCACAATGCACGGGCTGGCTGTGAGTCAACTGATTTGAACTTTACAGTCTGTTAGGTGAACAGCAGCCAGTCCAAGCATCAAGGTTCATACACGGATCAAGATAAATGGACGTGTGGGTCAGCATATTGCGTAAAGAGTGTTAACTCTGACCTGGATGCTGGACAGGAGTCCCAAAAATCGATCCACTCTTTTATACTTTCAACAAGTGAAAAAATGAGCGCACTGCTATGATCTGATAATAGAATATAACCTTATATTTATCAAAACTTGTGTTTTTAGAAATATTGTATATATCACTAAAGAAACACATAGTGGGTTAATACATCTTCAGAATTTTTTTTAGCATTATTGCTATTTTGTAATTTGCTGTCTTAAATGTGACATTTTATTCGGAGCATGCTGGGGTGCCAATGTGAAATGTCATGAATGTGGTCCTTTGAAGCATGTTTTCCTCTATGTTTTTACCTTATAAATGTCATCTTTTGAAAATAAGTTTTAATACGGTGAGTGATAGGAATCACTTTACTATGAATGCAGCCAAACTTTAACAAGATTTCAAATTCACATGATAATGAGTCTATATTTTTATTGCTTCACACCCATAAACCTGTGTGAGTATACGGCTACCAAAATTAAGGCCAAAATTATAAAGGGTAAATTGATACTCTAAGAAGAACAACAAAACCAAGAAAAGCAGTAAATTATTCAATGTGATACTAAATATGAAAAGTTTCCAGAAATTGTTCATGTTTGGGCAGGGATATATATTTCCATCTTAAGATGTAATGGCACTCTGTGACCCCTACCATTTAAAAAAACAACTTACCGTATTAGGCAGTTTCAATTTGTTCCTGATATTCGGTCTTGTACTCCTTGTGCTGCCAATTCATCTTGTTTGTTTTCCACTTCTGGTTTCATTCCTAGACTTGGTTTTGGTACAACTTTATTCATGATTTCTTGTTCTCCTAGTTTTGACATCTTCATTTGCTCTGTCTTCCACACATGGCTACATTATTTGACTGGGTTTTACTCCAACTTTACTTTTTGATCTTCATTCTTGCTCTCACGTTCTATCAATTATGTTTGGTTTGTCTTTCACTCCTGGTTTAATTCCTTGACTTAATTTTGGTACCAATTTATTCCTGAGTTTCATTCTTGTTGCCTAAGTTCTATCATATTCATTTGCTTTGTCTTCCATACATGGCTACATTACTTGACTGTTTTGTTCCAACTTTATTTTTGATCTTCATCCTTGTTCTCCATGTTCTGTCATGTTCATTTGCTTTGTCTTCTATTTCTGGTTTCAATCCTTGACTCGGTTTGGTACAACTTTATTCCCGATGTTCATTCTTCTTCTCTTAGTTCTGTCATCTTCATTTGCTTTGTTTTCCATACATGGCTAAATTACTTGACTCGATTTTGGTACAACTTTGTTTTTAATCTTCATTCTTGTTCTCTACATTCTGTCATCTACGTTTTGTTAGTCTTCCACTCCTGATTTCACTCTTCACTCATTTTGCGTCCAACTTTGTTCCTGATCTGTATTCTTATTCTCCAAGTTATGTAATCTGCATTTGGTTTATCTCCTACTCATGGCTAGGTTCTGTGACTTGGTTTTGGTGCATAATTTAATTTTGACTCTAGTTCGTTTTCTAGAAACATAATAGGCATTGGTACTGTAGATCCGCTCTCATCTGCTGATTTCAGTCTTTTGCACTTCTATTTTGGGTTGACATTAGCACCAGGAAAAACCTGGGTCAATGCTAGGAAGTAATGGTCTCAAAAGGCCCTTGACCGTGTCACGATTCCTCCGCTCAGTGAATGAGTGCTATGCTGTTCTATGGAAACTGTCTTACTGAGCTGCCTGTGTCTTTATTGACAGCTTGGTTGTCCAATACTGTGATGGGCTTGCTGGGCTGTCGGTGCCTTGATTGACAGCTCTGCTGTCCAATCTGTGACTGGGGCTTGCGGGACTTTCTGCAGGTGTTCAGTGTTCTGGTAATCGCAGAGCTAATTAACTGGGCTATCTACCCCAGATCCCTGCCAGGCGTAGTTTGTGCTTCTTGGCCTGATTCTGTTGCTCTGAGTTCTTATCTTCGGCTGCCTCACCATTTACACCGTGTCTCGACTACCCCTTTGTCTGGTCCTTTGGCTTTTAATCCACTATCTCTTGTTATTGACCCTGGACTGTGACCTGACTTACGCCTTTGTCTTTTCCCTTGGTTATCTACGTACTCTCTCGGTATTGACCCCGGAACGTCTGACTCTTCTGCCTCATGGCCTGTCTGTGAGTAGTGACTAGCGTCACAGACAGGCTCTATGTTCTATGCTTATCAAGTGTAAATAGAAATAGATTAGGTAACCCAATAATCCAGAGATATCACTTCCCTCTTCTGCTACTTAGGGACCCGTCTCACATAGCAAGATCGCTAGCGAGATTGCTGCTAAACAGCGATCTCAGCAGCGATCTCGCTATGTCTGACACGCACCAGCGATCAAGCCCCTGCTGTGAATCGCTGGTCATGTCAGAAATGCCAGAACTTTTTTTTAATCGCTGGTCTCCCGCTGGCCAGCACGCATTGCTGCGTGTGACAGGCAGGAGACCAGCGATCTACTGGTAACCAAGGTACACATTGGGTTTCCAGGCGCGGGGCTGCGCCTGGAAACCCGACGTGTATGTTGGATACCAGCCCGCTGCTGCAGGGGAGCTGGTAACCAAGGTACACGTCGAGTTTCCAGGCACCGCGCAGCGCCTGGAAACCCGACGTGTACCTTGGTTACCAGCTCCCTGCATCAGCGGGCTGGTATCCAACGTACACTGCGGGTAACTAGGCAATGTTACCCGCAGTGTCGCTGTCCTGATCGCTGCCTGAGCTGCCTGTTTGGCAGCTCAGCAGCGATCATGTAGCGACACACCAGCGATCCTGATCGTTGTCGGGATCGCTGGTGTGTCGCTATGTGAGACGGGGCCCTTACAGTCAATTACTGCTCAGATTCATAGACAGGACTATTGTTAGAACAAGGCAATCCACAAAATGGTAGATCAGTGCTTGCAGTGCTGAACACCTGGGCTAAAAATAAAAAAAGTAAAGAAAACATCTACATTTATTTTTTTTTTTCGTTCTTCCCATATTTGGGAATTTTTTGGGGTACTCAAGTTTATCCAAAAATTAAAAACTTACAAATTGGTTAATTTTTTAATTTAGATGGTAAATGTAAATTGGTCCCAGAAACGGTATGCGCGATGGTGTCAATACAGCACTCTAGAATATGCAAGGAATATATACATTCATAAAACAAGATTCAATGGACCTGGGAGGCTAATAACAAACATATATAACAGTATCTTGTCCTATTCTATGGAACCGTACCCAATGGTTCTTTCACTTCTCTGATAGATCACCACTAAGTTGAGACTGCCACTAAGTTGAGACTATTCGGAGGACCACAACACCACATCTATCTTTTCGATCTAGAGTTTTCAAATCTGATGGTGTCACATATTATCCTCATGTGCAGCTTTTAGCGCTCTATACTTCACCCCTGAGAAATTTACGCCTACATAGAATTTAGTTCAAATGTTCATCATCTTAAACTGCATCTGTTTTCATCAGTTCCACAAATCCCTTTCAATTATATATGATTCTTTTAGACTGGGTAGTTCAAAGGCAAATACTTTTGATTGTTACTAACTTTTAGCACTTTACCACTAACAATAGTTAATGAAATTTGCATTCGGTACATTTGCATGATTATACATATTGCAAAGCATTTTTCCTGTATGCACAGATCCCAAGGGTAATTATATCCTAGCCGGATCCGAGAGAACTCATAAGTATGTACGATATGTATTTACATTTCAGGGCAATACATTAGAAGCATGCTCCCCCACTATTTTATCTTTGTCTCTCCATTACCAGTCGGCACTTTTGTTTGGAGCAGGGCATGATGCCGTGGCTGATTGAAGAACAGAGCTGTTGGAAATCTTTTTGCCAGTGGAAAATAACGATTGCATTAGTCTAGGACACAAATAATGAAATGTCGACAATCTTCACAGAAAAGGCTCTTAATATCAGCGCCGTATGGATTATTTCATTTGACATTAAAATTACATTTCACATTTGTATGTAACTTTATGGTAATATTTCTATTTGGAATGTGCTATATAAATGTACGCCAGATCCATAACTCTTAGACATGGCATCATATTTTAAGAACAGCAATAAAAACTGATTTTACAAAGAGTTGCATTTAATAGATTGAAAGAAATTTAACCTGATTACTGTACATGGAGAGTAGGATAGCGGGGTCATTTTCATGTGAATAGTACAATACCATTATACTAGCCCTCATTCAAGAGGTCCATGAGTCACGTACGTGTTCTGTCTGTGTTCTTGACAGTCGGAACACTTTTCCATTATTGTCTATAGGCTGTTCAAATGTTAGAAGTTTTTTTGAGGACAAGCTGATCAAAGACTGATGAAAATCTGATCCAGGTCACAGAGGATAACCGGACCTTTTCGTTATCATGTGATGTTGGCCTAACTCACATGCCCTGCAGATCGGTGGTTGGGTCCAGGTCCTGAGACTTCCACCGATTGCTAAGAAAATATAATTCTGAAAAACCCTACTCACCAAGCAAAAGCAATGAGCTCCTCAATGATTGCATACCCTATGCCATGAACAAGCTCATAGACTTTCTATTGAGCCCATACATTGCTGTGTGAATGCACTCATTGAGGAGCTCAGTGCTTCTAGCTGCTGAACAGAGAAAGCATTTCAAAACACTTTTTGAATGATTGATTGAGATTTCAGGATCTGAACCCCCCACAAATCAAAATGATATGTAAGTTAGGGAACAGATCTTAAATAAAAAATTATACATATGCTTTAGCATAGGGTCATTTAATGAAGGACTATAAATCTAAGAGATAGTAACATAATATACTAAGTGATCCTAATATAAACTGTTCAATATTTCCCTCCAGCGTTAGACTGACCAAGTAGAGTACTAAACAGTGCCACAAATCAAGGCGTCCAAACTGTTCAGTAGGTGACATGAGCTGATTTGGATCTACCGTATTTTTCGGACCATAAGACGCACTTTTTTCCCCAAAAAATTTGGGGGAAAATGGGGATGCGTCTTATGGTCGCAACATACCTAAAAATCCGGTGGCGGCGGTGGTCCCGATGCAGCCTCCCTGAGGTGCGGTGGTGTCGGGGCAGCAGCGGGGCTCTGTGCTGCGTGGGGGGCTCCGCCGGCATTTCGCTCTTAGCCGGAAAGCCCCCCGCAGCTCCGCTGCTGCAACACGGTGGCGTCCGGAAAGATAGCCGCCGCATACTCATTCAAATCTCGGCAACGAGATCTCTTCTCCAGAGATCTTGTCCTGAGATCTCGTTGCTGAGATTTGAATGAGTATGCGGCGGCCATCTTTCCGGAGGCCCCTGGCGGCCATATTTCAGGACGCCACCGCGTTGCAGCAGCGAAGCTGTGGGGGGCTTTCTGGCTAAGAGTGAAATGCCGGCGGAGTCCCCCCATAGCAGAGCCCCGCTTCTGCCCCGACACTACCGCACCACATGGAAGGCTGCATCGGGACCGCCACTGGAGGCCACTGGTGGCCATCTTTCAGGAGGCCACCGCGTCGCAGCAGCGGAGCTGCGGGGGGCTTTCCGGCTAAGAGCGAAATGCTGGCGGAGCCCCCCACGCAGCACAGAGCCGGCTGCTGCCCCGACACCACCGTACCACAGAGCACAGGAGGCTGCATTGGGACCACCGCCGTGGGATTTGTAAGTATATTGTGACCCCACAGAGCATAACCACCTCCCAGAGCACAACCACCCCACAGAACACAGCCACCTCACAGTGCACAGCCACCCCCCAGAGCACAGCCACCCCACAGAGCACAGCCACCCCACAGAGCACCCCTGCAACATAGAGCACCACCACCGCACCAGCCTGGACCACCGAACGACCACTGTGACCACTCCTCTACCTGTGCTGATCCCTTTGCTGGTAAGCTGAATTCAGACTGTAAGACGGACCCCCATTTGACACATTTTTTTTTTCCCTATTTTCCTTCTGAAAATTTGGGGTGCGTGTTATGGTCCGGTGCGTCTTATAGTCCGGAAAAAAACGGTAATCACTTGCCAGTAGGGTTTATTTCTTATGGTTCAATTCACTAATAATCTTTGTATAAACCCTGAAAATAATTTTCTCTGATTTGCCCAAAGAACTCAAAAGTTCCCTGCCTCTCCAGGCTACACCAATGTGCCTGTGACTGGAAAATGATCATTCTAGGATCCTCTTCCTGGCCGGCACTTAAGGCGGCCATACACACTGAAAAGATGTTGCTTTAACAGCTACGGCTAATGAAGTCCCCACAAACATTTATTTAAGACTCCTTGGGTCATGGCGTGTCCCTCTTGAAAACAAAGAATAGGGCATGTGATCTTTTCTTTATGTGACATAGGTCAAATATAGATCAGATGAACAGCTAATGCTAACAATCACAGAGATCAGTGCATCTAGGGAATAAGGAAGACTTTACGGCTGTGGTGGGCAGCAAATAAGCCTGTGTGGAGATTTTTGAAGCTGGGAGCAATGAAGCTCTCGGGGTTACATTTAGAAAATATAAAGTTAAAAACATGTACCATATGCCAACCTAAATGAGGCCTAAGATTGTTTATGCCATTTGTGACCCTTTAGGGCATCCTTATTAAAATTGAATCCCCTTTTAACAAGGCAAAAGGTGCACAAAGCAGAAGTTTATTATTAAAATATACCTTAAATAGGGCCTGTCATTTATCCTAAATATGGTATTTTTTTTACTTTGTGCAAATGCCGCTGTTCTCCCGAATCTGGCACTGTTTTTATTTTTCTCCTGTGCCTCTCCATTCCTGAGATATAACCTTCTACTCCATGTATGTGAAATATAGTCCTTAAGTGAAATGGACATGGTCCTCAATTCTTCTCTGTGGCTGTTTTCTTGAGGAACATGCCCAGTTGGCTAAAAAGGCTATATTTATATACAATGAAGATTGAGCCATATCTCAGGCATGGAGAGGCGCAGGAATGAAAACTAAACCATGCTGGATTCAGGAGAACAGCGGCATTTACAATAGATGTAGGTATATATATATTTCATTTATATTTAGATTACTATTTATATTAAATATATTTAAAGATAAAAAAATTAAATATAAGCCCTGAGCTGGTATAGATTAGAGAAGAAATTTCCTCCATATTTTGTCCTTACTAATCACACACCTGTAGGAAAGTTACTGGCCATTCCCCTTTCTAATTGATATGAAGCAAATTTCACGCCACTGTTCAAAACTAGAAGGAGGCAAAGGAAAAATAAGGCCAAGCTTCAACTCACTAACGCTCAGTATAAGCTGCAATAATATCAGACGCCTATGTAATTGGGTCTTGTAGCACATACACTTCATAGATACTTTTCATGCATTTTTAAACATACAGAATAAATGAATGCAGCCTAATGCCTAATTTCATGTTTTCATTATGCTACATTTTGGTTAAAAACAATTACACTTAACATATTAAAATTGTTCCTTTGTGTTAAATCTACATACTACCATGCAAATATGGCAAAAAAATAGCTGCTGTTTTTATATATGTGTTTTTGTTTTTTTTTCCTTTCCAATTTTTTTTATTTTTTTTTAATTTGATGGAAAATTAAAGTCTATTTGTAATAAAATACAAAATAAAATAGAACTGGAGGGAAAATCATTAATAAGTGCTGGTCCCTTTGGGCAATTCACATATGTTAATGTACATAGCAATATAGGCCAAAATTGTAAGATAGGGTTATTAACGGTTTTGTAAATTAAAGTAATTCATAGAAGTAATGAGAGTTAAAGCAATCAAATTATTCCACTTGAAAAATAATAATAATAGTCCCGGAGTTTATTAATTTGAGAATACTTCATTTAATCATGTAGAGATCTGTATATAAGGCATCATTCTTCTTGTCTGGTAGACATAAATTAATTTCTGTACAAAAGATGCATTAGGCTATGTTACCACATGTGTGCCCTGATTAATGCATTTTTACAGCATTTTTTTCCCTTGTCTCATATGTTTATGCTGCAGATTTGACACTTTATTTTAAATGCATTTTTGTAGTACAGAACTGATGGAATTTTACAAGTTAAAATGAATTGAGTTTTTACAAGCTACCCATTGAAGCATATAGGGAAAAAAATCACCAAAAAACACACAGTTTGTCAGTGTCATTAACCCCTTAATGACATCTAACGCATTGGGTATGACATATGCCTGCTCCCTGACTTTGATGCAGGCTTACAAGCCGAGCCTACATCTTTTGTGGCACGTGATGGCTGTGATAATCAGCCATCATCTACCTGTATCAGCTGCGCATCGAACGGAGCTGCACCCACAGCTGTTAACTTGTCAAATGCTGCTGTAAATGTGTGACAGTGGCACACAAAAGGGGTCCGTTTTATGTGCCAATCGGCGCTCCTGTGATGTGATGGGTTATTATAACGTCTGCTAAAGACCTCTGTATCTGTCATGACAGTACTCCTTTTCCCTCATTAAAAATTAAGAATTTATTTAAATGCACAATTGGTATTGCTGCATTCTTAAAAGTCCAATCTATCAACATATAAAATAAATTAATCCAAATGGTAAATGGCACAACGAGACAAAAAAGAGGTGATCAAACAACATACAGTGCCTTGCGAAAGTATTCGGCCCCCTGGAACTTTTCAACCTTTTCCCACATATCATGCTTCAAACATAAAGATACCAAATGTTAATTTTTGGTGAAGAATCAACAGCAAGTGGGACACAATTGTGTAGTTGAACGAAATGTATTGGTTATTTTACATTTTTGTGGAAATACAAAAACTGAAAAGTGGGGCGTGCAATATTATTCGGCCCTTTTACTTTCAGTGCAGCAAACTCACTCCAGAAGTTCATTGTGGATCTCTGAATGATTCAATGTTGTCCTAAATGACTACTGATGAAAATATAATCAACCTGTGTGTAATCAAGTCTCCGTATAAATGCACCTGCTCTGTGATAGTCTCAAGGTTCTGTTTGAAGCACCGAGAGCATCATGAAGACCAAGGAACACAATAGGCAGGTCCGTAATACTGTTGTGGAGAAGTTTAAAGCTGGATTTGGATACAAAATGATTTCCAAAACTTTAAACATCCCAAGGAGCACTGTGCAAGCGATCATATTGAAATGGAAGGAGTATCATACCACTGCAAATCTACTAAGACCCGGCCGTCCCTCTAAACTTTCATCTCAAACAAGGAGAAGACTGATCAGAGATGCAGCCAAGAGGCCCATGATGGCTTTGGATTTTTCCAAAATTGTCCATATCTTATTCAATCTTGATATGATACATTTATCTTGTTTAGCTTGATTTTGAATGTTTTTTATAAAAAACATCTTGCCATTTTCTTGTTTGGTTTCCAAGAGGCCCATGATCACTCTGGATGAACTGCAGAGATCTTCAGCTGAGGTGGGACAGTCTGTCCATAGGACAACAATCAGTCGTACACTGCACAAATCTGGCCTTTATGGAAGAGTGGCATGAAGAAAGCCATTTCTCAAAGATATCCATAAAAAGTGTCGTTTAAAGTTTGCAACAAGCCACCTGGGAGACACACCAAACATGTGGAAGAAGGTGCTCTGGTCAGATGAAACCAAAATCGAACTTTTTGGCAACAATGCCATGGTGGTGATAGCATCATGGTTTGGGCCTGCTTTTCTTCAGCAGGGACAGGGAAGCTGGTTAAATTTGGTGGGAAGATGGATGGAGCCAAATACAGGAACATTTTTGAAGAAAACCTGTTGGAGTCTGCAAAAGACCTGAGACTGGGCGGGAGATTTGTCTTCCAACAAGACAATGATCCCAAACATAAAGCAAAATCTACAATGGAATGGTTCACAAATAAACATATCCAGGTGTTAGAATTGCCAAGTCAAAGTCCAGACCTGAATCCAATCGAGAATCTGTGGAAAAAACTGAAAACTGCTGTTCACAAACGATCTCCATCCAACCTCACTGAGCTGGAGCTGTTTGCCAAGTTAGAATGGGCAAGAATTTTAGCTTCTCGATGTACAAAACTGATAGAAACATACCCAAGCGACTTGCAGCTGTAATAGCAGCAAAAGGTGGTGCAACAAAGTATTAAGTTAAAGGGGCCGAATAATATTGCACGCCCCACTTTTCAGTTTTTGTATTTCCACAAAAATTTAAAAAAACAATACATTTCGTTCAACTTCACAATTGTGTCCCACTTGTTGTTGATTCTTCACCAAAAATTAACATTTGGTATCATTATGTTTAAAGCATGATATGTGGGAAAAGATTGAAAAGTTCCAGGGGGCCGAATACTTTCGCAAGGCACTGTATCTACGGTCTACCCCAAAATCATATCAATTGGTAAGAGCCAAGACTAAGCGCCAGAATTGGTGCATCTAACGGATGCACCATTTCTGGGGGGGCTAAGGGCTGGTCTTATGCAGCTGGGATGGGACCAATATCCATGACCCTTCCCAGCCTATTAACATCAGCTCACAGCTGTCTGCGTTGCCTTAGCTGGTTATTAAAAATTGGCGGAATCCCACATCATTTTTTAAGAGCCTCCCCATTCTTAATAACCAGCAAAGGCATTGCAGTAAATTAGAATAATTAACAAAAAACACCTGCAAATGCTTCCTAAATGTTTAAGCCTGGGTTCACACTTGCGTACCGGGGCTCTGCGGACGGCTGTGTACTTCCTCCCTGAAGCTCCGCCCACTTCTGCACTTCTTCCGCTTAGGTCCGCCTACTTCTGCATGTGTCCTTCGAACCTATCTTTAACATTGCGTACGCAGGACATGCGGATGTTTGCAAATGTATGCGGATGCGTCATTTCGATACCTCCGCCGACCGCACAGGAACTCAACAAGATCATTACGCGGGGTCTCCGATCCAAAGACAGAGGGGCTATCGGAGCTGACAGCCCTTCTGCCTGCTCCCGGAAAGCTGTGGGGTTAAAGTGCCAGAGCTGTCTGTGACCGCTCCTGGCACTTAGTGCCGGGTGTCAGCTGTGAGAATCAGCTGACACCCGGTCGTGATCGACCGCGCTCACCAACATCATACACACTGAACATCCATATTACTAAGCTATAGGCTTTAGCTCTTTAGCTGTAGGGATGCAGACAGAGCAGCTGTATTTATGCTTTAGAAAGTCAAAAAGCCTACATAAAAGATATAAATATCATAAATATAATATTTTCATTGTAGATGTAGAGACCGGCTACAGACTTTAACTTGTAGACAGTAGCTTCAGGTTTTAGTTAGGCAGGAGTGGTCAGATCAGTTGCTTTTGTTGCAGTATACAACAGCTTAAGGCTTATGGTGTAGGGTCTGTGATGAGCAGACAGCGGGAGGCGCTGTTTTAAATGTTGCTGCTTGTTCATATTTATATAGTTCTTCTCTATACTGTATTGTGAAACCTTTTTGGTTTATTTGTGTAATTGTACATTTACCCTTCACAGTTAGCATAAGCGAGCGTTCCTGGGAATACTGCTGTTCATCTGAAGAACAAGCAAAGGTCCTTGTTCATTAGGTAAATGATCTTTTGGCTTGGCTAAAAGATCATTATCCTAGACAGCATATTGTCCTGTGTAAACAGGACATGTGGCACTGAGAACAATGGCAGCTCATGAGCACAAAACAATCTATTAGTGATCATTTTTTGCACATCTGAAGTACGGTGTGCCTGCCTAAACATGCTATTAAACATTCGCAGATATGCAAACATGGCTGTTTAATGCCATCAGTCTACTGAAATCTTCAACATCTTGTGCATTGCCTTCTATTGCACCTATCTGCAGTTAAAAAAAAAACAATAGTGATGAGTGAACATGCTCAGATAAGGTGTTATCCTAGCATGCTCATGTGCTTACCGAGTGACTTCAACTTCCTCGAAAAACATGTTCGAGTCCCCACGGCTGCATGTCTCGTGGCTGTTCAACAGCCAAAGCACATACAGGGATTGCGTAACAAATCTCATCACTGTTAGGCAATTTTCCATGACTCTGCATCTGCCATTTATAACACTAGTGTGTTCATACCTTCAACCACCACATCTATGCCACCACAACCTCCACAGTTATAAATATGAGAGGTTCCAAAAAACATCTTATGACCAAGTTACTACCCTGCTTATAGAAATCAAGAGAAGAACCTACGAAGCGGAAAGATCCAGTGTCACTGTTACTCGCTAATCTGATCTAACAACTAGAAAAAAAAGAAAGAAAACCTATCCAAGAGAGGCATATAGAGAAACTGTGCACCATGAACAATCCAAGGACTGTCCTATAGTAAACAGACAGAAGTTGACTTCTGTGAAATTGAAGAACTTTCCTACTGACCATTCAATTTTCATGGTGCTCCTGTGAAATGGACCTCAAAGAGATCAGGATAATGCAAACATGCCTAAAGTGGTCATGTCCATGAGGTTTTGCAGTTGTTCCTGGAAAGATCACCGGAGGTAGTTAAAAAAAGACAACTTAAGGATTTATACTTAATTTATTTTTTTTTCCATTGGAATATGCCTTTTTACTGCATGTGAATCTTAAGAAATGATGATTTTGGTAATACTTAATAGCACTCATTACTACACTCTTACAACCATGACAAACACTCAACCGCCCACAAATTATACAACTTAAGAAACTTAAATTTCTTTGCTGCTTAACATTTAATTGACTATTTACATGTTTTTAGTCTCTAATGATACGTATATTGCCATAACTGTCTAAGGAAACGGAGCTAAAGCCTTCCCAACCTCAAATTGGTCAGCGGGACGCAGCGATTGGACAGATCAATAATTAATCTTAACATTAAAAGGCATTTTTTTCGCTTGACAGAAAATAGATTGCTGGAGTCACAAAGAATTATGACGCTTTTAATCAATGGTAACTGTATAATTTCTGTCTATGATGTACAATTTCAATGAACCGTCTGGATTTAGTCAAATAAAAAGAGCAGCTATCAGTGATGGATCACACACTGTAAAATGCTAGAATGATGACATTTAGCACTGCGCTGTTTAACTGAATGTAGGTTTACTGGGCTTTTATACTCTTATTTATCCCCCTAAAGAGACATGTGAATTAGAACTCAAGAATAAGTATATATATATATATATATACTGTAAGCAGAATATAGAGCCAGGGGTAGGAGGAAGGCGCCATGTGAAAATGGGTCCAACTCCATCATACTACTTGTAACACTGTGCTGCTTCACGTTCTCTTATGGATGTTCTCATTCGGTGAGCAAGCTAACTGTGTCCCCTATGAACCCATCTACTGTATGCATGATGTGACGGCAATTAAATCGCACAGTTGAATTGTTCAGTGATTTTCCCATGACAAAAGTAAATTGGCTTGGTTGACTATTATCGAAATCTCTACAATGTGATTTTCTGCACCCAAATACATCAAATTGCAGTATGCCAGGCAAAAAAAGTGCACAAAAGATGAGATAGTCCATTACAAGATCTTCCAAGAAGGAGAATAGCCCTCAAACAACTTTTTCCCTTTTTTTCCATACCAGACAGCCAAAGCAGAATTGGATATAGATACCCTCCCCTTGCGGAAGTGTAGAGAAAGTCCCTCTTGCTTTTTCTTGTGCTACCACCCCAGTATCCAATTAGAGCCTCGGCAAAGATCTGTTCCCCTCAAAGAAGAGGGGAAGCAAGGGGTTGAAATGGTGGAATTTTGAGTACCATATGGCTGCATACACTCAGCCTAGACCTTCCAGTAGGGTAAAACATCATAAGTCCCTGTGACAAACAAACATGGACCTAGCTATAAGGTCATGCAAAGAGAAGAGAATGTGCTCCAAATATGTGAAAGTGCCAAAATCAGTGTGGTTCTCACACCCAGTCTGGTTAACCTACAGGAAGTTATCTGAACCAACCTGCTCACAAGCAGAAAGCATCAAAATAGTACTGATATTTATAAAAGTAAACGTGGAACCCAGTGCCCAGAACAAGCAAGTTTTAATTTCAGTGAGATTGCTTATGTATACACATAGGGAAAAGTCAACACTGAGACCAATTACAAATTTTGCTATATTGTCCTGTATATGTCTGATGTCTTGATTGTCTCAATAGGGCAGATTCGTCAAAGTTTTTATGCCAAAAAAGTGGCATAAACATATTGAAAAGCCCAATTCTTTTGCATAATGTGGAATTGCTCAAAAATGTTATGACTTTTGCCATTTTCAAGTCATTCTGACAAAATGTACAAGGTTGGGGAAGGGACGGGGCATAGCTTCATCCACCCGTTAAAGTTATTAAAAGTGCCAACATTTTTTGCGCCAAAAATGGCACTCGACTGGAGTAGCATTTCTGGCGATGTGTACAGAGGCGCACGGAGGCACACGCCACAAAAAAGATGCACCAAATTCATTAAGTTGAGTGCTCCTCCACATGTGGTTGTCCTGAGGAAGAAGTCAGATTGGCTTTGAAACACGTTCACCATAAACCACCATTCCTCTATCTTGGTTCCTGGATCATGTTCTTTGGATTCCAGCAGCGCAGAATAGATCCACTTCCCTTGATTGTCTTGATTTGCAATTTTTTGTCTTCTGTGCAGCTCCCTATTCCTTTTCATTCCTTTACCAACATGGAAACAACTCTGTCATATTTCTTGCTCTTACATTGTTCTGACAGCTGTAATTCTCACCAACTAGTGATGAGTGAAACTGCAAATACTCAAATTCAAAGACAGGTTTAAATTGGCCCAGGAAATTAGATTTCCATTGATTTTATTAAATGCAAATTGAATGTGACTTTTATGCTCTGGGTTCTTTCCAGACCTCAAGTCATAATTCACATAGGTAAATAAAAAAATTAGGTTATTCTCAACCGGCCACAGCTCCCCACCGTACAGTTAAGATCTGACTTCTTTGGTCTATACTTCACTGAATCATCTTCAATGTCTTTCGGTGTTAGTTGTTGAATATGGCATGCAACAGGAGACAATGAAGATGGCCCAATGAAGACTGGAGCAAAGAAGATGACCGAGCTGGAGTGAAGCTCTGTGGCAGTACAGGAGAGTATAATTATTCACTTTTAAGAACTTTATGGCCTTTAGAAAAATGGTGTCTTCCATTCTGCTGGATTTCACTGAAGAAAACTGTGTATAATTTGCATTTGTGGGAATACATATTTTATTTTAGAAAATTCAAGGCAAATTCAGTTCACCCATGTCTATCACCACTTGTTGGTAATGCGTACAGTCACCCTCTCTTAGTGTCCTTGCTACCAAGGCTATAGGACTGTCATTTCCAGATCTGCAGTTCCAAATTCTGGTTGTGTTGTAGTTTGACATGTTTTTTTTGCCCTTTATTAATATATTTTCTTCAAATTGTTATTAAACTCCAAAACAGAAATTAATTTTCTTCTATTTCTTTAAACAAAGGAAAATTTTTCTAGACACTGCGTGTGGTAAAGAAAAACAACATGTCTCTTGCAGCACTTTAGCAGCCATTAGTCGAAAAAAAAAAAGCGTAGACGAGAGAATTTTGAAGCATTTGGCAACACAATTTGTTTTGAAATAAGTCCATTACAGATCGCGACTTTTATTTTGGGCTCGGCCGAAGCCACAACACGGCCCCGTCATTTACTTCTTTTACAAGGCGCCTGATGGTTAAGAGTGTTTGTTTTAGAAGACAATTTAATGCAGGACTAGATATACGGTACAATGTGCAAAAGGTTCACACTTTCAGAAATAACTTCGCTTGATGTGTTTGTAGGTTGTTCTATTTATAACAAAACTTGAAACACGCAGTATACATCTACAAAAAATCAATTTAGCAACTCTTCATTTCAGAATGAAGATTTTTCTTTATAGATATTGTTGTTCTATACCTGCCAAAATAGGTCCTATAAAAATCAACAAGTGACCAATGAAATTTCAACCATCACGGCACCCAAAGCTCAATGATATAAAAAAAAACACTGTTTCTGGACTATTACCATAAAATAGCTGCAAAAAGCTTAAAAAGTTACTGCTGTCTTTGATAGGAAAATAACAGAACAAACAGAGCATCATAGCTTACTGTGTATGGGATAGCATAGCCGCAGACAGTCAGAGTCTCTTTGCTGATCTCTGTCTACCTCTGAAAGTTTCTACCAAGGGCATGTGAGCTGATCGGCCATGAAATAGTAGAAAAAAGAGGCCTGGTTTGATGACTCATGTTTTGTTTTACTTTATGTGGATGGTGGGTGAATGTGTGTCATGTAACTGAAGAAGAGATGGCACCAGGATGCACTTAGCGAAGAAGACAAGCTAGCAGAGGCAGTCTAATGGGCAGAAGAAAAACTACAATTGGGGCAAGGTCTGCGATCGCACCCGGGTCTTGGAGCCTAAGGGGCCTTAAATGTCTCATAAGGGCCCATAAGAGAACACTATTACTATTTAAGACTTGTGACGATTGGGGCAGAGAGGATTTGCATTGGGGTTTAGAAGCATCAATTTACTTCATTTACGATGGAGCAATGTTCGTTGGGACACCTTAGATGTTGACATTATATGGATGCTACATGTACCATCTGCAGTGGTGGTCAAAAGTATTGGCACCCCTGCAACTCTGTCAGATAATACTCCTTTTCTTCATGAAAATGATTGCAAACACAAATTGTTTGGTATTATTATCTTCATTTAATTTGTCTTCAATGAAAAAACACAAAAATAATTGACCTAAAGCCAAATTGGTTATAATTCCACACCAAACCTAAAAAAGGGGGTGGACAAAAGTATTGGCACTGTTTGAAAAATCATGTGATGCTTCTCTAATTCGTGTAATCACCAGCACCTGTAACTTACCTGTGGCACCTAACAGGTGTTGGCAATAACTAAATGACACTTGCAGCCAGTTAACATGGATTAAAGTTGACTCAACCTCTGTCCTGTGTCGTTGTGTGTACCACATTGACCATGGAGAAAAGAAAGAAGACCAAAGAACTGTCTGAGGACTTGAGAAACCAAATTGTAAGGAAGCATGAGCAATCTCAAGGCTACAAGTCCATCTCCAAAAACCTGAATGTTCCTGTGTCTTCCATGCGCAGTTGTCATGTGTGCATCGCCACGAAGATCGTCGCGGTTGCACATTCTGACTTCTCACAGCTGAGTTGCTGTTTCTTTGTGTTTGGCAGTTAGGGAGTTAATTCTGTCTGTGCTCAGTTCTGGGACTGGGTGCAGTTTCTCCCGGCTGCAATTAATTATTTGTTGATTGGTTTCCTTTAAATCTCTGGTGGTCTGTTTTGGGAGTTGCCAGTGAAATTCTTCATGCAGACCACAGATAGGATTGTATCTGTATAGACTTAAGTTAAAGAGCTCCTTAGTTGTTTTAAGCTCACCTTGCTTAGAGTTTAATATCCCAGATCATTTATGTTCCTTCTGTGTTTGAGTGTGTATGCAAGTCTGTGTTTTCTCCAGTCTGTCTTATATTGCTAATCTGTGTATTTAGCAGAGATCAGCCCATATCCCTTTGGTGGTAATCAGAATCCTTCTTAGGACTGATTACAGGGTTCAGGGACTGATAGGAGACAGGGTTAGGCTGGAGACTTGGACCTCTGAACCATTATCAGTACCTCCAAGGTGAGGGATTAGTTAGGACCCCAGTTTAGGGTCAGGTTAGACCCCCGGTCCTCTTCTTTCCTGTTACAGTGTATCAAGTCCTCAAGATTAATCCTGAGTTCAATGGATATCGTGTCAGGTAAATCTATTCTATATTTACATGCTGATGTTGCTAATCTATATGTTGTATAGAGTGTTGTTCTTTAATGAATAGTTTACTGACATCGTACACATATCATAAGACCGCGTGACATTTTCACTGGCCTATAAAATTATTCCCAGTTGCCATGGATCCAGTAGCCCAGCTGGCTCTGCAGTTGCAGGGATTATCCATGGAGCTGACGGACATTAAGTCCAAAGTTTTGTCTCCCTCGGAGAAAACCAGATTTGAACCTAAAGTAGCTCTCCCGGACAGGTTCACTGGTGGGCGAGACAAATTTTTTACCTTCAGGGAAGCATGTAAATTGTATTTTCGGCTTCGGCCTCGATCATCAGGGAGTGAAGAGCAGAGAGTGGGAATTGTTATCTCGCTCCTACAAGGGGACCCTCAATCCTGGGCATTTTCCCTTCCTCCGGGATCCCCGGCTCTACAGTCAGTAGATCGATTTTTTACTGCCCTGGGTTTGGTATATGATGACCCAGATCGGGTCTCTCTTGCTGAGACAAAATTACGTAAGATACAGCAGGGGGATCGTCCGGCGGAGGAATTTGCTTCTGAGTTCCGTAGATGGGCCACAGATACTCAGTGGAATGACCCAGCTCTTAGGAGCCAGTTTTGTCATGGGCTTTCTGACAAATTAAAGGACGTTTTGGCTCAGTATGATTCTCCTCCATCACTGGAGGCTGCTATGGCCCTGGCTATCCGTACTGATAGACGGCTCCGGGAGAGGTGCGAGGTAACTCCGCCCCCTGTTGTTACTCCACCTACTACTAAAGTCCCTTATGTTGAGGTTCCCCTTGTCTGTTCGGAGGAGCCTATGCAGTTGGGAGGGACATCATTTCGTAGGAGGGGATTGGCGGTACGCCGCAGGACTAGAAGGTGTTTCTTCTGCGGGAAAGAGGGACATTTTGTTGGGGGATGTCCGTCCCGTGCCTTGTTGAGCAAGAAGTCGCCGGAAAACTGTTAATCCCAGGTTGTGTGGTGGACGACAACCTGGGAGTATGTATTTCGTCCGCTAGTTCTTCTCAGTTCCTTGTACCAGTGGAGGTGGTGGTTGGTACGAGAGTGGAGAGATTTTCTGTTCTTCTTGATAGTGGGTCCGGGGCTAATCTGGTTGACGCTCAGTTTGCTCAGGCTCAAGGTATGCATCTGAGTGTATTGGTCAAACCGATCCCTATATTCTCCATTGACGCCAGGCCTCTCGGCCAAGGTAGCTTTGTTCATGAGGTTCATAACATTGACCTTCGGGTAGGGGCAATACATAGGGAACTATTATCTTGTTATGTGTTGGAGGGTCTACCTACTCCTATTGTGTTGGGACTTCCTTGGTTGGTTAAACATAACCCTGTGATTAATTGGCAGTCCAGAGAGATAAGCCAATGGGGTGAGTTTTGCAAAAGTAACTGCATGAACACAGTCATCAGTGCGGTCGTGCCTAGTACTTTGCCTCCTTTTTTGGAGGACTTTGGGGATGTGTTCTCTGAGGAGGGGTGTCAGGAGTTGCCTCCTCATCGCGTATATGACTGTTCTATTAATTTACTTCCTGATGCTAAGTTACCTAAAGCTAGGTTATATAACCTTTCTGGTCCTGAGAGGCAGGCTATGAAAGATTATATTTCGGAAAGTCTGGCCAAAGGGCATATTAGACCTTCATCTTCCCCAGTGGCCGCGGGGTTCTTCTTTGTGAAGAAAAAAGATGGAGGCCTACGCCCTTGCTTGGATTTCCGCGAACTTAATCGGATTACTGTTCGAGATCCGTATCCACTCCCTCTGATTCCTGATCTCTTCAATCAAATTGTTGGCGCCAAATGGTTCTCTAAATTGGATCTCAGGGGGGCGTATAATCTGATTAGGATAAAAGAGGGGGATGAGTGGAAAACGGCGTTTAACACGCCGGAGGGACATTATGAGAACCTTGTCATGCCTTTTGGTCTGACTACTGCACCAGCAGTATTCCAACATTTTGTTAATGACATTTTTCGTCATCTGGTGGGGCTGTTTGTGGTCGTATATTTGGATGACATTTTAATTTACTCGCCAGATCTTGTGTCTCACCAGGAGCATGTGAGACAGGTGTTGCAGATCTTGCGAGACAATAAACTATACGCCAAACTGGAAAAGTGTGTATTCGCCGTACAGGAACTTCAGTTTTTGGGTTTCTTGGTATCAGCCTCCGGTTTCCGTATGGACCCTGAAAAGGTGAGAGCAGTGCTTGAATGGGATCAGCCAGAGGATCTTAAGGCTCTGCAGCGTTTTCTGGGGTTTGCTAACTACTACCGGAAATTTATTTGTAATTTCTCATCTGTTGTCAAACCTCTCACTGACATGACAAGAAAAGGGACGGATTTTTCTAAATGGTCGGACAAAGCTTGCCAAGCTTTTTCCTCTTTGAAAAAATGTTTTGCTTCGGCACCCGTTCTCATCCAACCAGATGCATCACAGCCGTTCGTTGTGGAGGTGGACGCGTCTGACGTAGGGGTGGGTGCAATATTGTCCCAGGGTCCGTCCCCTGGTAAATGGCATCCGTGCGCTTTCTTTTCTAAGAAATTGTCGTCCGCCGAAAGGAATTATGATATCGGCAATAGGGAACTTTTGGCCATTAAGTTGGCTTTTGAAGAATGGCGTCACTTTTTGGAGGGGGCAGTCCACCCGGTCACCGTCATTACTGATCACAAGAACCTGCTGTATTTGGAATCTGCTAAGCGTCTGAATTCCAGACAAGCTCGATGGTCGTTGTTTTTTACCAGGTTTAATTTTGTTGTCACTTATCGCCCTGGATCTAAGAATGTTAAGGCGGATGCCTTGTCTCGCAGTTTCCCAGGGGCTGGGAAAACGGATGACCCGATTCCTATCCTTCAGGAGGGGGTGGTAGTGTCGGCTGTATGTTCTGAGCTTGAGGAGGAGGTATTAGAGGCTCAGGGGGACGCCCCTGCAGGACCTCCAGGGAGACTGTTTGTCCCAAATCAGTTGAGACAAAAGGTTATTGAGGCACATCATAATTCTGCTTTAGCAGGACATCCAGGGAGTAAGGCTACTTTAGATCTCCTTTCTCGCCGGTTTTGGTGGCCTAACGTTAATAAAGATGTTTTAACTTTTGTCGCGTCCTGTGGGGTTTGTGCTCGCTCTAAGACCCCTCATACCCGTCCATCTGGGACCCTCTTACCCTTGAAACTTCCGGAGCGTCCATGGACTCATTTGTCTATGGACTTCATCACGGACCTTCCTCAGTCGTCAGGGAAGACTGTCATACTGGTGGTTGTTGACAGGTTCAGTAAGATGGCACATTTCATTGCTCTTCCTGCCCTCCCTAATGCTAAAACTCTGGCGCAGGTGTTCATTGGGGAGATTGTGAGACTTCATGGGTTGCCTTCTGATGTGGTGTCAGATAGGGGTCTCAGTTTGTGTCCAAGTTTTGGAGGGCATTTTGTTTACGTCGGGGGATGCAATTGTCATTTTCCTCGGCTTTTCATCCGCAGACCAATGGTCAGACAGAGCGTCTGAATCAAAGCCTAGAGACTTATCTTCGGTGTTTTGTCTCAGAGAACCAGGAGGACTGGTCTTCTTTCTTGCCTCTGGCAGAGTTCGCTCTTAACAACAGGCGGAGCGAGTCCACTGGTAAATCCCCGTTTTTTGGGGCATATGGTTTTCATCCCCAGTTTTGTACTTTCAATGGGGGGGGCCCTTCTGGGGTTCCTGAGGAGGAGCGTTTCTCGTCGTCACTTGCTTCAGTGTGGAGAGGTGTATTGAATAATCTGAGTGCTATGGGGAACCGTTATAAACGTATGGCTGATAGGAGGAGAGTTTCTGGTCCAGATCTTAATGTGAACGATCTGGTATGGTTGTCTACCAGGAATATAAAACTTAAAGTTCCCTCCTGGAAGCTGGGCCCCAGATTCATCGGGCCGTACAGGATCAGTTCCATAATTAATCCTGTGGCATTTCGTCTGGACCTCCCTCCTACGTTTAAAATTCATAATGTGTTCCACAAGTCATTACTTAAGAGGTACGTGGCACCAGTCATACCATCACCTCTACCTCCTCCTCCAGTGGTGGTCAATGGTAATTTGGAGTTTCAAGTGTCAAAGATCATTGACTCACGTCTGAATCGCCGGTCCCTTCAGTACTTGGTGCATTGGAAGGGGTATGGTCCAGAGGAGAGGACGTGGGTTCCTGCGTCTGACATTAACGCAGATCGTTTGGTGCGGACCTTCCACAGAACTCACCCGGGCAAACCTGGCCCTGAGGGTCCGGAGGCCCCTCGTAGAAGGGGGGGTACTGTCATGTGTGCATCGCCACGAAGATCGTCGCGGTTGCACATTCTGACTTCTCACAGCTGAGTTGCTGTTTCTTTGTGTTTGGCAGTTAGGGAGTTAATTCTGTCTGTGCTCAGTTCTGGGACTGGGTGCAGTTTCTCCCGGCTGCAATTAATTATTTGTTGATTGGTTTCCTTTAAATCTCTGGTGGTCTGTTTTGGGAGTTGCCAGTGAAATTCTTCATGCAGACCACAGATAGGATTGTATCTGTATAGACTTAAGTTAAAGAGCTCCTTAGTTGTTTTAAGCTCACCTTGCTTAGAGTTTAATATCCCAGATCATTTATGTTCCTTCTGTGTTTGAGTGTGTATGCAAGTCTGTGTTTTCTCCAGTCTGTCTTATATTGCTAATCTGTGTATTTAGCAGAGATCAGCCCATATCCCTTTGGTGGTAATCAGAATCCTTCTTAGGACTGATTACAGGGTTTCAGGGACTGATAGGAGACAGGGTTAGGCTGGAGACTTGGACCTCTGAACCATTATCAGTACCTCCAAGGTGAGGGATTAGTTAGGACCCCAGTTTAGGGTCAGGTTAGACCCCGGTCCTCTTCTTTCCTGTTACAGTGTATCAAGTCCTCAAGATTAATCCTGAGTTCAATGGATATCGTGTCAGGTAAATCTATTCTATATTTACATGCTGATGTTGCTAATCTATATGTTGTATAGAGTGTTGTTCTTTAATGAATAGTTTACTGACATCGTACACATATCATAAGACCGCGTGACAGCAGTGTCATCAAGAAGTTTAAAGCCCATGGCACTGTGGCTAACCTCCCTGTGGAAGGAAAAGAAAAATTGACGAGAGATTTCAACGCAAGATTGTGCGGATGGTGGATAAAGAACCTCGACTAACATCCAAACAAGTTCAAGCTGCCCTGCAGTCCGAGGGTACAACAGTGTCAACCCGTACTATCTGTCGACGTCTGAATGAAAAGGAACTGTATGGTAGGATACCCAGGAAGACCCCACTTCTTACCCCGAGACATAAAAAAGCCAGGCTGGAGTTTGCCAAAACTTACCTGAGAAAAGCCTAAAACGTTTTGGAATAATGTTCTCTGGTCAGATGAGACAAAAGTCGAGCTTTTTGGGAAAAACCATCAACATAGAGTGTACAGGAAAAAAAAAGAGGCATTCAAAGAAAAGAACATGGTCCCTACAGTCAAACATGGCGGAGGTTCCCTGATGTTTTGGGGTTGTTTTGCTGCCTCTGGCACTGGACTGCTTGACCGTGTGCATGGCATTATGAAGTCTGAAGACTACCAACAAATTTTGCAGCATAATGTAGGGCCCAGTGTGAGAAAGCTGGCTCTCCCTCAGAGGTCATGGGTCGTCCAGCAGGACAATGACCCAAAACACACTTCCAAAAGCACTATAAAATGGTTTTAGAGAAAGCACTGGAGACTTCTAAGGTGGCCAGCAATGAGTCCAGACCTGAATCCCATAGAACACCTGTGTAGAGATCTCAAAATGGCAGTTTGGAGAAGGCACCCTTCAAATATCAGGGACCTGGAGCAGTTTGCCAAAGAAGAATGGTCTACAAGGGGCGCCTGCATTGTGGGGGCGCATGCATCCCAGAAGTTAAGCATCACAGAAGACAAGCATCTTGAAAACGGCAGTTATTCATGGCAAGGAATTAACATTCATCTTCTCTCTTCACATAGGTAACCAAATCATTCATCCTCTGAATTGATCCTCTCTGCATGTATGCACTCCATTCATTGTTAGCAAGCAGCTGAATGTCACAAGCCCCTTCTGTCTTGCATGTGGAAATATATAGCAATGGTAACCAAATCATTCATCCTCTGAATTGATCCTCTCTGCATGTATGCACTCCATTCATTGTTAGCAAGCAGCTGAATGACACAAGCCCCTTCTGTCTTGCATGTGGAAATATATAGCAATGGTAACCAAATCATTCATCCTCTGAATTGATCCTCTCTGCATGTATGCACTCCATTCATTGTTAGCAAGCAGCTGAATGACACAAGCCCCTTCTGTCTTGCATGTGGAACTATATAGCAATGGTAACCAAATCATTCATCCTCTGAATTGATCCTCTCTGCATGTATGCACTCCATTCATTGTTAGCAAGCAGCTGAATGACACAAGCCCCTTCTGTCTTGCATGTGGAAATATATAGCAATGGTAACCAAATCATTCATCCTCTGAATTGATCCTCTCTGCATGTATGTACTCCATTCATTGTTAGCAAGCAGCTGAATGACACAAGCCCCTTCTGTCTTGCATGTGGAAATATATAGCAATAGTATGCACTCCATACTTCTGATTGCTGCCAACCACTGCTGTACCATCTTGCAACATAGTTTAATGTGCCTGGTAAAACTTTTGTATAATTCATTTTTTGCACTGTGCTTAATACTTACTGCTGTGTATTCCTGTGACTGGGGCCTCTGTAGATGCTATCAAGTGGAAAGTGCTATAACATATAGATGTTGCCAGGTCTAGTGCCTTTGATGATCTAACCACCCCCTGGTGTGCTGGCCCCAGCTGGCAAATTATCCCAAAGCAGCTCCCACAATCCCACTTTCCTGACCCTGTAGTGTGGACTATATATTTAGGAGTAGTCTAAGGGGCGCATGCATTGTGGGGGGCATGCATCCCAGAAGTTAAGCATCACAGAAGACAAGCATCTTGAAAACGGCAGTTATTCATGGCAGTTAATCAGGGCTGGAATCAGGTACCCCACACTTTGCCTTCTTTTTCATTATGTACTTTATCTATTTCCTCCTGTGTTCCCTTGCCATCCACATTCACCGCCCCATCCCCCCTCCATCATGACTCATACACATCAGCCCCTCTATCCTTCCCTCTCCAATGTACAGCTCCCATACACTCCTCACCTTCCTGAAAAACCTCAGCCCATCTTGCCCAAACACATCACAGAAAAAACCTACTTACAATTCCAACAACTACTTGCTCTTTATCTTCCTACTCCTACTGATTTCAGGGGACATCTCCCCCAACCCTGGTCCACCATCCTCCAACCTCAACCATTATCCTACCTCATACCGAAACCATAATAATCTTATTAATATTACTTGCACTCCCTCATCTCCTTCTTTCAATTGTGCCCTCTGGAATCCACGGTCTGCATGCAACAAGCTATCCTTCCTGCACAACTACTTTCTGAACCACTCTCTTAATCTGTTGGCCCTCACTGAAACCTGGATTCAGGATTCTGACACTGTCTCCCCTGCTGCCATTTCCTATGGTGGTTTACAGTTCTCCCATTCCCCGAGACCCACAAACAGACATGGTGGTGGAGTTGGCATACTCCTGTCCCCACAATGCACTTTCCAGGTCATCCCCCCAATTCCATCACTCTCATTCCCTTCTTTTGAGGTCCACACCATCAGGCTCTTCCATCCCCTCTCCCTCAGAGTAGCGGTCATATATCGGCCCCCAGACTCACCCACCCAGTTCCTTGACCACTTCTCATCCTGGCTACCAACCCTTATCCTTGGAGACTTCAACATCCCCATTAACAGCCCTACTTCCACATCTGCATCTCAGCTTCTATCACTAACCACTTCTCTAGGCCTCTCACAGCTTTCAACCTCTGAGACACACAAGGATGGCAACACCCTTGACCTGGTCTTTGTCCGCCTCTGTTCAATCTCCCACCTAAATAACTCACCGCTTCCACTCTCTGACCACAACATTCTCTCCTTCACGCTCACAAATCCTCCACCACCCCAGCGCACATCTACCTACCACACATTCAGAAATCTACAAGCCATTAACCCTCAGACACTTTCAGACTCCCTACACTCATCGCTGTCCCCAATCTCCTCTTTTTCCTGTCCTGATCTGGCTGTTCATCACTACAATGACATTCTTAGAAGCACCCTTGACCAAGTAGCACCGCTCACCCTCAGAACCTCCAAACACACAGTAAAACAGCCCTGGCTCACATTGCAAACTCGACTTCTTCAGCGATGCTCTAGGAGTGCTGAACGCCTCTGGAGAAAAACCCGCACACCAGAAGACTTCATCCACTTTAAATTCATGTTAAGAACTTATAATGCTGCCCTTCACCTCGCCAAACAGACCTACTTCACCACACTGATCTCCTCACTAGCCAACAACCCCAAGAAACTTTTTGACACTTTTCACTCCCTCCTCAGGCCAAAAGCACAAGCCCCTATCACAGACATTTGTGCTGACGACCTGGCCTCCCACTTTATAGAAAAAATAGATACTATCCGTCAGGAAATCTGCTCTCAACCACCAAGTGCTGTGACTCCCATCCCACCCTGCATTTCCCCTGGCTCACTTTCCACATTTGATCCCATCACAGAAGAAGAAGTCTCCAGACTCCTCTCTTCCTCTCGTCTGACTACATGCACTACCGACCCCATCCCCTCACATCTCCTCCAGTCTCTCTCTCCAGTTGTCACAACTCACCTAACTACAATCTTTAATCTCTCACTCTCCTCTGGCATTTTCCCATCCTCCTTCAAACACTCCATCATTACTCCGCTACTAAAGAAACCCGCTCTCGACCCTTCCTGCACAAACAACTACAGACCGGTCTCCAATCTCCCCTTCATCTCTAAACTTTTGGAGCGCCTAGTCTACTCCCGCCTTACCCGTTACCTCTCCACTCACTCCCTCCTAGACCCTTCACAGTCCGGCTTCCGCCCCCTACATTCGACTGAATCTGCACTCATCAAAGTGACCAATGACCTTCTTACAGCAAAACGTAACGGCGACCACTCTCTGCTCATTCTACTCGACCTTTCTGCAGCTTTCGACACTGTTGACCACTGTCTCCTACTGTCTAGGCTCCAGTCACTAGGTATTAAGGACACTGTTCTCTCCTGGTTCTCCTCCTATCTTTCTGACCGCTCCTTCAGTGTTTTGTTCTCTGGCTCCACGTCATCTCCTCTTCCTCTCACTGTCGGTGTACCCCAGGGCTCAGTCCTTGGCCCCCTTCTCTTCTCTCTCTACACGGCCCCAATTGGACAGACCATCAGCAGATTTGGCTTTCAGTACCATCTTTATGCCGATGACACACAACTATACACGTCATCCCCCGACCTTACCCCCGCTGTTCTACAGAACACCACCGACTGTCTGTCCACAGTCTCCAACATCATGTCCGCTCTCTATCTGAAACTTAACCTCTCCAAGACTGAACTCCTTCTGCTCCCGCCGTCTACTAACCTCCCTAAATCTGACATTTCCCTCTCTGTGGGCGGCACCATAATAACACCCCGGCAGCAGGCTCGCTGTCTGGGTGTTATGTTTGACACCAATCTCTCCTTCACCTCCCATATACAATCTCTTGCCCGCTCTTGCCGTCTACACCTAAAGAACATCTCTAGAATCCGCCCTTTTCTCACCATGGAAACAACAAAAACCCTCACTGTAGCATTGATCCACTCCCGCCTGGACTACTGCAACGCTCTATTACTTGGCCTCCCCATTACTCGACTATCCCCTCTCCAGTCCATCCTTAATGCAGCAGCCAGGGTCATCCATCTGGCTAATCGGTACTCGGACGCGTCCGCTCTTCGCCAGTCCTTACACTGGCTGCCCATTCATTATAGGATCCAATTCAAAGTACTGGTTCTCACCCACAAAGCTCTCCACAGTGCAGCACCCCCCTACATCTCCTCCCTCATTTCTATCTATCGGCCTAACCGACTGCTGCGCTCTGCAAACGACTTTCGACTAACCTCTGCACTAATCCGTACCTCCCACTCCCGACTCCAAGACTTCTCCCGCGCTGCGCCAATCCTCTGGAATGCTCTACCCCAAGAAATTAGGACTATCCACAATTTGCATGGTTTCAGGCGCTCCCTCAAAACACATTTGTTCAGAGTGGCCTATCACATTCACTAACCAAAGTCGTTCTATGTTTAAGTGTTTATGTGTAGCCCATTCACTATCTCCATCCATCCCTCACTCCCTCAAGATGGCTGGACCATCATTGTAAATGCACCATTGTATATACACACCTGTACTTTGTAGCTCCCCCACCTCATTGTAGATTGTAAGCTCTCACGAGCAGGGTCGGCTTATTTTGCTTTAATTATTGTATTGTTAACGTTGTTACCTATGACTTGTGTTTTGAAACTGTTAAACTGTAAAGCGCTGCGGAATATGTTGGCGCTATATAAATAAAGATTATTATTATTATTATTACAATTCCAGCAGAGCATTGTAAGAAACTCATTGATGGTTACCGGAAGCGGTTGCTCGCAGTTATTTTGGCTAAAGATTGTGCAACCAAGTATTCGGCTTAAGGGTATGCCACACTTAGCGATCGCACCAGCGATCACGACAACGACATAAGCTGACGAGATCGTTGGTGTGATTGCTATAAGGTCGCTAGTAGCTTCCAAACAGGAAGATCTCATCAACGACACATCAGCGATCAGCGATCTGTATAACGACTTAGGACGTGTCACACAGCATGTATTGTTAAAGATCACGACCTCGATAGGTGATTGAGTGCAACCTTTTCCACGCCCCTCAGCCCAGATTGGTGGTCACTATATGTCATGACTGTTTATGTCACAGCTCTCTCGCTTTGTGATTGGATGACCGCATCATAAAAGACGACGTATTAGCGCTCCTTTCCATTGCTCTCGAGCGGAAGCGGTTCATTCGAACCTCCAGCATCGTTCCAGTGCGTCCTGCTAGCCTTCTTTGCAGCTACTGCGATCCAGTCTGTGCCACTATTGCGTTTGCTGCGATCCAGTCTGTGCCGTTATTGAAATTTTTTTTTCTGCGATCCAGTCTGTGCCACTATTGCGTTTGCTGCGATCCAGTGTGGTCCGTTATTGAAATTTTTTTTTCTGCGATCCAGTTTGTGCCATTATTGTGTTTCCCGCGGATTTATTTTTTTTCAGGATCACAAACATGTCTTGTAAGGTAAGTAGTTTTTTTTCTCACATTTAATTTTTAATTTTTTTTTAATTTAATTTTACAGATCCATTTTAAGATCCCAGCTGTTGTTAACCGTTGTCGTCCATCATTTTTTTTTTTTTGTCTGCCATTGTTTTGTTCTGGCGCGCCCAACACCACCATTTTATGATCCCTGCTGTGTTCTATGTTGTAGGCTATGTAAGCATTTTATTTAACCATTCTGCCGTTTTTACATAATCCTTTTTTTATTACAGATGGCCGATAAGCATGATTTTCTGCTGGAATTCATCGAGATGTACCGCTCGATGCCTTGCCTGTGGAAAAATAAAGTCAGCGGATCACAGCAACAGGCTTAAAAAGAAGGAGGCGTACCAAAAACTGGTGGAGCTTTGCAAAAACCGTAACCCCGATGAACCAGCGGATGAGTCAACGGTGAAAAAAACGTATTCAGGCCCTCTGCACAGTTTACAAGAAGGAATTAAATAAAGTACAGAATTCTAACAAGTCTGGAGCCGGGTCCAAAGATGTGTATGTCCCCAAATTGTGGTACTTTGAGCTATTTTCTTTCACAAGGGACCAAGAAGTAGCCAGACAAGCGACTTCCATGTTGGCACCAGACCCAGTGATCCAGCTTGACTCCCCTGTCGTACATGTAAGTACCTTTTGTATTAAAACACATTTTAATGTACATGCCAAAGTGAAATTAAAAATATAATTGTGAAATGTAGATAAAATGGCTGAATTTATCCCTTCATGTACTGATAATTTATCTAGCTCAACGGTTGAGGCCTATCCATTTACAAGTCCGGTTTTCACATTTTTGCTGTATTTGGGTGTTATAGTGTGAAATTTCTTTTTCTTTGTGATTTAACATTCGTTTTTTGTTCATGCAGGACACAGAAGAGGCTGTCTCCACACCTCCAACTGAAGAAGACAGCATGGCATTGGTGTAAGAGGACGAAGCAGTTGAGCCACCATCCTCATCTGTGCGGAGCCGACTAACATTTTCTGGCAGAAAAAGGAAGGCTCCCACCTCGGCTACTCCAGAATTGATTGAAATAGCCAAAAAAGTCCTTACGGTGGAAAAAGACCAACCAAAAATCACAGGGTTTGCATACTACACTAATGAGAAGCTCCCAACACTGGATCCAATACAGCGGGTTCATGCTGAGAGACTCATGCTTGAGGTCTTGAGTCAAGCATCATTAGGAAAACTTAATGACACATATGTTGTCATGGCCAGACAGCAGTACCCGGAGTACTCATGGCCGCACAATCCTGTGCCGAACCCAATTGGATAAATCCGCAGAACCAAAACGTTGTTACACCACCTTATTTTTATACACCGCAGAGGCAACGTGGTAATGGCAACGAGACATTTTACCAGCAGCTGTAGTTTTTAAAATATTTTCTAAAGTTTTTTGTTGTCTATATTTTTTTTTTACATTGTTACATTTTTTTAATAAAAATCTTATTTATCTAGTGAATTGTGGTCTTTTATTCTTATGTTTGTTATTGATGTCAACAATATTGTTGACAACTATTAAAATGTGGTGTTTTTATTCCATCTACTTGTTTCTACTTGTCACACACGGGTCATGGGAGTACCAGCAGTCATAGGAGTTCCAGCATTGGTAAAAAAATAAAATGAAAAAAATTTCAAAAATTAACAACATTTCTTTTAAAGGCCCTGGTCACACTAGCGCTAAAACCTTATAATAAAAACTAATAAATAATACACCATAGCTGCGTATATAAACTTAAAATATATAATATATATTTTTTTCATATATATTTTTTTTAGCAAAAAATAAAATAAAAAAAAAACAATAAAATAATACAAATACTAATAAAAAAAAATAAAAAATTATTGGCTGCCCCCCCTTTGTAGGCCAGCCACAAACCTCTCCAGCATCACCCTGTGGTCATGCATTGCTGCCATCAGCCGCCTGTGTGATGCCAACAGGTCCTGGGCAGTGGGGATTTCTGTGGAGGTAATGGTAAAAGTTAACCGGGGAATTCTGTTGCAACATCAACATGTACATGTTACATGTTTGCTGTTTAACACTTACGGCTTACCGCCCACCCAGAACCTGTGGCACCGCCGGCTAGGGAAACACAGAAAAATATATATATCACAACAACCATTACACATTTTAAGACCTAACAATGTTGTCAAATTTGTCGGAAGCTTATATTATGTGCGTAAATTACCTGAAGGCGAGCCTGCATAAATGTCACGGAGTGACACTGGAGAGAAGACCATTGCGGGGGAGGACGTAGAGGACCCAAGCTGTGGAGGCGGGGTAGCACCTTGAGGAGGGGTTCCCGCAGATGATGCTGGTGAGGGTGGAGCAGCTGGTGATGGAGCAGCTGGTGATGGAGCAGCTGGTGAAAAAAAAAATTCAATTGAGTGGAATACTCCTACTAACCCCATCACTGCTGTACTCCCATCACTGCCTGTAACCCCATCACTACTGGTACTCCTGTCACTGCCTGCAGGGCCGGCGTCCGCACCTGGCGCACCCGGGAGCACCTTTCCCTGCTCCACCGCTGTGACATCTTCCGCATTTCCTGACAAGTCCAGAGTACAGCAGTGCCCAGCGAGGAGAGGTCTTTCATTTTTTTAAATGTTTTGGAGCAATATATGGGGAGCATTATACACTGGAGAATTATATATGGGGCCCAGCATATACTAGAGCATCATATGGAGTTCATTATTTATGGGACATCACATGGAGCCCATTATATATGGAGCATTATATATGGGGACAATTATATTTGGAGCATTATACGGGGCCCATTATACACTGGAGCATCATATGGGGCCCATCATATACAAAAGCATCATATGGGGTTCATTATTTATGGGGCATCATATAGGGCCCTTTATATATGGAGCACATATGAGCCCATTCTGTATGGCGCACTATGTTGTGCCCATAATACTGTATGGAGGACTATACTGTCCGTAACCCCATCACTAATGGTACTCCCGTCACTGTCCGTAACCCCATCACTGCCAGTACTTCCGTCAATGCCTGTAACCCCATCACTACTGGTACTCCCGTCACAGCCTTAACCTAGCCTCTCCAGATACCCTCACCAACACTCACTACGATGCCTGTGAAGCTGTGCACGGATGCTGGCGACCCTATCGCTTGACCGGTAGCGCAGGTCCGTCAGCTTCTTTCTTATTTGGGTGGGTGTCCTCTCCACCCCGAACCGCCGAGAAAGGCCCCTCTGGATTCGGCGCAGGACTGCCTTCTTATGATACATGGGACGCTGTTGTGAATGTGCTAAAAATGGTTTCTGAGCAGAGGCTCCCTCTGGTGGTTACTGACAGTACTGAACCTTCCAGCGAGGATTGGCAATCTGGGATCACAGACTGGTCTGATATAAGGGAGGTTCTCTCCCATGATGGTTGCCGGTGATCAATTGTTCTTGTCTCAATTGTGGTTCCTGGTTCATTTGGAAGCTTGCTGAGTCTTGCCTGCATCTTCTGCTATCAGATAAGATATTTTCTGCTTTTATTTTTGTGCTTGCTTTTTGCATTGTTCCCTGCACTTCTGTGGAGGTCAGCCAGGTCCCCTCCGGGGGTCTTGTGCTCCTCTCAGTTTGTCTGGAGCCACTGTTGTTTGTTCATTTGCTTTTTCCTGTTTTTTCAGTGGCTGCGGCTTAGTTTTGTTACACCAGAGAACTGATTTAGGTGGTAGAGGTCGTGTGATCTCAGGTGTTTTTGCAATCAGTAGAGCTGGTATTTTTTAGGGTTTTTTTTTGGATTGCAGTGAGTATCCTTTCCTGTACTTTTCTGTCTAGACAGATTGGGCCCCAGCGTTTGCTCATTCTATTTTCTGTCTGTGTCCGTGCTTCCTCTTGTCTAACCGCCATTACATGTTTGGGGGCTTCCTATTTTCTTTGGGGATCTGCTCCGGGGCAGATAGCTTTCATCTTTCTGCCTTTAGGTGTAGTTATCTCTCAGGCTGTGACGAGGCGTCTAGGATCAACGTAGGAACGCTCCACGGCTACCTCTAGTTGTTTGGTTAGTTCAGGTTACTGCAATCCAATAGGTTCCAGCCTCTCTGTTGTATTGCCGTTTTTTGCTTACTCTCCTCAGCTACCGATACATAACAGGACGCGCCGTCGGGATCCTGCACTCATAGTCCCATGTATCATTTTTTTTTATGAAGTAACGCACCTCTGCGTCTCCCCATGCTGCTGCACGCTGCCTTGACGCCATATTCTCTAGATATTAATAACGCCGCATGAACAACGCCAGCGTTGTGACGTCACAACGTACGTGTGCCATAAACTGGTCGCACTTGCGACGCGAGACGCTATTGCGATCGCAAAGTAACCGGTCCAAGCCAGGCACCCCAACAACGCACAGACACGAGACGCCATTGCGATCGCAAAGTTACAGGTCCCAGCTAGGCGCCCCAGCCACGCCGACATGAGACTCCATTGCGATCGCAAAGTGACTGGTCCCAGCCAGGCACCCCAACAACGCACAGACACGAGACGCCATTGCGATCGCAAAGTTACAGGTCCCAGCTAGGCGCCCCAGCCACACAGACATGACACGCCATTGCGATCGCAAAGTGACAATTTGTGCTGCTATTGCGTTTGCCCCGATTCATTTTTTTCCGTTTATTACATTTATTGCTGAGGTGATGTGGCAAGCAATCGGAGCTGAGGGGCGTTACTAAAGAAAACCTAGTCCTGCCTGCACCGCTGACATATGAGTCGCCAACGAGGTCGCACATCGTTCATAAAAGGTGTCAAACACAGCGATTCAGTCTCACCAGCGGGACGCCAAAATCAAAATACGGCCCAAACCGTTCGTGCACGATCAGCGACATCGCAGCGGGGGCCACATCGCTGCTACATGTCACACACAGCGACGTCACTAACGATGTCGCTGCTGCGTCATAAAATCGCTGTCGCTTGCGCAATCTCGTTAGCGATCTCGCTTAGTGTGGCATACCCTTTAGGGTGCCAATACTTTTGTCTGGCCCATTTTTGGAGTTTTGTGTGAAATGATCAAGGATTTGATTTTTGCTTCATTCTCTTTTGTGTTTTTTCCTTGCAAGCAAATTATATGAAGATAAAAATAGCAAATAATTTGTGATTGCAATCATTTTCAGGAAGACACTGGGTATTATCTGACAGAATTGCAGGGGTGCCAATACTTTTGGCCACCACTGTACTAAACATTTTACAGACCAAGTGCCCCCCTTCATGGCAGTAATGTTCTTCAATGGCAGTGGCCTCTTTCAGCAGGATAATACCCAAGCCATTCAGCAGTGGTCTGAGCAAGTGAGAGTTCAAAGTGATGACTTGTCTCCAAATTTCAAAGATCTCAATCCGTTTAATCATCTGTGGGATGTGCTGGACAAATAAATGAGTTTCATGGAGGCCACATAGAGCAAATTACAAGATTTAAAGGATGTACTGTTAACGTCTTGGTGACAGATACCACAAGACACTTTCAGAGGTTTTATAAAGTGTCTCTATGAGTCACAGCTATTTTGGCGGCAAAAAGAGGGTACCTGCACAATAGATTTTTTTAACTTTACAGTACAATATTGCCCAAAAGTTTATGTAGATTTCAAGCACAGGATGGTATAAATTGTCTAACATTTTAAATTCTTGAATTAAAAAATACTAATCTTAGAGACTATAAAAGTTAGGAGAAGACCACCTTGAAAGCAAATAATCATTTAATGTATGCTCACCTAAGATCTTGTGACAATTAGTTTAACTTTATGAAATTGTAACCCTTCTTTACTGTAAGCTCTATGATATCCCAGCTTTCCCCATATATTATCTCTTCTATTCTCCAGCTACCACGAGGTTAATGTGCCAAAGCTTATCCACAAAATAACCTCATTATCATTTTTTTTCAGATCAATAGTCCATAGTTCTCTTTGAAAACCCACATCCTTGAGATCTGCCTTCATTGTAATCCCAGCATTAGCTGCTGTAACATAAAAGGGCTCCAGTAAACCCCTGGCTCCTCTAGACATTAATGGCTCCAGTCCTCCAGAACCTTACATTTTTGTAAACCATGAAAATGTGCTGGAGAAAAAGCTTGAGCTGGATATTGATTATCCTTTTGGCTTTTTTCCTTGTGACATTTTCTCAGTTGACTCATCTGTTCCTTTGGGTTTCTCTGTGGCATTAAGAATCTCGACAAGTCTGCACTAATAGCTGAGGCCTTCTCCCAAGTGATTCCACTAAAATTGTTTAAAGTAGGCAGTTGGAGCGAGATCCACCAGCCCCCTTATGGCGGCAAGTGGTCTCAAGCGGAGCATATGCTTACTGCTTTATAAATTTGTCAGTAATAACAAAAACAGCATTTGTTTTCAATTTGGGAATTTTGTCTAATTTATTGGACAAAAATGTGCCATGTCTGGAGATAAAAATACAAAAGACGAACTATTAGTGTTTTGCATAGGTGAGATGTTTGGTTATTTTCTTTTATTGGCTAAAAAATGACATAGGTGAATAAAAGACATTAGATATGAGAAAGATAGATATTTAACAAATAGTTAAAGTTGTGACCACATAGAAGAAGCTAAGGGGCACCAATTTTTTCACATTTTGTGATGGTGTATCTGACAAAATACAACTTCTTTCAGGATATTCTTGGGTGGTGAAAAACTGCAAGTGTAACTTACAGTACAGACCAAAAGTTTGGACACGCCTTCTCATTTAAAGATTTTTCTGTATTTTCATGACTATGAAAATTGTACATTCACACTGAAGGCATCAAATCTATGAATTAACACATGTGGAATTATATACTTAACAAAAAAGTGTGAAACAACTGAAAATATGTCTTATATTCTAGGTTCTTCAAAGTAGCCACCTTTTGCTTTGATGACTGCTTTGCACACTCTTGGCATTCTCTTGATGAGCTTCAAGAGGTAGTCACCGGAAATGGTCTTCCAACAATCTTGAAGGAGTTCCCAGAGATGCTTAGCACTTGTTGGCCCTTTTGCCTTCACTCTGCGGTCCAGCTCACCCCAAACCATCTCGATTGGGTTCAAGTCTGTAGATGGATGGATGGATCGATCAATAGATAGCTAAATACATATTAGATAGGTAGACAGTTAGATAGATATGGGATAGATAGATAGATAGATATATAAAAAAGAATTAAAACAGCACAAAAAAAGAAAAAAGCAGAAAAGTCCGGGTGCACAAGTTCCAACAGGCAAATACCAAACTTGCAATATAACAGTCAGGAGAAAGGAACAGCACTCCGTTCAGATGGGTGAAAAAAAAGCTACTTTATTGAGCCCATTGATGCAACGTTTTGGTTCATGGCTTGAAAAAGGTTCACACCTTGAACCAAAACGTTGCATCAATGAGCTCAATAAAGTAGCTCTTTTTTCACCCATCTGAACGGAGTGC
>JARQOD010000001.1:421612071-421657190 GCA_033576555.1 Oophaga sylvatica | reverse complement strand
CCTTGAAAGCAAATAATCATTTAATGTATGCTCACCTAAGATCTTGTGACAATTAGTTTAACTTTATGAAATTGTAACCCCTTCTTTACTGTAAGCTCTATGATATCCCAGCTTTCCCCATATATTATCTCTTCTATTCTCCAGCTACCACGAGGTTAATGTGCCAAAGCTTATCCACAAAATAACCTCATTATCATTTTTTTTCAGATCAATAGTCCATAGTTCTCTTTGAAAACCCACATCCTTGAGATCTGCCTTCATTGTAATCCCAGCATTAGCTGCTGTAACATAAAAGGGCTCCAGTAAACCCCTGGCTCCTCTAGACATTAATGGCTCCAGTCCTCCAGAACCTTACATTTTTGTAAACCATGAAAATGTGCTGGAGAAAAAGCTTGAGCTGGATATTGATTATCCTTTTGGCTTTTTTCCTTGTGACATTTTCTCAGTTGACTCATCTGTTCCTTTGGGTTTCTCTGTGGCATTAAGAATCTCGACAAGTCTGCACTAATAGCTGAGGCCTTCTCCCAAGTGATTCCACTAAAATTGTTTAAAGTAGGCAGTTGGAGCGAGATCCACCAGCCCCCTTATGGCGGCAAGTGGTCTCAAGCGGAGCATATGCTTACTGCTTTATAAATTTGTCAGTAATAACAAAAACAGCATTTGTTTTCAATTTGGGAATTTTGTCTAATTTATTGGACAAAAATGTGCCATGTCTGGAGATAAAAATACAAAAGACGAACTATTAGTGTTTTGCATAGGTGAGATGTTTGGTTATTTTCTTTTATTGGCTAAAAAATGACATAGGTGAATAAAAGACATTAGATATGAGAAAGATAGATATTTAACAAATAGTTAAAGTTGTGACCACATAGAAGAAGCTAAGGGGCACCAATTTTTTCACATTTTGTGATGGTGTATCTGACAAAATACAACTTCTTTCAGGATATTCTTGGGTGGTGAAAAACTGCAAGTGTAACTTACAGTACAGACCAAAAGTTTGGACACGCCTTCTCATTTAAAGATTTTTCTGTATTTTCATGACTATGAAAATTGTACATTCACACTGAAGGCATCAAATCTATGAATTAACACATGTGGAATTATATACTTAACAAAAAAGTGTGAAACAACTGAAAATATGTCTTATATTCTAGGTTCTTCAAAGTAGCCACCTTTTGCTTTGATGACTGCTTTGCACACTCTTGGCATTCTCTTGATGAGCTTCAAGAGGTAGTCACCGGAAATGGTCTTCCAACAATCTTGAAGGAGTTCCCAGAGATGCTTAGCACTTGTTGGCCCTTTTGCCTTCACTCTGCGGTCCAGCTCACCCCAAACCATCTCGATTGGGTTCAAGTCTGTAGATGGATGGATGGATCGATCAATAGATAGCTAAATACATATTAGATAGGTAGACAGTTAGATAGATATGGGATAGATAGATAGATATATAAAAAAGAATTAAAACAGCACAAAAAAAGAAAAAAGCAGAAAAGTCCGGGTGCACAAGTTCCAACAGGCAAATACCAAACTTGCAATATAACAGTCAGGAGAAAGGAACAGCACTCCGTTCAGATGGGTGAAAAAAAGCTACTTTATTGAGCCCATTGATGCAACGTTTTGGTTCATGGCTTGAAAAAGGTTCACACCTTGAACCAAAACGTTGCATCAATGAGCTCAATAAAGTAGCTCTTTTTTCACCCATCTGAACGGAGTGCTGTTCCTTTCTTTGGACTTTTAGATAGATAGATAGATAGATAGATAGATAGATAGATAGATAGATAGATAGATAGATAGATAGATAGATAGACAGACAGACAGACAGACAGAGAGACAGACAGACAGACAGACAGACAGACAGACAGACAGACAGATAGACAGATAGATAGATAGATAGATAGATAGATAGATAGATAGATAGATAGATAGATAGATAGATAGATAGATAGATAGATAGATAGATAGATAGATAGATATGGGATAGATAGATAGATTTTTTTGAATAGATATGGGATAGATATGTGTCACGCTCGAGCTTTGGCAGATTGGCGCAAGCGAGGGGGTTGTGGACCCACTGTGCCACAAACCAGACTACCCTGGAAGGGTGGTAACTAATGCAGCTACCTTGGTCTTCTCTGGAGCCTCTGATGCTGAGGTCAGGCTTGTGCGGCAGGTAGCTGCCAGGTGCCACTCCAGGGTGGAGTCTGGCTGTGGCTGCTGATCCCACTGAGGAACAAGACACTAGGACAGGTGCGACTGACAGACAGGCAGGTGAGCATGACAGGCACGGCCGGTACTCTGGAAGGCGGTCATGGCTGGGACACTGGCAGGTGGGCACGGCTGGGACACTGGCTTGCGGGCACAGCTGAGACACTGGCAGGCGGGCACGGCTGAGACACTGGCAGGCGGGCACGGATGAGACACTGGCACACGAGCAGGAAGGAATGATGTATGGAATAAGTAGAGACCTGTTCACCACAAGAGATGCTGGTGCTGGGACTGGTCGGAGGGAGTGGTGTATGAAGGAACAAGTTGGGACCTGTTCACACACTGGAGATGCAGGTACTAGTACAGGCAGGAAGGAGTGATGTAAGAAGGAACAGGTTGGGACCTGTTCACACTGGAGATGCAGGTACTGGTACTGGCCGGAAGGAGTGGTGTATGAAGGAACATGTTGGGTTCTGTTCACACACTGGAGATGCAGGTACTGGTACAGGCAGGAAGGAGTGGTGTAAGTTTGAACAGGTTGGGACCTGTTCACACTGGAGATGCAGGTACTGGTACTGGCAGGAAGGAGTGGTGTATGAAGGAACAGGTTTGAACCTGTACACACTGGAGATGCAGGTACTGGTACAGGCAGGAAGAAGTGGTGTATGAAGGAACAGGTTTGGGCCTGTTCACACTGGAGAAAACTGCAAGGCTGCGGAAAGGAGCTGCCATTGGCAGCAAGAGGTTCAGCAGCAGCAGAATGAAGCAGAACCGCGACAGTGCGGAGCAGAGGCAGAAAGTGATTCAGCAGCAGGAGCGAAACAAAGTGGAACCACAAGATATGCGGAGAGAAGCTGCAGCAAGAGGTTCTGCAGCGGCAGCAGCAAAGCAAAGCGGAACCACAAGGTTTGCGGAGAGGAGCTGCAGCAAGAGGTTCTGCAGCAGCATGAGCGAAGCAAAGTGGAACCGCAAGGTATGTAGAGAGGAGCTGCAGCAAGGGTTTCTGAAGCAGCAGGAGCGAAGCAAAGCATATCTGCAAGGTATGCGGTGAGGAGCTGCAGCAAGAGGTTCTGCAGCAGCAGGCAAGACAGAGGGAGTAAACACAAAGGTAAGCAGGGCAGGGAAGGAAAGGCCACAGACTGGAATACAACAGACACAGGAATAGGACAAAGTACAGGCAGGGAAAGGAACGAGACAAGGCATTGGAGCAAAGACACAGAGACCAGGATATATAGCCTCCTGGAGGGCAGACAGGCAGGTACAAGGCAAAGCTAGGAATCAAGCCTCCAGAGAAAGCGAAACACAGGACAGGACCTGGCAACTCAGCAGCAAGAAACTAAGTAAAGGCGTTGCTCAGGCAGTTACCACCTCAAATACAAAAGGCAACTTGCTGATTGGCCAGGGAAACATAAGGCAGGTGCACACTGATTCAATAAGAACCAGAGAGCGCCGTTGCCGCCCCCCTATGCACACAGCCAGGAAGCATGCAGAGAGCAGGCAGGAAGCAAGAGGCACATAGCATGGAGCCAGCAGCAGACAGAATTCACAGCATGGCCTGGAGCAATGAGTAAGTTGGTGTGTGGGGGATGGGAAGCCATGCAGTGATGCCGGCAGGGTTGTTACAATGTGAGATAGATAAATAGATATGAGATAGATAGATATATATATATGAGATAGATAGATAGATAGATATGAGATAGATAGATAGATAGATATGGGATAGATAATACACTATATTCCAAATTATTAGGCAAATGATATTTTTCTCTGATTTTCCTAAGTGGTCGGTGCAAATGACAGTCAGTCTAATAAAAGTCATCACCCGTTAGAGTATACATCGAATTTTATTGAAGAAACCTCCCAATGATAACAGTATAATCTCCAAAATGGAAAAAAAACTCAAAATGCACTGTTCCAAATTATTAGGCACAGTAGAATTTCTGAACATTTGATCTGTTTTAAAGAACTGAAAATTCTCATTTGTGGAATTTGCAGCATTAGGAGGTCACATTCACTGAACAAAAAAGCTACTTAACTCCAGAACATCCTAAGGCCTCTTTCACACATCCGGAGTGCGCCTGACGGCGCCCCCGGCATTTAGCCGCAGCGCCGCATCAGAAAACCTGATGCGCCGCTTGCGCCGCCTGCGTTTTTTTGCCGGATGGTTTTTGATGCCCGGAGACAACAGAAACCATCTGGCAAAAACAAAAAACGTTACATGCTGCGTTTTGTCCGGCCGCCGGAATGTACAATTCCGCCGCATCCGGACAAAACCGCATACAACGCACTGACATGCGGCGCCATCCGGCGCTAATGCAAGTCAATGCCAAAAAAAACGCAAGCGGCGCATCAGGTTTTGTGATGCGGCGCTGCGGCAAAATGCCGGGGGCGCCGTCAGGCGCACACCGGATGTGTGAAAGAGGCCTAAAAGGCCAAGTTACATGTTAACATAGGAACACTTCTTTGATATCACCTTCACAATTCTTGCATCCATTGAACTTGTGAATTTTTGGAGAGTTTCTGCTTGTATTTCTTTGCATGAAGTCAGAATAGCCTCCCAGAGCTGCGGTTTTGATGTGAACTGCCTCCCACCCTCTCAGATCTTTTGCTTGATGATACTCCAAAGGTTCTCTATAGGATTGAGGTCAGGGGAGTTTATCTCCTTCTATGCCCATAGCAGCCAATGACTCCAAGGTATTCTTTGCAGCATGAGATGGTGCATTGTCATAAATGAAGATGATTTTGCTCCTGAAGACACGTTTCTGCTTTTTATACCATGGAAGAAAGTTGTCAGTCAGAAAATCTATATACTTTGCAGAGGTCATTTTCACACCTTCAGGAACCTTAAAGGGCCCTACCAGCTGTTTACCCATGATTCCGTCCCAAATCATGACTCCTCCACCTCCTTGCTAACGTAGCAGCCTTGTTGGGACATGGTGGCCATCCACCAACCATCCACTACTCCATCCATCTGGACCATCCAGGGTTGCTCAACACTCATCAGTAAACAAGACTGTTTGAAAATTAGTCTTCATGTATGTCTAGGCCCACTGCAACCGTTTCTGCTTGTGAGCACTGTTTAGGTGTGGCCGAATAGTAGGTTTATGCACCACAGCAAGCCTTAGAAGGATCCTACACCTTGAGGTTCGAGGGACTCCAGAGGCACCAGCAGCTTCAAATATCTGTTTGCTGGTTTGTAATGGCTTTGTAGCAGCTGCTCTCTTAATCTGATGAACTTGCCTGGCAGAAACCTTCCTCATTCTGTCTTTATCGGCACAAACACGTCTGTGCTCAGAATCATCCACAAATCTCTTAACAGTACGATGATCAAGCTTAAGTTTTTGGGAAACATCTAATGTTTTCATCCCTTGACCAAGGCATTGCACTATTTGATGCTTTTCAGCAGCAGAGAGATCCTTTTTCTTTCCCATGTTACTTGAAAACTCTGGCCTGCTTAATAGTGTGGAACATCCAGTTTTCCTTTTATTGGGCTCACATGGCAAACTAATTATCACAGGTATCTGAGATTGATTTCAGATATGAGATAGATAGATGGACTCAACATCAAATACTAACGGTTTATCTTAACCCCTTAACGACCGCCGATACGCCTTTTAATTAAATTGTATAGCTCCCCCCAGAGTTGGATTTTCTCTGGGGTCTCAGCTGCCGTGGGTAGCCGAGACCCCAGAGAGCATGATTCGGGTCGGTTTTTACTGACCCCGGGATTGCAATCTCCGTTATTAACCGTATAATGTCGACAGCAAAAAAAAATCTGATGTGTCATATAATTTCTCTCTCCTCTGATGTGATAGCACCTCAGATGAGAGATTAATAGGGTACCCGATCCCCCCCGTACCTCCCAGTGGCCCTCGGGCCCTCCTGCATCCTCCGGTGGGCGCTGCCATCTTCTTCCGGTCAGAAATGGCGGGCGCATGTGCCCATCTGCCGGGGGGGGTCAATTTTCTCCGCGGTCTCGGCTGCCGGGGTAGTCGAGGCACCAGAGAACATGATTCGGGTCTGTTTTTACCGACCTCGGGGTTGCGATCGCCATTATTAACCGTATAACGGCGACCCCCCCAAAAAAATCCGATGTGCCATTTAATTTCTCTCTCCTCTGATGTAATCGCACATCAGAGGAGAGAGAAATAAGGTCCCCGATTCCCCCCGTACCTCCCGGTGGTCCTCGGGCCCTCCTGCATCCTCCGGTGGGCGCCGCCATCTTCTTCCGGTCAGAAAATGGCGGGCGCATGCGCAGTGCGCCCACCACGATCTGCCGGCCGGCGCCCGGCAACAATAGGAAGATATTTCCTATTGGTTCATTTTGGTCACTGTGATAAATGCTATGTATGTATAATTTCACATGTGTTAATTCATAGTTTTGATGCCTTCAGTGTGATTCTACGATTTTCATAGTCATGAAAATACAGAAAAATCTTTGAATGAGAAGGTGTGTCCAAACTTTTGATCTGTACTGTATTTATTTCCATTTTTCCATTAGGGTTAAGCTAAATTGAATTGGGCTAAAGTTTTACGGTTAGGGTTAGGTTTAGAGTTGGGCTAAAGTGAATTTTGCTAAAATTTTATGGTTAGGGTTAGAGTTAGGCTAAAGGTAGTTGGGCTAAAGTTTTAGGGTTAGGGTTAGAGTTAGGCTAAAGTGAGTTGGGTTAAAGTGCTAGGGTTAGGCTAAAGTGAGTTGGGCTAAAGTTTTAGGTTTAGGGTTTGGGTTAAGGTTGGATTATGATTGGGATTAGGGTTAGGGTTGGGATTAGGGTTACGGGTGTGTTGGGGTTAGGTTTGTGGTTGGGGTTATGCTTAGGGTTGGGATTAGTGTTAGGGTTGTGGTTAGGGTTAAAGTTAGAGTTGGGATTAGGGTTAGGGGTGTGTTGGGGTTAGGGTTGTGGTTAGGGTTGGGATTAGGGTTAGGGGTGTGTTTGGATTAGGGTTGTGATTAGGGTTATGGTTAGGGTTGGGATTAGGGTTAGGGGTGTGTTGGGGTTAGGGTTGGAGTTAGAATTTGGGGGGTACCACCATTGATTCCAGCCAATTTTGCGTTCAAAATGTCAAATGGTGCTCCCTCCCTTCTGAGCTCTGCCATGCACCCAAACAGTGGTTTACCCCCACATGGGGCATCAGCGTACTCAGGACAAATTGCACAACAACTTTGGGGGTCTAATTTCTCCTGTTATCTGTCATGGTATAGGACATGGTTAATGTCCTGTCCACAGGGTTAACTTTTGCTGGCCTCCCTTTGGATCTGGGAGAGTATTTATACCCAGTCCAGAGGGAGATTCTCTGTCAGCTATACTTTTGTTGTGACTGTGTGTCTGACCCCCCTGGTTTGTGTGTATACTGCTCTGCTTGTTTGATTCCTGTGTATGACCCGGTCTGTTTGCTCACTCTTCTCTCTGTCTGTCACGCTGTCTCAGGATAGAGGTGGACCGGGGTCTATGCTGACCCTAAACTGGGGTCCTGACTAGTCCCTCTACCTGGAGGTACTGTTAATGGTACAGAGGTCCAGGCCGCCAGCGTAACCCTGTCTCCTGTAGATCCCTGACCACTGTAATCTAGTCCTGAGAAGGACCCTGATTACCACCACAGGGAATGGGCAGGTCACAGCTTACAAACAGTATAAGACAAACGAGACAGACAAGGGGTAAAGTAAATACTGCCTTGCATACAAAACTTCAACTACAGAGGGAACACAAAAGGTAGAGGAGATAAACAATAAGCGAGGAGAGGATAAACCACAACAGGCACTCTTAGCTTAAGTCTTCTCAGAAACGATCCGCTCTGCTGGTCTGAATGAATGCTTTCACCGACAACTCCTTAAGCAGACTGGCAGGTATTTGAAGGAAGCTAATTAGTGCCTAATACACAGCAGCCGGGCGAGGCTGGACCCAGTCTAAGCACAGAGAAAGGTAGAATTAACTCCCTCACTGCCAACAGACACAAAGTACCAACAACTCAGCTGCGAGAAGTCAGAATGTGAAATCGCGACGATCTTCGTGGCGATACACCCGTGACAGTACCCCCCCTTCTACGAGGGGCCTCCGGACCCTCAGGGCCAGGTTTATCAGGGTGAGTTATGTGGAAGGCCCGAATTAATCGGTCTGCATTAATATCAGACGCAGGAACCCACGTCCTCTCCTCAGGACCATACCCCTTCCAATGAACCAAGTACTGAAGGGACCGGCGATTCAGACGTGAGTCAATGATCTTCGACACCTGAAACTCCAAGTTACCATTGACCACCACTGGAGGAGGAGGTAGAGGTGACGGTATAACTGGCGCCACGTACCTCTTAAGCAACAATTTGTGGAACACATTGTGGATTTTAAACGTAGGAGGGAGGTCAAGACGGAATGCCACCGGATTAATTATCGAACTGATCCTGTATGGCCCGATGAACCTGGGACCGAGTTTCCAGGAGGGAACCTTAAGTTTTATATTCTTGGTAGACAACCATACCAGATCGTTCATACTTAGGTCCGGACCAGACACTCTCCACCTATCAGCCATACGTTTGTATCGGTTCCCCATAGTACTCAGATTATTCAGCACTCCTCTCCACACTGAAGCAAGTGACGACGAAAATCGTTCCTCCTCAGGAACCCCAGAAGAGCCCCCCCCATTGAAAGTACAAAACTGGGGGTGAAAACCATATGCCCCAAAAAATGGGGACTTACCAGTGGACTCGCTCCGCCTATTGTTAAGAGCGAACTCTGCCAGAGGCAAGAAAGAAGACCAGTCCTCTTGGTTCTCTGAGACAAAACACCGGAGATATGTCTCTAAGCTCTGATTCAGACGCTCTGTCTGACCATTGGTCTGCGGATGAAAAGCCGAAGAAAATGACTATTGCATCCCCCGCCGTGAACAAAATGCCTTCCAGAATTTGGACACAAACTGAGACCCCCGATCCGACACCACATCGGAAGGCAACCCGTGAAGTCTCACAATCTCCCCAATGAACACCTGCGCCAGAGTTTTAGCATTAGGAAGAGCAGGAAGAGCAATAAAATGTGCCATCTTACTGAACCTGTCAACTACAACTAGTATGACAGTTTTACCTGAAGACGGAGGGAGATCCGTAATGAAGTCCATAGACAGATGGGTCCATGGACACTTCGGGATTTTCAAAGGTAAGAGGGCCCCAGACGGACGGGTATGTGGGGTCTTAGAGCGTGCACAAACCCCACAGGGCGCAACAAAAGTTACCACCTCCTTATTTAAGTTAGGCCACCAAAACCGGCGTGAAAGGAGATCCACAGTTGCTTTACTCCCTGGGTGTCCTGCCAAAGCAGAATTATGATGTGCCTCGATAACCTTTTGTCTTAACTGATCTGGAACAAACAGTTTCCCTGGAGGTCCTACAGGGGCGTCCCCCTGAGCCTCCAATACCTCCTCCTCAAGCTCAGAGCATACAGCCGACACCACTACTCCCTCCTGAAGGATAGGAACCGGGTCATCCGTCTTCCCGGCCCCAGGGAAACTGCGAGATAAGGCATCAGCCTTTACATTTTTTGACCCAGGACGATATGTGACGACAAAATTAAACCTGGTAAAAAACAACGACCATCTAGCTTGTCTGGGATTCAGACGTTTTGCAGACTCTAAATACAGTAGGTTCTTGTGATCAGTAATGACGGTGACCGGGTGGACTGCCCCCTCCAAAAAATGACGCCACTCTTCAAAAGCCAACTTAATGGCCAAGAGTTCCCTATTGCCGACATCATAATTCCTCTCAGCGGACGACAATTTTTTAGAGAAGAAAGCGCACAGATGCCATTTACCAGGGGACGGACCTTGAGATAATACCGCACCCACCCCTACGTCAGACACATCCACCTCCACAATGAACGGCTGTGACGCATCCGGTTGAATGAGTACAGGTGCCGAAGCAAAACATTTTTTCAAGGAGGAAAATGCTTGACAAGCCTTGTCAGACCACCTTGAAAAATCCGTCCCTTTTCTTGTCATGTCAGTCAGAGGTTTAACAATGGACGAGAAATTACGAATAAATTTCCGGTAGTAATTAGCAAACCCCAGGAAACGCTGCAGTGCTTTAAGATCCTCTGGCAGATCCCACTCAAGCACTGCCTTCACTTTCCCAGGGTCCATACGGAAACCGGAAGCTGACACCAGGAACCCTAAAAACTGAAGTTCCTGTACGGCGAATACACACTTCTCCCATTTGGCGTACAGTTTATTATCTCGCAAGATCTGCAACACCTGTCTCACATGCTCCTGATGAGACACAAGATCCGGCGAGTAAATTAAGATGTCATCCAGATAAATGACAACAAACTGTCCCACTAGGTGGCGAAAGATGTCATTAACAAAATGTTGAAACACCGCCGGGGCAGTAGTCAGACCGAAAGGCATGACAAGGTTCTCATAATGTCCCTCCGGAGTGTTAAACGCCGTTTTCCACTCATCCCCCTCCTTCATCCTAATCAGATTATACGCCCCTCTGAGATCCAACTTAGAGAACCATTTGGCGCCCACAATCTGATTGAAGAGATCTGGAATAAGTGGGAGCGGATACGGATCTCGGACCGTAATCCGTTTAAGCTCACGGAAATCCAAGCAAGGGCGTAGGCCTCCATCTTTTTTCTTCACAAAGAAGAACCCCGCGGCCACCGGGGAAGATGAAGGTCTAATATGCCCTTTAGCCAGACTTTCCGAAATATAATCCTTCATAGCCTGCCTCTCAGGACCAGAAAGGTTATACAACCTAGATTTAGGTAATTTAGCATCAGGGAGCAATTTTATAGAACAGTCATACTCGCGATGAGGAGGTAATTCTTGACACCCTTCCTCTGAAAAAACATCCTCAAAGTCCACCAGAAAAGGTGGTAAGGTTCTAGGCACGACCGCACCGATGACCGTGTTCATGCAGTTTTTATTGCAAAATTCACCCCACTGGCTTATCTCTCTGGATTGCCAATTAATAACCGGGTTATGTTTAGTTAACCAAGGAAGACCCAACACAATAGGAGTGGGAAGACCCTCCAACACATAACAAGACAATAGTTCTTTATGTATTGCCCCCACTCGAAGGTCAATGTTATGCACGGCTTGCAAAAAGCTACCTTGACCGAGAGGCCTGGCGTCGATAGAGAATATGGGGATAGGTTTGGCTAATACACTCAGTTGCATACCTTGAACCTGGGCAAACCGAGCGTCCACCAGATTAGCCCCGGCCCCACTATCCAGAAGAACAGAAATCCTCTCAGTTCTCGTACCTACCACCACCTCCGCTGGTACGAGAAACTGAGACGGACCTGGGGACGAAATACATACTCCCAGATTGTCGTCCACTACACAACCTGGGATTAATAGTTTTCCGGCGACTTCTTGCTCAGTACAGTACGGGATGGACACCCCTCAATAAAATGTCCCTTTCTCCCGCAGAAGAAACACTTTCTTGTCTTGCGGCGCACCGCCGATCCCCTCCCTCGGAATGATGTCCCTCCCAACTGCATAGGTTCCTCGGAACAAACCAGGGGAACCTCAATATTAGGGACTTTAGAAGGAGGTGGAGTCATCACAGGGGGCGGAGTTACCCTGCACCTCTCCCGAAGCCGTCTATCAATGCGAATTGCAAGAGCCATAGCGGCCTCCAGTGACGGGGGAGAATCATACTGAGCCAACACATCTTTTAATTTGTCAGATAAACCTTGACAAAACTGGCTCCTAAGAGCCGGGTCATTCCACTGAGTATGCGTGGCCCACCTACGGAACTCTGAAGAAAATTCCTCCGCCGGACGATCTCCCTGCTGTATCTTAATGAATGCTTTCACCGACAACTCCTTAAGCAGACTGGCAGGTATTTGAAGGAAGCTAATTAGTGCCTAATACACAGCAGCCGGGCGAGGCTGGACCCAGTCTAAGCACAGAGAAAGGTAGAATTAACTCCCTCACTGCCAACAGACACAAAGTACCAACAACTCAGCTGCGAGAAGTCAGAATGTGAAATCGCGACGATCTTCGTGGCGATACACCCGTGACACTGTCTCACGTTTTGCTAATATTGTCTTCTCCGGTTCTGACCTCCTGGCTTGGCTATCGATACTCCGTTACAGTTTTGTCCCTATTGTACTGTCTATTGCCCGCTCTGGTTTACTGATCTATTGCTACGTCCTGACTATCCGTTCTGTCTAACCCTTTGGTACTGTCGTGTTATCTTGTGCTCTGATCTCGGCCTGTCCTGGTTTTCGTCCCTGTCTTTGCCCCTTGGTAACTTTATCTCATCGTTACCCTGCTAGGAGTTTTCCTTCAGTTCCTAGATCTCTGGAGCTTAGGCCACGCCCCCAGCAGTCACATGGTGCAGGTCCTGTTAGTCTGCAGTACACATCATTCATTACTGCTGTCCCGCTCCTCAGGTATCCTCAAGCACAGTTTGTTTTATTCAGGACACGTGCACTGGCTCAGTGAGCATGTGCAGTGCGGTGTTCTTGACATTATCTTTGAGAAAATTAAAATTTGGGAGCAAAAATATCATTTTTGTGGAAAAAATATGATTTTTTATTTTCACGGCTCTATGTTATAAACTTCTATGAAGCACTTCGGGGTTCAAAGTGCTCACCACACACCTAGATAAGTTCCTTAAGGGGTCTAGTTTCCGAAATGGTGTCACTTGTGGGAGGTTTCCACTGTTTAGGCACATCAGGGGCTCTCCAAACGCGACATGGCGTCCGATCTCAATTCCAGCCAATTCTGTATTGAAAAAGTCAAACGGCACTCCTTCCCTTCCAAGCTCTGCCGTGCACCAAAACAGTGGTTTACACCCACATATGGGGTATCGGCGCATTCAGGAGAAATTTCACAACAAATTTTGTGATTCAATTTCCCTTTTTACACTTGTGAAAATAAAAAAAATGGTTCTGAAGTAAAATGCTTGTAAAAAAAAGTTAAATGTAAATTTTTTCCTTCCACATTGCTTCAGTTCCTGTGAAGTACGTAAAAGCTTAATAAACTTCTTGAATGTGGTTTTGAGCACCTTGAGGGGTGCAGTTTTTAGAATGGTGTCACTTTTGGGTATTTTCTGTCATTTACACCCTTTAAATGACTTTAAATGTGATGTGGTCCCTAAAAAAAATGGTTTTGTGAATTTTGTTGTAAAAATGAGAAATTGCTGTTCAACTTTTAACCCTTATAACTTCGTAACAAAAAAATTTTGTCCAAAAATTGTGCTGATGTAAAGTAGACATGTGGGAAATGTTATTTATTAAGAAATTTGTGTGACATATCTCTCTGATTTAAGGGCATAAAAATTTAAAGTTTGAAAATTGCTAAATTTTCAAAATTTTCGCCATATTTCCATTTTTTTCATTAATAAACGCAAGTCATATAAAAAATTTTTACCACTAATGTGAAGTACAATATGTCACGAAAAAATCTTCTCAGAATCAGCTGGATTCGTTAAAGTGTTCCAGAGTTATAACCTCATAAAGTGACAGTGGTCAGAATCCTAAAAATTGGCCTGGTCATTAAGCTGCAAATTGGCTCTGTCACTAAGGGGTTAAACAATTCCAGTTACAAAGTAAATGTATATTTATGCTACCACCACATCAAGTGAGATTATGTTAATTTCATAATTTCCCTGCTGATTTCCTCTTGTTCCGAGATTCCCTGCACATTATAGATCCAGATGGATTTAGAGTTGGAGACATGTCAGATACTTCATTCCCTCTTTTACATTTACTAATCTGAATTTTAGCATACAGGATATAACACATAAATCCCTTTAAGCACTGAAAGGACAGATATCTGCTGTCTATCACAGAGAGTTTTAGGTTTCATTCAGGGTGCATGTCTATTGTTCTCTGCTGTCAGCATACAATACGTTGTCCATGTGTTACTTACAAAAATAAAGCAAGAAAATACATAGAACTTTATTAGATGTTTTAGAACATGAGCCTTGAACGGTTTTCTATGAATTGCTTTTCATATAATGATGCTGCCACTTCCTTATATATAGCAATATATAGCATAAAATCTGGAATAAACTGCTGGACACCAGGGAACAGTGGTGAACATATCATTGGCTCAATCTGTGCGACTGCACAGGGGCCCAAGAATTAAGGGACCCATTTCTACCTCCAAATCAGGTGCAATTTTGCATTTTTAGGAGCTCTTGGACTGCAAAGGGCCCATATATTATCCTTGCACAGGGGCCCATTTCTGTCTATGTCCACCAGTGCCAGGGAGAATGGAGTCAATTCTTTCATTACAATTGACCACCAGGCACCTAGATATTTACTGTTTAAGACAACCTGAAATACAGAATTAAACTCCTTAATAGCGAACGGTATGGACCACTGGTGACACGGGTGTTAACCCTTCGCTGGCCAGACTTTAAACCCTAGATCAATTTATGTAGGTGAGTCGCCCTCCAGAGCAATGGGAACTCGGATCTGAGCCTATAGACTTCTATGGGGGATGTCACGGCAACACAGCTCAGTCCGTGGCTCTGCTGCTCACCCGTTAATGTGGGATATTTACAGGGATGTTGAATGTTGGTATGGGGATTCGTGACGCCACCTGGTCAGGGTGACCAGCGCTGCTGTGCAGATCCACTGAAGGGTTGGTGTTGTGCAGCTAGATGTTAGGCCTCCCACAGGTGAGGCTAAGTCCTTCAGGGCAGATAGTTATATGGGGAAGCAGGACAGAAGGGAACCCGGCAGTTAGGGGTCAGAAATAGGACACACACACAAGTCACTTTGGGTACCTTTACTGAAGATGTTGCAGGCACTCCCGGAGCACTGTAGGGCGAAGGGTGCACATCCAGATTCCTCCACTGAGTAGGTGTATGGCCTCCTGTTCCTTGCCTTTTTGTGATGAAGTCCAGGCCTGCGTGTAGCTGGGCCTAGCTTAGTCTCCGTCTTGCACCTGGCTGACCTTGTGATTGGACCTTCTCTGAAAGGACAGGGTCCCTGATGGCCGGTACCAGCCGAACTCCGTCCTCCTGATCCTGCTACGTATTAGCTCTGTGGTACTCCTGGGACTTGTAGTCCTCCAGGAACTCCAGTGTTCTCCAAATGGGTCGTGGAGATCCCTATAGGCTCGGATCCCGGTGTCCGGTCAGTACTAGTTGAGGTGAGCTATTACGGCTCCTCTGCCTTTTTTACTTCTCTTTCCACTCGCCTTCGGCCTACTCGGGCCCTCACACGATTACACACACTGGCAGTTGGTGGGCTGCCTCTTCGCCGCTCTCTGAGCGTCGGCACGCTTCTGGCTCTCAACTTGAGCTCTGGAGTCCCTTACTGCGAACTCCACTCGTCTGCTCTGTCTGCAGGCTACTCACTTGTCTCAGCTCTGACTAGACTGGAATGGTTTCAGCTCCACTCTACTAGCCTCCACTTTGCTGAACTGAACTGCTCTGCAGTCTCTCTAATCTCCGCTACTGAGCTGACTGGACTGACTGAACTCCCTTTCCTGTCTTCACCCTCCTTTTATAGCCCTATACAGCTCCCTCTGGTGGTCTTAGGGATGGGTGAAGGTGTGTGAATGTATATTGGGACCTCTAGTGGTGAATTCCTTCTGCGCACCCTTCTGGGAGATATGAATCCAGATGCAGCTGGGCTCCACATTGGCGACAAAACTTCTACCTAAACCAATTACATCTTTGTCCTCCCATGGCAATGATCACACGCTGTTAAAAAACAGCATGAGCATCATGCAAGTAACCCCTCGGCATGTACCATAAATGTATCAAATGTTGACAACCTCTTGATCCCCAGGGATGCTGATATTTGACCTTTTTAATTTTAGTCCAGCAGGGATGCAAAAATTGAATAGTTTTTAACTAACAGGATTGCAGACATGAGTTAGTTAATTTGCCTAGACCACCAGGGAAGTGAACATTGCCCCCCCCATGCCCAAATAGCAGGAATGCATCTAGAATACACATCCCACGTGTTGAGAACCTCTGAACCCCCAGGGATGGTAAATGTGCCCATTTTCTATCCTAGATCACGATGATGCAAACATTTAACCCACTGATATAATAGACCACCAGGAATGCAAACAGATTGTATTTTACCCTAGACTACCAGGATACAATTACCCCTTTTTACCTTAGACTACTAGGAAAGCAGACATGGACCCGATGACTGTTCTAAACCAGCAGTGATGTAAATAGACCAGGAATGTAGTCAGTAAAAAATTGACTGGCCTAGACCACCAGGGGAACAAGTATTGCCTCCTTTTACCCAGTGATGAAGACTTATGTCCTCAAATGCTATTAACCTGTAGACATAGGGTCATTCTGCGGGTAAATATCATTTAAAAGCAAAACTAACATTATTCCTGCTGGGACTTTCTGGCTTTCGGTCATGAAGGTGTAAGGTGGCGGGGACCCTCATTTGCATTCCCTCTCCTATACAAGGAGCCCATGCGACCCCCAATGGTTCCCTTATGTTTAATTGTGCTAATGTATCATGTCTTATATGTATTGTGTAATGTGTTTTATATCTGCCATTGTACTACTGTTTACTGTGTGAAGTTCCCTTTAATTCTATGTCTTTGTAGTGTACTGATCTGTGCCTATTGTTGTGAACGTGTTAGAGACGACTTTGGAGCTGAGGCTCCCTCTGGTGGTTGCTGAGGGTATTGAACCTATGTTGAACAGCAAAAATCCATCACCTGCAATTGATGAATGGTTATTAGGGGGATGGACTGGCCTGATATAAGTGAGCTGACCTCCCATGATCCTTGCCGGTGATCAATTGTTGCTTCCTGGTCTTGGTTGGAATTCAGCTTGCTTTTCTGCTGTCTCCTGCTATCATTCAGATAAGTTACTTTCTGTTTTTTTTTTCTGTGGTTTGATTTTCCTTGTTGTTGCTGCCTTCCTTTTTGAGTTCAGCCGGGTATTCTCTCCTGTGCTGTCCTATCTAGACAGTTTTGGGCCCCAGCATTTGCTCATTCTATTTTCTGTCTGCGTTCGTGTTTTCATCTTGTCTAACCGCCATTATATGTTTGGGGCTTCCTATTCCTTTGGAGCTCTACTCCGGGGAAGTTAGCTTTCCTTTTTCCATCTTCAGTGGTAACTAATCTCTCCGGCTGTGACGAGGCGTCTAGGGCACCGCAGGAACGTCCCACAGCTGCTTCTAGTTGTGCGGTTAGTTTAGGGTTCTGCAACCTATTAGATCCCAACCTCTCTGGTGTTTGGCTGCCTTTGCGGTTTTTTGCTCCTGCCCTCCTCAGTTACCAAATCATAACAGAATCACCGGCCATACTGACAATTCTATGGTACTCAACAGAAGGGAAAAAATAGTAAAAAAAAAAAAAGTTGTCAGAGGTGTCAGAATTTTTTTTTTTGTTGTTACATTTTTTCCCTCTTTTTTCTCTGGGAGCTCAGGAGGAATTTTTTTCCCCAATGGAAGTCAAGCATTTGTCAGATCATGTGAAGCAGCTTGCTGCTGATGTTCAGAGTATTGCTATCTATCTTGCTGGGTTACCTGTTGCGGAACCTAGGATCCCTATGCCGGATTTATTTTGGGGGGATCGGTCTAAGATTTTGAATTTTAAAAATAACTGTAAGTTGTTTTTTGCCTTGAAGCCTAAGTCCTCAGGGAACGCGGCGCAGCAGGTTCAAATTGTCATCTCCCTGTTGCGCAGCGACCCTCAGGATTGGGCCTTTTCCCTGACACCTGGGGATCCTGTTTTGAATGATGTTGATGTGTTTTTTCAGGCTCTGGGGTTGTTGTACGATGAACCTAATGTTACTGATCAAGCTGAGAAAACCTTGTTGGCATTGAATCAGGGTCAAGAAGCCGCTGAGCTGTATTGTCAGAAACTCCGAAAGTGGGCAGTCCTTACTAAATGGAATGATGATACTCTGGCAGCTCTTTTTCAGAAGGGTCTGGCAGAGACTGTAAAGGACGTTATGGTGTGATTCCCTGTCCCCTCTGGTCTCAATGACTCTATGTTATTAGCTATTCAAATTGACAGACGTTTGCGTGAGCGTAGAAATATGCGTGAGATTGTGATGCCTTGCGGGCCAGCCCCTGAGCCCATGCAGTCTGATAGAGTTACTTCTGGGGCACAGCGTCATGAGTTTTGAAAGCGTAATAAGTTGTGCTTCTACTGTGGTGACGCTTCTCATGCTATTTCCGTCTGCCCCAAGTGGGGAAGACGTTTTGCACGCTCAGTTGTTTTGGGTAGTGTTCAGACTAAATTTCTCTTGACTGTTACCTTGATTTGCTCCATGTCCACATTTTCGGCTCAGGCTTTTGTTGATTCAGGAGCAGCTATAAACCTGATGGACGTTGATTTTGCCAAACGTTGTGGTTTTCCCATGATTCCCCTGCGGAAGTCTATTCCTTTGCTGGGCATTGATTCTACCCCTTTGGCGGAGAATAAACCCCAGTTTTCTACCCAGGTGATAATGCGGGTTGACCCGGACCACCAAGAGAATTGCAATTTTTTGGTGTTACATAATTTACATGACATTATTGTACTTCGTTTTCCTTGGTTACAGACTCATAATCCTGTTTTGGATTGGAAATATGTGTCTGTGACCAGTTGGGGTTGTCAATGTGTTCGTGCTGACACTCCTGTTTTTTCTGCCTCTCCCCAGTCTCAAGATGTCACTGACTATTTGACTGATTTTTCTGATGTGTTTAGTGAGAGTAAGTCTGCATCCTTACCTCCTCATAGGAGTTATGATTGCACTATTGACTTAGTACCCGGTTGTAAATTTCCCAAAGGTCGGCTTTTTAATTTTTCTGTGCCTGAGCATGATGCTATGCATATCAAAGAGTCTTTAGAGAAGGGTCATATCAGACCATCCTCTTCACCCTTGGGCGCCGGCTTTTTCTTTGTGGCCAAGAAGGATGGCTCATTCAGGCCAGTGTATTGACTATCGTCTCCTGAATAAGATCACTGTTAAATATCAATATCTGTTACCCTTGATTTCTGACCTATTTTCCAGAGTGAAAGGTGCTAGTTGGTTTACCAAGCTTGACCTCGGGGGGGGGGGGCGTATAATCTTATTCACATCAAGCACGGTGATGAATGGAAGATGGCGTTTAATACCCCAGAGGGCATTTTGAGTACCTAGCGATGCCTTTCGGGCTCACTAATGCCCCTCCCGTTTTCAAATCCTTTATGAACGATATTTTCTGGGATTTCGTGGATACATTTCTGATCGTTTATTTGGACGATATCTTGATTTTTTCCAATGACTGGGAGTCTCATGTGGAACATGTTCGGACTGTATTCCGGATTTTGAGAGAAAATTCATTGTCTGTGAAGGGATCAAAATGTCTTTTTGGCGTACAGAAGGTTTCATTTCTGGGATTCATTTTATCTCCGTCTGTTATTCAAATGGACCCGGTCAAAGTTCAGGCCATTTGTGATTGTGTTCAACCCATTACATTGAAGGCTCTTCAGAGATTTTTGGGTTTTGCTAATTTTTATCGTACATTTATAGGTAATTTCTCTAGTATTGTGAAACCACTGACTGATTTGACCAAAAAGGGTTCTGATGTAGTGAATTAGTCTCCTGATGCAGTTTCTGCGTTTCAGGAGCTTAAGCGGAGATTCACTTCTGCTTCTGTTCTGCGGCATCCTCATGTTTCTCTACCATTTCAGGTGGAGGTTGATGCTTCTGAGATTGGTGCAGGAGCCGTTTTGTCCCAAAGTTATCCAGAGACCTCTAAGAGTAACCCTTGTGACTTTTTCTCTCGAAAATTTTCCCCAGCGGAACGTAATTATGATGTGGGAAATCGGGAGTTATTGGCTATGAAGTGGGCTTTTGAAGAGTGGAGACATTGGCTGGAAGGAGCCAAACATCAGGTGATGTCCTCACGGACCATAAGAACCTGGTTTATCTTGAATCAGCCAAGTGACTTAATCCTAGACAGGCCAGGTGGGCCTTGTTTTTCACATGTTTTAATTTTGTGGTCTCTTTTCTCCCGGGCCCTAAGAATGTTAAGGCGGATGCCATCTCGAGGAGTTTCTTTGCGGATTCTCCTGAGGTAACTGAGACTGCTGTTTTTCTGAAGGAGGGTGTCGTTCTTTCCGCTATCTCGCCCAATTTGAGACTGGATCTGGAGGAATTTCAAGAGGATAAACCTGAACACTGCCCTGTTGGGAAATTGTTTGTCCCAGACAAGTGGAGGAAGAATGTGATGTCTGAGATTCATTGCTCCACGCTGGCTGGCCATCCCAGTATTTTTGGTACCAGAGATTTGGTGAGCCGGTCCTTTTGGTGGCCCACTTTGTCTCGTGACGTCAGGGACTTTATGCAGTCCTGTGGGACTTGTTCTTGGTCCAAACCTTGCTCTCGCTCTAGTGGTTTGTTAATGCCATTGCCTGTGCCCAAGAGGCCATGGACCCATATTTCTATGGATTTTATTTCCGACCTCCCTGTCTCTCAGAGAATGACGTTATCTGGGTGATCTGTGATAGGTTTTCCAAGATGATACACCTTGTGCCACTACCTAAGTTGCCATCCTCTGAGTTGGTGCCTTTGTTTTTTCAACAGGTGGTTCGGTTGTACGGCATTCCAGAGAACATTGTGTCTGACAGAGGAGTCCAGTTTGTTTCCAGATTTTGGAGGACATTTTGTTCCAAACTGGGAGTTCAGCTGTCTTTCTCCTCTGCATTCCACTCTCAGACCAATGGACAAACTGAGAGAACAAACCAGACCTTGGAGACTTATTTGAGATGTTTTGTGTCAGCTGATCAAGATGACTGGGTCTCTTTTTTGCCTTTGGCTGAGTTTGCTTTGAATAATAGGGCTAGTTCTGCCACCTTGATGTCTCCTTTTTTCTGCAATTTCGGGTTTCATCCTCGATTTTCTTCAGGGCAGGTGGAGGCTTCTGTCTGCCCAGGTATGGACTCTATTGTGGAGAGAATGCAGCAGATTTGGGATCAAGTAGTGATAAGTTGTCTCTCTCTCAGGACAAGGCCCAGCGGTTTGCCAACCAGCATAGGACAGATGGTCCTCGGTTTAAAGTGGGTGACTTGGTTTGGTTGTCCTAAAAAAATATCCCTATGAAGGTTGCATCTCCAAAATTTAAGCCAAGGTTCATTGGACCTTATAAGATCGTGAAAATTCTTAATCCCGTTTCCTTCCGTTTGCTTCTTCCAGGGACATTTAAGATTCACAACGTATTCCACAAATCTTTATTGAAGAGGTTTGTCGAGCCTGTGGTTCCTATGGCTGCGCCTCCTGACCCTGTTTTGGTTGAAGGCAATTTTGAGTATGAGGTTGAGAAGATATTGGATTCTCATTTGGCTAGACGAAGACTCCAGTACTTGGTTAAATGGAAAGGTTATGGTCAGGAGGACAATTCTTTGGTGTTTGCTTCTGACATTCATGCTGAAAGACTTGTCCGTGCCTATCACCGAGCTCATCCTGATCAGCCTGTTGGCGCACGTGAGGGTTCGGTGACCCCTCCTCAAGGGGGGGTACTGTTGTGAACGTGTTAGAGACGACTTCGGAGCTGAGGCTCCCTCTGGTGGTTGCTAAGGGTATTGAACCTATGTTGAACAGCAAAAGTCCATCACCTGCAATTGATGAATGGTTATCAGGGGGGATGGACTGGCCTGATATAAGTGAGCTGACCTCCCATGATCCTCGCCGGTGATCAATTGTTACTTCCTGGTCTTGGTTGGAATTCAGCTTGCTTTTCTGCTGTCTCCTGCTATCATTCAGATAAGTTACTTTCTGTTTTTTTTTCTGTGGTTTGATTTTCCTTGTTGTTGCTGCCTTGCTTTTTGAGTCCAGCCGGGTCCCCTTTGGGGGCTTGTGCTGACCTCTGTTCTCTTTTTGTATTTGTTCATTTGCTCAGTTCTTGTGATTTTTTACTGCTGGGTAGCTGCATGTTCACACCAGAGATCTGATATAGGTGGTCGAGACCGTGTGGTCTCAGCATTTTTGGAATCAGAAGTGTTGGAGTTTTTCCTAGGGTTTTTCTATGTTGCAGACAGTATTCTCTCCTGTGCTGTCCTATCTAGACAGTTTTGGGCCCCAGCATTTGCTCATTCTATTTTCTGTCTGCGTTCGTGTTTTCATCTTGTCTAACCGCCATTATATGTTTGCGGGCTTCCTATTCCTTTGGGGCTCTACTCCGGGGCAGTTAGCTTTCCTCTTTCCATCTTCAGTGGTAACTAATCTCTCCGGCTGTGACGAGGCGTCTAGGGCACCATAGGAACGTCCCATGGCTGCTTCTAGTTGTGCGGTTAGTTTAGGGTTCTGCAACCTATTAGATCCCAACCTCTCTGGTGTTTGGCTGCCTTTGTGGTTTTTTGCTCCTGCCCTCCTCAGCTACCAAATCATAACACCTATGTTTAGATCAGGGACAGAAGTGGTTGACAGGAGGAGGCTGGACTAGCAGCCTCAAAGAAGCAGAAAGCTCTGCTTCTGGAGTAGAGCCTGGGCAGGATTGCCTGTGGTAGTACGTGTGTCCCCGTCTGGGACAGAAAGGATTCCCATCTGGGGAATACATGATGCCAGGGACTACTGGGCAGCAGGAACGGGCACAAGGACACACAAATTATTTATTCCTGATCTATTAAGCTTATTGTTCCTGATTGATCCTGAAAAAAGAAGGTCTGCTATCACACACTTGGAGAGTATCCTGAATAATCCGCTGCCAACAGGTTATGGGCCCAGAGTGACACAGAACCCCAGAGTAACACAGCAACAGAAGCCCAAAGCAAAAGAAGCACAGAGCAACAGAGAAGATGTCCACTAGCAGCAATCCTGTCAAGTTCTCAGTGCCAAACCTCAATAACCAGAACTACCAGTCCTGGAAATTCAAAGTGAAGATGCTGATCATAAGAGAAGGTACATAGAAATATACTCAGGACCAAGTTCCTCATCCATTACCAGATGATTGGCTAGAGAAGGATTAGAAAGCACAAAGCATGATCTCCCTCAGTGTGGATGATAATCAGATTGTGCATACCGTATTTTTCGGACTATAAGACGCACTAGACCATAAGACGCACCCCAAATTTTCTGAAGAAAAATAGGGGAAAAAAAATAATGTGTCAAATGGAGGTCCGTATTACAGTCCGAATTCAGGTTACCAGCGAAGGGATCAGCACAGGTAGAGGAGTGGTCACAGGGGTCGTTTGGTGGTCCATGCTGGTGCGATGGTGGTGCTCTGTGTTGCAGGGGTGCTCTGTGGGGTGCTCTGTGTCCGTGAGGTGGCTGTGCTCTGTTTGTGGGGTGACTGTGCTCTGTCTGTGGGGTGACTGTGCTCTGTGAGGTGGCTGTGCTCTGTCTGTGGGGTGGCTGTGCTCTGTCTGTGGGGTGGCTGTGCTCTGCCGGGTGGTTGTGCTCTGTCCGTGGGGTGGCTGTGCTCTGTCCGTGGGGTGGCTGTGCTCTGTCCGTGGGGTCGCAATATACTTACAAATCCCGTGGTGGTGGTCCCAATGCAGCCTCCCTGTGCTCTGTGGTGTCCGGGCTCTGTGATGTGGTGGCAGCAGGCCTCTGTACTGCGTGGGGGGCTCCGTGCTGCTTGGGGGGCTCCGTGCCGCGTGTGGGGCTCCATGCTGCGTGGGGGGCTCAGCCAGCATTTTGTCATAGCCTCAAAGCCCCCCGCAGCTCTGTTGCGGAGACGTTGAGGTTGCCAAGACGCGGAGCAAAGATGGCCGCCAGGGGCCTCCAGAAAGATGGTGGTGCACACTGAAATTCAAATCTCGGCAACGAGATCTCGTCCTGAGATCTCGGAAGACGAGATCTCGTTGCCGAGATTTGAATTTCAGTATGCGCTGCCATCTTTCTGGAGGCCCCTGGCGGCCATCTTTGCTCCATGTCTCGGCAACCTCCCCGTCTCTGCAACAGAGTTGCGAGGGGCATTCAGGCTATGACGAAATGCCGGCGGAGCCCCCACGCAGCACGGAGCCCCGCTGCCGCCACATCACAGAGCCCAGACACCACAGCACCACAGAGCATCAGGACCACCGCCGCCACTGGATTTTTAGGCATGCTGCGACCATAAGCCGCCACCCCATTTTCCCCCAAAATTTTGGGGAAAAAAAGTGCGTCTTATGGTCCGAAAAATACGGTATATGCAAGTGTGCAACTGCAAAGGAGATGTGGGATGAGTTACAGAAAGTGCATGAAAGATCAATTCTCATGAATAAGCTTTATCAATCTAAGCTAAGTGATGGACAGAATATGCAGGACTAAATAAGAAACACCCTAGAGATTGTGGTGCATCTCATTGGAGAAGAAATTAAAGATTTTTATGTTGCTGCACTTCTTTTAAGTGGTCTTCCATAGAGTTATGACACACTTGCGACTGCACTAGATGCACGGCCAGATGATGAGCTGAGACTAGAGTATGTTAAAGGCAAACTTGTGGATGAATTCAAGAGAAAAACACAGCATGTAAGCAGCAGTAATTAATCCAGTGCAGAAAAAGCATTAAAGACAGAATTTCCCTAAATATAAGAGCAATCTAAGAGAAACTTGTGAATGTTTTGTCTGTCAAAAGCCCGGCCACCTTAAAACCGACTGCAGAATTTGAAAATCAAGAATGAGTCAGCTTAAAAAGCAGAAACATCATCAAAGGGTTAAAACAGCTGAAAAGGGAGATTCTGTATGTGTTGAAACTGCATTTAATGCCAGTACAGACCCATCTGCAAAGCTTATATTGTGTATACATTCTGGTGCAAGCAGTCATATGACAAATAACAAGGATTTCTTCACTAACCTTAATGAAAGCAAGTCAGAAAAGGTCATCTTAGCTAATGGTCACTATATGACTTCAGAAGGAGTAGAATACAGCTACTTCCACTGTCCAGTTTCCTCAGCACAAAGCAGAAAGATCCCAATATAGGATGTTCTCTATGTTCCCCGCCTTGAAAGCAATCTTCTGTCAGTAAAGAAGCTCATGCAAAAGGGAAATGTAGTTATTTTTAGAGATAACAGCTGCATCTTCTCAAAGAAGGGTCACACTATTGCAGAAGGAAAAATCCAAAATGAACTTTATTAGCTAAAATGCAAAGAGAGTGTACAGTGCTAGACACGATCTGCATAAGAACTGTATCCATGTATGGCACAGACGCCTGGGGAACAGAGACCCAGAAGCAGTAAGGAAGCTAGCTCAACTTGCAAATGGCATTGAAATCAACCAGTGTAGTCAAATGATGAAGTGCACTAGCTGTCTTAAAGGGAAAATGTCCAGAAAATCCTTTCTTAAAATAAGCACCACTAGATCTGCACAGCCTTTGAATCTGATACATACAGATGTATGTGGTCCAATGAGTGTTCAAACTCCTAGCAAGAAGAGATATTCTCTCACATTTATTGATGACTACTCCAGATATACAGTCGCCTACCTGCTTCACAGTAACGATAAAGTTCCACAGAAATTTGAAGAATATCTTGCTGTAGTGTTTAACAAATTTGGAAGAATGCCAAGAGCCCTGCATGCAGATAATGGAACCGAATATACAAGTGATAAGGTGCAAACCATTTTGAAAAATAAAGGAATCATGTTCCATACTACCATTCCATACAAACCAGAACAAAATAGTATTGCAGAGAGAAAGAACCGTACTCTCTGTGAAAGTGGAAGAAGTATGTTGTTTGATGCGAATCTGCCTACAACGTATTGGGGAGAAGCCATCATGACAGCTTGCTATCTTCAAAACAGAGGGCCAGTTAAAGCCACAAATAAAACTCCATATGATCTATGGAACTACGAGAAGCCCAACCTGAAGAACCTCAGGATATTTGGAAGCAAAACGTTTGTGTACGTTCCCAAAGAAAACATTCCAAATGGGAATCACACTCAAAGCAAGGAGTCCTGGTGGGCTATAGCAAAACTCAAAAGGGATACAGAATCCTGCACCCAGAGACCATCACAGTAACAATCAGCAGAGTTGTCGTGATTGATGAAAACTCTGTATCACTCAAATTCCATGAAGTTACACCAGTTAGTCAATCTAAAGCCTCTTTCACACTTCAGTCGTGCGATGTCAGTCAAAATCCGCCAAAGTGTGAAAAAAACGGATCCTCTTTTTTGGGGGCGGATCCGTTTTTTTCCCATTGAGTTGCAGTAGTGATGGATTTTGACAGAAGGTCTGCCGTTTGATCCATGAAATGACGGATCTGTCAGAATTTTGGCGTCCGTTTTTTTTTTTTAAAACATACACTGCAACGTTTTTTGTGTGCGTTGAAATGGTGGTGGATCCGTCTTCATCCGTTTTTGACGGAATCCGCCAGTGGAATCCGTGCCTTCCATCTCTCTCTCTCCTGTTCCAGCCATATTAACCCCTTCCCGACCTGTGACATAGCGTATGCGTCATGAAAGTCGGTGCCAATCCGACCTGTGATGCATACCCTGTGTCATGAAAGGACCGCGTTCCTGCGGGCCGGGTGACCGGGGTCACTGAAAGGTCACCCGACCCGCAGGCACAAGACCCTTTGTACTTCACCACAGGGGGGTTGGCTTAACCCCCACGTAGCTACGATAGCTGTGATTGGCTGTTAAAAGTGAAACAGCCAATCATAGCGATTTGTAATATTTCACCAATGAAATTTGGTGAAATATTACAATCCAGCCGTTGCCGATGCTGCAATAGCATCTGCTATGGCTGGACACCGAGTTCCGATCCTCCCCACACCGAGTGACGGCGGCGATCGGCCGCCGCCACCGATTGATGGCGGCGTTCGGTCACCGCCGTCACTATCTGCTCCCCTGCGCTCTGGTCCGCTCCCCTCCTCCTTTCCTCAGCTCCCCTCGGCTTCCGATCCCCCCCCCAGCTCCTCTCACCTCCCCCGGTCCTCTGGTGTCCCTAGATCAGTCCCGGCGTCTGCCCGGGACTCTTCGTGGGAGCCGCCATCTTGGAAAATGGCGGGCGCAGTGCGCAGTGCACCCGCCGGCCAGCAGCTTCAATACATTTATTTTGATCACTGTGATAAACTCTCAGTGATCAAAATAAAAAAAAAATTTTTTTTCTATTAGGGTTAGAATTACAGTTAGGGTTAGGTTAGGGTTAGGGTTAGCCTTAGGGTTAGGGTTAGCATTAGGGTTAGGGTTAGGCTGGATTCATATCGCGTTATGGCAGTCTGTTAGATGGACTGCGTTACACCGCGATATAACGCGGTGTAACGTAGTCCGTTAACGCTGCCATTCACCCCCATTTGCAGGCGCATCGCGACGCATGCAGTAAAGCGGCATGCGTTCGCGACATGCCGTCATTCAGTGATGGAGCCTCAGACGCGGCCTGCAGCGTCTGGGCTCCGTCACCGCTAGCACAGATGAATCATCTGCTGATTCATCTGCGCTAGCGGGTATAGCATAACGCGATCGCGTTATGCTATACCGTTACCAGCCCGTCAACGCTATGTGTTGAACGGGCTGGTAAAACGTAATGTGAACCTAGCCTTTAGCATTAGGGTTAGAATTAGGGTTAGGGTTAGAATTAGGGTTACGGTTAGAATTAGGGTTAGGGTGGGAATTTGGGTTAGTGTTGGAATTAGGGTTACGGTTAGAATTAGGGTTAGGGTTGGAATTAGGGTTAGGGTTGGGGTTTGGGTTGGGATTGGGGTTAGGCTTGTGGTTAGGGTTAGAGTTAGGATTAGTGTTAGGGGTGTTTTGGGGTTGAGGTTGGGATTAGGGTTAGGTTTGTGGTTAGGTTATGGCTAGGGTTGGGATTAGGGTTAGGGTTGTGTAGGGGTTAGGGTTGTGGTTAGGGGTGTGTTGGGGTTAGGGTTGGAGTTAGAATTGAGCGGTTTCCACTATTTAGGCACATCAGGGGGTCTCCAAACGCGACATGGCGCCACCATTGATTCCTGCTAATTTTGCGTTCAAAAAGTCAAACAGTGCTCCCTTTATTCCGAGCCCTGACGCGTGCCCAAACAGTGGTTTACCCCAACATATGGGGTATCAGCGTACTCAGGAAAAATTGCACAACAACTTTGTGGGTCTAATTTCTCCTGTTACCCTGGGAAAAAAAAATTGGGGACTAAAAGATCATGTTTGTGGAAAAAAAATATTTTTTATTTTCACGGCTCTGCGTTATAAACTTCTGTGAAGAACTTGGAGATTCAAAGTGCTCACCACACATCTAGAGGAGTTCCTTGGGGGATCTAGTTTCCAAAATGGGGTCACTTGGGGTGGTTTCTACTGTTTAGGCACATCATGGGCTCTGCAAACGTAACATGACGCCCTCAGACCATTCCATCAAGTCGGTATTACAAAACGTCACTACTTCTCTTCTGAGCCCCGACATGTGCCAAATAGTGGTTCCCCCCCACATATGGGGTGCCAGCGTACTCACGATAAACAGGACAACAACTTTTGGGGTCCAATTTCTCCTGTTACCCTTGTGAAAATAAAAAATTGTGGGCTAAAAAATCATTTTTTGAGGAAAAAAATGATTTATTTATTTTCATGGCTCTGGGTTATAAACTTCTGTGAAGCACTTGGGGGTTAAAAGTGCTCACTACACATCTAAATAAGTTCCTTGGGTGGTCTAGTTTCCAAAATGGGGTCACTTGTGGGGTTTCCACAGTTTAGGCACATCATGGGCTTTGCAAACGTAACATGACGCCCTCAGACCACTCCATCAAGTCGGCATTTCAAAATGTCACTATTTCCCTTCCGAGCCCCGACGTGTGCCCATACAGTAGTTTTCTCCAACATCTGGGATAGCAGCGTACTCAGGACAAATTGGACAACAACTTTTGGGGTCTAATTTCTCCTGTTACCCTTGGGAAAATAAAAAAATTGGGGACTAAAACATCATGCTTGTTCAAAAAATATGATTTTTTTATTTTCATGCGCGGGCGTTATAAACTTCTGTGTAGCCCTTGGGGGTTCAAAGTGCTCACCACACATCTAGATAAGTTCCTTGCGGGGTCTAGTTGTGGGGAGTTTCTACTGTTTAGGCACATCAGGGGCGCCCGCAGACCATTCCATCAATGTCGGCATTTCAAAACGTCACTACTTCCCCTCTGAGCCCCAACGTGTGGCCAAACAGTGGTTCCCCCCACATATGGGGTACCCGTGTACTCAGGACAAACTGTACAAGAACTTTTGGGGTCCAATTTCTCCTGTTACCATTGTTAAAATAAAAAATTGCAGGTTAAAAAAATCAGTTTTTGAGGAAAAAAATTATTTTTTATTTTCACAGCTCTGCATTATAAACTTCTGTGAAGCACGTGGCGGTTCAAGGTACTCACCACACATCTGGACAAGTTTCTTGGGGGGTCTAGTTTACAAAATGGGGTCACTTGTGGGGGGTTTCTACTGTTTAGGCACATCAGGGGCTCTGCAAACGTAACAAGATGCCCGCAGACCATTCCATCAAGTCGGCATTTAAAAGCGCCACTACATCCCTTCCGAGCCCTGACGTGTGCCCAAACAGTGGTTCCCCCCACATATGGGGTACCAGCGTACTCAGGACAAACTGAACAACTTTTGGTGTCCAATTTCTCCTGTTACCATTGTGAAAATAAAAAATAGGGGGCTAAAAAATCATTTTTTGAGAAAAAAAATGATTTTTTATTTTCACGGCTCTGCGTTATAAACTTCTGTGAAGCACCTGAGGGTTCAAAGTGCTCACTGTGCATCTAGATAAGTTCCTTAGAGAGTCTAGTTTCCAAAATGGGGTCATTTGTGGGGGAGCTCCAACGTTTAGGCACACAGGGGCTCTCCAAACATGACATGGTGTCCGCTAACGATTGGAGCTAATTTTCCATTCAAAAAGTCAAATGGCTCTTCTTCCCTTCTGAGCCCTGCCGTGCGCCCAAACAGTGGTTTATGACCACATATGAGGTATCGGTGTATTTTGGAGAAATTGCCCAACAAATTTTAGGATCCATTTTATCCTGTTGCCCATGTGAAAATGAAAAAACTGAGGCTAAAAGAAAATTTTTGTGAAAAAAAAGTACTTTCTTTTTTTTACGGATCAATTTGTGAAGCACCTGGGGGTTCAAAGTGCTCACTATGCATCTAAATAAGTTCCCTCGGGGGTCTAGCTTCCAAATTGGGGTCACTTGTGGGGGAGCTCCAATGTTTAGGCACACAGGGACTCTCCAAATGCGACATGGCAACCGCTAAATATTCCAGCATATTTTCCATTCAAAAAGTTAAATGGCGCTCCTTCCCTTCTGAGCCCTGCCATGCGCCCAAACAGTGGTTTATGACCACATATGAGGTATCTGTGTACTCAGGAGAAATTGCCCAACAAATTTTAGGATCCATTTTATCCTGTTGCCCATGTAAAAATGAAAAATTTGATGCTAAAAAAAATTTTTGTTGGAAAAATTTAAATGTCCATTTTTTCTTTCCACGTTGCTTTAGTTCCTGTGAAGCACCTGAAGGGTTAATAATCTTCTTGAATGTAGTTTTGAGTAGCTTGAGGGGTGAAGTTTTTATAATGGTGTCACTTTGGGGTATTTTCTGCCATATAGATCCCTCAAAGTGACTTCAAATGTGAGGTGGCACGTAAAAAAAAGGCTTTGTAAATTTTGTTGTAGAAATGAGAAATCGCTGGTCAACTTTTAACCCTTATAACTTCCTAACAAAAAAAATTTTGTCTCCAAAATTGTGCTGATGTAAAGTAGACATGTTGGAAATGTTATTTATTAACTATTTTGTGTCACATAACTCTTTGGTTTAACAGAATAAAAATTCAAAATTTGAAAATTGCAAAATTTTCAAAATTTTCGCCAAATTTCAATTTTTTTCACAAATAAACGCAAAATTTATCTACCTAAATTTACCACTAACATGAAGCCCAATATGTTACTAAAAACAATCTCAAAATCGCTAGGATCCGTTGAAGCATTCCTGAGTTATTACCTCATAAAGGGACACTGGTCAGAATTGCAAAAAATGGCAAGGTCTTTAAGGTCAAAATAGGCTGGGTCATGAAGGGGTTAAGTGTCTACTTCTGGGTTCAAAAGTTCATAATGGATCCGTCTGAAAAATGATCCGTTGCATCCTTTTTGCAATTTTACAGCGGATCCGTTTTTTTCACCCTTTGGCGGATTTTAACTGACGTCGAACTACTAATACTGTAATTTCCCCCTGGGATCAATAAAGTGTATCGTATCGTATCGTATCGAACGACTGAAGTGCGAACGACTGAAGTGTGAAAGAGGCCTAAAAGCAAGAACAAGAATCTCAATCACCAAACCAGTCACTGAAAAGGAAAACACTGAAGTGTGGATAAGTTCTGAAGACACCAAGGAAGACACAGAAGAACCAAGTCAACCTCGAGTCAGGTGATCAGAAAGACCAAACAAAAGTATCCCAACTAGACGCCTTTCTTGTATTGAAAGAACACTTCCTGAACCAGTATGAAATTTCAGAAGCCAAAGGTGTGTCAACACCAATAGATCCTTCCTACTTAAAGTTGGAAGGAGAAGATCTGCTACCCAGCAATGAGAGTTAGGCTGCTTTCACATTTGCGTTTGAGCGACCTGCGCCTGTCTGCGCACGGCCGCCGCTAAGCTCCGCCCCCGGCCGCGCCTCCTCCCGGCGGCTCCGCCTATGGGCGCATGATGCCGCATGCGACCTGCGTACCCTATCTTTATCATTGGGTACGCAGGCCGTGCACAGGTATGCATTTGGCGGCGCATGCGTCCTTTTGACGGTGTGCCAAGTGCACCAAAATGTTGCATGCTGCTTTTTGGTGCGCTCGCCGCACCAGTCAAAAGGACGCATGCGCCGCCAAACGCATACCTGCGCACCCAATGATAAAGATAGGGTACGCAGGTTGCATGCGGCGTCATGCGCCCATCGGCGGAGCCGCAGGAGGAGGCGCGGCCAGGGGCGGAGCTTAGCGGCGGCCGTGCGCAGACAGGCGCAGTTCGCTCAAACGCTAATGTGAAAGCAGCCTTACAGACAAGCAGTGGGGGCGCTTCTGTACATAGCAACCACAACTCCTCTGGATATCACAGCCACAGTGGGAATTCTCTGCCAACGTGTAAGCAAGGCACGCCAAAGAGACTGGAATGCAATTAAGAGAATTCTTGAATATCGTAAAGAAACTCAAAGTCTAAATCTTAAGATATCTGCATCAGTAGATCTCACTATCATAGGTTATATGGATGCAGATTGGGCTGGAGATTCAAGTGACGGGAAATCAACAAGTGGTTACTTGTTCAAGTTAGGAGAAAATTCAATTTTTTGGTCCAGCAGAAAACAAGTGTCAGTCGCATTATCTTCTACAGAAGCAGAATATATGTCTGCTGCTTATGCAAGTCAAGAAGTAATTTGGTTGTAACAACTTTTGGAAGATTTCGGCAAGCCACTAGCTAAACCAACAGTTATCTACAGTATGAGGACAACCAAGGAAGCATTAAACTTGCCAGCAGTGAGAAGATTAGTGCAAGTGTAGGAGGATGAACAGGAACAGTGTTGCCGGTTCGAGATGCGCTCTGGAGCCGGAACTATTGGGGCCATCACCACTGTTGCCGGGGGATGACTTGTCTGTATGGAAAGGGCCTGAACACCTGACAGAAGGGGGCGTGGGGGACATAAAAAGGACCGAGCATGGGAATACGAGAGACTTGGCGGGGAAGGCGACTACAGAGTAGGACGAAGGTTGACTCCCTCTCCTCTGCTCCAGTTATCACCTCCACTGACTCCAGTTCCTTGCAGACTGTCTCACCCTTCCAGCCATTATCAGGTGCCCTTCTTCTAGCCCGATCCACAACGTGCAGTGCATTAAACGTTTCTCATTTTCCCAAACTTTGTGAGTCCGTGCTAGGCCTTGCCACTCCTGAAGTACTCATCGCTGACTACTTGACCATCGGGCCGGCGCATCAGGAATATGAACACTGTCTAGTAATGATTGATCATTTCTCTAAGTTCGCTGTAGTAACACCCACTCGGGATCAAGTGGCGGAGTCGACTGCACATGCCATCTGCAAGAACTTCATTCAGGTCTATGGATGCCTGCAACGGATCCACTCTGATCAGGGAGCCTGCTTCTTGGGAAGAGTCATGGATGAGCTGCAAAAGATCTATCAGTTTGTCTGGTCTCACACTACACCATACCATCCACAAGGAAATGGGGCCTGTGAACAATTTAACCGTACTCTTATCCAGATGTTAAGAACCATGGAAGAGGATCGGAAAGCTCGGGGGCCTGAGTACATGTCTGAACTTGTGTGGATCTACAATAATCAAGTCCACCAGACCACCGGTTTTACGCCCTACTCCGTGTTGTTCGGCCGTGAAGGGAAAAAGTCACAGAATTGGAGTTGGACCGAGGGGAGGATTACCCACGGACAGGGGTGTCTACCTCGGTTTGAGAACATTGTCATCGTCTGCAGACCCTACATAGTCTGGTACAGACTTGACTTCAGAAGCTGGGGCACCCTGAAAAACTTCCCCTGCGAGGGACAGATCTTCAGGTTGGGGACCGAGTGTTGGTAAGGGAAAAACATCCACGAGACAAACTGGAGAATCGGTGGGAGAGTTGGCCATACCAAGTGAAGCGTCGGGTCGGTGAAAAAGGACCTGTCTATGAGATCCTGCCAGAAGGAGAGGGGGATGCTCCCACTCGGGTAGTGCACCGAAGTATGCTTCGACCATGCCTCTCCGAAGATCCCTTACAAGAGGAAGAAACGCCTGAAACTCCTAAAGTGGTCTCTCCCATGGTAGAGGAAGATGAAGAGGAAGAAGGTCTCGAACAACAGCTTGAGAATGGGCCCGGTAGTCAGAACCCTGAAACCTCAGAAAAAAATGTTATGGCGGACACGGACCTGACTTCGCCATGATCAGGACAGCCTGGTTCAGCCACACTTGAACCATACACTATTCATTCCAATCTACGTCGCTCTGAACGCACAACGGCTGGATAGCCCCCCAACCGGTACAACCAGGATCAATTCATTTGGCAACAAGTTGCTGAGAAAAATCAGCAAAGACATAACGTTCTCCAGAATGTCTCGCCCATGGAATGGCGAGTGAAAGGAAAGGGGGAGTGTAAGAGGATGAACAGGAACAGTGTTGCCGGTTCGAGATGCGCTCTGGAGCCGGAACTATCGGGGTTGTCACCACTGTTGCCGGGGATGACTTGTCTGTTTGGGAAGGGCCTGAACACCTAACAGAAGGGTGCGTGGAGGGAGATAAAAGGGACAGAGTGCAGGAACACGAGAGACTTGGCGGGAAGGCAACTACAGAGTAGGACAATGGTTGACTCCCTCTCCTCTGCTCCGGTTATCACTTCCACTGACGCCAGTTCATTGCAGACTGTCTCACCCTTCCAGCCATTATCGGGTGCCCTTCTACCAGCCCGATCCATAACATGCAGTGCATTAGACATTTCTCATTTTCCCGAACTTTGTGAGTCCGTGCTAGGCCTTGCCACTCCTGCGGCCTGTACGGCGGTGTGCTTCCAGTGAACTGCTCCATTCCCGAGGAACCAACGTAAGGAACTGTTTCCACGCATCAATGGACCCAAGACCAACAGACCTGGATACCTTGGCACGGTCAGGAGACAGTGCATCTCGTTCCTACGCTGCAGAGCCAGAGACTTTGTTCACAGACTGCGATGCCGGCGGGAGTTGTTTCACCCCAACAAGAACTCCAACCGATAAGTCATTACTCTCATATCCCCTTCCCTCTTTTTGGTTATTGTATATTTGTTTGTGCGAGTTCAGTTTCCATACCTTGTGATTCGTTGCCAAATCATCTCCCTGCGTGGAGTATTCCCTGAATTCTAAGATAACCTGTTAAAGTAAAATTCTTGCTAACCGATTTTCTGCCTCCTGCCCTTTACTGCATCTGACGAACCTTTACACAACGACTAAGCACATTGATGTAAAACATCACCACTTACATGACTTGGAATGTGGTGTACTCGAGTTTGTTTAGTGTGAGTCTGACAAGATGATAGCTGATGGTATGATAAACCCATTATCAAGAGCCAAGTTTGTGGACCTCAGAAACGCAATGGGACTAACAGGATAAGTAGTTGTTAAGTGGGGGTGTTGGAATATGTTGGGTGCAACAACTCCATTCCTGTCTATGAGTGTTTTAGTTGCAAGATTTGTATGCTGTTTATAAAGTTAAAAAAGAAAAAAACTCCCAGAGGCTCACACAGGAAGAGCATGTGTTTGTATTTCCTGTTTTTCCTATGTCTGTGTATGAAAGAAGCAGCCTGCTGTAGATGCTGCACACTTAAAGACACACAAATGATTTATTCCTGATCTATTAAGCATATTGTTCCTGATTGTTCCTGAATAAAGAAGCTCTGTTGTCACATGCTTGGAGAGTATCCTGAATAATCCGCTGCCAACATCTTCCATTTCATCATTATTAAAGTTTTACTACGCGTTGGAACAGAGGTGTGACCTAGTGGACTCGCTCATGACTACCACCCCGTGCCACCTTGTTACAAGGCATCCCCAGAGTGGCAGATTGCTATGCTGTGAGTGGTGACTGTAGCCTGTCGAGCACACCTGTATGACTGATTGACTGAAAACTGGCAGCTCACGTGAGGAATAAAGTTGATTTCTTCCCGGTATTAACCTACACATTACCCCTATATCTGCAAGTGAATAGCTTTTGGGGACATGACAGGTATTCCTTAGACCCTTTCACTGTCATAGATTGTAAGCTTGTGAGCAGGGCCCTCATTCCTCTTGGTATCTACTTTGATCTGTGTTTATTGTTATGCTGTAATGTCTATTGTCTGTACAAGTCCCACTATAATGTAAAGTGCTGCGGAATATGTTGGCGCTATAGAAATAAAATTATTATTACTATTATTATTATCGAGGGATGCATTGCTTACATTGAGCCCAACTTTTCCCCGGATCATATGGATGCAGACAAAGCCTCTCTACAACACTAGCCCACCAGGACTGTTTGCATAGATATGATAAAACTGTTTCCCTGAACACTGTATAAACCTAAGGCTATTGTATGGCTAACCCTTACTGCGCTATGCCGTAATATAGATTTTTGTTTTTTTCCCAGTTCAGAAGAGACAGTTAAAAGTTACAGGGGCTTAGACTGTAACATCTTTGGAACCTCATATTTTGGAAATTTATCAAAAAGAGAAGGAGCAGCACTACATAAAAAGATATTGTCCTCTCTGTCCTAACACAGGCAAGGTAGGTAACAAAAACAATCACTACAGGAATGTAAACTCTGAGTAGTGGAACTATAAATAAATAATAAAACTATAAACTGAAAAGAAGCAGGCGTCATTCACACTGACAGCACAGCAAAGTAAAACGAAATGATGTCCTAATGTGGACAAATAACAGGCTACATGAGAGAGCCTGGAATGCAAGACGTATGAGGAAACCAGAAGTAAAACCCGCTGCTTTAAATACATATTAAATAAAATAAAATATGTAGCCAGGGCTGAAAGTTTCATGAAGATTCCAGCACGTGATGGGTTAACACGAGATGTAAGATGGGGCAAGAAAGGACAGCTCCTCACTTATACTGGCTCTATAGTCAGCACAATTCCTCATCTTCCGTGCAGGACTGCGGCCGAGTATAAACCCGGCATATAAAGCAGAACATATGGACGCTGCCGAGCTGTAACCTCAGAGTAATGCGCCCAATCATTTTATTTAAGGCAAAAATATGGAGACACTAAATAACTTACTCTGAGAAAGCTTTGAGACAGAAAACACTTTCACCAACACTTTCCGATCAGTGTTAAAGGACCAGTCCAAAACATGAGACTGATTTTTAATATGGCAGGAGATAAGAAAAGTGTAGGTAGATTAATACTAAGCCTCCTATACACTTCAGTGAGCGCAATTAAGTGAAAGTTCAGTTTTAAAGAGTTTCTATCAGATCTGTATCTGAGAGCAGCACGGAATGACCCAGTTGATGCTGAGCTCGGGATATATGCTTTTCCAGAATTTGGTCAGTATTCTCAAGTATAAAGTTGTTTAATGGCTGTAAGACCTCATAGATAAAGCTTGTGGGTCCCACTTTACCCTGCCCACACATAGTGATGGACAGCTATACATGTGAACAAACTAATCAATGTAGAGCTGTCAATCATTGAGTGTGGGAGGAGAAAGTAGGACTCACAGGCTTTCTCTATGAGGGCTAACATGAAAATAATCAACTCAAAGAAAATCATATATCCCAAGCACAGCTTCTCTCACTCTATCCTATGCTGCTCCAGACAAAATTCAAGACAGATCTATTTTAGGCTAAGAGTTACCAGAGTAGTCTTACCTAATGTCAACCCAGCAAGTTTCCCACTTTCATAGAAACTGTACCCCTCTAATGGGAGGAATCCAAATTACCTCCCCTCCTGAAAGAAGAAATCTCTCTTGCAAGTGCTACATATTGAAGGTAGCTACCACATAAGTCAATGAACAACCTTTTAAAGATTCTTGTAACAAGACTGAGGATATTAGTCAAACCTGATTCTCCTCCAAAAGAAAGAGACACCAATCTGTAAAAAACAGCTGTTTCAGACTTCCTGCCCCTCATCAGTACAAAACATGATGCTACTAGGCTGGGTGAAAAGCTAATAATTTTGCTTACACAGGGTATTGTTTTAACTTGTGGTGACTGACAGCAATTTAGGGACTTTTCCAGGCTAAGTAGTGAAAAAAAGGTCTACAAAATAGCTCTCCCCCACAAGAAGGTATGCAAATTAGCACTTTTGAAGAACAAAATAAAATATCTTCCAAATACCACCTAGAAGAGGTAGCCACCTAATTAGTAAATGTTTGAATATTTAACGAACCTTGCAACAATGCTAGACATAAATGCCAAGACATAAACTTATCTACATATAATCTGTACTCCTCCCCATTGACTCTGTTCTACTTATAAGAGGAAACCATCCAGAAATAGACTGTCTGGAGATGAGTTTTTACCTTGACATTTATCTCTCACCATGTTGAAAGGTTAAAGTGTCAAACATTGATTTATTGGGTAGCTGATCGATACCACTCCATGGTAGTACTTGTGAGAAAGTCTTTTTTATTCTGAGGAATAAGTCCCATGCAGCATTGCCTCTAAGAATATATGCCAAGCTGTAAACCTAAGATGACCTAGGCAATAGCAGGGAGGATCGTATGTAATATAACAACCTACAGAACAACAAAAGTCCTCCAAAAAACATCCGGGCTAAATGAATTATTTTATTGAAGCAAAAGTTATAAAAACACATAAAACAAGGAAATGTCAGTACAGAAGACAAAAATGAAAAACACGCCCCTTCTGACGAAAACTGGCCGAAACGTGCGTCAGGGGGTGACACTGATGCGACTTGTGTCCTGGGTAACTAAATAAACTGTTATGCTTTGGTTGATACGATTATATGTGCACTGCTGTATGGTTACAACACTCTTGGGTTACCTGCATACAGGGCAATAATTACATTGATACTAGAACTGGTATATACTGAGTATTCTAAATGAAATAATTCTAAATTCAATAATTTATCAGACATAGCTCTGTATGCAGCTTTTATCCAGGAGGTATTCCAACATCCTTCAGCATCTATTTCTTACTATTGAATTTGAATTTTGCACATTGCAACCTTTACCTCCACCTTACTGTTTGCTGTCTGCAAAGCAGATCATCAACCACTTGCATGTTGCACTTTGCAATCTGCACTTCCCAAGAATCTACCTCACCATAGAGATTTGTGTACTTTATAATTACCGTATATACGCGAGTATAAGTCGACCCGAGTATAAGCCGACCCCCCCAATTTTGCCACAAAAAATTGGGAAAACTTATTGACTCGAGTATAAGCCTAGGGTAGGAACTGCAGCAGCTACTGGTAAATTTCAAAAATAAAAATAGATGCCAATAAAAGCAAAATTAATTGAGACATCAGTAGGTTAAATGTTTTTGAATATCCATATTTAATCAGGAGCCCCATATAATGCTCCATACAGTTCATGATGGCCCCATAAGATCCTCCATACAAAATACGTCCCAAATAATGCTGCACAAAGGTTAATAATGGCCCCATAAGATGCTCCATAGAATAATATGCCCCATATGCTGCTCCATAAAGGTTATGGCCCCATAAGATGCCCCATAGAATATGCCCCCATATGCTGCTCCATAAATGTTATGGTCCCATGAGATGCCTCATAGAATATGCCCCCACATAGGTTATGGCCCATAAAATATGCCCCCATATGCTGCTCCATAAATGTTATGGCCCCATAGAATATGCCCCCCCATATGCTGCTCCATAACGGTTATGGCCCCATAAGATGCCCCATAGAATATGCCCTCATATGCTGCTCCATAAATGTTATGGCCCCATAAGATGATCCATAGAATATGCCCCTGTATGCTGCTGCTTACGAATAAAATAAAAAAAATGACATACTCACCTCTCGTCACTGGGGGCCAAGTGCCGGTGTCCTGAGCAGGCGGGGACACCGGTGCGCTATTGGGGACAGGTGCCGGTGTCACCCCTGGCTCAGGCCCCGGCACCTGTGATATTCACCTGTCCCCGTTCCACTGCAGCGCTCCGCTGTGTCTTCCGGGTCGGTCCTCTGGTTGTCAATGTTCAGGCAGAGGACGCGGCGCGCACTAACCACGTCATCGCGCCCTCTGACCTGAACGTCACAGCCAGGGGACATGAGGACAGAGCGGTGTGCAGCGGTGGAACGGGGACAGGTGAATATAGCATGGCTCCCCCCATCCTCCCTGTCATACTCACTCCCTCCTGGCGCGTCTCTGCAGCCCCTGCGTCTCCCATTGTCACCGGCGCCGCAGCTCTTCATTCCTTCAGCGATCACGTGGTACCACCCATTAAAGTCATGAATATGTGCATATTCATGACTTTAATGAGCGGTACCACTGATGGCTGAACACAGGCGTTGGAGACCGTGGGAGACGCAGGGGCTGCAGAGGGGGTGAGTATATAGGACAGCTGCGCTCCCCTCCCCCACCGACCCCCTGGTATATGACTCGAGTATAAGCCAAGAGGGGCACTTTCAGCCCTAAAAAATAGGGGTAGCAGGGACGCCAGGACACTCACGAGCAGCTCTTAGGTAAATCGTATGGTTAGCTTTTACTGGTTTATTTACGGGTATCCGCTTAATTTTCGTTGTCACACTGACTTCTGGCACTTTAATGTTCAGAGTAGGCTGTTTACATTGGATGCACTAGGCACTTGTTACTTGTCAGCGATAAGATCTGGCTTTCATCCAGATAGTTCAGCATGTGATTATGATACCATGTACCTGTTTCTGCTTTCCACCCATTGATTTATACATTTTACTTTTTATCTGAGCTTTGGTAGTCTAGCCATTTTTTGCATCTGTGATGTCTATGGTGAAATGTCACTGGTGTTTGTTGTTTCAGTATTCTGCTTCTATTTTTTTTTTATTTTAATGAATTTTCAATAAAAATTTGCTATTTTTTCATTTAAGCATTCCTATTTATTTACCAATATTTAGGTAAAGGTTCATGTGATTTACATTTATGTGCGTAAAGGATGCTGTCCCCATGGAATTAGTGGGTTTTATAATTATTAGGACTAAGTTGTGATTATAAACTTTTGACTTTGCAGTAAGTAATTGTTAAACATGCCTTTAAACATTCTCTCTCATAATTCTGTCATTTGGCAAATATTAATAACTAGCTGAAGAGCCCGGCGTTGCCCGGGCATAGTAACTAACTGTGGTTAGTTATAACAAATTATAATTATTATCATCCATCCATTAGTCCAGTGCCCATATACCCAGCACACATCCTCCATCCCATAGTCCCGTGCCCATATACAAGTCATACATATTCTCCATTCCATAGTCCCGTGCCCATATACCCATCATACATATCCTCATCCCATAGTCCCGTGCCCATATACCCATCATACATATCCTCCATCCCATAGTCCAGTGCCAATATACCCATCACACATCCTCCATCCCATAGTCCAGTGCCCATATACCCATCACACATCCTCCATCCCATAGTCCCGTGCCCATATACAAGTCATACATATTCTCCATTCCATAGTCCTGTGCCCATATACCCATCATACACATCCTCCATCCCATAGTCCTGTGCCTATATACCTATCATACATATCCTCCATCCCATAGACCTATACCCATATACCCATCATACATATCCTCCATCCTACAGTCCAGTGCCCATTTATCCATCACACATCCTCCATCCTATAGTCCCGTGCCCATATACCATCATACATAACCTCCATCCCATAGTTCTGTTCCCATATGACCATCATACATATCCTTCATCCCATAGTCCAGTGCCCATATATCCATCACACATCCTCCATCCCATGGTCCCGTGCCTATATACACATCATACATATCCTCCATCCCATAGTCCCATGCCCATATACCCATCATACATATCCTCCATCCCATAGTCCCATGCCCATATACCCATCATACATTTCCTCCATTCCTTAGTCCAGTGCCAATATACCCATCACACATCCTCCATCCCATAGTCCAGTGCCCATATACCCATGATGCATATCCTCCATCCCATAGTCCAGTGCCCATATACCCATCATGCATATCCTCCATCCCATAGTCCCATGCCCATATACCCATCACACATCTTCCATCCTAGAGTTCCATGCCCATACATTCATCACACATATCCTCCATCCCATAGTCCTGTGCCCATATACACATCACACATCCTCCATCCCATAGTCCCGTGCCCATATACCCATCATACATAGTCCCATGCCCATATACCCATCATACATATCCTCCATCCCATAGTCCCGTGCTCATATACCCATCATACATATCTTGCAATCCATAGTCCATTGCCAATATACCCATCACACAACCTCCATCCCATAGTCCAGTGCCCATATACCCATGATACATATACTCCATCCATAGTCCTGTGCCCTTATACCCATCATACATATCCTAAATCCTATAGTCCCGTGCCCATATACCCATCATACATCCTCCATCCCATAGTCCCAAGCCAGGTGGCGCTGAGCTGGGAGTTCCTGGAGATGTGCTGTTATGTAACCTGGCAGTGCGGCTCTGTGTGCGGCCGCTGATGATGCGATTTTCTACGCCTGTTATAATAGAGCCCGGCAGTAATAGAGGAGGGGGTGATTCATTTCTGTCATGTGCTCTCTTCTCCTTTCTGGGGGGCAGACAGTGGCTGGGAGCTTATGTTCGCGGGATGCTAGATTTCTCCCACCCGGTCAGTGTCTGCTGAGGTGTTGTGGAGTGGGAAAAATGTTGCTCATAGCAACCAATCACAGCTCAGCTTTCATCTTTTAAACAGCTCTGGTGAAATGAAAGATGCTTAGTGATTGGTTGCTATGGGCAACACAGGCAGCGTAACCTGTTGTGGTCAAGAAGATGTGCCTATGAAATATATACAGTACAGACCAAAAGTTTGGACACACCTTCTCATTCAAAGATTTTTCTGTATTTTCATGACGAGGCATCAAATCTATGAATTAACACATGTGGAATTATATACTTAACAAAAAAGTGTGAAACAACTGAAAATATGTCCTATATTCTGGGTTCTTCAAAGTAGCCACCTTTTGCTTTGATTACTGCTTTGCACACTCTTGGCATTCTCTTGATGAGCTTCAAGAGGTAGTCACCGGAAATGGTCTTCCAACAGTCTTGAAGGAGTTCCCAGAGATGCTTAGCACTTGTTGGCCCTTTTGCCTTCACTCTGCTGTCCAGCTCACCACAAACCATCTCGATTTGGTTCAGGTCTGGTGACTGTGGAGGCCAGGTCATCTGGCGTAGCACCCCATCACTCACCTTCTTGGTCAAATAGCCCTTACATAGCCTATAGGTGTGTTTGGGATCATTATCCTGTTGAAAAATAAATGATGGTCCAACTAAGCGCAAACCGGATGGAATAGCATGCCGCTGCAAGATGCTGTGGTAGCCATGATGGTTCAGTATGCCTTCAATTTTGAATAAATCCCCAACAGTGTCACCAGCAAAGCACCCCCACACCATCACACCTCCTCCTCCATGCTTCACAATGGGAACCAGGCATGTAGAGTCCATCCGTTCACCTTTTCTAAGTCGCACAAAAACACGGTGGTTGGACCCAAAGATCTCAAATTTGGACTCATCAGACCAAAGCACAGATTTCCACTGGTCTAACGTCCATTCCTTGTGTTCTTTAGCCCAAACAAGTCTCTTCTGCTTGTTGCCTGTCCTTAGCAGTGGTTTCCTAGCAGCTATTTTACCATGAAGGCCTGCTGCACAAAGTCTCCTCTTAACAGTTGTTGTAGAGATGTGTCTGCTGCTTGAACTCTGTGTGGCATTGACCTGGTCTCTAATCTGAGCTGCTGCTAACCTGCGATTTCTGAGGCTGGTGACTCGGATAAACATGCTGTGAGACAGTGAGGGTATGTGTGATGAATGGGGTGTACATTTCACCTAGGTACTTTGCTGACTGGTATAAAGGAAATGTATGTCTTTGTAAACCTAGTGGTAGAGAAAGGTCACTACACCTTACATTCATTACACACTTGCAGCTCAGGCCTGAAACTACTCAGGTGTTAATTAGGAGACCAGAAGTAGGTGTCTGCGAACACAGACAGAGAGCTCGCTTAGTCTGGACACAGGAGGGGTCCAGGCACAGAAGGTGTCTCCAGGAGTATGAGCTGTCTCAGTCTGGGTGCTAGATGTACCCCGGACACAGGAGTAGTCTCTGTGAGAATCCATGCGGATAGCTGCTGAATAGGAGGGGAGCTCTCTCAAATCTGGACGTTGAAGGTGCCTTCAGACACAAGGAGGAGACTCTGTGAAACTCCATGCTGGTAAATGCTGAACATATGTGTTGTTTTGGCCCAGGCTATTAGAGTCTGGACCCGGATAGAAAGGGAAATCTATCTAAGTGTAATTAGTGGCTGAACAAGCCCAGGTCTTATGTTTATGATTTGGTTTTGATTATGTTCTGTTTGCTGTAGACTTTAAATAAAACTGGTTGCGGCCAGTTTTTACCAGAACTGCTGTCTGTGAATGAACTGTTTCCGTGCCACTCCGTCTACCCGGACGGCGATCCCAGAGCTATATCCCCTGAAAAGCTTACAATTGGCGGAGAATGCTGGGGCAGCACAGTGGCTGATACAATTAGTGCTAGAATGTGTGTGCAGCACAGTGGCGAGAGACAGCAATAAAAGGTGAAGTCTGTTGAAGCAGCAGCAGAGAAAAAAAAAGTGTGTCAGCAAAAGAAACGTCTGTTGGAGCAGTCTTAAAGAGACAGTAGCCCTAATAGAGTTTGCAAAAGAAAAAAAAAAAAAAAAAAGTGTATCTGCACAGCAAAGCTGAACTTGTTGTGGAAAAGACTGTGGAGTGTGCAGCAGCAAAGGAAAAGTCTGTTGGAGCAGTCTTAAAGAGACAGTGGCCCTAATAGAGTTTGCAGAGAAAAAAAAAAAAAAGTGTCTGCACAGCAAAGCTGAATTTTCTGTGGAAAAGACTGTGGAGTGTGTATGTCTTGAGTGAAGACTGCCGTTGTTGAGACAGAGAAGTCTGACAGCATGGATGACAGCATGGAGGTGCTGTTTGAACAAATGGCGCAAGTTAATGTGCAACATAAGACTGCCGTGGTTGAGACAGATAAATCCGGCAGTATGGAGGAGCTCGTTGAGTACCTGGTCCAGGCCCAGCGAAGCATGCAGCAGAGCATGGAGCAGCAGCGCCTGCAGCACCAGCAGCGCATGCAGCAGGCCCAGCAGCAATTCCTGCAGCAGCAGCAGGAGAATAACCGGTTGTTTTTTGAGCAGGTTGCAGCACTACAAAAGACTTGCAGCGCATCGTCCCAAAGTAATGTTGCAAAGTCACCTGCATTGTCCGCTGTAAAGAAGGCGGTAAGACGGTCCCTGAAAAAGATGACACCTCGTGATGATGTGGAGGTATATCTCACTAGGTTTGAGGGACTGGCAGAGAAGGAGAATCTGCCCCTATCTGAATGGGCCATGATGGTCGCACCCTATCTGATTGGAGAACCCCA